>CM032453.1:170255291-170497791 GCA_019049505.1 Pachyrhynchus sulphureomaculatus | reverse complement strand
AGAGTGGTCGTCTATATCATCTTCTACTAATAAGTTATTATCGATGGTAATGAATTGACTTAAATCATTTTTTTTTAAGGCCTTTGCTTCTGCATTTCGCCATATTTCGGATAAAACTGACAAAGGTAAGTTATCTTCTCCTGAAAAGTCATCATTTTCCAGATTATGATTATCACCATCATTTAACGTAATTCCTGCATTCCTGTAAATAGCATCTAGAACATTAACTGCTTTAGTAAGACCTTGAAGGTTACCAACAGAATCTATTTTCCACAACAAATCCTTAATTAAAATGGTCCTAGGTGGTAGAAAAATAAGTTGAATGTTTTTTAACTGAATGTCTTTAGGATGAGAGGCACTATTATCCAAAAATAGCAAAATTTTTCTGTTTTCTTTACCCATTCTTAAATCAAAATCTTGCAACCATACTTCCATTATAGCAGATGTCATCCAAGCCTTCTTATTACTTTTCCACATAACAGGCAGCTGATTCACACTAATGTTATTAAATGCCCTTGGATGTTTTGACTTACCAATAATCAATAATTTTTCTTTATATCCTGCAAGATTTACGCAATGCATAATGGCGACTCTTTCTTTGGATAATTTTCCGCACACACATTTCTCACGTTTAAGTGCTAACGTCTTGTCAGGTAAAGCTCGAAAAAATAAACCTGTCTCGTCCACGTTAAAAATATTTTTTCGCAAATAACGTTTTACCAATGAAGATATTTTTTGTTTAAAGTTGTCCACATCTTCCATAATAACACTTCCAGCTTCTCCAGATATGGCTTTAAAAGCGATCTTATGCCTTTTCCGAAATTTCTCCAGCCACCGAGATGACGCACTGAAATTATCGCATTCCAGACTATCTGCGATCTCCTTTGCTTCGACTCGAATTATTGGTCCTAGAATTTTAATAAATACGATTTAAAATGACTACAATACTTCTATAATTTTTTTTATTTACCTGATAGTGAAATTCCTTTATTTCTTGCCTTTGTGAACCAATCATAGCAAATTTCGTCAATTTGTAATCCCACTGGCTTTAAAAAACTTCGTTTTACACTTGAATTAAGATTGGAGTGAAATTTTTTTAATAACTCGCCTTTATTTTTAATAATTCCAGCTGCCTGTGTCTTTCCTATTTTAAAACGTTTGGCCAAAACTCTAACACTAACTTTCTCTCTACATATAATAGATTTCCAAAATATCAATTTTCTCTTTAAGACCTAATACACGACGCTTTTCAGACATGTTTGTTTCTATTTTAAAAAAAATAATACATACAAGACAAATCAACGAACTAACTCAACTGACCATAAAAACGAGGTGTTATGTATTCGTTAATGCTCGCGGGGAATCACATACATACAATGGGGAAGTCCCCAGAATTTTTGTCGCCGCGCTGGCTAATAGTGCAGCGTTGCAATATTTTTAATTTTGTGTCCGTTTAAGAGAGAATTTTACAAGTTTTGGATTTAAATATTGTGTCCGCGTCCGCCCAAGAGAGAGTCCGCTCAAGAGAGATTATGTCTTATTGAATTTTCTATACTTCATTCCGGACTATCAAATAGTGTCCGCCTAATGGAGTTGTCTGCTCATTGGAGGTGTCCGTTATGAGAGGTTCCACTGTATTGTATTCTTTGTTACATGATATTATTCCATATTTAACGGTTTGGGCAGTATATTGCAAGAGAGTGCGCTAGCGACAAACTGTTTTCCGACTTGATTCAATATTGTCGTCACTGTTTATTTTTATGTTACCTAACGTAATAAAATATATCCTATAACCT
The DNA here is from genome assembly GCA_019049505.1 of Pachyrhynchus sulphureomaculatus. Lineage (NCBI taxonomy): Eukaryota > Metazoa > Arthropoda > Insecta > Coleoptera > Curculionidae > Pachyrhynchus > Pachyrhynchus sulphureomaculatus. The sequence goes on along the minus strand of CM032453.1, from coordinate 170,495,995 downwards.
GGTCAGAGGACATACGTATGTGTTAAAAAGAAAAGCACGTAAATCGGATAAGTGGTTCTCGAGTGATAACCAGACAGACAGACATACGTTTCATTTTATATATATTATAGATAACTTCGTCATTTTTTCAAATGCGAACAAATTCTTTTGTAGAATGATTTTTAGTGTTCCGTACGGAACATTTATAAGATCACTTCGGTGTCCGTCCGTCCGTCACACCCGATTTTCTCCGAAACTATTTGACATAGAGGCGTGTAATTTTGAAAGTTAAATTTTATCTTAAGAGGTTAGTTTTGGGAGGTGAAATTAGAAGTGACATTTTTTTTTACTAGGTCAACGAGTGAGGTGTTAAATGAAAGCTTGTAAAAAGACGAGTTCAAAAATATATATAATGTAATACTTGCGCACACTTTTCTTTATATTATTTAAAAAAAATTGCGAAAAATCGCTGTCCCCCCTTATCTCGAAAAGTACTGATCAAAAAATTTTGAAAAAATTCTGAAATATTCTCCACAGCGTGTAGATTAAACGAAAATTATAACACAGTGCATTACCTTTAATAATTTATATACATATATATATATATATATATATATATATATATATATATATATATATATATATATATATATATATATATAAAGGATTTTCTACAGCTAACGCTGTCTTCCTTTTCTCAGCCTTTGATTCCATCCGTTTCTATCTTCCCAGTCTCCATCTGTTAGACCCCTGTCCTCCATAGCCTCGTCCACATCGTCTCTCCACGATCGTCTGGGTCTTCCTCTTTTTCTTCTCCCTATAGGGCTCCACTCCGTTATTTTCCTTATCCACCTATTATGATGTTTACTGCGTTCTCTTTGATGTTCATTCTGCTTCTTATTTCTTCATTTGTTATTTTCTCCATACGTGTCACTCTACAACATCTTCTCCAATACTCCATCTCTACCGCGTTAGTTTTAGATTTATTTCTTTTGTTGATCGTCCATGTTTCTGACCCGTATGTCAGTATGCTTTGTATTATTGATTTGTATATGCGTGTTTTGTGTCTTTTTGTAATGTGTTTGTCCCACAGGATCGAATTTAATTGTCTTATGCATGTCCGCGTTTGTCCTAATCTAGCTTTAATCTCTTCCTCTGATGTTGCGTTTTTTAAAATGATGGTTCCTAAATATTTAAATCTATCGGTTCCTTTTATTATTGTTTCGTTATCGACTTCTATATTCTCCACGTTTCCCTCCTTTGTTGTTAGATATTCCGTTTTATCAAAGTTTATTGCTAACCCTGCTTTAGTCTATTCTTGTTTCAGTTTTCTTACCATATAACTGAGGTCTTTCTCATCTTGCGCTATGATTACTTGGTCGTCTGCGAAACTTAGAGTATATAAGTAATCTTCTCGTATTGGGACTCCCATTACACTACATTTTTGCTTCCATTTTTTTAATGTTTGTTCGAGATATATTTTGAATAGTGTTGGGGATGTAGAGCATCCTTGTAATAGGCCTTTTGATGTGTGGAGTCTCTTCCCTATTTTATGTCCTATTTTTATGTTCACTGTGTTGTTTTCGTAGGGAGCTTTTACTGCGTGTATTAGTTCTTTGTCAATGCCTATTTCTTTCATTGCGTTCCATAATCTTTGTCTTGGTACTGAGTCATAGGCCTTTCTTATATCTATGAAGGCTAGGTGAACTTCTCTATTCTTTGCCAGTTTTTTTTTCCATTGTTTGTTTTATAGTGTATATGTGGTCTATACATGATTTTCCGGCCGAAAAGCCTGCTTGGTCTTTCTCCAATTTTTCCTTTTATATTTTCCTCTATGATATTTTTAATAATTTTTCCATACAAACGTCCCATACTCGATATTATGCTTAGGCCTCTATAGTTTGTGCATTTTCTGCGGGTCTCTCTTTTTAAATATAGATACTATATAGGCTTTTGACCATTCCTCTGGTATTTTTTCTCCATTTATCGCTCTGTGGAACATGTTTCTCAGCATTCGATGTAATTTATTAGACCCGTACTTAATCATTTCATTTACCACACACTCCAGGCCCTGTAGATTTATTATTTTTGAGTGTTTTTATTGTCTTCTTTACTTCTTCATAGCTTAGTTCTATCTCTTTTTTTCCTTATTCTATTCTTCTTCAGGGTTCTCTTCCTGGAATTCTTGTCTGTCTTCTATTAGCAGCTTCTTATAATATTCCTCCCACTCGCTTTTTGGGATATACTCTATATACGTCTTCTCTCTATTGTTGGTCCTTAATGCTTTAATTATTCTCCATGACTCTGTGCTTCTAGTTCCTCCTATATACTGTTCTACATATTCGCACGATTTTTCCCATCTCTCGTTCTTTTCTTTGCTTATCATCCTCCTCGTTTCTGCATTTTTCTCTTTATATTTCTGTAGATCTTCTTCTGATTTTGTATTCAGCCTTTTTGCGTATAGTCTTTTTTTCTCCTTTATAGATTCTTTGGTTTTTTTACAGATTCTAATTTTATGTTTCTTATTCTCGTTATCTTTATCTGGCATATAAAAAAATAAACAAAAATTTCAAGGTTCAGTTTTCAGTAAAGATCGGCAAAAAATTTTATTGAAAACTCAAAATTATTATATAACGTACGGAACACTAATTGCGCAAGTCCAACTTGCACTTGAACGGTTGTTACTTAAAAATGTCAACGGTCAATAAATTGAAAAAGAAAGAAATATATTTTCGGTAAGTGTCTAATAGAGAATACCCTCTTAACAAAGACAGCATTTGTTGAAATGCCACTATTGTTTTTGTTTCAATCGTTTTTCAGACTTTATCTGTACATATCTATGGGGCGGAGTGACAGTTAATTTACTCATATAGATAGAGTTTATTTTATATATATTCCACGTCAAAGTAAAATTTTTAGGAGGGCAGATTCATAGTATTACTACCACCAGAAAAAATAGAACCCTCTTAAAAATAATGATCTTTACTCCCACCCCGATTATCAAATTTTAAACTGACTGATCTCTCTGACGATAAAATTTATCACCATTACTTTGTCACTGTACGCTATCAGTAGAAATGAAAAACATATTTACTTTTAATAAATGAGTCACTATATTTTTTTTTGGATGACAGCAGGTTCATACTCGTTGCTACATTTTCAAATACAATGGAAAAAAAAACTAAGAAGGTATAAATATAAAGGCAAGTGATGATTTGAATTCGTAGAGAATACTTTTTAAAAATCACTTTATTTCAAAAATACAATTTCTTATTTTGAGAATGAAGACAAGCGTACAACTCGGTATACAACTTAACTAAGGCCACTCCCTGATTTGTCGGTGCGGTATCGTTTTTCTTGGTGTGCTCGGTACCAATTCGGTAACGAAAACATGCCGAACGCGTATATTTCAGTGAAACCCACCTGACTTGGCTATAAGCCATTAAAATATAGAAACACAACTGGAATAAAAATATAAATATTTCCATGCATTCCTCTATTCATTTCTCTTCGGTCTACTAGCAAAATGGGAACAACCATTTAATTGACGCTGTAGACTTGCATATACTTTTAAGCCCCAACAACCAAAGGTAGCTCCTGGGCGGCGGCGGCGACGTCAAGGCCAAAAGCGTTCACTAGAGAAACACAGTCACGACTGCAAATGGCGCTGTTCTCGAAGCTATCCAGAGCCAACTACTCTTCAACATGACGACGAAACAGACGATACCACTTTTATAGGCCACGATGCAGTACTCGCGACAAAACCAATATAAGGTAAAAGCCACAGGCATCACTGACACTCACAAAAAAAAGTCAATTTCTCTATCGAGATGGGCGTATAATTTGCTTACATTTGCTACTGAATATATTTATTATAACCCTTGTTTCTATGTCAAAAAACTGAACCTGAACTAATGGGAATTATAGCAAAATAAAAAAAAAAAATATTACAATTAGATCATACCTTTTGCCCTTTCCGTAGGAAAGAGTCGTTCAGCCTTATGTAAAAATTTCTCAGCTTTTTCCTTATTTTTTTGCTGGATGTATTTCTCAGCAACACATAAATATCACGATGACTAATTTAATTGGCAACAAACATTTAATTGTGAAATAGTAATGGATTGTTTACGTATCGGCGTTTTATAACAAAATAATAATCAGTTGATTAGATAAGCAAGGCGTGTAAACTTACTTGGTTGCATCGCGCTGCAGCTTACTAGTAAAGGGACCGTACTGTGCGGTAAAGGTACGTGACGTAATCTGGCAACTCTAATCGTATATTTGTTTAAAAAAAGACAGTGTTTTTTAATAGCGATGTCAAGTATCAGTACTTTCAAGTATTTAAGGTACCCGGTATTTCTTAAAAAAAGTACCCGTTATATTGTACCGGGTACAAAGTACCGATCTTATCACGTAGTTGCCGATATACCTATAGACAAGGCGAAATCGGCGCCATCGTTGGAAAAAATTTTCTAATTGAATTTTTTTTCATAACCTTCTCCAGGAGATGCCCCTGAAAGAGGATCAACATGTTGCCGGGCGGTAACCTGGTCCGAATTTGTTTAAACAAATTTTTTTTAAACAAAGTCCAAAAATTGAAATTTTCGCCCCGGAACAAGTTTTTTTAGGTAAATTGGACCATTTTGAACAAAAAATGTCTCTTGTGAATTTTCTCTAAAATGCGCCGTTTTCGAGATATCGGCGATTTTAGGTGCGAGAAAACGCGAAAATGGCCACTTTCACCTCCCAATATTGGGGTCAAAAATTAAAATTTTCAATGTTGCCAAGTGTCCAAATTAAAGTTTGAGATCTCTTCTACAAATTACCGTAGGAAATATTGCAATATCTTTATTTTTAAACATTGTTTTTTAACAGTTAACAAATTGCGTTCGAGCGCCCGCGGCCGCATCGAAACTGTATACATAGATATATACGCAACGCCCGTACGTAGGCGCGAATATATTTATTCAAAACTGTGATACAAACATTCCAAAAAATATTAAAACTAATGATGAATACAAATAATAAGTTTCAATTGGTTCAATATTTATCTAATAATGCTGTAAATTACGTTGCATTAAGTCACACTCAACAATTAATAATATCAGGTGGATTCTATAACATTGAAAAGTGCTATTGTATACAGGGAAATAATATACATGAAATTATTGAGTTAGAAAACAATCACTTAGAGGCTGATACAAGGATATTTTGTCATGCTCGATATATGTTACCTTATAATTCTGAAATAATAATTCATTCCGTTGATACCGACGTTTTTATATTAGCAATTCATTATTGGAGCTTTTTCAAATTAATTGGTTGTACAGGATTGTATTTTAAAGTAGTTGGTCAGAAGCCAAGACTATTGTCTTGTAATGTAGCTGCTGAATATTTAACTAGTCAAGTTTGTCAAGTTTTGCCTGCTTTACATGCGTTTACAGGCTGTGATACTACTAGTAAAGTAGGTACTAAAAATAAAGCTTTAGATTTAGTCTTTGATTTAGATACTCAAAATGCATTAACCCCACTTGGTACTGGCTTACAATTAAATGCCATGGAATTCAATGCATTAGAAAAATTGTATTTGAAAATTTTGAATAAAGCTGGAGAAACAGCAGATAATGCTAGACAAATAATTTTAGAACGTTCTTGTGGGATGGGTATTAATTTTGGAAAAATTCCATGTACATCCGATGCTTTAAAATTGCACATTTCACGAGCTTCACTACAAACGTACATATGGAAAATGTCATTGTATTCTCGGTATCGACATTTAGATGCAACAGAATTTGGTTACACTATAGAAACAGGTGAATTGTTACCCAAATTCATGTTAAAAAATTCGATACCAGATTCGTTAATTAGGCAATGTAAATGTACAAAAAATTGTAAAACTAATGCATGTAATTGCAAAAGCAACAACGTAAGTTGTATACTCATGTGTGGGTGTAATTTAAATATTTGCGAAAATTCTATTAAATATATATAAGTTATATTTCATAAAATTGTTTTAATTCTTCTACCATCCTAATCGAATATTGAATTTTTATTTATATTCATTTGTTATAATAATTAAAATTTGATATAACAATTACTCTTTAATAAATAAATATTTTTTACATACTTTTCAAATATATTAATTTTAATAAGAAATCAAGAAACAAAGCTTTATAGAGCATCGCAGTGCGTATACAGTTCCGTGCGCCTACGTACGGGCGTTGCGTATATATCTATGTATACAGTTTCGATGCAGCCGCGGGCGCTCGAACGCAATTTGTTAACTGTTAAAAAACAATATTTAAAAATGAAGATATTGCAATATTTCCTACGGTAATTTGTAGAGGAGATCTCAAACTTTAATTTGGACACTTGGCAACATTGAAAATTTTAATTTTTGACCCCGATATTGGGAGGTGAAAGTGGCCATTTTCGCGTTTTCTCGCACCTAAAATCGCCGATATCTCGAAAACGGCGCATTTTAGAGAAAATTCACAAGAGACATTTTTTGTTCAAAATGGTCCAATTTACCTAAAAAAACTTGTTCCGGGGCGAAAATTTCAATTTTTGGACTTTGTTTAAAAAAAATTTGTTTAAACAAATTCGGACCAGGTTACCGCCCGGCAACATGTTGATCCTCTTTCAGGGGCATCTCCTGGAGAAGGTTATGAAAAAAAATTCAATTAGAAAATTTTTTCCAACGATGGCGCCGATTTCGCCTTGTCTATATGTGCACTAGTCGGTGGCTCGCCAGATTATTACCGAACGGCGTAACCGACTCGAATCAAATCATCTATGATATATATAAAATGCAACGTCTCTCTGTCTGCCTGTCTGTCTGTCTGTCCGTTAGTGCGTTTATCACTGGAGAACCACCTATCCGATTTACGTACTTTCTTTTTTAAAACATACATATGTTCTCTGGCCAGGTTATAGGCTATATTTTATTACGATAGGTAGCATAAGGAATGAGCAGTGACGATAATAGTGAATGAAATCGGAAAAAAGTTTGCCGCTAGTGCGTTCCCTTGCAAAACACAGCCTGAACCATTAAATATGGAACAATATTATGTAGCAGAGAATATCTATATATATAAAAAATGCAATGTATCTCTGTCTGTCTGTCCATTAGTGCGTTTATCACGCGAGAATCACTTATCCGATTTACGTATCGTTTTTTCATCATATATTCTTTGGCCAGGTTTTATAATAATAATAATAATAATCTATATTTATAATATATATAAAATGCAACGTCTCTCTGTCTGTTCGTCTGTCCGTTAGTGCGCTTATCCCTCGAGAACTACTTATCAGATTTACGTGATTTTTTAAATTCATACGTTCTCTGACAGGTTATAGATATATATTTTATTACATCTATAATATATATAAAATGCATCGTATCTCTGTCTGTCCGTTAGTGCGCTTATCCCTGAAGAACCACTTATCCGATTTACGTACTTTTTTTTAAAAACATACATATGTTCTCTGGCCAGGTCATAAGCTATATTTTATTACGATAGGTAGCAGCATGAGCAGTGATCCGATTTACGTGCTTTTTTTTTAAACATGCTAAACCATTAAATATGGAACAATATCATGTTGCAAGGAATAAAATATATATAAAATACAACGTCTCTCTGTCTGTCTGTCTGTCTGTCCGTTAGTGCGCTTATCACTTGAGAACCACTTATCCGATATAATTCGATATAAGCCTAGATAATGGGAGATAATGTGAGATAATGGGAGATAAGTATAAATAATGGGAGATAAGGAGATATAATGGGAAATAAGCAGAGATAAGTCTAGATAATGAGAGTTATCGTAAAATACTGGGAGATAAGGAGAAATAATGGGAGATAAGGAGTAATATCGCGAGATAAGTCGAGATAAGCCTAGATAATGGGAGATAGACAATAGACGATAGACAATTTATTCATCTTTTCAGCTACAAAAGTTGTAGATAAGACATGTCAACAAAGGGATGTATGATCCCATCTTAGGTAGTATCAAAAATAATTAAAAAAAAAAAAAATCTTACTGTTAAACACATTAATACCCAGTAAATACAAGATATAACAAAAAACATAACATACGTATTTATAACAAACAAAATACATACTGAAGATGCTTTAATTAAGTAAGGATGTTATAAAGAATAACATTCACACTCCGCCCAGCAGATAACTTTCAAATTCAGTTACAGAATAAAAAGTTTTATTTAATAATATAGTTGTTTTTTAAAACGTGCCATAGATTCAATCCTCTTTACATTTTCCGGCAGTAAGTTAAATAGTCTGTAACCTAAGTAATGACTAGTTTTTTAACATATTCGTGATTGTGTTTTTCAATATAAAAATTTTCTCTGTTTCGAGTCGGATAACGATGAAAAGATCTATGCGACATGAAGCTATCTTGATTTTGATAGATATACATTAAGAGTTTATATATATATAAAATACTTGTAACTGTTAATATTTTTCTATTCTTAAAGACTTCCCTGCAGGATGCGTTATATTGCATACTAAAAATTAGTCTCATGATTCATTTTCGTATTACCAGCACCGTGTCCAGTTCCTGCGCACTTCCCCAAACCGTCAGACCATAAGACATGGCTGGGTACGCATTAGCGTAATAGACAGTTATGAGATTGGGAACACTTAAACAGTTTTTTAAAGATTTGATCATAAAAAAGCATTTATTTAGTCTTGAGCAAACGTCATCTATGTGCAAACTCCATTCGAGGTTAGATCTATTATGATTCCTAAAAACTTTGAACTATGCCTACCAGGCAAATTCATATTATTAAATACAATATTTAGGTTTATTGGTTTGCGCATTTTTGTCTGAAATTCCATAGACACGGTCTTTGGTAGATTTATTATAAGGTTATTCTTTTTACACCAATCTGAGAACTCAGTCAATATTATTTTAATTTTTTTCTCCAAAAGTTTCTCATCTTTGGCTGAGATGACTATGATCGTATCGTCAGCGAACATAAAAACGATTCCACATGAAACGTATTCAAGTAAGTCGTTTATGAACAACAAGAAAATTAGAGGACCCAGGACACTGCCTTGAGAGGTCCCTAAGTCACAGTTTGTCATTTGCGAAAAAATATTACCAATTTTTATTTTAAAGTTTCTACCCTTCAAAAATGAATTCAACCATTTATTTAATGGTCCTCTAATACCTAGCCTTTTAAATTTTTTAACAACAAAGCCTGGGTCTATTATGTCAAATGCCCTTGTTCGATCAAATAGTGAGCTACTACTTTCTCATTTATATCAAGTTTTTTATATATATTCTTTATAAAGTCGATCGCTGCGGTCTCTGTAGAGTGCTTTTCTCTAAAACCGTGCTGGCGCACAGTGGGGAAAAAAAACGAAAAAATCGTGTTTCAAAATTGTCTAGAGCCTTCAATTTTGGTTCGATTTGGACGATTTTTTTTTTAATTGAAGCTTATAGATAAATAATTATTGAAGCTAGTTGCTATGTCTTCTGCATTAGTAAGAGTGACATTATCTGTGCATGTTTGGTTAATGTATCTTTTGGAATTGTTTTGGTTTTTGCCATTTAAAAAATTAATTATATTCCAGGTGGTCTTTGTTTTGTTTTTTGAGTTATTTATTTTCCTGTTATAGTAGCCTTCTTTTTCTCTCTTAATTTTTCTATTTATGTCTTTTTTTAGGTGTTTATATTTATTTTTTAGTTGAAAGTCCTAAGTACGTTTCTGTAACCAATGTAAATTTTTTAAATTTTTAAGATCCTTTAGAAGTTCATTAGAAAAATTAATTTTTTAAATGTGTAGCTTATAAAATGAGATAATGGTAGATAAGGAGAAATAATGGGAGATGTGCAGGGATAAGCCTAAATAATGAAAATTATGTAGAGATAATGAGAGATAAGGAGAAATAATGGGAGATAAGGGGAAATAATGGCAGATATTTTATTACCTTAGGTAACATAAGGAATAAGCAGTGCCGATAGCAGTGAACCAAGTCCACGCGAGCGGAGCCGCGGGCACGGTTAGTTTTAAAATAAAAACTTAAACATTCACTTTACTACTTTGATCAAATATGCATTAGAACCGCATAACACAAGTGAATTGAAAATAATACTGCTCGAACTAGCGACGCGGCGGAAACAAGTAGAATAGGGATTCCGAGCGAGTTTCGGTGAATTCCCTAGATCAAGTCGCGCGACATCGAGCACAGGGAGTGGCAAGTTCGTTATAAACGGACACAAAAACATCCAAATTTGGTTCGCTTTATCCGGAAGTTCGTTATAACCGGGTTCGTTATAACCAATTAAAATTTGCATTGGTCTTATGGAAGTTTTATCGTGCATTATAAAATAGTTGGTTTTAACCGGAAATTCGCTATAAACGGGTTCGTTATAAGCAGACTTCACTGTATTACCAATTCGTACCTTTCAAAATTAAAGTCAAAAATATGTAAATAAACGACACATTATATTAAACTCATCGTCAGTACCTAAAAATTTCGTCAAGCTATTAATAAAATAGACGATGTGAAGAAAAATATTATAAATAACGGAAAAAAGTACTTACTGTAGCTGTCTTCCTTATCGCACCGATGCCTCAACTTCGATACGTATTCTTCCTCGATCGATTGTTCGGTTCGTGTCATATATGTTACTGATTTGAAGTCCTTTTTCAAGTAGTAGGATACCCTAAGCGTTTGAGTTCTTCTCATTACTGGATATTTACTGAAAAAAAAATGATTAAGTCAGTATAAGAGAAATTCCTCCAAGTTACAAGATCAATATGTTCGGTAAAATTTTTGAAAAGTTTGCGTAGGAAGTCGATCAACGTAACGAAAAAGTTATATATCAGGTGATTAGCACTTCAAAATATTTTTGCAATATGTTCATGCCAAGACATATTTGCTCCCAAATTAACGCCCAGCGAATTGAGTAATGTTGCTAGAGAAATGGAATGCCCCGACATAACCATGTCGAGTTCAGCAACGTTAACTGTTTTAGAAAAAACAAGTTAACAAAATAGTAAAATTTCTAACTCTATAAGCCCTAGAAAGTTTAAATTTTTGAGGAAAAATGGACGCGTGGTATCATAATTTAAAATGACTGTCACATAATTGTACTTATAGGGAAATAGATTAGCATCTACCCTCATTACAAAAACATTACTTTTGCTGCCATGTGTCCGACTGCAGAGTAGCTAGGTAGGGTTTTTGCATACACTAATTTTACTGTGCGTTATTTATTGGTACAACGAGAACGTTATATTACAGTTGTTTTAAACTGTAACATTACCTACTAATATTTTATATTAACAATAGATTTTTGTGCTTTTGACTTTCAAACCAAATTGTTTTAAGAAAATACTTTTTGCTCGAAAGTCTTTAAGAAAAAATGTACATTTGACAATGTCTGAGAGGGCCGATATATGAAATTTTAACAAAATTTAAAATATGCCTGAACTGAGAAAAAAGCGAACATTGTTTTACTTTACTCAAGGAATTATCGATTCAGAATTTTAAAGTATTTTTATAACACACTGTATATAATTGTCTGCAGATTACAATTTTTGCGAATATTTTGTATATTTATTCATGCCAGCAACGTTGAGAAACCATGGAAAAGGTCCCAAAATAATGAATAATTAGAATTTTACGATGATAAATTGGGCCCTGTCAGACAGATAGGGTTCAAAAACTCTACTTAATATAAGAAAATAGAAAGTAAGATAATTTTAGGTTTGCAGAACACAGTGCAAAAAAAGGAATAAATTGGCAAGTACTAATATTAAATAAGTGATTTTACCTTACAGAAATAGTTTGCGAGAAAACTTATGTAATGACACATGCTATATTGATTGGGCAAGCAAAAGTGTGAACCAATCTAAATTAAAGAGGGTTGCCACTGAGCCTAAGTTTGTCATTTTGTAGTTAAAACTACAGCACACTGTTCATTATACCTATATTTTGGTACTGTAAAGAGTTGTCGTTAGACCTTCATTAGATATTAATGAATGAACTGTTTGATAAAAACCACAGTATTTTTTAGTTCAGTATGTACCTTTTATCAGGAACAAGATATTATGTTCACTAATAATTTGGGAGGTGGTAGTATGATAAATAGATGCTTATACTGCACTCTGTCGGTGACTTACAAAGTCTTTTTAAGCAGGGCGGCACAGCACCGCTCGAAGGCATAGATGGCATTGGTATAACAACTAAAGACAAATCGAAAAATTCGCATCTTCTTGTAAGTCACCGACAGAGTGCAGTATAAGCATCTATTTGTCATAGTTTTCCGTTAGTACCTGGATAAGGACTAAAAATGGTGTTCTCGTATTTGCTGAACCTAGCCCAACTGAGGAGCCGTGATACGGCGAAACGCGTCTTGGGATGGTTCAGCAAATACGAAGAACACTTTTGGTGACTTCTGAAGATACGAATCTTTCGATTTGTCTTTAGTTGTTATACCAATACCAGGTGGTAGTATTACTACAGGGTAAATATATTGTTTTCATATGCACTTTATACGAAAGTTGTAAAATAAGTACATGGCCTCTGTCACAGATGGAGCTACTACTATTTAAAAAATATATATATTTTGCGTAAACATAACCTTTCAAAATTTTGCGCGATTGCTCACAATTGACAATAAACAACTAGTTTGGCGATGTTAAAGCGCAATCGGAATGATTTTTGGCGTCGATTCATAACTGCTGACTAAACATGGATTCATCACAGCACATTAGAGACCAAAGAACCGTCCAAACAGTGTGTTTTCCATGGCGATCTGGCGCCGAAGAAAGCCAAGGCGACTTTATCGGCCAATAAAGTCATGGCCACGGAATGCACGTGGCATAATCCACGTCGATTTCCTTAAAAAGGGCAGAACAATTAATGGGGAGTATTATGTTAACTTATTGGATCGTTTCAACCATACTGTGGAAGAAAAAACTCCGCATTTGGCGAAGAAAAAAATTCTCTTTCTTGAAGACAATCCCCGCATGCCCACTTGTGTCATCGCCATGGCAGAATTCCATGAGTTAGGTTACGAATTGCTTCCACATTCACCATATTCGCCAGATTTAGTCCCCAGCGATTATTTCCTATTTCCGAATATGAAAAAATGGCTCGGCGGAAAGAAATTTGGCTCAAACGATGAGGTGATTGCCGAAACAAACGTCTATTTTGAAGAGTTGGAGAAATCGTATTTCTTAGATGGGATACAAAAGGTAGAAAAACTTTCGAGACTAAGTTTATCCTGCTACAAATAATTTTTTCACTTTTTCGGATTTTTGCACTTTGTCAAGTTTCGGTGACGAATTTCTAATTTCTGTTTGTCGATCGGATGTCGCAAGACAGAAAAAACATATATATATATATATATATATATATATATATATATATATATATATATATATATATATATATATATATACAGGGTTACAGGGAAAGTCGTCCTAGATAATTAAGGACGTTATAGTTTAGGTCGTTTCTGACCGATTTAATTCTATAACATGATGTCCTAAACTTAACCGTTTTCGAGATATTGAAGTTTAAAGATTTTCTAAAAAAAAACATGTTTTTTTTGCTTTTATATCGATTTTTTTTTTTAGAGGTTCTCTAGTGCGATTTTTTTGGTTACTTTTAGTTAGTCTGTATGTCAAGTATCAAAAATCATCAAAAAAAATGAATTAGTTACTAACAGTTTCCAATGGTGGCTTGTTAATGTTTCTAAATTAAGAATTTTTACCAAGTGTTTCCTACTTTAAATCAATAAAGAGAAAAAAAAAAAAAACGTATGGAAGTTATTCTGCAAATTATTTTAAAAACTTTTACGTCTTTTTAGCTATCAAAAAGGTATAATACTAGGAGTTTAATAGGAAAACTGTACACAGAATGACACCTAAAGCGGGCTCGGGCAGCAAAAGGTAAATTTTTAGTTCTAGGTGAAAATACGAAAAATACACAAATAAAACAAAAAACCTTGCAATTTAATATTTTTTATTAATTATAATTCATGTTCTATATGGTCGCCCCTATTTCTAACACAAATTCTCATTCTTTTTCTTAAATTACTTTTCACAACGCTGGTTGTGAGGTGCCACCTCATTTCGTCAGCCGCATCAATTATTTTTTGTCTTAGGACATCCACGTTTTCGATAGGAGTCATCTGGTCGTATACGAGACTTTTCACGTGACCCCACACGTAAAAATCCATCGGTGTTAGGTCTGGGCTTCTCGCCGGCCAAGGTATGGGTCCGCCTCTTCCAATCCATTTGTTGGGATAATTGTTATTGAGCCATGCACGAACACTTCCTCTGTAGTGAGCTGGGCAGCCATCGTGTTGAAAGTACATGTTTTGTCTCGAACCAATAGATAGGTCTTCCATCAAATTAGGTAAATCGTTCTGAAAAAAATTGTCGTATTCCTCGCCATTCAAATTATCTGGCAGGAAGAATGGCCCAATCAAATAATTTGAAATTATACCCATCCACACATTTAAGCTGAATCTTGTTTGTGATCCTTTCGTTCTTTTTTTGTTTGGGTTGCCTTCCTCTTTAAAAGCCCAATAGTGGGCATTGTGGTAGTTTGTAAGATCGTCTTTGTCGAATTTCGACTCGTCAGTCCATAGTATTTTCTTAAAAAAAGATGCATCTTCGACATCGGTATTGAGCATAAATCTGCAGAATTCTAATCGTCGCAACGGATCTCCTTCTTCAATAACTTGCATGGGCGTATAGTTATAAGGGTGTTGCCCAACAGTATGCATTACAAACCATACCTTCCACTGCGAAATACCAAGCTGTTGTGCGACAACATTTGTAGATGTGGTTGGGTCCACCTCAAAGAGACGTCGTATTTCGTTTTCTTCGTCTTCGTCAAAGATACGTGGTCTCCCATGTCAGTCTGCCGTCTTTGTACGGAACGAGTTTCTCGTAGTCTTCGATAAGTTCCATCAAATACGCTAACATCAGGTACACGACGAGAAGGATATCGCAGTATGTATTCATCACGTGCACGCGACGACACTCCTTCGCAAAATCCGTAACACATTAGGATGTCAGCATATTCCTCGTTGGTATACGTTGCCATATTCACAAGCAGAGATCAAAATCCAGTTACGAGCCAATTCACACAGTCAGAAGATGAAACACAGATATTTTTGAAAAGCACGGTATAGCACATCTACCACGGATGAATCGCATGAGCAGACTAAAAATCATTCAATAATGTTTAGTGAACAGAAAATGTCACTCGCACAGAGAGTACCCCGACCGGAAAAAATGATTACCCAACCCTTTTTTATTGTCTGAAGGTGCAGGTAGTAAACCGGTAATTGGTAGTATTTAAATTCTATTATTATGTTACTCTACATTTTGGCCTATTGAAATCTCATTTTCTTAGAATTTTCAATAGATCCAGTAGATATTATACCGTTTTAGATAGCTAAAAAGACGTAAAAGTTTTTAAAATAATTTGCAGAATAACTTCCATACATTTTTTTTTTCTCTTTATTGATTTAAAGTAGGAAACACTTGGTAAAAATTCGTAATTTAGAAACATTAACAAGCCGCCATTTGAAACTGTTAGTAACTAGTTCAAATTTTTTTGATGATTTTTGATACTTGACATACAGACTAACTAAAAATAACCAAAAAATCGCACTCGAGAACCTCTAATGAAAAAAAAATCGATATAAAAGCAAAAAAAAACATGTTTTTTTTAGAAAATCTTTAAACTTCAATATCTCAAAAACGGTTAAGTTTAGGACATCATGTCATAGAGTTAAATCGGTTAGAAACGACCTAAACTATAACGTCCTTAATTATCTAGGACGACTTTCCCTGTAACCCTGTATATATATATATATATATATATATATATATATATATATATATATATATATATATATATATATATATATATATATACATATATATGGCTGGGAAAAGGCCAATTAATCGGCCGACTAGTCGACGATCCCGATCATCGCATTCGGCGATGTTCGGGCGAAATCGGTAATGTTTGTCACGCCTCGCATCTCTCGCACGCGCCGCGCGTGTGGACATGAACGAACAGGTTTTTGTTTACTTTACATTTTGCTATGGTATTGTTCACGTACGGCCCGGTATAACTGAATATTTTTTTAAAAAATAAAACAAAAGTCAGTGAATTGCGTAGGTAAGACAGTTTGTATTATAGTGGAAATACCTACTTAATTGAAATTGAGTCATGTCAAAGAATAAATCGCATGTGTGGACTTTCTTTGACATCGTGGAGTTTGATTCCCGTAAAGTGAAGTGTAATCAATGCCAAACAGTTATTTCGCGTGGTGGGCAGGGGAAAACAGCAAACACTACTAGTATGACTAACCATATTAAATACAAACATCCCGAGTTGATGCCTCAGTTACGTTCTTCGATTAAACGTAGTTCATCAAATGATCCAACCCCGAGTACGTATGGGAGATATTTTATTACGTTGGGTAACATAAGGAATAAGCAGTGATGATAGTGAATCAAGTCCACGCGAGCGGAGCCGCGGGCCCGGCTAGTTAAACATATAGGACAAGCATGATTCACATTCGTACGCTATATTGCCGTTACTTTGGCAGTCTTAGAAGGGTCAACCACTGTTTAAGCAGTTTTTACGTGAAAAAAAAATCAAATAAAGTAACAATAAGTTCAACAATCTGCCATACTTGTAAAATTAATTTTTAAGTAACATGGTAATTTAAATTACGTTATAAACAAGTTTCTTAAACACCGACAGGACCGGCTCTAGGCGGTAGGCAAGGTAGGCAATTGCTTAGCACGGAAAAATTTAGAGGCGACAAAACCGCCTGAACTAATAGAGCGATTCAAGAACAACGTGAATCGCTTTTTTCGCACATATGCCGCTCCTGGAGCGCTTTAGGGAATTCCCTGCAGAACATGTGCCAGACCCATAAAAAAAAAAGAACGCAAAAAAAAATAAACACAACCCACAACAATTTATTTCGATTACTTGAATCTAGAAAACAAATGAGTAGCAAAATCAAATACAACAGGAATAGACAGGCTTCCGCCAGAAGCTTGTCTATTCCTGTCTATAGAAATATCCAGAAGTTCTGGGTATTTCTATACATAAATTGTGAGATACGCCCGAGCCGGCACCGCAGACAGGATTCAACAAGCTTTTTTCCACTCACGTATATGGTAAGAGAGAGTCAACTTTAAAACAATGCTTTATTTATGCATCAACGTCCGGTTGTGGTAGTGATACAGTTTGAGTTAGTTAGTTACAAGTGTAGTGGATGTGGAAAGCAGCGATTTCATTTTGTTAAAAGGTAAGAGAAGCTTTAGATTTGTATTATAATTTTTGTACTTGAGATTTTTCTACGTTAATAACACCTTATACATGTACTAATAAATTCGTTATTATTAGATGTAAATTTTATGGTTAGGGTCCGCCCTCTGTTGGGACAATTTTTAAACTTTGAATCACGCCTTTGTTGTACGAGGCTGGTTTGAAAAGTCCGTGCAAAGTCCGAGAGATGGCACCACCGGCGCGTATCGAGGTCATGTTTAGTTAGTAGCATCTTTTGAATGAACGCACACCAAGTTTCAGCCATATTGGTCTAATTCTTTGTGTTTGGCATTCGCGTGAATCAAGGAAGTCGAGTGATTTTCAAGAAATGGACGAAAAAGAATTTCGTGTGGTGATTAAACATTACTTTATGAAAGGCAAAACGCCTCAGGAGACTAAAGAGAAGCTTGATAAACATTATGGTGACTCTGCACCTTCGATTAGAACAGTTTATAAGTGGTTTCAAAATTTTCGGACTGGCCATATGGGCACAAGTGACGCTGAACGTTCTGGACGGCCTGTGGAGGTTACGACTCCAGAAATCATTGATCAAATCCATGGTATGGTGATGGATGACAGAAGAGTTAAGGTGCGTGAGATTGCTAGTGCTGTGGGCATCTCGACTGAACGGGTACATAATATTTTGCATAAACATTTGGACATGAGAAAGCTATCCGCAAGATGGGTGCCGCGATTGCTCACGCTTAACCCAAAACGGAATCGTGTGAAGTGTTGCAAGGATGGTTTGCAGCTGTTCCAGAAGAATCCGGAGGACTTTAAGCGTCGTTTCGTCACTGTGGATGAAACATGGATACATTACTA
Organism: Pachyrhynchus sulphureomaculatus; assembly: GCA_019049505.1. Lineage (NCBI taxonomy): Eukaryota > Metazoa > Arthropoda > Insecta > Coleoptera > Curculionidae > Pachyrhynchus > Pachyrhynchus sulphureomaculatus. Next base: position 170,477,840 of record CM032453.1, on the reverse strand, counting down.
TACTCCTGAGACCAAACAACAATCTAAACAATGGGTTACCAAGGGGGAATCTGCACCAAAAAAGGCGAAGACCGTTCCTTCGGCCGGAAAGGTTATGGCGACTGTCTTTTGGGATTCGCAAGGGATAATCCTCATCGACTATCTGGAAAAGGGTAAAACTATTACAGGTGAATATTATTCATCGTTATTGGACCGTTTGAAAACCGAGCTGCAAGAAAAACGCCCGCGATTGGCCCACAAGAAAGTCCTTTTCCATCACGACAACGCACCAGCACACACCTCAGCAGTTGTGGTCGCAAAATTAATGGAAATAGGATTCCAACTCGTTTCACATCCCCCCTATTCTCCAGACTTGGCTCCCTCGGACTACTATTTGTCCCCAATTTGAAGAAATGGCTGGCGGGACAAAAATTTTATTCAAACGAGGAGGTGATTGCAGACACTAATGGATATTTTGCAGACTTGGACAAATCCTATTATTCGAAAGGGATCAATAAACTAGAACATCGTTGGACGAAGTGTATAAGCTTAAAAGGAGACTATGTCGAAAAATAAAAAAGGTTTACCCGAAACACATAAGTAGTTTTTTATTTTTGCACGGACTTTTCAAACCAGCCTCGTATTACGATATCAGATATTTGTTTTAGAATGCCTAACGGAAGAAAAAGGCTATCAAGTAGTGAATATAAAAAAAACCGGTCAAGTGCAAGTTGAACTTGCACAATTAGTGTTCCGTACGTTAATTACTTTTAAAATAAAAATTTTGTTACGGTGCACATTGGGACCGAATGCCGAAAAGGCGGCCATAAGTCCCTAAAATGAATGTTCGATTGAGGGACTTTTCAGGCTCTAGGTATGTGGGTTGGTACCTGCGCTATTCGAAACGACCGGTTATAATAATCAAGTCTTCACCCGTGGCTCTTGACACCTATTATTGTTAGAGCGTCGAGCAGGCCAGATTTTGAGCTTGTTCTGTTTGAGTTAGACAGGCAGATTCAATTGCGCTCAAATGTTTCGTATTTGAAGTTAATTTAATTTCATGAAATGGATTCTCCGAATAAAAGTGAGTATATTTAAACGATATAAATTGAGTACAATAAAATTTGATTATTATTTAATTATTGTAACATTTAAAATATCACTTTTTTAGAACTTTTAGTTTCAAACAAAGTCCCACGACATCCCACTGTCAAACCAGTTTTATCGTGTTTTCTAACTATTTTTTAATAATATAGAAGCCAAATCAGCTGCCCACACTTGCACATTTTTTTTAAAATAAATTTTATGTAAAAAAAGTATGAATAATGTTATATCTTTCTTTATAATACATAATACTCAAATCCGTGTTAATTTTCATTTAACAATAATTAACTGAAACATTTTGTTTTTCACATTTTTAATTTCAGATCCTTATCAGCGACATCGAAAAGCCCTATAGTCGAAATTTCATGAAAATATGACAAAAATTATCATTTTTGTCCGCATATGGGATCCGCCATTTTGTTTTTCACATTTTTAATTTCAGATTCTTCATCAGCAACCTCGAAGAGCCCTATAGTCGAAATTTCATGAAAATATGACAATTTTTATCAATTTTGTCCGCCATATTGGAGTCACCATTTTGTTATTTACATTTTTTATGTCAGATTCTTAATCGGCCACCTCAAAAAACCAGATATGCAAATTTTCATATAATTCGAATAACACCTTCATATTTTGGCCACCTTTTTGGGTTTTGGTCCCAATGTGCGGTGGTATAAAATGATCAGTGACTTCACAAAACACACCCCAAATGAGTTTTCAACAAAGTTTGTTTCCAATCTTTACTGAAAACTGATGACCTTGAATTTTTTTTAAACCAGATAAATTATTAAAGGTAATGCACTCGTTATAATTTTCGTTCAATCTACACCCCGTGGAGAATATTCCAGAATTTTTTCAAAATTTTTTGATAAGTACTTTTCGATTTTTTAAAAATAATACAAAGAAAAGTGCGCGCAAGTATTACATTATATATGTATTTCTTACGCGTATTTTCACAAGCTTTCATTTGACACCACACTCGATTACCTAGTAAAAAAAAAATTTTTTCACTTCCGATTTCACCCCTCAAAACTAACCCCTTAAGTCAAAATTTAACTTTCAAAACTACATGGCTCTGATGAGGCCATCAATTCCTATATTATTACCAAATTTCAACTTTCTGTGACAAATAGTTTCGGAGAAAATCGGGTGTGACAGACAGACAGACAGACACCGAAGTGATCTTATAAGTGTTCCGTACGGAACACTAAAAAAAGATTGGAGAAGCAAACCCAGCTTCAAAAGCAAGCAGGAGCGTTGCATAGCTTCTTAAAAGATGCAAGTAGTTCCAAACAAAACAAAGAGTCAAGCGGTTACCGGGATCTGAACACTACCGTCAACTCTGATTTGGACTTGGATTAACAAGACGACACCAATAATAAAGATGAAATTGCGAGCCAGGCACAGAATTCAACAAGTTTTGAGACAATTGATACTACCACGGGAAATGAAGGAAGCCTCAACCTAACTCTATCATCAGACCCAGCATTATGACTCGATCGTATAAGCGACTCAGATCGAATATTTTTAGTTCCATTATCTCCTTCATTCCATTACGATTTCCTGTTTGATAATCAAAATCCAAATCGAAAATTTAGTGAAAGACACTGTCATAGAATTAAAAAAATGGAGAACAAGTCGCGAGAGATTGGCTGATATATTCTGTGTTAAAAGATTCCGTGTTCCGCTTTTGTTGCACACATTTTAATTATTCAAAGTTAAGTTCCTTTTCAAATGAAGGTTATAAAAACTGGAAAACATTGGTGAAGTATTAAGAAAGCAAGACTCAAAAACTCATGTAGATAATTTGAAATCATGGATAGAGCTAAAACGAAGGTTGGAAACTTGTCAAACAGTAAAATCAGCAACACAGAGATTTATTAATGCTGAAATTAAATATTGGCATGAAGTGATTTTACGTAAAATATCAGTTATTAAATTACTTGGAGAAAGTTCTCTTGTTGTTGTTGTTGGCTGAACTCTTTGCTTCACATTGCACTGTCGATTTCCAAGAAAAAACACCACCTACTATTCCCATATTGCAGTCAAAGATGCCCGATATTGTTTTCAGACAGCGTATCATAAAGCGTATTTTAATGAAGCTAGACACCAAAAAGGCTTCTGGCGCTGACGGAATACCTGCCATAGTTCTCAAAAACTGTGCAAGGGAACTAACACCAGTTTTTTGTAGACTTTTTATCCTATCCTACAGAAAGGGAATATTTCCTTCCTGCTGGAAATGTGCCACGGTTCAGCCGATACCTAAAAAAGGCAAGAAGACCTTGCCAAATAACTACCGCCCAGTCGCACTGCTTTCAATAATATCGAAAGTCATGGAAAAGGTTATCAATCAACATTTTCTAAAATATCTTAAACGATTCAATATTATTAGCGATTACCAATATGGTTTTCGTAAACATGGATCAACCCAATTGAACACTTTGGAGACTCTCGAGCGGTTGCTCTTGACATATCCAAGGCATTCGACCGTGTTTGGCACGATGGACTGTTGGCTAAGCTACGCTCTTGTGGTATGTCTGAAAGGTTCTGTTTGTGGCTCTCATGTTTCTTCAGAGAGCGTTCTTTACGAGTGGCGGTCGACGGATTTCTTTCTAACATCTTCACTATCAACGCCGGTGTGCCCCAGGGCTCCATACTGTCTCCTACTCTCTTTCTCATTTACATTAACGATCTTCTGGAAAAGACCGGGAATCCAATCTACAGCTTTACAGATGACAGTACGCTTGTCTCTTCATTCACCTTGAACGCTCGGACATTGGCTGCTCAGGCGAATATCCGCAGACAGCAGGAGGTCGTTAAATTTAACAAAGACCTGGAAGAAATTCTATCTTGGGGTGACAGTAACCAAGTGGAATTTAACGTTACAAAAACCTAGGCGGCAGGTTTTTCTAAAAAAGTTCACCTTGCTGAACCCGACATAATTATGTCGGGGCACTCCATTCCCCTAGCATCGTCGCTCAATTTGTTGGGCGTTAGTTTGGGAGCAAATATGTCCTAGCATGAACATGTTGTAGGCATAGCAAGGAGACTTTCTCAAAAGTTGGGAATATTATTTCGAACCGGAAAGCCTTACACTCCACAACAACTGTTAATTCTTTACAAAGCTCAAATTCGACCAACTATGGGATACTGTTCCCATGTTTGGGACTCCGCTCCCAAATATACACTGCATTTGTTGGATTCTGTTCAGAGAAGAGCTGTCTGTCTGATTGGAGACCCGGAACTGACCGGCGGCCTTGATTCGCTGGAACATCGAAGAACGGTTGGCGACTTAAGTCTGTTCTACAAGTATTTTCATGGAAAGTGTTCGAAGCACCCAAAGCGGTGCATGTTAGAAATACACGTCGCGCTGGTGCTTCACATCCGTATGAGGTTCAGCTTGTTACTCCACGTACGACGCTTTTCAAACAGTCTTTTATATGGAGAACATCATCCCTTTGAAATAATTTGCCCAGCGCTGTGTTTCCCACCGAGTACAATTTACAGCGATTCAAGAACAACGTGCTTTAAGGACTTCCCTGCAGCACCTGTGCTACACCCATAAAAAAAACAAAAAAAAAAAATATTATTGTAATAGTTTTGTTCATTATTTTAAAAGTATATTTAAATTACCTCTGAAAACAGTAGGTACTATTCAGTTTGTAAGATCGTTGTCGTTAGCTGGTTAAAAATAAAATAATTTTTCATATATCTGGATTGGTATTATTGTCTTAATTCATTTTTTGGGTTTGCCTACGGCGGCGGCAAAAAAGCTAGGGCCGGCCCTGCCACCGACTGAATACTTTTTTGAAAATTATTGAGTAGGGAGGGCTCTCAAGTGTTCAGGTTTTATACAATAAACGGAATCATATGTAAATAAGGCAAGTTTTTATGATGTTAAAAAATTTAGGTATATTTGAATCTACGCTCCTGTTAAAGCCCAATTTGTCCATGTGGAGATAATCGAAACTTAAAGAAAATCAGTAATCACTATTGCAACATACATAACTTTCGTTTTAAAGCTGTTAAATTGAATCCTACCCTAATAATTTTGGAAAAAAATCAGTATATAAGCTCTTCCTAATTTGTCTGCTTTCGTTTATTCAGTGTTATGCTACTGTCCAGCTGAGTAAACAAATTAACTGTGGAAGCCAGCAACATAAAATATACACTAGTGTATTTTAGGTTGCCTGATACATCTTAAAACTTTGATTAACAGGTCAGTAACTAAAACATTTTATTCTGATTATTGATTTTTTGGGATCCAATTTTTGACGAGTTGCTTAAAAATATTCAACATATTTTTTTTGGCTAGGGAAAATTTAGTTTTAGTTCGTGGTCAAGTATGTGATTTTTTTTGAGAAAGTGTTACTAAAATTGAATACATAATATTTAAAAATTAATAATTAAAAAGTACCGTTATGATACGACCCTGTAGGCGCGTTCTTTGGAGCTACGTTCGTTATGCAACTCATTTTACCATTATTGCTCTGTAATTTGACAGACACGTGAGGCTTTTATTTAAACACTACAGCAAGGTCACGTGCTACTTGCGATTTGGAGGAGAAAAGCTAATTAATGAACGTATTCCGAACCCGTCTTGAAAATTCAAGGCAAATGGTAGAAAATGACATCCGTGTTTGCAGTAATTTCGGGAAGGTTGTTTACTCCTATAACGATTAATCAAAAATAATATTAACTAATAATGTAAATTAAAGTAGTTTTGTGTGAAACGTCGTATCCCGTAATGTGATTTTCGTCCGGTTAGTTAGAGAAACTCGAGTTAAAACGCACATAAAAAATGTCAGGCAGGAATCGTCCCATTCAACATAAAAATTTATCAACGATATTTTCGAAACTGCAAGGAGCATTTTCCGACGTGGTTACTCATCCTAAATACGCGACGGATAAAAGGACTTTAGATAAAACATGGAAATTAATGGATAAAGTGGTAAAATTATGTCAACATCAAAAAATGAACCTAAAAAATTCGCCCCCATTTATTTTGGACATACTGCCGGACACTTATCAACGATTACGACTTATTTATTCAAAATACGAGGATAACATGTCCGCTTTACATAATATTGAGTATTTTAATGTATTTATTATAAATTTAATGCGGAAGTGCAAACAGGCCATTAAACTTTTCAAAGAGGGCAAAGAAAAAAATGTTCGATGAAAACTCTCATTATAGGAGAAATTTAACGAAATTAAGTTTAGTGTTTAGTCATATGTTAAGTGAACTTAAAGCCCTTTTTCCTAATGGTTTTTTTGCTGGTGATCAATTCCGTATTACAAAGTCCGATGCTGCCGAGTTTTGGAAAAATAACTTCGGCAATAGGTAAGTCTTACTCTTTCCTAATGTTCTTATTTCGAATCAAAATTTACTCACCTAATAATACTTGTATAGAACGCCGCCTGTTTTTTTTTTTTTATATAAAACTTTTTAGAAAAACCTGATCTTGTCAACTTCATAGAAAAGAATATAATAATTATATTATCAAACTTACAATGTAGTGTAATATAATCAAGTTCATCTAGTATAAATTAAATTGCCCATAGTATCATACAAATATCACGCACATTCACAATACATAAATCATTACAAATATTTACTACGTTTCTTATATGAATTAATTAAATTTAACACCTTTTATTTTATTGTTACAATATTTTTCAATGTTATAGGATTATATTTTTCATAACAACTTAAAAATAATTCTTTTATATATATAGTCATTCATAAAAGTCTGCATACACCACCTGCTTTCTGTACTATTTTTCTGTTATGTTTAACTAATTAATTGGAACTATAAGAAAACATATTTAAAATAATTATATTTGAAACTTAACCAATGAGGATTAGTATTAAAAACAACTATGGAACATTTTATTTAGAAGCTACATCATTGTTATAAAAATGTAAACAGAATTAATGTCAAAAAAGTTTCCATACACTCAATAACTGCATTGAAAAAATCACTTTATAATCAGCCGCATTTTTTCAAGCTATCTATTGCTTGCTTAACTGAAAACAAATGAATAATTTTTAGCTATACTTTATAATCTGTCACTTGTTGCAGTGGGTTTTCAAAGTAATATTAACTCAACAAAAACTCTAATATCAGTTACGTTTGGCAAAAAATTAAAAAATTTTCTAACAACAACACAAAATACAATAGAACTCCCATCCCTGATGAAATAAAAAATGGACATACTAAAGAATATGACAATTTTTAATACAGACCCTTCATTTTCATTAATAATAACGGATACAGAAATACATCCCTTCAACCTCCAAGAACTAGAAAAACAGTCTAAATAAGAAAAAACATTCGGCCACAGGCCTGGATGATATATCGTATTCAATGCTAAAAAAATTACCAACAAATATGAAAAACAATCTTTTATACATATACAATGACTGACTGCTAAAAAAACACAATTCCAGAACCATGGAAAAAATACAATATAATAAATCTACTAAAACCAAACAAAGATCCTTCTAATATCAACAGCTATAGACCCATTGTATTATCTTCCTGCTACCTTAAATTACTGGAAATTATGATAAAAAACAGGCTGGAGTGGCATCTAGAAAACAAATTATTCTTTAGTTGGAGACAAACAGGCTTCAGAAAGAGAATGAGAATAAAAAATAATTTAGCCTTAATTACTACATATATCGACCTTGCTTTTAAACAAAACTTCTCAACCATTGGAATTTTCCTCGATATCAAATCAGCATATGATGGAGTAGACATTTACAAACTCTACAATAAACTAAATGAGGCCCAAATTCACCCCAAACTGGTAAACCTAATCCTAAAAATTTTAGAAAATAGAGCCCTATTTACCAGAAAGAATGATGGAACCTTATTCGGACCTATTTATGCAACATCCGGACTGCCTCAGGGCTCTCCACTGAGCACAATACTATTCAATATATACTTATACGATCTTTTTGAAACCCTCAATGAAGAGTATACACTTATAGGATATGCTGACGACCTGGTTTTAATTTACAAAGGAAACAATATTAATTTAATGGTGGAAAAGATTAATATAGCGCTTAAAACAATTCAGACATGGATGGAAACAAATAGCCTATCGTTATTGGCAGATAAATGCGAAGCCATATGGTTTCCAAAAACAGACAAAAAACAAACCTCCAGACATAACATTAAAAAACCATAAAATTCCATTTAAAAACAATGTTAAATACTTAGGAATAACGCTCAATAAAACCTAAAATGGGATACACACATCGATAATATCATAAACAAAGCCAAGAAAGGATTGAACATATTGAAAAGCCTTTGCAGAGTTTGGTGGGGAGCGGACCCTCGGACGATGCTTATGGCCTACTATGCACTGGTAAGATCACACCTAGATAAAGGAGCAATATTCATAAACTCATCCAACAAAAGTAACTATAAAAAACTGGACAAAATACAATATGAAGGACTTCGAATATGCTTAGGATGTATGAAGTCGACGCCAAGAAACGTCCTGCTAGCAGAAGCAGCCGAAATAAACCTGGAAAGTAGGAGAAAATTACTGAGTGCAAAATTCCTGTCCAAACTCATTCCAGTTAGAAATCATCCCCTAATAAGTCTAATTAAAAAACTCCGCATTTTTTACATACACACTACTTCATTTATAAAAGAAGTAAAAATACCGTATCTCATACAAATTCTAGAATATTTCTATCCATATTATGACAAAATTTACAAATCCACCAAACCCATATGCTTTGAAATAGAATTTGATATTCAACTCACTCCATTAAAAATCCTGAAACATAACATTGACAAAAATACTACCGCGATTAAAGAACACTTTATTTTTTAACAGAAAAATTTAAAAATACATACACGTTTGTGTATATGGATGCATCCAAAAGGAATGAAAGGGTAGGACTTGGTATATACATACCCAAATTAAAATACAAATACTCGTTCAGACTCCCCAACGACTTATGTATTTGCTCCGCAGAAATGGCAGCTATTAACGAAGGAGTATCAGTTTTACTTAGTAAAAACATAACAAACAGTATTATTTTTACAGACTCCCTAAGTGCAATTGCGAAACTAACTAACAATACGATAGACATAAACAATGACCATATCACTCTACTTACTAAAAGACTAATTACAGAAGCTAACAACAAGGGGATTAATATAATGCTCTGCTGGATCCCGGGGCATTCAAACATATCCGGCAACATGATTGTGGACAAATTAGCCAACATCGGCAAAAACCTCAACATCCCCAAAAATTTACAATTAAATACCAATGACATTTTAAACAAAATCAAAGAAAAAATCAACTCGGAACATAAAACTGAATGGAAAAATATTCTTGAACAGAAAGGAAAGAATTACAGTAAAATAGTAAATGAGTTCCCGAAACAGAAATGGTATGCTAAATTTCCCTACGTCAACAGACGTCATGTCACTACTATAATAAGAATGCGTACAGGTCATTGTCTTATTAAAAAACACTTATTTAAAATTAAAATAACGCAAGATATTAATTGCGAGTGCGGTTCGGAGGAGGACCTAAATCATATCTTCTTTGAATGTCCCTTGTCTTCAATCCCCAATGTAGATTTATATACTGAAATTTCAAAATTAGGCGTTCAAACACCATTCACTATTGACAATATTCTGACCAAATTGAACCCACAAATTATAAGAGTCACGATGAGATTTTTTAATTACAATAAAATAAAACTTTAGTAACGGATTCAACAAACAATATCCCATCACAACTCAATCCCATCCAATGGAATAGCTCCTTTCCCAACAAATTCCTATGTTTGTTTCTTTGTCAAACCACATATATTCCCGACATACTCAACTAACTCACACCAACAAGTTAAATACTGATATTCAAACCAAATACATATATATATAAAAAAAAAAAAAAAAAAAAAAAAAAAACCTGGAGATCTAGTAGAACGAAAGTTCGTCAATGCTGGATTTCCCTCGGGACCCGAAAAGGGGAGATCCAAACTCGGGAACGTGTAAAGCATCGCTGAGGGTAGCCGGCGCCCTGCCTAAGCGCGAGATGGATCTTGAGCTGGCAAATTGCCTCAGCAGCAGTGCCAATAACAATCAAGCCAAGCCAAGTAATATTAAAAATAAGCGAGAGAAATTGTGAAAATTTGATTTCATGTTCGAAAGATCATAATTTATTTATTTATTTATTTATTATCAACGGTAACACCATTTCTACAAAAAACATCGACAATATGCAAGAAAAAAAAAACAATGTGAATGAACAATATAATTAAAGCTAAATCTAAAACTAAAACTAATAGGTCCGAATGCAGGGTCAATCTAAATTAATCCCTTTTAAAGGTAAACAGTACTTGACATATAATACCAATGGGAAACTACCCGAAAATTAAAGAAACTATAGCGAGGTCAGTTGCTTGACCATATTTTTGAATCGGTGTACTGGACCATCAATTGGCAAATTGTATTTATCAAAATTACGCTGCATTCTAAAGATTGGACTATGCAAGCCATAGTTTCTGGTGACATTAGCTGGGTAAAATAACGACCTGGCGCGGGTACGATGTACGGTATAAAAAGATAATTTACTAAGTAAGTACTCACAGTCAATATACCCATTTAATAGCTTAAATAAGAAATGTAGATCAGCTTGCATTCGTCTGTCCTGAAGACTGCACATATTTAAAAATCTTTGTACCAGGTCATAGTTGGTTTGTCCCTCAGTTAAAGGAATTTTCAGTTTAAAAGAACAGATATGTAAGAATTTTTTTTGGACACTCTCCAGCTGATTAATATGGACATTATAAAAAGGAGACCACACCGGGCTTGCATACTCCAAAATCGGTCGAACGTACCAGCAATATAGTAATTTAAACCCATTACAAGAAAAATCGGCACTAAATCTATCAATAAAACCCAAACACCTACCGGCTCGCTGCACCACACTCATTTGATGGCCGATGAAAGATAAAGAACAATCAAACATCACACCAAGAATCCTAATCTCATGTACCCGCTCTAAAATGGTTGTATTTATATTATAGTCGAACTGCATAGGACTTTTTAATCTGGAAAATGATATACAGGAGCATTTATCAGTATTCAGACTTAAGCCGTTTAAAGTTGCCCAATGGAAAAATATGTCAACATCCGCTTGCAAAACAAGACTGTCCACTGGACTAGAAATAATCTTGAATAATTTCAGATCATCGGCAAACATGAGAAAAGAAGTATTGGTCAGGAATCCCTCAAGTCATTTACAAATAAGAGAAACAATAGGGGGCCACAGTGAGAGCCCTGGGGAACGCCCGAGGGCACTATACTTAGGTTAGAGATATAATTATTTATTCTTACACTTTGCTGACGGCCCATTAAAACTCTCCAGCCAATGAAGAATGTGAATGCCGAACCCAAGCGACCCAAGTTTGCTCAGCAATAACCGTTGGTTCACTTTGTCGAACGCCTTGGAGAAGTCAGTATATATGGTATCAACCTGACATCCCTTCTCAAATGCGCCAACAGGTAATCCTCATATGTCAGAAGATTAGATACCCAGGAACGAGAACGCTGAAAGCCATACTGTTCATCCATGATCACCCGCCTACAGTGCCAAGAAAGACAAGAAGTGACCAGTGAGAACAAAAGCTTTGGTATGGTCCACTGTATGCAGATGCCCCTATAATTAGTCACATCGCTACGATCACCAGATTTAAAACGTGGGGTTATATAGGAAGTTTTCCAATAATCAGGAAATACCTCCAAATCCAATGAGAGATTGAACAGGAAGTGAAGTGGTCTGCTTAAGGTGCACACACATTTCTTTAATAATAGAGGCGGGACACCATCAGGTCCACTTGAGGTTTTAGGCCTGAGCGACATCAGTTCATTAAAAACATCAATCAAACTAATAATCACGTTATTTAATGTTGTCAATTCAGTAAGACTCGAGTAGTAGTCCGGTATTCCCAAATGGGCATCCTCATACACACTCGAGAAATATTCAGTAAACAAATTGACCGTAAGATCACCACTACTGCTCGTCCTACCCCCTAAATGCATGGAGTTAGGATACCCATAATTGATTTGTGGAAAGATGGAAAATTGTACAGAAATTAGGAAAAAATGTTAAAAAGTCACATACTACTCTTCAGTACATTGTAAACCAGTATAAATCAACGGGTTCCTATAAAATTCGACCTCGCTCTGGTCATCCCAAGAAACTGACTCCACATGAAAAGGCCAGTATTGTTGGACAAATAATTATAGATCCCAAGGAAAGTGCACCAAAATTAAAAGAAGAAAAGAGGCTTGATTTATACACCACTCTTCTATTTTTGTGCGGTTTCTTTTCCAATCTCCAACTGTTACCTCACCCACTCCATATTCTCGTGCAACAACTTTAATTGTCTCTCCTGCTTTAATTCTCCTGATGGTTTTTAATTTTTCTTCAATAGGAACGACGATTCTTTTACGCTTGTTTTGCTCCATTATAATACGACAAACAAAAATTCAAACAAAGCAGTTCGTATTAATTACACTTAACTACCAGAACTCCAACCAAATAAATTATGTGAGTATACTCGTACTTCTCCGTAGTAAACGCTATAACGCACTGCATTCACGCAAATTTACATGCTGAAAGAGTCCAGAAACATAAATAGGGTATCCCCTCACACGGGCCAGGGGGATTCCCCGAAGGCCCCGACGATTTTAAATGGAAATATGTACATACATATTTTAAAAGCTCGGTTAATACGCAGCATAGACGCGCGTACCTCGGATAATCAGGTTCTTAGATTGGCTCGGTTAATTCGGAGCTCGGATAATCAGGTTCTTAGATTGCCTCGGTTAATCTGGAGCTCGGATAATCGCGACTCGGTTAATCGGGGTTCTACTGTATATATAAAATATTATGTAACATGTAGGCCAGGGGGATTCCCCGAAGGCCTCGACGATTTTAAATGGAAATATGTACATACATATTTTAGAAGCTCGGTTAATACGCAGCATAGACGCGCTTACCTCGGATAATCAGGTTCTTAGATTGGCTTGGTTAATTCGAAGCTCGGATAATCGGGTTCTTAGATTGGCTCAGTTAATTCGGAGCTCGGATAATCAGATTCTTAGATTGGCTCGGTTAATCCGGAGCACGGATAATCGCGACTCGGTTAATCGGGGTTCTACTGTATATATAAAATATTATGGAACATGTAGGCTGAAAAGTTTTTGGACACATAGATGTCGCACTTTTCACAAAATCCATATGATTTTTAAGAAGTACCAACCTTCAAACGATACTTTTAAAAATTTCATGACATTTTGACTGTTAGTTTACAAGTTACAGTGGTTTTAGTGACGCTACTTGTGATATTTTTTATATTTTCAATCAGGATTTAGAAAGAAATATTCATGTGAAACAGCAATCAATTATGTTATAAACAGATGGAAATGTAAAAAAATAAAAAATAAAATATTAGCAATTTTCCTTGACTTCAAAAGAGCATTTGAAACTGTAGATAGGGATATTCTATTGCAAAAACTTACTAGATACGGTATTCAAGACACAGAGCTAAAATGGTTTCAGTCCTATCTAACAAATCGTAAACAATTCACAAATATCAATAACGAAATATCAAAAGCAATAGAAAACGATTTTGGAGTACCACAGGGCTCAATTTTGGGAGCTCTTCTCTTTGTAATATATATAAATGACAGGGAAAATGTATTAAAAAAAATGTGAAATTGTATTATATGCAGATGATACATTAATTTTCACAGAAGCAGCAACAGAGGAGATATGTCATGAAAATTTAAAAAATGATATGGATAACATTAACAAATGGTTAAAAATGAATAAGTTAAAATTAAATGAAAACAAGACAAAATTAATGGAAATTGATATGAACACTGACAGAGCATTCAAAATAAATAATGTAATAATAGAAAAAAGTAAGTAATATAAAATACCTGGGTTTCCTCATAGACAGGGATTTGAACTTTAAAGAGCATGTCGAATATACGAGGCTAGTTTGAAAAGTCCGTGCAAAGTCCGAGAGATGGCACCACTGGCGCGTATCGCGGTCATGTTTAGTTAGTAGCATCTCTTGAATGAACGCACACCAAGTTTCAGCCATATTGGTCTATTTCTTTGTGTTTGGCATTCGTGTGAATCAAGGAAGTCGAGTGATTTTCAAGAAATGGACGAAAAAGAATTTCGTGTGGTGATTAAACATTACTTTATGAAAGGCAAAACGCCTCAGGAGACTAAAGAGAAGATTGATAAACATTATGGTGACTCTGCACCTTCGATTAGAACAGTTTATAAGTGGTTTTAAAATTTTCGGACTGGCCATATGGGCACAAGTGACGCTGAACGTTCTGGACGGCCTATGGAGGTTACGACTCCAGAAATCATTGATCAAATCCATGATATGGTGATGATGACAGAAGAGTTAAGGTGCGTGAGATTGCTAGTGCTGTGAGCATCTCGACTGAACGGGTACATAATATTTTGCATAAACATTTGGACATGAGAAAGCTATCCGCAAGATGGGTGCCGCGATTGCTCACGCTTGACCAAAAACGGAATCGTGTGAAGTGTTGCAAGGATGGTTTGCAGCTGTTCCAGAAGAATCCGGAGGACTTTAAGCGTCGTTTCGTCACTGTGGATCAAACATGGATACATTACTATACTCCTGAGACCAAACAACAATCTAAACAATGGGTTACCAAGGGGGAATCTGCACCAAAAAAGGCGAAGACCGTTCCTTCGGCCGGAAAGGTTATGGCGACTGTCTTTTGGGATTCGCAAGGGATAATCCTCATAGACTATCTGGAAAAGGGTAAAACTATTACAGGTGAATATTATTCATCGTTATTGGACCGTTTGAAAACCGAGCTGCAAGAAAAACGCCCGCGATTGGCCCACAAGAAAGTCCTTTTCCATCACGACAACGCACCAGCACACACCTCAGCAGTTGTGGTCGCAAAATTAATGGAAATAGGATTCCAACTCGTTTCACATCCCCCCTATTCTCCAGACTTGGCTCCCTCGGACTACTATTTGTTCCCCAATTTGAAGAAATGGGGCGGGACAAAGATTTTATTCAAACGAGGAGGTGATTGCAGACACTAATGGATATTTTGCAGACTTGGACAAATCCTATTATTCGGAAGGGATCAACAAACTAGAACATCGTTGGACGAAGTGTATAAGCCTAAAAGGAGACTATGTCGAAAAATAAAAAAGGTTTACCCCAAACACATAAGTAGTTTTTATTTTTGCACGGACTTTTCAAACCAGCCTCGTATATGTAAAAAAATAGGGAAAAAAATCGGGTTTTTCAAACGTTTAAGAAGTAAAGTAACAATATTAACTGGAATAAAAATATACAACACCATGATAAAACCTCATTTTGAATATGGATCAACTGTGTTATTCACATGCTGTTCAGACCAACAACAGGCAAGGCTACAAAAACTCCAGAACAAGGCTATGCGCTCTATTTTGAAATGCAATCGTTTCACATTAATAAGATATATGCTAGATGCACTGAAATGGCTAAATGTAAAGCAAAGACTGCAGCTAAATACAATATGTTTTATCCAGAAAATGAAAATGGGAAATGCACCGGAATACTTGATTGAACAAATAAGATATGTTGGGGATGTTCAACCGTACAGCCTGAGGAATGCATTAGATTTTAGACCGCAACGTGCAGATACCAGTGCAATGCAAAAAATCTTTATTTTCAAAAGGCCTGACCTTATACAATATGATGCTGAGCAACATAAAGAGTGAAACAAATATAAATATGTTTAGAAAAGGAACAATAAATTTTGTAAAAAATATTAGTTTTTAATCAGAGTATGAAATTGTTTGTTAAATTTATTTTAAATTAAAAAGTATTGTGAATACTACTACTAAATAAATAAATAAATAAATAAAAATTTTCAAAACAATGGAAAAAATCGAATTTCGTGTGTTAATTAAACACTGTTTTTTGATGGGAAAATATCGTTCAAGCAAAGCTACGGCTTGATAGGTATTACGGGAACTCTGCCCCTGGAAAATCACCTATCACTTACTGGTATGCTGAATTTAAATGCGGTCGTACATATATAGATGATGCTGAACGCTCTGGACGCCCAAATGAGGTGGTTACACCAGAAAACACACGAAATTGTTTTGGATGACTGTAAAGTAAAATTGTGGCGCCAAATGATCTTTGCTATCGACGCGCCTTATTTAAAATATCTATCTATCTGTAAAGTAAAATTGCGTGAGATAGCTGACACCCTAAAGATATCCAGTGTTGGTCACATTTTGTACGAACATTTGGGCATTAGAAAGCTCTGTTCGAAATGGGTTCTGCCTCTGTATTTTGGGGTGCGCATGGAATAATTTTCATCGACTATACTGAGAAGGTAAAAACCATCAATAGCGAATATTATATAAAGTTATTGGTGCGTTTGAAGGCACAAATCGCATAGAAACGGCCCCAAATGAACAAGAAAAAACTGCTCTTCCATCAAGACAGTGCATCATGTTACAATGGTTATGATGACAAAATTGTATGAATTTAAGTTTGAATTGTTTCCTCATCCACCGTATTCGCCAGCGAGTATTACACAGTTCAACACGAATTTTGACTTTGATAAGAGGGTATGAAATTTCGATAGATTTATCGACAGACGACAGACAGACGAAAAAAAATATATATGGCCTGAAAAAGTTCGCTTTTGTATCCAGGAGAACGGTTGAACAGTATTTTAGAAAATCCATAGTTTAAATTTTTATTTATTGATAAATCGAAACAAATATATTTATATATGATTTTTATCAACTTTTACTATCATATCAAATTACAAAATAGTGGAAAAAAGTTTAAAAGTGAATCCTATTACTTTTTCTTTCATGTTCATAAGTACTTTCTCTCACTAAACCCCAAATGTACTCCCCCATCATATTTTGGTTGTATTGGCCCTGATAACGTTGTTCGAAGTTCATAATATCTTGATGAAAACGTTATTCTTGTTCTTCTGAGTACGCCCCCATGTTGTTTTCAAATTTATCTAAATGAGCATGCAGCATTTAAACTGAGCAGGGTGTCTGGCAGTGTTGTCTCTGAGTCGGGATCTGACAATGACATCTTGTGTTTCTATCAGAATGTAAGAGGACTTAATACAAAGATTGTGGTTTTTTTTTTCTGTCTGTGTGCGGTGCAAGTCATGACATCATCGCTATCACTGAAACTTGAATTAATGACAATATTCTATCGAGTGAACTATTTGATGAACGGTGTTTAGATGTGACAGAGACTTTGTTGGTATAGAAGTATCAAGAGGGGGTGGCGTGGCTCTGGCAGTGAGGAAGGAACTCTTACCCGCACAGTTGGATCTACAAACATTTCGAGGTAGTGTTACTAAAATCGATATGGTGGGATGTAAACTTAATTTTATTCACCAAAAATTGTATGCATTTGTTGTCTATGTACCCCCTAGCGTATCTATCGGTGAATTTCTCACGTTCATCGAGTATTTGGAATTACTTCGGCACCTATATTATAGCAGTAATTTAATTATTTTAGGTGATTTCAACATGCCCAATTATCAAAATAATATTTTCGATCAAAAGGGTAAAATTCTAGCTAATTTTTGCGATATGCTTCAGCTCTTGCAGTTTAATGAGATTCAGAATTCACATAATTCAGTCTTGGATTTGGCGTTGTCAAACATTAATAATTGCAGTGTTACAAGGGATCAGATCCCCTTAACAGCTGAGGACGCCTATCATCCATCCCTGAATATTGCACTCTCAGAGGTTCGGGAAAGAGGACGGGGTCTCCGTGCAAACGCATCTGAACTCGGATATAATTTCAGGAAAGCAAATTATCCTGTTCTCTACGATATGATTTTAAGGGCTGATTGGTCTAGTTTGTATACAGCTCAGGATGCTAATGATGAATGCAGAAATTTCTATGGCACTATATATAAAATATTTGATGAGTGTGTACCGAGATCCGTACTGCGTAAAAAAACCTTTTTCGTGTGGTTCACTTCAGATATAATTAAGTTGGTGAAACGTAAACAGAGAGTGTTTAGGAGGTTGAAGGGATCTAACTCGAATTGGCACTATAACAAATACAATGAACTGAGAAGGGAAATCAAGAGGAGAATCCATCTTGCTTACAATAATTATCTGAGGAGGGCGGAGGCGTCCCTACGTGAGGACCCTCGATCTTTCTGGTCATTTATTAAACTTAAAAGGTCGACGACCTCGCTGCCGGAGTTTTTCACGGAAGACGACCTCCAATGCTCTTATACGGATCCGAAAAAGATTGCGGATGCTTTTGCACACTTTTTTTGTGGCATGTACTGTGCCCCTACATCTACAGGGCATAATTGTCTCCAGGGAGGTGCCGATTTGTTTCCTCTTGTCTCTCTCACTGCCTTACTGATGATATGATCTTGGCTGCTCTGGCGAAGTCAAAGAATAAGTTCACTCAGGGTCCTGATAAGGTCCCTTGTTTTATCATTAAGGACTGCGCGCGAGCTTTGTTGAGGTCCTTGTCTTTCATCTATAACTTATCCCTGAAATCTAACATTTTTCCTGAAATCTGGAAAACGGCAAGAATTACACCTGTATTCAAGAAGGGCGATACTAGTATCATTTCCAACTATAGACCGGTGTCAATATTGTCACCATTTGCTAAAGTTCTTGAGATGGCGATATCTGACTCATTGTTTAAACAAATTAAGGGACGTTTGACGCAGGCTCAACATGGTTTCTTTGGCAGGCGCAGCACGGTCAGCAATTTGGCTTCCTTTGCGCAATTCACGGGAAAATCCCTTGAAGATCGCCAGCAGGTCGACGCTATCTACACAGACTTCACAAGGGCATTTGATCGTATTGATCATTCCATTCTAGCACGTAAACTGGCTAGTATTGGGTTACATAATGATTTGATATCATTCCTTCGGTCATATCTTTATAATCGTATTCAATATGTTGACATTCATTTCAATTCGTAGCTACTAGCGGCGCCCCACAAGGCAGTAACCTCTCACCATTGTTGTTCTCAATTTTTATAAATGATATTGTGGAGTCCATTGCTGGTAGCACACTCTTATTTGCTGATTATCTTAAGCTGTTCCCGGTAATTCATGACATTAACGATTGTATTATACTTCAGAAAGACATACGTACTATCGAAAATTGGTGTGCTATCAATAAGTTGACCTTGAATCTCGGGAAATGTTTTGTTATGTCGTTCTCCAACCAACTGAACCCCACTAATTATGAGTATGTCTTGGATAAAGCGATTATAAATCGTTGCTATACTTTCAGGGATCTGGGAGTGGTGTTTGATACCCGATTGTTATTTGGTGATCACATTGATCGTGTTTGTGGAGAAGCGTTGAAGATGCTTGGATTTATTTTTTCGCAATTCAAGGGGGTTGGTAGATATAGGGTCCCTCAAAATGCTCTACTTTTGCTATGTGCGATCTAAGTTGGAATACGGCGCAGTGATTTGGCACCCAATTTATCACAAATACATTGATAGAATAGAGAACATACAGAGAAAGTTCCTTAAGTTCCTGTGCTTCAGAGATGGCGGTACCTACCCTCCTAGAGGTATAGAGAGCAATATCTTGTTAGCGCGTTTCAACATGCCGTCGTTGATGAATCGCAGGATTTACTTGCTGGTTCAATTTCTGTTCAAGATATGTAAATCCTTTATTGTTTGCCCTGACCTGCTTTCCCAAATTAACTTTCATGTGCCGTCCCGACTTACCAGAGTTCCTCATGTTTTTTATTTGAGTACACCAAGAACAAATATTTTACTGAAGACTCCTTTGTATCAATCCATGAATATTTTCAATGTGGTTTGTAGCGATTTCGATATGCATAAGTTAACTCATGCTCAGTTTACTAAATTGATGAAGACGAAGGTTCTTGATGCTCAGTGGACGTGTCCATATTTTTGAGCGGTAGATACGGGTTATATATTGTTGTTATACTTATTTTTAAGCAATTATTGTAATTTTCTTTTTTTTTCTCTTTTTCTTTGTAATTTACACATTTGTCTTGTAAATGGATATTCTATCTGTTAGACAATAAAGATTATTATTATATGTACTTTTAGAGACATTCTGCAACCCATGGTTTTAAAGTTTTCTAACATGTTTTCAACTAGCTCTTGGTAATTTTCAACTTTGTTATTCCCTAAAAATCCAGAGACTACTGCTTTAAAACTATTCCAAATTTTTCTTTGAGCACTAGTAAGTAATTTTGGAAATTCTTCACTGGCAAAATTTTTTTTAATTTGGGGACCGACAAAAATTCCAGCTTTAACCTTTGTTTCTGACAACTTTGGAAAAAAGTTTTTTAAAAATGTAAAAGCTTCAGATTTTTCATCTAGCTTTTTTACGAATTGTTTCATAAGCCCTAACTTGATGTGTAAAGGAGGCATTAATACATTTTCAGGTTCAGCAATAGGTTCACATTTAATGTTTTGTTTTACAACACAAAATTCCGTTCTTAATGGCCATGATCGTTGAACATAGTGTTGAGCATCCGCTCTACTATCCCCCAAACAGAAATAATACGGATATTTTGTAAAGGGTGATTCATTTAGAGGTACTTTTTTAGTGTTCCGTACGGAACACTTATAAGATCACTTCGGTGTCTGTCCGTCTGTCTGTCCGTCTGTCCGTCTGTCACACCCGATTTTCTCCGAAACTATTTGTCATAGAATGTTGAAATTTGGTAGTAATATAGGAATTGATGGCCTCATCAGAGCCATGTAGTTTTGAAAGTTCAATTTTGACTTAAGGGGTTAGTTTTGGGGGGTGAAATCGGAAGTGAAAAAAAAAAATTTTTTACTAGGTAATCGAGTGTGGTGTCAAATGAAAGCTTGTGAAAACACGAGTAAAAAATATATATATAATGTAATACTTGCGCGCACTTTTCTTTGTATTATTTTTAAAAAATCGCTGTCCACCCGCCTTATCTCGGAAAGTACTTATCAAAAAATTTTGAAAAAATTCTGGAATTTTCTCCACGGGGTGTAGATTGAACGAAAATTATCACGAGTGCATTACCTGTAATAATTTATCTGGTATATAAAAAAAACAGAAATTTCAAGGTCATCAATTTTCAGTAAAGATTGGAAATAAACTTTGTTGAAACTTATTTGGGGTGTATTTTGTGAAGTCACTGATCATTTTATATCACCGTAAGATAAATTTTGACTTAAGGGATTCGTTTTGAGGGGTGAAATCGGAAGTGAAAAAAAAAATTTTTTACTAGATCATCGAGTGTGGTGTCAAATGAAAGCTTGTGAAAACACGAGTAAAAAATATATATATAATGTAATACTTGCGCACACTTTTCTTCGTATTACTTTTAAAAAATCGTGAAAAATCGCTGTCGCCTACCTTATCTCGAAAAGTACTGATCAAAAAATTTTGAAGAAATCCTGGAATATTCTCCACGGGGTATAGATTGAACAAAAATTATCATTACCTTTAATAATTTATCTGGTATAGAAAAAAAACAAAATTTCAAGGTCACCAGTTTTCAGTAAAGATTGGAAATAAACTTTGTTGAAAACTTATTTGGGGTGTGTTTTGTGAAGTCACTGATCATTTTATATTACCGTAACATAAATTTAGACTTAAGGGATTCGTTTTGAGGGGTGAAATCGGAAGTGAAAAAAAAATTTTTTTACTAGGTCAACGAGTGTGGTGTCAAATGAAAGCTTGTGAAAACACGAATAAAAAAATATATATATATATATAATGTAATACTTGCGCACACTTTTCTTCGTATTACTTTTAAAAAATCGTGAAAAATCGCTGTCCCCTATCTTATCTCGAAAAGTACTGACCAAAAAATTTTGAAAAAATCCTGGAATATTCTCCACGGGGTATAGATTGAACGGAAATTATCATTACCTTTAATAATTTATCTTTTATAGAAAAAAAAAACAAAATTTCAAGGTCACCAGTTTTCAGTAAAGATTGGAAACAAACTTTGTTGAAAACTCATTTGGGGGTGTGTTTTGTGAAGTCACTGATTATTTTATACCAAACTAATAAAATTTTTTATTTTAAAAACAATGAACGTACGGAACACTAATTGTGCAAGTTCAACTTGCACTTGACCGGTTATTTTTAAATAAAAAAAAATGAATAAAAACAATTTTATTTTATAATCTTTATTATCATATAAAAGAACCATTCTTTACAATTATTTCTTAAAGATAATTTCTTTCAAATGTTGTCTGCGACTACGGTTAACAACGTCCATTCTGAAGTTCCAATTTTCAATGACGCGTGTGAGTATTTCGAGTGGTATTTGGCCAATGACTCGAGTAATATTGGCCTCCAATGCCTCAATTGTAGCTGGCTTATCCATGTAGACTTTGGACTTTACATAGCCCCAAAGGAAAAAGTCAAGAGGTGTGATGTCACATGATCTAGCCGGCCAATTCACTGTTCCAAAGCGTAAAATGATCTGTTCGCTGAATTGCTCTCGCAGTAAAGCCATGGTTTCACGGGCTGTATGGCAAGTGGCGCCATCTTGTTGGAACCAAATTTCGTCGAGACCACGGGCTTCAATTTCTGGCATCAAATAGTCTGTTATCATGGCGCGATAACAGTCACCATTCACAGTAACATTCCGGCCGGCCTCTGTTTTGAAGAAATATGGACCGATTATTCCACCGGCCCATAAACCACACCAAACAGTTGTTTTTTCTGGATTTAATGGCAGCTCTTGAACCTCTTCAGGTTGTTCATCACCCCAAATACGGGCATTTTGTTTATTCACGCGCCCATTAAGCCAAAAATGGGCCTCATCGGTGAACAAAATTTTTCTCGAAAACAGCTGCAAGCTTGTCAAGGGCCCAACGACTAAAACGGAAACGATTCGGAAGGTCGGTTGGCTTCAGTTGTTGCACTAGTTGAATTTTGTATGCTTTTAAAGAAAGATCCTTACGTAAAATACGTCAAGTTATTGAATATGACAGGCCAAGCTGTTGAGAACGACGACGAATCAACACTTCACGGTCTTCGCGTACACTCTCCGCTACCGCCCCTATATTTTCTTCACTACGTGCTGTATGTGGTCTATTCGGTCGAGCATTATCCAATAATGAAAATTGGGTCTCAAACTTATTGATGGTAGAGCGAATTGTGCGTTCGGTAGGCCGATTATGTAGACCATAAGTTGCTCTAAGCGCCCGATACACATTCCTCGTAGAACGCCCATTTTCGTAATAAAGTTGAACAATTTGTAGACGCTGTGCCGGGCTAAGTCTTTCCATTATGAACTGTCAAACACTACTGAACAGGAATGCCACTTCAGTTGACACGACGCATGCGCAATCTGCAATTAAATCCCCATCACAAAAAGTACCTCTAAATGAATCACCCTTTATATCCACCCTGTAGTCCCATTAAAAATCCTACCATCTTAAAATCTCCAATGAACTGCCACTTATACTCTTGATATTTTAAAGCTTCGAGTAAAATTTTAACACTTTCATAGTTTTCTTTTAGATGTACGGAATTAGCGATTGGAAGAGATGGAAATTTATTTCCGTTATGTAATAAAACGGCTTTCAAGCTTTTCGTCGAGCTGTCAATAAATAAACGCCATTCACTGGGAACACAGGGCATCCCAATTGCTTCAAACAAACCTCTTATATCGTTACAATAACAAAGTTCATCTTCTTTGGTGAAGAACGTAGCAAATGTCTCATGCCGACTTCGTTGATCCGTTATTTTGACATCAATAAGCAAATTCCATTGCTTCAAACGAGAATCCAAAAGCTCTGTCTTACTCTTCGGCGAATTCAAATCTCTTATTATGTCATTAAAGTCTTCTGAGGTAAAAAAATGGGGTTTCGGTGGTTCCTGTGACAGTACAAATCTTCATCTTCAATATCTTTATTTGAACTCTGAGATGAGCTTGACTGAGACAATTTTTTAGGAGGTTCAGGTACTGGAAGTTGTGGGCTATGTGAGATTGGAGCAGAAGTTGAAGCAAGATCATGATATTCGATGGGTTTCGCATTTTTGCCTCTGCGTCTTTTAGCTGGACGCAAAAATAACAGTCATTAACGTGGTCTCTTGGCTCTCGCTAAATTCTCGGTACTGCGAATTTCATACTCCGTTTCTCACCTCGATACCAACCTGAAATAAATAAAGATAAAAATAAACATATTTATATTTTTTTTACTAAAAATTGTTTACCTTCTAAACATCTTTTGCAATTACTACAAGCAACATGTGGAGCCCAGGGCTTGTCTAGATTCCTTGTCTAGATTCCGAACAGGGCAGTTGAAATAGGCTTTGTAGGCTTCACAAAGCTTTTCACATGCTTTTAAATAAAATTTTATATCTCGTACTTTAATAAATATACCACATAACACATGGGCTGAAAAGTCCCGGGCCTAACAAAGAAAACACGGTTTTTTTGGTTCAAAATTAGCTTTATTCATCAACGTAATCTCCATCAAGAGCAACGCAATCATTCCAGCGCCGCTCTAACATTTCAATACCACTTTTGTAGAACGATTTATCTTTTGCCTCAAAATAGGCCTCAGTTTCAGCGATAACCTCTTCATTCGTGCGAAATTTCTTACCGGCGAGCATTTTTTTCAGGTCTGCGAACAGCCAGTAGTCGCTGGGAGCCAAATCTGGCGAATACGGTGGATGTGGGAGCAATTCGAAGTTCAATTCATGTAGTTTTGCCATTGTTTTGATTGACTTGTGACACGGTGCGTTGTCTTGATGAAACAAAATTTTTTTCTTTGCCATATGCGGTCGTTTCTTTGCAATTTCGGCCTTCAAACGCTCCAATAACGCTATATAATATTCACTGTTGATGGTATTTCCTTTCTCAAGATAGTCGATGAATATTACACCACGCACATCCCAAAATACCGAGGCCATAACCTTTCCAGCCGATTGTTGTGCTTTCGGGCGCTTTGGACGAGGTTCACCAGTTGCTGTCCACTCAGATGACGATCGTTTTGATTCCGGAGTGAAGTGATGGATCCATGTTTCATCCATTGTCACATATCGACGCAAAAATTCCGGTTTGTTACGTTTAAACATGGCCAAACACTGCTCAGAATCATCAACACGTTCTTGTTTTTGATCAACAGTGAGCAAACGCGGCACCCACTTTGAACAGAGCTTTCTCATAGTCAAATGCTCATGCAATATAAAGCCAACACGTTCTTTTGATATCTTTACGATGTCAGCTAACTCACGCAACTTCACTTTTCGATCATTCAAAACGATTTTATGGATTTTTTTTTGATGTTTTCTGGTGTTACCGCCTCATTTGGACGTCCACTGCGTTCTGCATCATCGGTGTCTCTACGACCACGTTTGAAGTCAGCAAACCAACGTTTTATTGTTGTTTCTGATGGAGCGGAGTCCCCATAACACTTTTCAAGCCATTGCTTCGCTTGAACGGTATTTTTTTTTCCCATCAAGAAGCAGTGTAAAATTAAAACACGAAATTGTTTTTGATCCATTGTTTTGAAAATAACAAAAGTAGCGTCACTCTTAGCACAATAACTCACAAACTAATGAATAGAATATCATGAAATTTTAACAGCTGTCTTTTGAAGGTTAGTATTAACTGAAAAAAAGGTGACTGCAATAAAACTAGCGCCATCTATGTGTTAGGCCCGGGACTTTTCAGCCCATGTGTTATATAACAAAATGCATCAGCATCATATTTACACTTTCTCGACGACATTTTAACCTCTTTAAGTCTTCTACAAAACAGTCAATTGTTGTTTATCACTTAAGTGACA
The DNA here is from genome assembly GCA_019049505.1 of Pachyrhynchus sulphureomaculatus. Lineage (NCBI taxonomy): Eukaryota > Metazoa > Arthropoda > Insecta > Coleoptera > Curculionidae > Pachyrhynchus > Pachyrhynchus sulphureomaculatus. Next base: position 170,451,883 of record CM032453.1, on the reverse strand, counting down.
TCTGTAGATACTGTGTGAAAGTTACGACCCCTTTATTTTTTCGCGGTATTTTTAAATATACCAGAACTATTTAATATTTCTACGATAACTCAAAAAAAATGTATTATTATCATAACTACCACAAAAGTAAACTTTATGTGGAATATGGGTATTTTTTCCTTAATTTTGGAGCATAATGAATAGAAAAATCATAAAATAAATTTTAGGACAAGAACTTTTTCAGCCTACGTGGTAACTACACTCCTGGACAAAATTAACGCAACAATATATTAAATCATACAAATCTCCATAATGAATTAATTTTAATAATTTTTTATGAACATTGGTTACACTAAAAGTTAGAAAAAACTTATTTGGATACTTTAAAAGTGAATTAGCTCCCAAATTTCTCTATAAGATTCGAATTAAAATTATTCTTAAGACCTAATAACAAAATCGTGGAAATTATTTAATAATGAAAAAAATAAACTGGGACACTAGTAGCAAAATTAATGGTGTAACTGGGACACTAGTAGTGTGTGTTGCCTCCTATACTTCGGATGACAGCGTTTATGCGCCCAGGCATGCTTCTAATTAAATTTTGGATAAAATCTTGAGGAATTTGCTCCCATTCTGTGATAACTGCATTTTCAAGTTCCCTCAGGTTTCTAGGTGCAGATTTATGACGTTTCACATTTTTCTTAAGGTGATCCCATACATGTTCTATCGAATTCAGATCCGGGCTTTTTGTTGGCCATTGCTTGATTGCAACTTGATTAAGATCATCGAGTACCTCCCTAGCCACGTGACGTCGATCGTTGTCTTGCATAAACAGGAAATTGGGCCTCACAAAATGACTGAAAGGCATTACATGTCTATTACAATATTCTCAAGATAGTAGTCAACATTCATGGATCTCATACGGACAGGAACTAACTCTGTGCGAGCATCAAAGCAGGTGCCACCCTAGAACATAACAGAGCCACCGCCGAATGGAATCCTTGCAGAGATATTGCAAGGAGCAAACCTCTCTCCTGGTCTTCGCCATACTTGCTCATGACCATCTGGATGTTTTAGACTAACCCTAGTTTCATCTGTGAAGAAAACTTGTTTCCAATCATCCACAGACCAGTTTTTCGTGATTTCGAGCAAAACGTAACCTGGGAACTCTGTTCTCTCTAGTAAGCAAGGGCGCAGTGGCTGGTCTCCTACCGTTTAATCCAGCTTCATTTAACCGGCTTCTAACTGTTTTAGAAGACATCGCGAACAGCTTCGAGTTCGTTTCTTATTATAGAACTAGTGACAGTCCTGTTTCTTAAAGCATATTGTCTTATAAAACGTTAATCTAGGTCGCTAGTGCATCGTTTTCGCCCTTGCCCTAGCTTTTTAGAATAAGTTCCTACTTCACCATACGACTTATTGTGGAACGATGTTTGCCTAACAAATTGGCAACATAACTCTGACAATATCCCTCGTCCAATAAAACTGAGGCTCGCACTACCTCGTGTTCAGTTAAATTCCTTGTTCGATTCATTTATCTAATTCTTCGGGGTCAAAAATAAAACAGTCTACCACAAAAACGCATTATTACAGAAAATTGTTTATCTTCTAAAAAATTCTTTAAAACTGTAAATCTAAACGAATTGTTTTGATTTCGGTCATGAACAACGAAACAAAATATGCATAGCCTACTCTTCAAATATTCGATAAACTTTAAAACTGACATAAGAAAAAGATAAATTAATTTTCAGATTGTTGCGTTAATTTTGTCCAGGAGTGTATTTAAAATCGTGTAAAACAGCTTCTCTTTGTACAATTATACCAGCAACCATAGTCTCAGAGCAGATATAATAGAGTCTAAGAGGGTCTCATACTTAAATTGATATTGGTGTTAACCATTATTTTAACCTCACTTCTATATCATTTAACTACCTCGTAAGATGTCATCTATTATAAACTTAACGTCTTAGTGTTGATGTACTACCTGGGATACTTGTTTCTGTAGGCTTAAGAGTGCATTAACTTCAAGAGGATTACAAATATTTATTCTTAAACATTTAATTTTCAAAATATGTGTAGGTATTTACATGTATATATATACAAATATATATATTAAAAATCGCACTGTTGTCTAAAATACACCTACTTTACTCTCGGATTTATTAAGAATGAATCCAAATTTATGGAATTTCATAACTAATTTAACAATATATGTTAGTACTGATTTTAGTTGAAAACATATACACCATTTTATTGAAGTACAGTCGACACTCTATATAGTGAAAGACCAAAATGTTAACCGAAATTTCACTATAGAAAGTTTTTCACTATATAAAGAAAAAATGCGTATATATTGCTATGTATGTATTTTATATTGGTAATCATTTACTTGTATTTTATAAGATACAAGCAACAAAAAAAATTGCAAAATTGAATTATTAGAAAAGATTTTATTAAACATTTGAAAGTTTAAATAGTACATAGCATGTACAGGGCTAAATACATACATAAAGTCCGTTCGTTATATCTTTACCCGTGCGTCATAGTTTTCAGGCCATATAACAGACGACTATTATATTATTTGTCTCTTTTCACCAATAAATCGTAGGTATTGGTAAAAAGAGACAAAAAATATAATAGTCGTCTGGTATATTGCCTGAAAACTATAACGCACGTGTAAAGATATAACGTACGGACTTTATGTATGTATGTACTGCATACGAAATAAAAAGAATAATACAAAATCTGTTAATACATATGTACATACTACGTACTAGGAAAAATAATCAGTTATTTTCTTTTGAACATTACTTTTGAAAAATAATTGTTGCTTAACAAAATTCTCGCATTTATTCAAATGCATAAATATTTGATCAGGTACACTTTCCTGGCCCCTGAGAGTAGTTCGCACAATGTCAAATGCATTTCTTATTTCATTTTCACTAAATTTAGCAGGACATTCCCCGGTTTCAGTTTCTTCTTCATGATCTTCTATACTTTTTATATCGTCAATTATGTCTTGGTCAGTTAGGAGATCTGTCTTGGTCAGTTGGGAGATCTGTCATGCCAACATCATTGTCGATTTCTAAGAAATCCTCAAGTAAAAAATCTGCGTAGACGGTAGCAGTTTTTTGTCAATTTTTCGTCAATTTTTTCAGTAAAACCTGCTTTAGAAAAGCAGTTTTTGATAGTTTTCTGAGAAACATTTTCACTCCATACTTTAGCGACTTCGGTTATACACTCTTTAAGGGTAATCAATTTTTGGACTGGAAGGTTGTTATCAATCGTATTAACAATTTTGTGAACAATTCTGTTTCGGTAATGATGTTTTATGTTTTTTATAATACCCTGGTCTATAGGTTGCAATTTGGAGGTCATGTTTGGTGGAAAAAAGATCAATTCAATATTCCTTAATTTTTTACTTACAGTAACTGGATGTGCAGGACAATTGTCTATAAACATCACAATCTTTCGCTTTTGGCTTTTCATTTTCGTATCTTTGATCCATCTTTCGAAAATCTCAGAAGTCATCCATGCCTTTTTATTATTGGCGTAATCTAACTCCAGAGATTTAACTCCTTTTAAACAACAGGGATTTTTACTTTTACCTAGAGCAGTAATTTCAGTTTTTCTGAGCCATCCATGTTTGCTCCAACCATAAGTGTCACCCTTTCTTTACTTGTTTTAACACCAAAACATTTATCATTTTTTAAAAGCAAAAGTTTTATTTGGCAAACATTTAAAAAACAACCGGTTTCATCACAATTGAAAACGTTTTTTGGTTCGTACTTTTTCAATGCACTTTTTAAAACAGTTTCAGTCCAAATGTCACAGTCCTCCTGACTAACGCTTGCACTCTCGCCAGACACCGTCTTGAAAACAATTGACTTGCGAGTCTTCCAGGCACTCAACCACCCTTCACTAGGTTGAAAATTAGCGCAGTTAAATTCTTTAGCAAATTGTAGAGCCTTTTGCTTTATTAAATTTCCCGATATTGGTACGTTTTGATGCGTACGGGCCACTTGAAACCATCGTAAAATTGCTTCATTTACATCCTCGTAAGTACTCACCGGTACTCGTTTTCGGCTGCTTGGAACACTAGGTTTCTTGATGATACTGTCGCGACTTTTTATTATCAGAGAGACGCAATTTGGAGAATCATCAAATTTTGCAGCAACATCAATTTTTTTGCAGCCTTTATCAACTTCCTCCAAAACTTTAATTTTCTCAGCTAAACTTAAACACACTCGCTTGGACATCTTACTTGATTCTTAAACAAAAAGAAACTGAACCTGAATTTGCGAATTACTAGGCCTCGACTATAAAATGGGTTTTTTTTTTTTTTTATGGGTCTAGCACACGTGCTACAGGGAAGTCCCTAAAGCGCTACAGGAGCGACACGTGTGCGGAGAAAACGATTCACGTTGTTCTTGAATCGCTGTAGATTGTACTCGATGGGAAACACAGTCCTGGGTAAACCATTCCAAAGGTATGATGTTCTCCATATAAAAGACTGCTTGAAAAGCGTTGTACGAGGAGTAACAAGCTGAACCTCATACGGATGTGAAGCGTCAGCGCGACGTGTACTTCTAATATGCACCGCTCTGGGAGGAATCAAACGAGCCACATCTTTCGAACACTTTCCATGAAAGTACTTGTAGAATAGGCTCAAGTCGCCAACCGTTCTTCGATGTTCCAGCGAATCAAGGCCGTCGGTCAATTCCGGGTGTCCAATCAGCAAACGAACAGCTCTTCTCTGGATAGAATCCAACAAATGCAGTGTATGTTTGGGAGCGGAGCTCCAAACATGGGAGCAGTATTCCATAGTTGGTCGAATTTGAGCTTTGTAAAGAATTAACAGTTGTTGTGGAGTGTAAAGCTTTCTGGTTCGGGTGGGTTTTTCCCCGGGTTTCTATAAAACGGGTTATTCCCCGGGTTTCTCACAGAAATCTACCTGATTTATTGCCAACCATTAGGCGTTATAAACGCGTTAAGAACCTTTTCAAAAGAATGCGTCATAAAAATGGAATTCGTGCTAATGTTAGATAAAAATGGGAAACCCGAAATGGCTAAGATCTCAATAAATGCATAAAAATTTATACATAAAATTCCGGTAAAAATTTTATTATATAGGGTGTTACTATTTTACAGATTCACTATATGCAGGGCTTTTTACATGAAATTTCATTAAAATATTTTAGGTCTTGAAAAAATTGCAATATAAAGAGTTTTTCACTATATAGAGTTTCACTATAAACAGTGTCGACTGTATTTAATTCCGAATTTTTAGATGAGCTACACTTCCTTATCGTCTTTGACTATTGAGTTTGTAGATAGATAGATAGATAGATAATAATTTATGTATTGTTTTCATATAACAATAGGTTACACTTATAAGCCAATAGGCATTAAACAATGGTAACTAAGTTTACAATAACCTATAATTAAATAAAAGAAAAGGAAAAAATAGTAAATAACTAAAAACACTTTTAAAGGAAAATTACAGTATAGTAACAGACACAATGAAATAACAGGCACAACGGAAAAGACAAGAAACCACCTCTGCTGACAGAGCCATCAAATCCCTGTGCTAATTTCAACTGGACTTAAGAAAAAATTCATTTAATGAGTAATAAGCTCCTTGAAGCAGATATTTGGTTAAAAATCTCTTTACTTCCGTTTTACATAACGCACGTACACTCTCTGGGAAATTATTATATATCTTTAATATGACATAATTAACATTTTTCTGTATGTAGCTGTAATTACACTTTTCGGGAAGCAGATTCAATTTATGTCTAGTGGCATACCTATGATTAAGTTGGGAATGTGAAATCTTTGGCACAATTATACTACTCAGTATATATCACCACTACACCAAACACTTTATTTTTGCACTCGATGCACGAGTGCAAAAATAAAGTGTTTGGTGTAGTGGTGATATATACTGAGTAGTATATCTATGATTGTTCATGTAAGTCTCAAAAATATCGCTGTTAGTGTGAACAAACATAAAACACTCCAATGTATACATAGAAATAATGGTTAAGATCTTTCTGTCTCTAAACACATTCCTACAGCTATTACGCGGCGTCATTCTAAATATACCTCTAATACATTTTTTCTGAAGAATTACAACTCTTTCAATTTCCGGTGAATTACCTCAAAAGATAAGACCGTATCTTATTATTCTTGACTGTACGAAGGCATGATAAGCTGACAGAGCAGCATCGACTCCAACATTTTCAGAAATAATTTTTAAAGCATAGCAATACCTTGAAACATTCAACGCTACATTCTCAATATGCGCTCTCCAGTCCAGTCTCTGATCTATTTCCACCCCCCAAGAAGGAAACACGTTCGGACCATTGGATATTAATATTTCGATATGTAAAAGACGTGTTTTCTATTCTATTGCTAAAAAATAGGCATTGTGTTTTTTGAGCGTTAATTAATAAGTCATGACCCGAAAAGTATCCATCAAAAGCTTCGCACGCTCCTTGCACACTGGTCAGCATTGCGTGCGGGCTCTCCTCACTATAGATCAATGTAGTCTCGTCTGCGTGAAGTATAGTAAATTCTCCGGATATTCTACTGAGTTCATTCGTATATATAATGTAAAGGGTGTTTTTTATAGAGGTATAAAACTTTAAGTTGGCAACACTTTTTTAACTGGCGGCCATTTTGTCAGCTGTCAAGTGATTTAGGTTTAGTTTGGTTTGGCATTTCAACATGAATAGACTGACGCCTGAACAACGCTTCCAGATTGTGCAAATTTATTTTGAAAATCATGGTTCTGTTCGAAATACGTATCGCGCATTACGTCCATCAGAGCAATTAATTCGATTAACTATGGAACGTTTTCGCACCACGTTTACTCTAAATGATAATACGCATCCACAGAGACGGCGTACAGTGCGTACAGAAGAAGTCATTGCTGCTGTAGAGCGTAGCGTAGAGGAAGACCCGAATCAGTCTATCCGCCATCGTGCACAGGAATTGGATATGTGTCCATCTACTTTATGGAAGATTTTGCGGAAAGATCTTGGTTTGCGTGCTTACAAAATCCAACTCGTGCAACAATTGAAGCCACACGATCACCTAGCAAGGCGTAGATTCGGTGAATGGGCCCAAAACAAGATTGCCGTTGATCCCGATTTTCATAAGCGAATTTTGTTTAGCGATGAAGCTCAATTTTGTTTGAATGGATACGTCAATAAACAAAACTGCCGTATTTGGAGTGATGATAATCCTCAAGTGTATGTTGAGACACCGTTACATCCAGAAAAACTGACTGTTTGGTGTGCTTTATGGGCTGGTGGAATCATTGATCCGTACTTCTTTAAAAACGATGCTGGTCAGAATGTTACAGTCAATGGTGACCGCTATAGAGCCATGATTACTGACTTTTTCGTTCATCAATTGAACAACCATGATGTGCAGGAGCTGTAGTTTCAACAAGACGGCGCAACATGTCACACAGCTCGTGCCACAATTGATTTATTGAAGGAAACGTTTGGTAACCGCATAGTTTTTCACGTTTCGGACCCGTGAATTGGCCTCCAAGATCGTGCGATTTAACGCCGCTAGACTATTTTATGTGGGGATATGTGAAGTCGCTAGTCTACGCCGATAACCCCGAAACGATTGACCACTTGGAGGACAACATTCGCCGCGTTATTGCCGATATACGGCCACAAATGTTGGAAAAAGTCATCGAAAATCGGACCTCCAGATTAGACTACGTCCGAGCCAGCCGTGGCGGTCATATGCCAGAAATCATATTTAAATTATAATGCCAGAAGATTATCTTTCGAATAAGGTAAATTTCATGTCAATTTAAAAAATTCATCTTTGTTTTATTCCATTTCAAAGTTCTATACCTCTATAAAAGACACCCTTTATATATCAGGTGTACAAGTATGAAATGCGGATTTTTTTTTTAAAAAAAAACATGTTAAATTCGGGAGAATGATAAAAAGTGCTTTATTCAAAATATGCTCCATCGCTTGTTATACATTTTTCTCATCTTTCGGGCAATTTGTGAATACCACGCCAGAAAAAATCTTCCCCTTTTGCTGCGAACTATTCATCGAGCGCTGCTCAGCAAGTGCGTGACCCATCGATGCAAACAAGTGGTAATCGAAAGGAAGTCTGGTGAGTAAGCCGCATGGGGTAGAACTTCCCAGCTGAGTGCTTCCAACGTGTCGCGAACTGGTTTTTGCCGTATGTGATGGGGCATTGTCATGAAGAAAAATGACTTTGTGTTGCCTCTTTCGGTATTCTGGCCTTTTTTTCAAGCAGCGAACGGTTCAAATCGGTCAATTGTTGTTGGTAACAACGGTTAGTATTAACCGTTTCCCCAAGTTTTAGCAGCTCATAATAGTCCACACCCCTCTGGTCCCACCAAACACAGATCATTGTCTTTCTGAAACCAGTTCGGTCTTTTGGTCGACGTGGATGGTGCACTTGGGTCTACCCATAATTTTTTGCACTTGGGATTCTCGAAATAAAAAAATTTGCTGATGATATCATTACCTCGATACCTTACAATAAAATGGATGAGATTCTCAGAATCATTATTGACATTCATCCCAACCTACAGTTCACCATTGAAGAGGAAACAAACAACAGTGTCCCCTTTTTAGACACTCTTCTAGTCAGAAAAGAAGACAACTCCGTCATAGTAGAGTGGTATAACAAACCAACCTACTCAGGAAGATACTTTAACTTCCATTCCTCTCATACCACTAAAATCAAAATAAACATGATATTGGGCTTGAAGTCAAGAATAGAGAGAATCTCTCATCCTTCCCTCAGATAGAAAAACCGGTCAAGTGCAAGTTGAACTTGCACAATTAGTGTTCCGTACGTTGATTGTTTTTTAAAATAAAATTTTTTGTTAGAGTGGTATAAAATGATCAGTGACTTCACAAAACACACCCCAAATGAGTTTTCAACAAAGTTTGTTTCCAATCTTTACTGAAAACTGGTGACCTTGAAATTTTGTTTTTTTTTTTTATATACCAAATAAATTATTAAAGGTAATGCACGCGTGATAATTTTCGTTCAATCTATACCCCGTGGAGAATATTCCAGAGTTTTTTCAAAGTTTTTTGATCAGTACTTTTCGAGATAAAGTAGGGGACAGCGATTTTTTTAAAAGTAATACGAAGAAAAGTGTGCGCAAGTATTACATTAAATATATATATATATATATATATATATATATATATATATATATATATATATATATATATATATATATTAGTCGTGTTTTCACAAACTTTCATTTGACACCACACTCGTTGACCTAGTAAAAAAAATTTTTTTTCACTACCGATTTCACCCTTCAAAACGAACCCCTTAAGTCAAAATTTATGTTACGGTGGTATAAAATAATCAGTGACTTAACAAAACACACCCCAAATGAGTTTTCAACAAAATTTTGTTTCCAATCTTTACTGAAATATGATGACCTTGAAATTTTTTTTTTTTTATATAGCATATAAATTATTAAAGGTAATTGACTCGTGATAATTTTCGTTCAATCTACACCCCGTGGAGAATATTCCAGAATTTTTTTCGAAATATTTTGATAAGTACTTTTCGAGATAAGGCCCGGGACAGCGATTTTTCGCGAATTTTTAAAAATAATACAAAGAAAAGTGCGCGCAAGTATAATATTATATATACATTTTTTACTCGTGTTTTCACAAGCTTTCATTTGACACCACACTCGATGACCTAGTAAAAAAATTTTTTTTTTCACTTCCGACTTCACCCCCCAAAACTAACCCTTTAAGTCAAAATTTAATTCTCAAAACTACATGGCTCTGATGAGGCCATCAATTCCTATATTATTACCAAATTTCACCTTTCTATGTCAAATAGTTTCGGAGAAAATCGGGTGTGACAGACAGACAGACAGACAGACACCGAAGTGATCTTATAAGTGTTCCGGACGGAACACTAAAAATCTAAATAAACTACGAGACACTCTACGCACCAACTCCTATCCAATCCAATTAATAAATAAATTATTGGTTCTTGTGTTTGTTTCAATTTTTAGTTTTTTTAAAGGAAAGATCAGTCAAAATTATCATTATTTTTGTTCTATTTTTTCATATTCTTTGTAGCAACAGCAGGGAGGCATGTCAGGATATTTTAAGTTACTACTCGGTATAATTGTAATATTATTACCGATAGCTGCAAGTTTTTTCCTTTCTGATCCAGCTTATAGCCTGTCTGCAAACTCGTAAGTGTTTATATATTTTTTAAATTACTCTAATACTTTTCTAATACCGTTACATCCAGAAAAACTGACTGTTTGGTGTGCTTTATGGGCTGGTGGAATCATTGGTCCGTACTTCTTTACACACGATGCTGGTCAGAACGTTACAGTCAACGGTGACCGCTATAGAGCCATGATTACTGACTTTTTCGTTCATCAATTGAACAACCATGATGTGCAGGAGCTGTGGTTTCAACAAGACGGCGCAACATGTCACACAGCTCGTGCCACAATTGATTTATTGAAGGAAACGTTTGGTAACCGCATAGTTTCACGTTTCGGACCCGTGAATTGGCCTCCAAGATCGTGCGATTTAACGCCGCTAGACTATTTTATGTGGGGATATGTGAAGTCGCTAGTCTACGCCGACAAGCCCGAAACGATTGACCACTTGGAGGACAACATTCGCCGCGTTATTGCCGATATACGGCCACAAATGTTGGAAAAAGTCATCGAAAATTGGACCTCCAGATTAGACTACGTCCGAGCCAGCCGTGGCGGTCATATGCCAGAAATCATATTTAAATTATAATGCCAGAAGATTATCTTTCGAATAAGATAAATTTCATGTCAATTTAAAAAATTCATCTTTGTTTTATTCCATTTCAAAGTTCTATACCTCTATAAAAAACACCCTATATAAGAGAGGTCCTAATATTGATCCCTGAGGAACACCCTCGACACCCCGATCTTGTGGGAAATGTAAGGTACAATTTACATTTTGCTTAAAAATGGTAGTTTTCCTAAAATCTCCACTTCTCAGAAACATTAAGTCTTCACGTCTTAATTAGATGAGAAAATGTGCTTCTTGAGTTTTGACCATGTCTATTTGGAATAACTCCAAAGTTTCGCCTACGATTGCACGAGACATTTTCAGGTATTTTTTACTCTTTAATATTAAGACACTAAATCAGCTCAATGAAGCAGAAGTAATTTATTACCTGACAGTAGACGCACACCATGTAGACCGTAATCCGAGTCTATATAAATGTTGTTAGGGATTTTGTAAATTTAGATTTTATTTCGATCAGTTGAATATCAGCATCGTAAACAAATTCTAGACAATTAGTAACATCTTCTCGACGTTTTTCAATCCACTGAGTCAACGGTAGCTCATCATCTGAGTCATAGCTACATTCCCTCCTTAAAAATCCGTCATGTTTAAAACAGTTTGCAATGGTTTCTCTACTGACTCCTTGCCAAGCCATATGGATAAAGCTTATAGCGTCCAACAGAGTTACAGAAAAAAATGTTACCGTTATCGATCATCTCTAACATTTTCGTTAGTAAAATCTTTCTATAATGACATTTTAAAGAATGTATCACACTTTGATCCATAGGGTGGAGCTTTGCACTTGTATTTGGAGGCCTAAAAACCAATTTTATTTGCTGTAAATCAACTTCAGGGTGCGCTGGACAGTTGTCAATCAAAAGTAATATTTTTCTGTTGGTGAATTTTAATTCTTTGTCCCATTCGATCAGTTCGTTTTTAAAAATTTCTGATGTCATCCAGGCTATACTGTTTGATTTGTACTTTACTGGTAAATGTTTGTTTTTAAAACACCTGGGATTGGCGGACTTTCCTCTCACCAACAATTTTCTTTTCTCTGTTCCAGACATATTTGCATTTACCAACACACGAATCCTTACTTTTGATAATTTTCCACCAGCACAATTCTCTGCGACAAACTTTAATGTCTTATCAGGCGTCATCTTGTAAAACAAACCCGTTTCATCCGCATAAAAAATGTCCACATATTCATAACTTTCTTGAATTTTCGGCCATACATTGGCCAATCTTTGATCAACAACTGTCATATCCACTCCTGCAGTTTCTCCTACTATCTTACCCCCACTAATATTATGTCGCTTTTTAAATCGTTCAATCCAACTTCTAGAACAGTTAAACTCGGGTGTTCTCTACTTTCCTTTCTGTTGTAAAGTATAGCCGGTAATAGGAACATGCTCATGTCGTTTTTGACTAAACCATTTAAGGAATCCTTTATCGGCTTGGTCATGTGTAAATTTTCTTACTTTTTCACAATTAAAGTTTCTTTTATTATAGATTTATAAGTCTGTTTGCAAACATCACTTGTCCATTTTCTATTTTCCGATAAAAATTTGTATTGGTTTTATGAAGGTTTTTTCGTGGATTATAAAATAGTTCGTTTTAACCGGAAATTCACTATAAACGGGTTCGTTATAAGCAGACTTCACTGTAAATGCATATTTTGATGATTTTGAAAAATCATATTTTTTGGAAGGTTTACTAAAGTTAGAAACTCGTTGGGTAAAATCTATAGACATAAAAGGAGATTATGTTAAAAAATAAATAAAATTTTTGTGCAAAAAATAATGTACACCTGATAACATGAATGAAAATCTCAGTTTTACAAATTCAAACACACTATTAAAAAAATAATCGGAGACCAATCTCCCCTTTAATTAAATGCTAATAATAGAATAATTCTCGCGGAAGCATTACTGAGATTAGATTTTTTATGACGTCTCGGTCTTTCTCACTTCGAAGATAAATGACCTTGCAATGTTTCTCGTGGCACAGCTGATTGATTGATTGATCGATGAATGAATGAAACATTTTCGTTAAATCGAAGCGCTTATAAGCTGATTATTTGGCATATCAGAAATAGAACTGGTCAAGTGTGTGTTGGATTTTTGCGCGAGAGTTCTGTACCAACTATGTAGAGCAGAGGTTCCCATACATTTTTTTTCTCGTAGACCACTTTCAAAATTTTACTGGTTTCTGTGGACCCCCTGCTGCTACATTTCTACCATATTCCCAAAACTCGTCAAAGAATGTGAAGATTAGATCTAACGATGGAAATTTGCGTCGTGGCTGAGTTCCAACCCTAAATTCGGAGTGGTAAAAATAAAAAGAAAAATAATATATTTTTCTTGTGTTCTATTTATTAAAATAATATGATTACAGACTTAATAGAATTAAAATTAAACATTAATAACGTACCGTAACTTCAACAATGCAAATCAACAATTAAAAAAAAATAGTCATAATTTTAATGGGAGGGATGTACTTGATGGATTGACAGCAAATTATCAATATTTGGCTTCAGTTTTGTAAGGAGTAACCGCAAATCTCCCCGTTCTGTGATGTTCAATCTGTTCCTTCCTTTTTTTTGTTAATAGGTTTGTAACGACACTAAAACTTTTTTCGACAAGGTATGACGAGGGAAACGCTATCAAAAGTTTTCTCGCAATTTCTCACAGCCCAGGATATTTTTTTCGGGTATTTCTGCCTGCAGCCAAAATGTTTGATAGCCTTTTTTAAATTTTACCTTCAGCTCCTCATTGGTGCTAAGCTCGAGTAGCTTCTCTTGTAATACCACATTCGTCACTTCCGTTTCATCAAATGGATTTATGATCCATGGTGGTATTTCCATCGTCAGAATATCTTCAAATCTATTTTCGAAGTCATCATGTAGGGCATTTAAATGTTGAACGTATGTCTGAATATCCTCATCAAGACATTCTGCCTGTGACAAGTTTGGAAACTGGGAGAATTCGCGCCGACTAATATTTTGCGTCATAAATTTCAATTTTCCAAGAAAAGCCGAAATTACACCCTTTGTTTTTATTAAATTTAGGCTGTCCCCTTGTAACTGCAAGTTAATGTCATTAAATTTTTTGAACAAATCTGCTTTCAATTTGATCAGGTTTTCTTTTACATCTGGATCTTTACCTTCCAGAAACTCTAAAACTGATTCAAAAAGTGAGTAAAATCTTGTTAAACATGCACCTTTCGATAACCAGCGTACTTCAGTATGTAAGAGCAATCGTTGGAAGTCTTCATCATTTTCGTCGCACAATTGTACAAATAAACGGGTATTCAACGCATTGCTTCTTATTTTGTTAACTGCTTTAATCACAAATTGAAGCGATTGGTGCAATCTATCACTCAAATTTTTCGCTACCAGGTGTTGTCGGTGGATGACACAGTGAATTGCAGTTGCTCCTGGAATAATTCTTTTAAGATGGCTTATAAATCCACGATATCGTCCGAAGATGGCAGGAGCTCCATCTGCTGCCACCGAGATAATGTTTGTAAATGGAATCGATTTTTCCTTAAAAAAATCACTCAGGACATTAAATATTGATTCGCCTTTAGTATCCGTCTCCAAAGTTTTCTCGAATAGCAGCTCTTCATGGATTTCTTCGTCCATAACAAATCGAACATATGCCAATAATAATGCTTCATTACCAGGTAAAGTTGACTTGTCCAGTTGAATAGAAAAATGAGTTGTTTGCAGATAATTACACAAGAAGCTTTCAATATCAGAGCTCATTTCATCAATACGTCTTTGTACAGCGTTGTTTCTCAAAGGGATTCTTTTGAGTACGTTAAATGGAGGTTTGTGCACAACAGTTTTTAAAACCTCTTCAACAGCGGGTAAAATTAACTGTTCTCCGATGGTGTACGGTTTTCCAGATTTCGCTATAAGCAATGAGATATTGTAAGATGCCCGCAAGCCATCATCGTTACTTTGAGACGTTGAAACGAATATACTGTGCAATGTTTGAAAATATTTTAAATCTTTACCTATTTTATCATGATGACACCTTCTTAGATGATCTTCGAGCTTCGGTGGTTTCATAGAGTTATTGCTCAAAACTTTGTTGCATAAAAGGCATATGGGCAATCGTTTGTCTGCCTTTGATGGAAGAAAACCAAATTTCAAATAATCAACACTGTACTGTCGACATTTCTTCTTAGATTCAGCCATGTTTCGTATCAGTTACCTACCTGTAAAGAAAAAAAATGTTTGTTTTAGTAAGCATAAGGCGACTTTAACAGGATATGGCTATTTTAACAGAATAAAATAGTATTAATTAATTATTGCAATGAAAAAACCAAAATGCCGGCGGCAAAACTGATTTTAATTATTAAAAGCAATAAACTGCTAAGACCCATAGAGAGGTTTTCACAAAACGGCTGAACCTATTTTAATGTAATATAAAATATTTTTTGATTAATTATATTTTGATACATTTCTGTAAATTCAAGAGAAAATACTTTTAAAGAATATTTTGACATCAAAACTCCGCGATTTTTATGATTTATTTATTACTTTGATGTACGTTACGAGTGGTACATAAAGACACGTACAATTTATGAAAATATTTTTAGTCATTTAGCATTAGCAACTATGAGGGCACTGAAATATGTACAAACATGCAGGTTAATCATTGATCTCTCCTTTAGTGAATCACCACAGTCGGGTAAATAAATAATTTTATAATAAAAAGTACTAAAAGTTCAAACTTTCTCGGCTTTCTATTCTTTTATAGAAGTATCGAATAATGGCCCTGTTCAGTATTTAATTTTTATTACGTACCTACTACACGCAAACATAACAAATATAATATTATTACAATATAAAATAAAAGTATGAATAATAACTAGGCAGGTACTTACTTTTTCCGACACTGGCAAACACTGACATCGATTCACTCACACTTTTCTTTTCAAAATTCCGGAAACAAATGAGTAACGTTTGTCCTTGGCATTCGTATTTATATTGGTGAAGAATCAAACAAGTTCTTGCAAGATTGCAAGCACAGCACAAGTCGTATTTCGTCCCTTTGCACGTCTGAACGGGTTGCGTTGCGGGCGGCGCTTTGCAAGTCTCGACGCGCGTTGTACTGAATATCGAATATGCAAGTTTTTACAAGTAACAGTCGCTGACCTTAAAATACACTATTCAAAAAAATTAAAGGAGGTTTTAAAACAAGGAAATTAATGCTAAATAAACAGGTTATCTGATCCATATACCGGCCTAACTGAAAAAATTTTTTTTCAAGCCCGTGGACTAAAAAAAAAGCAAAATATTTGCAATATTATTTTTTCGCTCTTATCTGTTAGGATTGCATGAGAACCGTAGCTCCTAAAAAATTTTAGCCAAAAAATCTGAAAATTAGAATATTAAAGCTTCGAAATGCTTTTTTTTAAAGTCTCAATACGACCATTTTTCACCGAAATACAGCCTGTCAAAGATCACCGAAAAATTTCGATTTTTTTTTGCTCCCTTAATTTTTTTGAGTAGTGTAACACATGGGCTGAAAAGTCCCGGGCCTAATAAAGAAAACACGGTTTTTTTGGTTCAAAATTAGCTTTATTCATCAACGTAATCTCCATCAAGAGCAATGCAATCATTCCAGCGCCGCTCTAACAATGGCCAAACACTGCTCAGAATCATCAACACGTTCTTGTTTTTGATAAACAGTGAGCAAACGCGGCACCCACTTTGAACAGAGCTTTCTCATAGTCAAATGCTCATGCAATATAAAGCCAACACGTTCTTTTGATATCTTTACGATGTCAGCTAACTCACGCAACTTCACTTTTCGATCATTCAAAACGATTTTATGGATTTTTTTGATGTTTTCTGGTATTACCGCCTCATTTGGACGTCCACTGCGTTCTGCATCATCGGTGTCTCTACGACCACGTTTGAAGTCAGCAAACCAACGTTTTATTGTTGTTTCTGATGGAGCGGAGTCCCCATAACACTTTTCAAGCCATTGCTTCGCTTGAACGGTATTTTTTCCCATCAAGAAGCAGTGTAAAATTAAAACACGAAATTGTTTTTGATCCATTGTTTTGAAAATAACAAAAGTAGCGTCACTCTTAGCACAATAACTCACAAACTAATGAATAGAATATCATGAAATTTTAACAGCTGTCTTTTGAAGGTTAGTATTAACTGAAAAAAAGGTGACTGCAATAAAACTAGCGCCATCTATGTGTTAGGCCCGGGACTTTTCAGCCCATGTGTTATTATCTGCCTACATTGATAGGTAAAGCCAAGCCAACATTTTTGTTCTTTACTATCGAAACCAGATAAATTTTCGTGGACCCCCCACTTACAACTTGTGAACCCCCATTTTTTTTTCACGCCAACGTAGACCCCCGTCGAGCCTCCCGTGGACCCCTGGGGCTCCACTTGAACCAC
Source organism: Pachyrhynchus sulphureomaculatus (assembly GCA_019049505.1). Classification (NCBI taxonomy): domain Eukaryota; kingdom Metazoa; phylum Arthropoda; class Insecta; order Coleoptera; family Curculionidae; genus Pachyrhynchus; species Pachyrhynchus sulphureomaculatus. The sequence goes on along the minus strand of CM032453.1, from coordinate 170,434,621 downwards.
TTTGGGAATCACTGATCTACAGCAAATAAAATTGGTTTTTATGCCTCCGAACACAAGTGCAAAGCTCCAACCTATGAATCAAGGTGTAATACATTCTTTAAAATGTCAGAAAGATTTTACTTATGACAATGTTAGAGACGATCGATAAAGATAACATTTTTTCTGTAACCCTCTTGGACGCTGTAAACTTTATCCATATGGCTTGGCAAAGAGTCAGTAGGAAAACCATTGCAAACTGTTTTAAACGTAGCGGATTTTTAAGGAAGGAATGTAGATATGACTTAGATGATGAGTTACCGTTGACTCAATGGATTGAAAGACATCGAGAAAATCCTGCTGATTGTTTAGAATTTGTTTACGATGCTGACATTCAACAAAGTATCGAAATTAAAAAGACGTTTAATCACTTTAATTTTGAAGAATATGTATGTGCTGATAATGAATTAATGACGAGAGAAATATTAACTGATGAACAAATTGTGACATCAGTGACTTCTGGAAAGATTCTAAGGGATAATGATGATAAAGACGAGCTTAGAGAGGGAGATAATATTTATGTTCCATCCATTTCAGAAATGAATAAGAAAATGACTGAAACTCGCATTATTTTTGGAATCTCGTGAAGTTCCTGAAATATATATGGAGCAGTTTTTTGTGACCTTGACAATTATATTAACCATTTCTTTTTCAAGGAAAATTGTATAAACAAAAATTACTGATTTTATTGTATAAATTACATATTTTAATGTTTTCGTTTATACTCGTATATGTACCAACACACATAATAATAACTTTAGTGTGACTTGTTTTATTTTTCTTTGAACGTTTTCTTTTAATTTAATAATTATTATTATTCATTTTTCTAAATATTAGCGTCTAATTTAAATAAAAAAAAGTAGTGAAAAATGATATTAGGTTTTGTTTACTGTTTGTAACGAACTTCGGATATAGCGAACCATTTTTAGTGATTTTTTGGAGATTGTTATAAACGGACTTCACTGTATATGAAAGGTGTCCAAATATATGACGAACTTGTTTCCAAGCTAACAGATTAATGTCGCCAATGAAGAGGTAGAACTAGTGGACAAATATACCTATCTCGGTCATGAGATTCGCATCACAAGGGACACCCAAACGTGCGAATTGAAGAGAAGAACAACGCTCGCTCGGGCAGCCTATGGAAGACTTAAAGAGGTGTTTACGAGTGATCTTCCTATCTGCCTAAAGAGGAAGGTCTTTGATTCGTGTGTTCTTCCAGTGATGACTAATGGGACGGAAAGTGTAACCTTGACTATCGCAACCGCTAAAAAGCTTGAAATAACCCAGCGCAAGATGGAAAGATCAATTAGAAACGAAGTTATCCGTCAAAGAACCGGCGTTACTGATGTAAGTGCATACATCGCGAAACTTAAATGGAACTGGACGAGACATATAGCCCGCATGTAGTATGGGAGATGGACTAAGAGGCTGCTTGAGTCGAGACCTAGGAGCGACATGGGTAGTAGGGGTAGACCTCCCATACGTTGGACGGACGATTTCAAGAGACTATGTGGTAACTGGATGTGGAGAGCCCAGGAGAGGAGAGAGTGTACTGACATGGAGGAGGCATATGTTCAGCAGTGGACGCAAAACGCTGAATGATGATCCAAATGTTGGAAAATTTCTGGACTAAAAATCGCTCTTGAATGAAACTATGTCAAAGAATAAAATTGATTTTGGCACCCCATGTAGTAAATAATGTTGTAAAAATACCTCTATATAACGAATAATACAAATAATTATTTCGTTTTGTCGCAAAATGGTAACAGCGCAATTTCTCAGATATTTCGTTACATTCTTGGTAAGCATACTCACGTTATTAAGCTTGTATTTTTTTTAATGGGTCTAAATTAATTAACAATGTATTTGCACGAATTCGGTTTCAGGGGAAACGAACAACGTCATTCATTAAGGAGTGTGCAAACGAAGCTTATTAATGAATCTAATAAAGAAACAAGACTGGCGGAATTTTCGACAAAGAGGCGGTAGGGTAGTTAATTTTTTACAACTAGAATCCATCAATGGCCACTTGCAAGGAACTTTTTTTGAGGAAATTCGAGAGTAATAAAGACAGCCTTTCAGATATACCATAAGAGCGTGGCAGTGACAACAGTCTATCATGTCAAATACAAACAAACCCCTTGGATATCTTGAACTCGACCGTTCGAGACCTCAACTCCAATTGGGTTATTTCAGAGATATGAGACATCGGTTAGAAGATCTTTTGTTGATCATATTGGTTTTTCGTTAATAATATTTAATCCTTCCAGACATTTCAAAGGGTATGGGTTACGAAACCTTGGCGCTCGGAAAAATAGGCATAAAATAATTTTTTTTTGACGCAACTATATAATATAATTTTTATTTTTCGCAAATACATTACAGATATATATATATATATATATATATATATATATATATATATATATATATATATATATATATATATATATATATATATATATATATATTATATACAGTGTCGTGCAAAAGTTTCCGGCCACATAATATACATTGACGCAGTAGGACGTTCAAAGACGTATTTACGAATAATAGCGCGTTGAATGGTCGTGGGAGCATAAACTTGGCTCGGCGTATGCAAATCCAAATTCGTGAGAGAGTAATAAAATTTTCAAAAGAAGGAAAGTCTTCTCGTGGGATTGCTTCATTATTATCGATAGGTAAATCAACCGTGAACGATATTATTGTAAAATACCGTTGTGGATATGGTTTAAAAGATCGTCCGCGTAGTGAAAAACCAAGAAACACGTCTAAAAAAGTAGATCGTATCATTAAACGCAAATCAACTGCGAATGTCAAGAAAACTGCTTCTGAAATTACACGCGAGCTAAAGAATGAAAACCTAGCTAATGTTAGTCGTAGTACTGTGACACGAAGACTACATGATGTGGGACTTTTTGGCCGTATAGGTATTAAAAAACCATTAATCAGTAAAAAGAATAAGAAGGCCCGATTACAATTTACCTAAATTGGAAAATTAAAGATTGGAAAAAAGTAGCTTTCTCAGACGAATCTAAATTTAATCTTTTTGGAAGCGATGGTAGACAACATGTAATACGTCCTATTGGTACGAGAAATGATGTTCGGTACCAAATTCCTACTGTAAAACACGGTGGAGGAAGTGTGATGGTTTGGGGAATTTTCTCTCCACAAGGAGTCGGTCCATTGATCGAGATCAACGGGAATATGAACGCTGATATTTACAAGGACATTTTAGAAAACAATTTGTTATCATATGCTGAAGAAACATTGCCACAGAATTGGATATTTCAGCATGATAATGACCCCAAACATACATCCAAGTTGTTAAAACAGTGGTGAGTTTTAAGCTGGCCATCTCAATCACCGGACTTGAGCCCAATAGAACACTTATGGGAAACGCTAGATCGTCAAGTTCGAAAGCATACATATTCAAATAAAGCCGCATTATTCAAATCATTGAAGGAAGAATGGGATAAAATTTCACCTGCTTGTATTAATCGATTAATTGAGTCGATGCCGCATTGTTGTGCGGCTGTTATCGCTGCAAAGAGTGTGGCTACAAAATATTAACATAAAAATATAATTTAAGTGTATTATGGAGCATATGGACTAATAATTTTTCTCGTAGTACAAAGTGGTCGGAAACTTTTGCACATATAATAAGAATAATAATAATAAATATATTCACAAACATAAATAATATTCTTTTACTATATTATTTTGTTTCCTATGTCTCATACTCACATCTCATATTGATTAAAAATTAGTCTTTTTTTTTAATAAATTAGAGTACGAAATGTCACTGATCGGAAACTTTTGCACGCCACTGTATATATACATTAAAAAAAAATACAGTGAAGTTCGTTTATAGCGAACCCCAAAAAATCACTAAAAATGGTTCGCTATATCCGAAGTTCGTTACAAACAGTAAACAAAATCCAATTTCATTTTTCACTACTTTTTTATTTAGATTAGGCGCTAATGCTTAGAAAAATGAATAATAATAATTATTAAATTAAAAGAAAACGTTCAAAGGAAAATAAAACAAGTCACACTAAAGTTATTATTATGTATGTTGGTACATGTACGATTATAAACGAAAACATTAAAATACGTAGTTTACATAATAAAATCAATAATTTTCGTTTGTACAATTTTACTTGAAAAAGAAATGGTGTTTATATAATTGTCAAGATCACAAAAACTACTCTATATATGTTCAGGAACTTTACGAGATTCCAAAAGATTGCGAGTTTCAGTCATTTTCTTAGTCATTTCTGAAATGGATGGAACATGGATATTATCTCCTTCTCCAAGCTCGTCTCCGTCGTCATTATCGCTTAAAATCTTTCCAGAAGTCAATGATATCACAATTTGATCATCAGTTAATATTTCTCTCGTCATTAATTCATTATCAGCAAATACATATTTTTTCAAAATTAAAATGATTAAACATCTTTTTAATCTCGATTTCCACTGTACTATGTTGAATGTCAGCAAATTCTAGACAATCAGTAGGACCTTCTCGATGTTTTTCAAACCACTGAGTCAAGGTAGCTCATCATCTGAGTCATATCTACATTCCTTCCTTAAAAATCCGCCATGCTTAAAATAGTTTGCAATGGTTTCTCTACTGCCTCTTTGCCAAGTCATATGGATGAAGTTTATAGCGTCCAAAAGAGTTACAGAAAAAATGTTATCTTTATCGATGGTCTCTAACATTTCCATAAATAAAATCTTTCTATAATGACATTTTAAAGAATGTATCACACCTTGATACATAGGCTGGAGCTTTGAACTTGTGTTTGGAGGCATAAAAACCAATTTTATTAGCTGTAGATCAACTGTGGTTCCCAGCGAGTTTCGGTGAATTCCCTAGATCAAGTCGCGCGACATCGAGCACAGGGGGAGTTCATTATAAACGGACACAAAACATTCAAATTTGGTTTGCTTTATCCGAAAGTTCGTTATAACAGGGTTCGTTATAACCGATAAAAATTTGCATTGGTCTTATGGAAGTTTTTGCATACATTATAAAATAGTTCGGTTTAACTGGAAATTCGCTATAAACGAGTTCGTTATAAGCAGACTTCACTGTATATTAAAAAAGTTTAAAAATCGCGGAAATATGAACCATCTTGTAGAACTCTCTTTTTGAAAATCCTTGCCACCGGTACAATTTTTTCCCAATCGGGAGTCGTCTAAAAAACTAAATAAATCATTTTTTAGTGTTCCGTACGGAACACTTATAAGATCACTCTGGTGTCTGTCTGTCTGTCACACCCAATTTTCTCCGAAACTATTTGACGTAGAAAGTTGAAATTTGGTAATAATAAAGGAATTGATGGCCTTATCAGAGCCATGTAGTTTTGAAAGTTAAATTTTGACTTAAGGGGGGTTTTGGGGGGTGAAATTGGAAGTGAAAAAAAAAATTTTTTATTAGGTAATCGAATGTGGTGTCAAATGAAAGCTTGTGAAAACACGAGTAATATATATATATATATATATATATATATATATATATATATATATATATATATATATATATATATATATATATATATATATATATATATATATATATATATATATATATATATAATGTAATACTTGCGCGCACTTTTCTTTGTATTATTTTTAAAAAATCGCGAAAAATCTCTGTCTTATCTCGAAAAGTACTTATCAAAAAATTTTGAAAAAATTCTGGAATAGTCTCCACGGGGTGTAGATTGAACGAAAATTATTACGAGTGCATTACCTTTAATAATTTATCTGGTATATAAAAAAACAGAAATTTCAAGGTCATCAATTTTCAGTAAAGATTGAAAATAAACTTTGTTGGAAACTCATTTGGGGTGTATTTTGTGAAGTCACTGATCATTTTATACTTCCGTTACAACATTTTTTATTTTAAAAGCAATCAACGTACGGAACACTAATTGCGCAAGTTCAACTTGCACTTGACCGGTTATTATTGTTAAGAAAGGTCATAGCTAAGGGGCCACATACGGAAAAAGTTCGGAAATAAAGTCGGATTTTTCACAAAACTTTTGAGCTTTCAAAAATTAATAAAAAATGAACAGTGCATCCAATCGAAAAAACCGCGTATCAACTTCAAGATAATATTATAAAGAATACGTGGTATAAATTTTATCAACATCGGTTTAGTAGATCTCGAGATGTTTTGTCCACGAGCTTGAAAAAAGTAGTTTCGAGAAAAACGCAAAAGAAAGAAAAGTTCCATTTTGTAAAACTTGAAATATTCTTAAAAGTATAAATAATAAATTTAACCAAAAAAATGGATTTTTTGAAAATTTCAAGGTAGCGTTATCCCTTAATTGGGATGGTCGTTTTTATCTTTTTCCTGTTGGGGTAGTGGATAAAATGGGGGAATATACAGACATGAAAACTCTTTATTATAAGTAGAGACCGGATTATAAGCATTTGCATATTTTCATATGCATTTGCATATTTAGACCATTCTCACCGATTATTGCATATTTTACCCAAAAATCTAGTAATGATGCATATTTTCCCTATATTTACAATATTTCTCGGTATTACTAGACAATTGAATTGCTCAGGGTACTGTTAATGTCGCTGTCTGGAACCGATCTTATCGCCGGAACATTATCTGCAATAGTCTAAACATCGATTAGGTTATAATGCCAAGGGTATACCCAAAATTACGACGGTAGTTTATTCCTTTGTTTCTTGGTCGGGATATTAAGTGATAAGTAGTTAGTTTCTAAGAATATTTGTTTGAGCGTGGATCAAATAAACAATTTTCTCGAAGACGAATTTTTATTTTAAAACAAGATATCAGTTTTAACATTATTGTTGACGCGCTTGCATCAGTGTAGTCTTTTTGCAATTTTTAGCGTGTTGTGTTAAAGTTTAACGTGTACCATGCCACCCGCAAAAAAAGTGTCTCTTCGTGGGTAGCTGATTATCCTGGAACATTTACATACGACGGAAATGTTTTATATTGTCGAGTTTGCGAGAAAAATGTTTCGTGCACAAAAAAGTTTCGAAGTGACCAGCATGTCAAGACAAGTCTTCATATCGCAGGAAAAAAGGTCCACGACAACAACTTATAACAACAGCAAGTAGCAGTGATTCCACTTCTATAGGCAAACAAAAAACCATTTTAGCATGGATTTATGTGAAGCATTGCTTGCAGGTAATATTCCTCTCCACAAACTTACAAATCCTACATTCATAGATTTTCTGCGAAAATATTGCTTGAATCAAAAAATACCAGATGAATCAACACTGCGTAAAAATTACATACCAACAATTTACCAACATGTTCTGGAAGAAATACGTAATGAACTTAAGGATGACTTTATTTGGGTTTCAGCTGATGAAACTACCGACAGTTGTGGTCGCTATATTGCGAATTTAATTGTGGGTGCATTAAGATTAGAGCCTTCTTCTTCCTATTTGGTGGCCTGCAAAGAACTTGACAAGACAAATCATTCTACGATCGCCAGATTTGTGAATGAGGGTATTAAAAAATATTTCCTGAATCTTCTGCAGATGAAATAGTATTTATATTTCTCTCAGATGCTGCTCCCTATATGATCAAGGCAGCCAAAGTCCTCCAAGTATTTTATCCAAATTTAATTCATGTGACTTGTTTTGCTCACGGAGTCCATCGACTCTCTGAAGAAGTACGATCCACGTTTGGAAATGTAAATAAACTGATTTCATCAGCAAAAAAAGTATTTCTTAAGGCACCTTCTCGCAATAACGCCTATAAAGAAAAACTACCAAATGTGCCTTTACCTCCCGAAACAGTGGTAACTCGATGGGAAACATGGATTGAAGCTGTACTATTTTACAATGAACATTTCGAGACCATCAAAGGTGTAGTAAATGACTTTGATAGTGTAGAGGCTATGACAGTTCGTCAATCCAAGGAAGCATATATTAAAAAAAAACATAACTTTGATTAGCACTCACTTTTCCCACATATCTGCGGGTATTAAAAAGCTTAAAAGTCGAGATTTGGCGTTGACCGAATCAATTCAGTTAATGAATAAAATCCGTCAAATAAACTCCACATTGCCAGATGTATACCCGCGTAGAGTTAAAGAAGAGTTTGAAAACATTTTGTGCAATAACCCAGACTTCGAACCTTTGTGTCAAATTGATAGTTTTATTAATGGGGCGGGTGAACTTTTGCCAGAAACAATAAGTGCTAACATAGCACCCAAATTCAAATACTGCCCAATTACCTCAGTGGATGTGGAACGGTCTTTTTCCACTTATAAACATATTTTAAGTGATCGAAGACACAATCTTACTACTCAACATTTGGAACAATACCTTATTGTTTACGTTTACAAGAATACAAATGTTAAATAATTTTAAAAAATGTTAAATAATTGTTAATTAAATCTAAACATCGCCAATAACTTGTTAATTTTATGCTGATTTTGAAATAAAAAACTAAAAATTACTACTTTTATTATTATTTATAATTGCATATTTTGACCCTTTTCATGCATATTTTATGCATTTTTCATGCATATTGGCATGCATATTTCAAGATTTTTATGTTGCGTATAATCCGGTCTCTAATTATAAGTGTCTAAAATACACTTGCCTAGAAATAATTGGCTCCAAAAGCGTCACTTAGCGAATAAAAAAATGGATGACTCGTTCGTTAAGTGGTCTTCAATGTAATATATAATCATTAATTTTTGAAATTGTGAGAGATGAATTAAGAAGATTCCCAAAACGGACTGATTTTAATAATTAAGAGCTGTAAAATAGTAATTAAACGATTCGCTTTTTAAAGGACTATTAAATTCTTATAATACAGTGCAACACATAAAATGTAAAACTAAATTCTGATTTCAGTTTCTGGAAATTCCCACCCAAACTAGCAAAACCCTATTTGGGTTTTGATAGTTTAGTTCGATTTTTTTTTTTGCCATCATCAATTTTTTTGCTCGAGCTTTGGTTTTGCACGGCTATATCTCGTAAATTATTGGGAATTTCTAATGCAATCTTGAGACGAAATGTTCTTCACACCAAAATACACAATTTTTGTGAACATGTCGAGGCCAGATTTTCACTCTTTCGGGGTGTTTTTAGTGCAGAAAGCCCAAAAAAATGCCAAATTTTTCACATTTTCGACTATAACTCACAAACCGTGCATATTTTAGCATAACTGTCTTCGGCAAAAATGTTCCTTACAATCGACCCTTATACAGTCCCTGGCCAAATTAATAGACGTACTGCAAGATTTCATGTAAAATATTAATTACCGAGTGATATTGTACCGTTTTATTATTTTAAATTGATTTGTTTTTTATTTTTATATTATCCAATCAATTACCTATTTATTTGACATAAATAAAACAACATTAATTTAGAAAAGCATAAGTTTATTAAGTTTTAAAGAAAAGTGAAATTAATGTTAGTAAAAGTCAATATTTAGTTGAGCCACCTTTAGCCGCTATCAAAGCTTTAATTCTGCGCGGCATGCTATCAATGCAAGATTGTACTGTCTCCTGCATTTGAGGATGATGATTCCACACATGAATAATCTTTTCTAGGAGCTGGGTTTTGTTGGTAATCACATCTTTAGCCACTTCTCTTTTCATCAGCTCCCACACATTTTCAGTGGGGTTCATACCCGGCCAATCCAACAGAGGGATATTTTTTTCTTCCAAAAAAGCTTTAACAGACCGAGCAGTGTGGCAGGGAGCTCCATCTTGCATGAAAGTGAATGGTTCCCCATTTGGAAACCATTCTCTGAGCTGCGGAATCAACCGATTTTGTAATACTTCTTTGTACTGATCTTGCCTCATTATTCCTTTGACGACGTACAGACGTCCAGTGCCCTTGCCGCTGATGACTGACCAAATCATCACTTTGGTTGGATGTTTAACCGTCGGGACGACATAATCAGGATGAAACTTTTCTCCATGACGACGATGCACATACTGAGCTTTATTCTGCAAAATTTCGAATGTGCTTTCGTCACTGAAGCAGACCTGTCAAAAATAGGAAAAATATATAAACTTCCATGTTTATTTGCTTTATTTATCTGAAAATGATAATAATGTATCAATTATTGATTAAATTGGTGTATCTTACCGATCTCCAGAAGTCCACATCTTTGTCTTACCATTGTTTGGCCCACTTCAGGCGCTTTGCTTTCATTGCAGCTGTTAACTTGGGCTTCCTGGCGGGGCGACAGGCCTTAAAATCTAATTCTTTCAATTTTCTTCGAACAGTGCGCTCAGAAGCATTTACGCTAGCATCCTGGAGTTGTGATTTTATTACCTTTGTGGTAGCAAATCTGTTTTCTACACAAATTTTCTTCAAACATCTCTCTGACCGTGGAGTGAAAATTGGTTTTCTACCGCATCTTTTCTTTCTTTCCGGGCTTAATTCCTTCCCTGACTCAAAATTTTCTTTTTTATGCGTCGTACACTAGCTTCAGAAACCTCCAATCTTCGTGATATATCTCGGTTTGTAAATGTTTTCGCAATCATAAGGGCCTTCACTTCAGCTTTTTTACGTGGTGAAAGATCGCCTTTTCTACCCATAATGAAAATAGTCCAATTACTTTTTTAAAACACTGCATACAAAATAAACTAATAACTGAGTAGTATAAAACTGTTAAACAAACAATCACAGTCCATAAAGCCACAGAAACACGTCCGTACCTGACTCGATTCCGATCGCGACTGATACAGGTTTGTACTTATTTACGTTCATGTATCACTTTGTCAACACAGTGTTGCCATATGTTAAAAATAAATACAAATATGTAGTCTACAACAATTCTTTTAAATAAAAATCAATAATGTTGTAGTTTAAATATACCATTATTGCATAAAAACTCTTAAGAAACGTAAAATTACTAAAAAAAAATACAGTGCGTCTAATAATTTGGCCAGGGACTGTAGTTCTTTTGGCCGTTGTAAGGAATTTCGCCACCAAATAGTACATTTCACACCACGTATACACACACGAAAAATTGACAACGTTTAAGTAGTTCCTACTGTGCAAGAATCCATATCAACACTAGTATGGAATTGGCGCAAAACGGTGCTAGTATTGGTACAGTGCCATATACTTAACATGCGCACGTGTTTTTTTTTTTATGGGTCTAGCACACGTGCTGCAGGGAAATCCCTAAAGCGCTCCAGGAGCGGCACGAGTGCGGAAAAAGCGATTCACGTTGTTCTTGAATCGCTGTAAATTGTATTCGGTGGGAAACACAGCGCTGGGCAAATTATTCCAAAGGGATGATTAGATATATGGTACTGTACCAATACTAGCACAGTGCGCGTCAATTCCATACTACACACAAGCGATTCCCCGTTCAAATGTGTGTATATTTATTCCAGCGTGGGTTTGTGTGTGTGTATACCATAGAAGTTTACAAACAAAATTTTTTTTTTTCAATTCTTTTCCAAAAATAGATGCTAATGGTTAGTAAACATTCAAAAGTGAGCTAAAAACCAGTTTCTTGAACGTAAAACCTGAAAAAAGCTAAAATTTTGGTGTGAAATTCCTTACAACGGCCAAAAGAACTATAAGGATCGATTGTAGGTTATTGCAATGTTCAGCAAAGTTACTCGTGTTTATGCAAAGAACATTTTTGTCGAAGACAGTTATGCTAAAATATGCACGGTTTGTGAGTTATGGTCGAAAATGTGAAAAAATGGCATTTTTTTTCGGGCTTTCTGTACTAAAAACACCCCGAAAGAGTGAAAATCTGGCCTCGACATGTTCACAAAAATTGTGTATTTTAGTGTGAAGAACATTTTCGTCTGAAGATTGCATTGAAAAATTCCCAATAATTTACGAGACATAGCCGTGTAAAACCAAAGCTCGAGCAAAAAAATTGATGATGGCAAAAAAAAAAAATTCGAACTAAACTCTCAAAACCCAAATAGGGTTTTGCTAGTTTGGGTGGGCACTTCCAGAAACTGAAGTCAGAATTTAGTTTATATTCGATCACCTCGAAAATGTTGCACAGTGTAATATTAAGTAATTTTGTAAAGTAGAAATAAAATGCAAATTATTACACTGGAAAACGAAGACCAAATCAGAAGGGCTTTACTTCTTTAGTTCGTCAGCTTAGACCCAAAATATATTTACTTAGGCACTAAGTTTTACCAGATTAACAACTCTCTCCTAGCCTTTGTAGCTTCGACTGGAGATGAAACCGAATTACTGAATTATCAGTTCAATGTAATATTTGACATCAAAATGAATTAACCAGATGATGTATTATGTAGTCAGCACAAAATGAGATATTGACTTGAAATTTGGTATAGTGAAGTACACAGAGAAATAAAACAAACCTTTCCCTAGCTTTTGAGCAATGACGCTTTAGAAGAAGAAATGACAAAAAAAATTGATGAAGGCATTTACTCAGTAGTTGCCCCACCTGTTACCCTGCCTGTATTTGACGAAAAATAATTACATAATAATTGGTCTTCTGGTTTCTCTTGGCTCATGAGAACCAAAGAAAGAAAACAGGAAGGTGTGTGAGACGAACAAATCCAAATGTTGGTCATTACGATAAAAAAAAAACCGGTCAAGTGCAAGTTAAACTTGCGCAATTAGTGTTCCGTACGTTGATTGCTTTTAAAATAAAAAAATGTTGTAACGGAAGTATAAAATGATTAGTGACTTCACAAAACACACCCCAAATGAGTTTTCAACAAAGTTTACTTCCAATCTTTAATGAAAATTGATGACCTTGAAATTTCTGTTTTTTTTATATATCAGATAAATTATTACAGGTAATGCACTCGTGATAATTTTCGTTCAATCTACACGTGGAGAATATTCCAGAATTTTTTCAAAATTTTTTGATAAGTACTTTTCGAGATAAGGCGATTTTTCGCAATTTTTTAAAAATAATACAAAGAAAAGTGCGCGCAAGTATTACATTATATATATATTTTTTACTCGTGTTTTCACAAGCTTTCATTTGACACCACACTCGATTACCTAGTAAAAAAAAATTTTTTTCACTTCCGATTTCACCCCCCAACACTAACCCCTTAAGTCAAAATTTAACTTTCAAAACTACATGGCTCTGATGAGGCCATCAATTCCTATATTATTACCAAATTTCAACTTTCTATGACAAATAGTTTCGGAGAAAATCGGGTGTGACAGACGGACAGACAGACACCGAAATGATCTTATATAGTACGGAACACTAAAAAGAACGTTTAGGTCTGCAAAGAAAAACCTATTTATGTGTAAATATAAATAAACTTTTTTATATATGATAGACGAACGAGGTAGGGTAAACTCGTTAACCTTGTGAATCCCGCAGTTGCCGTATAACATCATATTTTTGGTACTTCGTGAATTCGAGCGTTTTTCTCTTTTTTTTAGTCGTCCTTCCGTAAATCTGTCCATTAATTATAGACCTTTTTTCCATATATTCAATAAGCAAAATTCCTTCTCAGTCCCAAAAAACCTCTGCTTCCTCTTCTTCGCCTCTTATGAAATCATTGCATCGACTGCTATTTCGTTGGAGGATACCAGTAGAACAGCCAAGTCTTGTCTATGACAATACACGATTAAAAGTTCTTCACAATTTTTGTTTGGATATAAAGATTTTAACACTATTGTACAGAAACTTGAGTAAAAATATAGTCTCAAAAATAAAAGAAAGACCACAACTCCAAACACTTTCCATTATCCATGTTGTATTTATATTTATATATTAGCTTTTATTTAAAATCAAACTATTGTTGGTAATTTTGGAAACAATCACTTTTATTAATAATTTACAAACCGACATCTAATAAAGTTGATCCTCTTCTGGCTCTCTAAACAAAACTGGTGCGTATCAAAATATCGGTTACATAAACATCATTCTAAGTAATATATGGCCATATATCAACGACATAAAATAAACTCAATGGTTCCGTCATTCGACACAGTTTTTTTTTTATGGGTCTAGCACACGTGCTACAGGGAAGTCCCTAAAGCGCTACAGGAGCGACACGTGTGCGGAGAAAGCGATTCACGTTGTTCTTGAATCGCTGTAGATTGTACTCGGTGGGAAACACAGTCCTGGGCAAATTGTTCCAAAGGGATGATATTCTCCATATAAAAGACTGCTTGAAGAGCGTTGTACGAGGAGTAACAAGCTGAATCTCATACGGATGTGAAGAATTAGCGCGACGTGTACTTCTAACATGCACCGCTCTGGGACGAATTAAGCGGGCCACATCCTTCGAACACTTTCCATGAAAGTACTTGTAGAATAGGCTCAAGTCGCCAACCGTTCTTCGATGTTCCAGCGAATCAAGGTCGTCGGTCAGTTTCGGGTCTCCAATCAGACGAACAGCTCTTGTCTGAATACAATCCAACAAATGCAGTGTATGTTTGGGAGCGGAGCTCCAAACATGGGAGCAGTATTCCATAGTTGGTCGAATTTGAGCTTTGTAAACAATCAACAGTTGCTGTGGAGTGTAAAGCTTTCTGGTTCGAAATAATATTCCCAACTTTTGAGAAGTTCTCCTTGCTATGCCTGCAACATGTTCATGCCAGGACATATTTGCTCCCAAATTAACGCCCAACAAATTGAGAGTTAACTTTTTTAGAAAAAACTGCCGCCTGGGTTTTTGTAGCGTTAAATTCCACTTGGTTACTATCACTCCAAGATAGCATTTCTTCCAGGTCTTTGTTAAGTTGAATGACTTGCTGCTGTCTGCGGATATTCGTCTGAGTAGCCGATGTCCGAGCGTTCAAAGTGAATGAAGAGATAAGTGTACTGTCATCTACAAAGCTGTAGATTGGACTCTCGGTCTTTTCCAGCAGATCGTTAATATAAATGAGAAAGAGAGTAGGAGACAGTATGGAGCCTATGGGTACACCGACGTTGATAGTGAAGGTGTTAAAAAGAAATCCGTCGACTGCCACTCGCAAAGAACGCTCTCTGAGGAAACATGAGAGCCACAAACAGAACTTTTCAGACATACCATAAGAACGTAGCTTAGCCAACAGCCCATCGTGCCAAACACGGTCGAATGCCTTGGATATGTCAAGAGCAACCGCTCGAGATTCTCCAAAGTGTTCAATTGCGTTGTTCTAAACATGTGTTACATAAGTCAGGAGGTCTCCTGTTGATCTATTTTTACGAAAGCCATATTGGTGATCGCTAATAATATTGAATCCTTCAAGATATTTTAGAAGATGCTGATTGATAGCCTTTTCCATGACTTTCGATATTATTGAAAGCAGTGCGATTGGTCGGTATCTATTTGGCAAGGTCTTCTTGCCTTTTTTAGGTATCGGCTGAACTGTGGCACATTTCCAGCAGGAAGGAAATATTCCAATTGTATTCCTATAACTGCTCAAATCCCAAATAATTTTATTTTGTTTTGTGCATGTTATTATTAAGCTTTATAACACAGATTTCTAGTTTTTAAGGATTGTTAATTGTACTCGTTTAGGCCTTTATCATATAAATTAGATTTTTAGTTTCATCATTTGCTCATTAAAATAAACTTTGAAATGCGTTGATTTATATAGCTTATTGTAAAGTTTAGAAGGCATGTAATAAAATATTTTTTAGAAAAAGGTCGCATTGTTGTATAGAGATAAGGGTGATTAAAACTAAAAATGCAAATAATTAGTAGAGAAATTTGGGATGCTTATGGTTTATGACATTTTATTGTTTATAACCCATGTTGTGTGCTATCAACTCTAAACAAACGGACTTTACTTATTATGGTAGATCTTCGGCCTATCCTGCAAATTCGTTGTTTTTCACCAGGCCAGGAACGGGTTTTTTTCCATACAGTAAATGCTGACAACTAGCATATATATATATATATATATATATATATATATATATATATATATATATATATATATATATATATATATATATATATATATATATATATATCTTCTTCTTCTTTTAGCCCTCCATCGTCCATCTTTGGACATAGGCCTCTTCCAATTCGTGCCAATGCTGTCGGTTCTGAGCTGTTCTCATCCATCCAAAGCCAGCCACCCCTTTCAGGTCGTCGGCCCATCTCATTTGAGGTCTTCCCCTATTTCTCCTTCCATTATACGGTCTCCACTTTTGTATTACAGCATTCCATCTCTCATCGCTCTGCCTTGCATTATGGCCTGCAAAGTTCCACTTCAATCTTGCTACCCGATCCACCACCTCCTTCACTTTTGTTCTCTGTCTAATCCAGATGTTGGTCCTCCTATCTCTCAAACTGACACCTAACATAGATCTGTCCATTGCTCTCTGCTTCCTAGCGAGTCTGTCCATGTTTGCCCTGGTCAGCGTCCACGTCTGGCAGCCATAGGTCAAAACCGGCAGCACGCACTGATCGTAGACGCGAGTCTTCAAGTATTATGGTAATTTACTGCTCTTGAGGATGTGTCTCAGTTTCCCGAAGCTTGCCCACGCAAGTCTTGTTCTTTATTACCTGACCCAAGTATACATATTCCTCCACACCCTCAATAAGTTGGCCTCCCATACTGATATTTCTTGGATCGTCAGCATTTGTCATCGTTTTCGTCTTTGCAAGATTTACGTTTAATCCTATTTTCTTAGAGGCTTCCACTAGTTGTGTGAACATTGTCTGTAGGTCTTCAAACTTGTCGGTGATCAGGATGATGTCATCGGCAAATCGTAGATGATTCAATCGTTTTCCGTTGATTTCTATGCCTTTTCGTTCCCAGGACAGGGTTTTAAAGATGTCTTCCAATGCCAGTGTAAGCAGCTTTGGCGATATTATGTCTCCCTGTCTTACACCTCGATGGACTGGTATAGGTTTCGTAGTTTCCTCTAATTTAATTATCATACATGCTTCTTTGTAGATGTTATGTATTAGGTCCCTGTAGCAGGAGTCAATTCTACTGTTATTCAAGGCACATTCTACCGCCCACAGTTCCACTGTGTCGAAGGCCTTTTCATAATCGACCAGGGCCAGGTACAGTGGCATGTGGTATTCATTGGTTTTTTCTATAAGGGTTTTCATAGTTAACAGGTGGTCGGAAATGCTGTAACCCTTTCGAAAGCCCGGCTTGCTAAACTGGTTGGTAGGCATCCATTTTATCACTCAAGCGGTTTGTGATTATTTTCATAAACAGCTTATAAATTTGAGACAGCAGAGAGATCGGTCTGTAATTCGCTAATTCGCGCTTGTCTCCTTTCTTATGCAATAGAATGGTCACTGCTTCATTCCAGCTGCTAGGAACCTCTCCATAATGCAAGCAATCGTTAAACAGCTGTTTAATATCTTCCATTAGTTCTTGCCTACCTTCCTTCAGCAATTCTACTATCACTTCATCCTGGCCCGGTGCCCTGTTATTCTTCATTTCTCCTAGGGCCTTCAATATTTCATATTTCTCAATGTCAGGCAATTCTTCAGAGTTCACATTCATGATCCTTTTTGTCAATTGCTGTCTTGTCTCCTCTTCTGGGACTATCTTAGAACTGTACAGATCTTTGTAGTACTTTTCCGTTATTGTGGCTATTTGTTGTTTACCTCTGTGTTCTCTGCCATCAGGACTTTTTAAAGCGATTATTTGAGTTCTACCCAGTGTGGGTCGCAGGCTCTTCATTCCTCTATTATTCTGTGTTATTTTTTCTATCTTTTGTTCATTATGTTCTTTGATATCTTCTTTGATCATCCTTCTTACTGTCTTGTTTATCTCTGTGTATTCTACTGTGTTTCGTTTGTCCTGTTCTAATAGTTTTCGTCGATGTTTCAGCATGTCTTTTGAATTAATGCTGTTTTTTCTTCTTTTTTTTCTCTCTTTCGAGCCACTTTCAACCCCACCTTCAAAACAGCCTTCGTTATTTTCTCATTCTTGTCATTTATGCTCTCACCGGTAGTCTCATCGTGCCTGTTGCTCCAGTGCCTCTCTGTACCTGTCACCCTTCTCCCTGAGTGCTCGCGTGTCTATAGGTGCCATTCTCTTGACAAGCTTTAATCTTTCCAATCTCTTATCTAAATGTATTCTTGCTCTAACCAAATGACTTCATCACTGTGACGTCCTCAAAAACCCCTCTGTTTGTTGCCATGATGTAGTCTATTGCATTTCTTGTTATTCCATCCGGGCTCATCCACGTCCACTTTCTTTGTGGCTTTTTTTTTTAAAGAAGGTGTTCATAGCGTACATGTTCTGTTGTTCCATGTATTCCATTAATCTGTCGCCTCTTGGATTTCGGGTACCGTAACCGTAGTTTCCGATCTTGTCTTCGCCTTCTTCACTTTTAACGCCCAGTTTGGCATTGAAATCTCCCATTAAAATTGTTAGATTTTTTAGGGTGATCCTCAATTGCGGTTGTTATATGGTCGTAGAATAAATCGATCGTTTCTTCGTCGCTAGTTGATGTGGGTGCGTACACCTGAATTATTTTCAAGGCACAGGTCTTATTCAATTTTAATGTTAGAAAAGCAACTCGGTCCGAAATTCCTTTATACATTTCGATGTGGGGTACTATTCTTTTGTTTATCAGGAATCCTACACCGTTGTGTGTGTGCTCGTCACTACCACTATAGTACAAAACACTTCCTGTTTGCAATGTATACTGATTTTCACCCCTTCTTCTCACCTCCGATATCCCCAGTATATCCCATTTATATATATATATATATATATATATATATATATATATATATATATATATATATATATATATATATATATATATATATAAAAATTTTATATGGTCCTTTATGTGGCAATCTATATAGATATTATTGGAATCCCACTTGCTTAAAAAAATTTTTTGATACCTCCATCGTTTAAAATATATAGTCCGCTGAAAAATAAAATAAACATAACGTGTAATTTTCCTGTGAACTCGTACATAATTTTTTCAAAGTAGTTAGAACAGCGACGGTAATGTGGCAACCAAACAATTTTTTGTTTGAGGTTATTTTCATGGCTAACTTTAAAAAACTTCGGATACTTAATTCCGTTCTAAAGTTATCGTGCCAACAAACGGACAAACAAATAGACCAACCGAAATGGGAAATTATGTTTTTTCATGATTTAGGAAATTGAAACGTGATGGAACGCACAAATGTCGAAGTAAATACTCGATCGATCTATTTTGGGGGTTTCATAAGGATAAGTTAACTTGCTTTTTGTTAACAGATTGGGCTAAAATCATACGACAGTTTAAAAAATTGTGCCTTAATATTCTAAGAAAGCCTAATTTTTAAATTTTATCAAACTTTTAGTAAGTATTCTGTTTAGTATGGTTGTTATTGTGAAAAGCATAGTCCCAAGTGGGCTAACAAAGTAGGAGTCTCGTGTGTCCTTATCCTAACAACAATTCATAAATTGAGCCTACGCACGCGAAAGGTTAATATGGCTTACCGTAAAGAATATGATTCACTTATTTTAGTTTTAAAAACAAAACGAAACAATAGACTCCCTCTGGCCCACAACCCAACTTATTTATTATTTATAAGGAATTTCATTAAGTTTTATGATTCAGCGGTTGAAGTCAATTCGGAATAAAAAAAAGTCGAAAGTCCGTTTGTTTGGAGTTGATAGCACAAAGCATGGGTTATAAACATTAAAATGTCATAAACCGTAAGTGTCCGAAATTTCTCTACCAATTATTTGCATTTATAGTTTTAAATATTTTATTACATGCCTTCTAAACTTTACCATAAGCTACATAAATCAACGCATTTCAAAGTTTATTTTGATGAGTAAATAATGAAACTAAAAATCTTATTTGTATGGTAAAGGCCTAAACGAGTACAATTAACAATTCTTAAGAACTAGAAATCTACAGTGTTAAAAAGCTTAATGGTAATAGGTACAATAAAATTATTTGGAATTTTAGCAGTTACTGGAATATAATTAACCATAGTATTTAGCGGTAGGTAGGTGCCTAAGCACCTAAGTATAAAAATATTCTGTATAAGTATAAAAATAAAGCAAAAACCTATAATATGCTTAGTTCAAATCAGGACAACGATGGCTTCTGTAAATCTGCATTTACCTGCGAGAAAAAAACAATGATACTTAACATCCACGATGCCCTAGTGCATCAACAGCCAACAAGCCAAGTCCGGGAGTTGGATCAGACCATTTATAGATTTCTAAAAGAAAGAAAACGCGGTCCTTGCAACGAACCTCAGAATCACAAAGGAAAGGAGCCCTTAGAGGTCGATGAAGAGTACACCAGTTATTTATTAAAAAAGAAATACCTACACTACATAAAGTATTGTAAGAAATCAGAGAAGACCAGATTTTAAAAAATAACCTGAATTTTCGTTGGGAGGAACACAATAGAAACTGTGTTCTTATCGATAAAATAGAAATAATTTGTTGAAGAAGAGAATATCTATGAGCAATCAGAAAATTTCGAGTCGAAGAAAGAAATATTTTTTATTTAGATGAGACTTGGGTTAATGAGGGACACACAGTGAAAAAATTCTGGATTGACAAAAATATTAAGAGTGCCAAACAAGCTTTTATGAATTGTTGGTCAACTGGATTACAACTCCCTTCAGGAAAAGGTCACAGGCTAATAATATAATGGTAACATAACATATTGGTAGTGAAAACGGATTTCTCGACGGTGGCTTGTTGGAATTCGAATCAAAGTCAACTAAAAATTACCATGAGGAGATGACTGTCGATGTTTTTGAGGAGTACTTCCAACAAATGATTGAATGTATGTTATACCAGCAGAATCAGTTATAGTATTAGACAATGCCCCATACCATTCTCGATTATTAAGACCAGGACTTACCAGATTTTAAAAAATGGAAATTTTGGAAAATCCTTCATAACCTGAATTTTCATTGGGAAAAACACAATAGAAAATCTGTTCTTATCGATAAAACAGAAATAATTTGTTGGAGGAGAGAATATCTACGAGCAATCAGAAAATTTCGAGCCGAAGAAAGAAATATTTTTTTATTTAGATGAGACTTGGATTAATGAGGAACAGACAGTGAAAAAATTCAGTCAGTCAACTGAATTACAACCCTCTTCAGGAAAAGGTGACAGGTTAATTATAGCACATATTGGTAGTGAAAAACGGATTTCTCGACGGTGGCTTGTTAAAATTCGAATCAAATTCAACTAAAAAATTACCATGAGGAGATGATTGTGTAGTCAGTAGAGTAGATTTAGTTAAATTCAACTGTTTGCAAACATCACTGTGTTTGTCTTTGAAAGTAAACGCTTTACGTTTTTGTGCACCCATTTTAAAATAAAAACTTAAACATTCACTTTCCTACTTTGATCAAATATGCATTAGAACCGCATAATACAACAAATGAATTGAATATAATGCTGCTCGAACTAGCGACGCGGCGGAAACAAGTAGAATAGGGGTTCCCAGCGATTTTTAGTGAATTCGCTAGATCAAGTGGCGCGATATCGAGCACAGGGAGTGGCAAGTTCGTTATTAACGGACACAAAACATCCAAATTTGGTTCGCTTTATCCGGAAGTTGGTTATAACCGAGTTTCGTTATAAACGATAAAAATTTGCATTAGTCTTATGGAAGTTTTTTCGTGCATTATAAAATATTCCGTTTTAACCGGAAGTTCGTTATAAGCAGACTTCATTATATTAGAGAAGATTATAGGTAACCTGATCAGAGAACAAATATATGAATTAAAAAAAGAAACACGTAAATCGGATAAGTGGTTGTCGAGTGATAAGCGCACTAACGGACAGCCAGACAGACATAGAGACGTTGCATTTTATATATATTGTAGAAGATACTAGATTTGATATTTTCAATCGGAACACATTCAAATGTACGAAAAACAAACCGGAAACACTATAGTATCAATCAAGAATCTAAAAACACGACGTCTCGCCTAAATATGGATTCGATAAATAAATAAACGAGAAGAGCGTTTGACGTAAATCGTGCCAAATATTTCACCTCATTTCCGAAATCGTTTTGCACGTCCTGAAACTCGCCCAAGGAGATAGGAAATTGCAATCGTCAAGTCAGTTTCGATAAACTACATCAGGTTTTTTTTCGTTAGAATGTTTTTGCTGATGCATCGCTTTGCAGGAACTAATTGAAACCGTATTTATATTTTTTCGTATGTTTACTCGTACGTATGAGTAACGGACAGAATATCATTTTTTTACATTTTTTGCTTTTTTTTACTTTTGTTGCTAAAGGAAAGTATTGTATTACACTTCGAGATTTTTGCTTTTCTTTACGTTTTAGGGTTTCTAGATCACTAAAGAGACACTTATTTCCATTGATCTTTCTGTGTCGTTTCGATAACTCTCGAATGAGACATTCATTTCAAACCTAGTGCATAGATATTATCTAATGAGGGGATGAAGGGTTTTGAACAATATCGCTTTAGGGTAAGGGATAGGGGTCGATATTACATGTTTTAACATCTTTTTTGTTAAATTAATAAATAAGTTTTATTTCTAAATATTCTTAGTAGAACATATAAGGTACTAGCCGTGCCCGCGGCTCCGCTCGCGTGGACTTGATTCACTACTATCGTCACTGCTTATTCCTTATGTTACATAACGTAATAAAATATCTGCCATTAATTCCTCTTATCTTCCATTATTTCTCCTTATCTCCCATTATCTTTACATAATTTCCATTATCTAGGCTTATCTCTGCTCATCTCCCATTATTTCTTCTTATCTCCCATTATTTCTCCGTATCTCTCATTGTCTCACCTTATCTCTCATTATCTAGGCATATCTCGACTTATCTCGCAATATTTCTCCTTATCTCCCATTATTTCTCCTTATCTCCCATTATCTCACCATAATTCCCGTTACCTAGACTTATCTCTGCTTATCTTCTATTATTTCTCCTTATCTCCATTATTTATACTTATCTCCCATTATCTCACCTTATCTCCCATTATCTCACCTAATCTCCCATTACACAAGTCTGCAAAAAAAAAAAAATTGAGAGCTGTTTTGGTTTTTTTTGCGTAATTCTTATGTTTTTGGGTGTACTGAATCCGAAAATGACTTTCATTTTGTCATAGAACGTCACGTTTTCTGACAATGTAGGTATCTATGTTAAACAAATTATCATATTAAAATAAAAGATAAAAGACTAAAAAAAAAAATTTTTTAATTTATAATTGCGTAACAAAACTTATTTTTTTATCTAAAATACATTCATTAGTAAGCACTAAACACATTTCTTTTTCACAGTGAGACTCCTTTTGGTACATTTTCGCTTGTAGGAAGCATCTGGAAGGTCTCTCTGAAGCGTCCAACAGTAGTCTGCCATCATTGAGACGCTCCATCTTCCCTGGTATCTTTTTTCCATCTCCTTAATATCTTGGTGAAATCGTTCACCTTACTCTTCACTCAGATCTCCTAAATTCGCTGGAAAGTAGTCGAGGTGGGAATGAAGAAAATGTACTTTTAAATTCATTAGGCAATATAAAGCTTGAAATGCTTTTAACATTCTTTTGACGATTTGTTTGTAGTTAGGGTCTTTATTATTGCCTAAAAAATTTCTCTATGACCTCTTTAAAGGCAATCCACCCTTCTCTTTGAGGATCCGTCATGGTTGTGATGAATTGTGGATCAGCCATAAGCCGTCTAATATCTGGTCCAACGAAAACACCTTCCTTCAACTTTGCCTCCGAGAGGAAACTTTGATATTAAGTATTTGAAGCAATTTCCATCTCTTGGAAGTGACTTTACAAATTGCTTCATCAATCCCAGCTTTATGTGAAGCGATGGTAGAAGAACTTTATGAGGAGGCACCAAAGTTTCATGCAGGACGTTCTTTTCGTCAACTTTAAGCTCCCTCGGAGGCCAACACTTTTTGGTCCAGTGATTTGCTCGGTCTCTACTATCCCATAGACACAAAAAGCAAGGAAACCCAGATTGTTGTCCGAGCAACATGCCCAAGATTTTTAAATCACCGCACACTTGCCAACCGTGGTCTTTATATTTTAATTTGCAAAGAACCAATTCTAAGTTCTTGTAGGTTTCCTTGAGGTGTACGGAATGACAGACAGGAATGGAAGCATAGAAACCGCCATTATGAAGCAGAACTGCTTTAAGGCTTCTTTTTGAAGAATCTATGAAAATATGCCACTGTGCTGTGTCGTATGAGACCTTAAATGTATCCATCAAACCTTCAATATTGGTACAATAAACCAACTTGTCCTCTTGGGCAAAGTAAGAAGTGAACTTCTTCTCACGATATCTAAACCAGGAGGAAGACACTCCCGGCAAAAGTAAGTTCCTGCTTTTGAGCCTTGATCCAAGCAACTCAGCAACGTTTTTTAGGAAGATTCAAGTCTCTTACCAAATCATTTAGCTCGCCCTGGGAAAACAATTTCGGACTGCTGTCATCTTCAAATTGAAAACTTGACTTGTCATCGGGTTCAGGTACAGCACCATCTTCGTCAGAACTTGGAATCTCTTCCAAGGTAGCAGGGGCCTTGGGCACTGGTATTTCGGTCCCATGAGGGATGAGACGAATAACTGATTGCAGATTGGGGTATGAAATGGACTGCTTCCATTTTGAATTATACCCTTTCACATTACACGAAGAAAAGTAACAATCATCACTATGGTTCTTTTGCTCGCGCCATACCATAGGAATCGCATATCGGAAAGCTTTTTTCTCGCCCTTAAATCAATTTCGAAGGTCTTCAACACATCGTTTGCAGACTTTATGATGTGCCCAAACTTTATCCTGATCTCCAAGTTTTAAACCAAAATACGTGAAGTATACTTTTTTTACAAAATCCGTAATATTAAGTTGTTGCTTTAATACCATATATTCGCCACAAATATAACAGAAACTGTCAGACGAATTCACACACTTCCGCACAGATGACATTGCACTATATTGAACCAAGATTTATAAAACAATGACGAGTTAACACGAAATTGTACCGCGCCACTTTCTACACTATCGGAGCGCGCACGTTCTGGTTACAACGTTTATGTTTGTTAATTTAACTCACACAGAGCGTTCTTTATTTAGAAAGTAATGATAGTTATGGCCTGTATACATTTAAAAACAGTAATCAAAATAAAAATTGTACCTATTTATTTATGACTTCAAGTTAGCCCAAAAAAAAACCTTTTTTATAATAAAATTTTGCGTTTTGCAAAATAACTTGACGTTCTGGAATTTTTTGAGTATTTTTTTAATTTTCAGAACACCTAAATACGTAGAAATCAGTTGAAAACATCCAGACAGCATTTTTGTTGCAGACCTGTGTTATCTAGGCTTATCTCGACTTATCTCGCAATATTTCTCCTTATCTCCCATTATTTCTCTTTATCTCCCATTATCTCACCATAACTCCCATTACTTAGACTTATCTCTGCTTATCTCCCATTATTTCTCCTTATCTCTCATTATTTATACTTATCTCCCATTATCTAGGCTTATATCGAATTATA
The DNA here is from genome assembly GCA_019049505.1 of Pachyrhynchus sulphureomaculatus. Lineage (NCBI taxonomy): Eukaryota > Metazoa > Arthropoda > Insecta > Coleoptera > Curculionidae > Pachyrhynchus > Pachyrhynchus sulphureomaculatus. The sequence goes on along the minus strand of CM032453.1, from coordinate 170,409,169 downwards.
TAGAACATATTATATGTATAAATTTATAAAAACACGTAAATCGGATAAGTGGTTCTCAAGTGATAAGCGGACAGACAGAGAGACGTGGCATTTTATATATATTATATTCTTTGTAACATGATATTGTTCCATATTTAATGGTTTAGGCAGTGTATGCAAGAGAACGCGCTAGCGGAAACCTTTTTTTTTCCGACTTGATTCACTGTTATCGTCACTGCTTATTCTTTATGTTACCTAACGCAATAAAATATAACCTGGCCAAAGAACATATGTATGTTTTAAAAAAAAAGTACGTAACGCACTAACGGACAGACAGAGAAACGTTGCATTTTATATATATTATAGATAGATAACCTGGCCAGAGAACATATGTATGTTTTAAAAAAAGTACGTAAATCAAATAAGTGGTTATCCAATGATAAGGGCACTAACGGACAGACAGACAGACAGAGAGACGCTGCATTTTATATATATTATAGATATAAATTATTATTATATAACTTGGCCAAAGAATATATGTATGAATTTAAAAAAAGACACGTAAATCGGATAAGTGGTTCTAGCGTGATAAACGCACTAATGGACAGGCAGACAGACAGAGAGACATTGCATTTTATGATTAGATATATTCTCTGCTACATAAATATTGTTCCATATTTAATGATTTAGGCTGTGTTGCAAGAGAATGCGCTAGCGACAAACTTTTTTCCGACTTCATTCACTATTATCGTCACTGCTCATTCCTTATGCTACCTATCGTAATAAAATATAGCCTATAACCTGACCAGAGAACATATGTATGTTTTAAAAAAAAGTACCTAAATTGGATAAGTGGTTCTCTCCAGTGATAGCGCACTAACGGACAGATAGACGACAGACTGAGATACATTGCATTATATATATATATATATATATATATATATATATATATATATATATATATATATATATATATATATATATATATAACACATGGGCTGAAAAGTCCCGGGGCCTAACAAAGAAAACACGGTTTTTTTGGTTCAAAATTAGCTTTATTCATCAACGTAATCTCCATCAAGAGCAACGCAATCATTCCAGCGCCGCTCTAACAATGGCCAAACACTGCTCAGAATCATCAACACGTTCTTGTTTTTGATAAACAGTGAGCAAACGCGGCACCCACTTTGAACAGAGCTTTCTCATAGTCAAATGCTCATGCAATATAAAGCCAACACGTTCTTTTGATATCTTTACGATGTCAGCTAACTCACGCAACTTCACTTTTCGATCATTCAAAACGATTTTATGGATTTTTTTTTATGTTTTCTGGTGTTACCGCCTCATTTGGACGTCCACTGCGTTCTGCATCATCGGTGTCTCTACGACCACGTTTGAAGTCAGCAAACCAACGTTTTATTGTTGTTTCTGATGGAGCGGAGTCCCCATAACACTTTTCAAGCCATTGCTTCGCTTGAACGGTATTTTTTTCCCATCAAGAAGCAGTGTAAAATTAAAACACGAAATTGTTTTTGATCCATTGTTTTGAAAATAACAAAAGTAGCGTCACTCTTAGCACAATAACTCACAAACTAATGAATAGAATATCATGAAATTTTAACAGCTGTCTTTTGAAGGTTAGTATTAACTGAAAAAAAAGGTGACTGCAATAAAACTAGCGCCATCTATGTGTTAGGCCCGGGACTTTTCAGCCCATGTGTTATATATATATATATATATATATATATATATATATATATATATATATATATATATATATATATATATATTATAGATGTAATAAAATATATATCTATAACCTGGTCAGAGAACATATGTATGAATTTAAAAAATTACGTAAATCGGATAAGTGGTTCTCGAGGGATCAGGGCACTAACGGACAGACAGACAGAGAGACGTTGCATTTTATATATATTATAGATATAAATTATTATTATTATATAACCTAGCCAAAAAATATATTTATGAATTTAAAAAAAGACACGTAAATTGGATAAGTGGTTCTCGCGTGATAAACGCACTAATGGACAGACAGACAGAGAGAGAGACATTGTATTTTATATATACGAGGCTGGTTTGAAAAGTCCGTGCAAAGTCCGAGAGATGGCACCACCGGCGCGTATCGAGGTCATGTTTAGTTAGTAGCATCTCTTGATTGAACGCACTCCAAGTTTCAGTCATATTGGTCTATTTCTTTGTGTTTGGCATTCGTTTGAATCAAGGAAGTCGAGTAATTTTCAAGAAATGGACGAAAAAGAATTTCGTGTGGTGATTAAACATTACTTTATGAAAGGCAAAACGCCTCAGGAGACTAAAGAGAAGCTTCATAAACATTATGGTGACTCTGCACCTTCGATTAGAACAGTTTATAAGTGGTTTCAAAATTTTCGGACTGGCCATATGGGCACAAGTAACGCTGAACGTTCTGGACGGCCTGTGGAGGTTACGACTCCAGAAATCATTGATCAAATCCATGATATGGTGATGGATGACAGAAGAGTTAAGGTGCCTGAGATTGCTAGTGCTGTGGGCATCTCGTCTGAACGGATACATAATATTTTGCATAAACATTTGGACATGAGAGAGCTATCCGCAAGATGAGTGCCGCGATTGCTCACGCTTGACCAAAAAACAGAATCGTGTGAAGTGTTGCAAGGATGGTTTGCAGCTGTTCCAGAAGAATCCGGACAACCTTAAAGCGTCGTTTCGTCACTGTAGATGAAACATGGATACATTACTATACTCCTGAGACCAAACAACAATCTAAACAATGGGTTACCAAGGGGGAATCTGCACCAAAAAAGGCGAAGACCGTTCCTTCGGCCGGAAAGGTTATGGCGACTGTCTTTTGGGATTCGCAAGGGATAATCCTCATCGACTATCTGGAAAAGGGTAAAACTATTACAGGTGAATATTATTCATCGTTATTGGACCGTTTGAAAACCGAGCTGCAAGAAAAACGCCCGCGATTGGCCCACAAGAAAGTCCTTTTCCATCACGACAACGCACCAGCACACACCTCAGCAGTTGTGGTCGCAAAATTAATGGAAATAGGATTCCAACTCGTTTCACATCCCCCCTATTCTCCAGACTTGGCTCCCTCGGACGACTATTTGTTCCCCCAATTTGAAGAAGGTGATTGCAGAGACTAATGGATATTTTGCAGACTTGGACAAACCCTATTATTCGGAAGGGATCAACAAACTAGAACATCGTTGGACGAAGTGTATAAGCCTAAGAGGAGACTATGTCGAAAAAATAAAAAAGGTTTACCCCAAACACATAAGTAGTTTTTATTTTTGCACGGACTTTTCAAACCAGCCTCATATTATAGATTATAGATATTCTCTGCTACATAATATTGTTCCATATTTAATGGTTTAGGTTGTGTATTGCAAGGGAACGCTCTAACGGCAAACTTCCTTCCGACTTCATTCACTATTATCGTCACTGCTCATTCCTTATGCTACCTATCGTAATAAAAATATAGCCTATAACCTGGCAAGAGAACATGTGTATGTTTAAAAAAAAAAGTACGTAAATCGGATAAGTGGTTCTCCAGTGATAAGCGCACTAACGGACAGACAGACAGACACGACAGAGAGACGTAGCATTTTATATGTATTATAGATGAAATTACTGATTTTTTTATAATTTATCTTCTAAAAAGTTAGAAGAGCTTCGTTTCCATGTTAGTTTGTTAAACTTTTAGTGAATACATTAATCATGTTATATTTAGTCCAGAAGCGTTGTATATCTGATTACCGAAGACTTCCAATATAATTTTAGTCATGTATTCATTATAATATTATGATATTTACGTAAATGCCCACATAATTAACAAAGAATCCAGTTCTATTAAATTCCTCCACTATGTAATTTACAAAGTAATTTTCGGTATATGTGCTTTGATAATAATAACCCGATGTGGTATAAATCGGCAGACGAACTGCTGTCACTGCCGCCCACAAAATTTCTTCGCCAATTTGTTAGATCAGAAAGGTGTAAACATTTCCACGAATTTCTTTAAAACAATTTTCCATTATTCAATACCTAATAGTTTTCCTTTATCCTTTTACAACCTACTTCTTGACTAAAAATAACGATACATTTAGTGATTTTACCTGTTAAAAATACTTTTAATTACGCTATTCTTTCATAGATAAGCTATCAAAGGACATCTCGTTATAGTCAGTTTGAACTAGTATTGTTTCTTCTCTTTTATAAATTGTAGCGCTATTTATTATCCAGTGAAAATAGATATTTAACTTTGCAAAAATTCACATAGAGCTGAAAATTGGTACAGGTCTTAAACACACTATTATAAATAAAATATCAAAAGTCTCCACCTATCCTACGTCTGCTAAAAATTGTATTCAAGGTCAAAAATATCGGTTTCTCGCATTTTTCTCGTAAAAGGTAAGTATTATCGTAAAAATAGGTTTTTTAAACAAAGTTGTAGATCATGCAATTCTTTACAAAAATTGTTCTTATACTTTTTTTCCTACGAATCACCATTCCTGAGATATCGCGATTCCAAAAGTTAGAGAAGTCGTATCCTACATAATATGCACACATTTCCGCACCACCTATGAGGTACCAAGTGTACAAGTATGAAATACGGATTTCAGACAACAGGTGGTGCACCAATGCAGTTTGTGCTATAAAGATTTGACACTGCGCCATTTTGTTGTGTCATCAACAAGTGTCAGACGCGCACGAGTGATAAATTGGAAGTGGAAGTGTTGTGTTTAATATGTCAAAATTTATACCGAACAAAGAGCATTCGCGGACAGCATTAATTTTTTGGTTTCATTTGAAAAAAAACTGCTGTTGAATCATACCGATTACTTCGGGAAGCTTATGGTGAACATGCTCCATCGCAAGATTCATGTGAACGATGGTTTCGGCGTTCTAAAAGTGATGACTTTGATGTTGCAAACAAGGAACGTGGAAAACCGCCAAAAAAATACGAAGATGTAGAATTGCAAGCATTGTTGGACGAAGATGATTCGCAAACACAAAAACAACTCGCCGAGCAATTGGGCGTTAGTCAACAAGCTGTTTCCAATCGGCTACGAGAGATGAGGAAGATTCAGAAGACCGGTTAATACTAAACGTTACCAACAACAATTGACCGATTTGAACCGTTCGCTGCTTGAAAAAAGGCCAGAATACCGAAGGAGACAACATAAAGTTATTTTTCTTCATGACAATATTCCATCACATACGGCAAAACCAGTTCGCGACACGTTGGAAGCACTCAGCTGGGAAGTTCTACCCCATGCGGCTTACTCACCAGACTTGGCTCCTTCCGATTACCACTTGTTTGCACCGATGGGTCACGCACTTGCTGAGAGGCAGCCCTTTGGTTCATACGAAGATGTGAAAAAATGGCTCGAATAATGGTTCGCCGCAAAAGGGGAAGATTTTTACTGGCGTGGTATTCACAAATTGCCCGAAAAATGTAACAAGTGATGGAGCATACTTTGAATAAAGCACTTTTTATCATTCTTCGGAATTTAACATGTTTTTTTTAGAAAAAAAAATCCGCATTTCATACTTGTACACCTGGTAGTGTATCTGGCGCATTTTTTTAACATGGTTTCCCCAGTAGGCATACTCCACGATCTATTGTGATTACGTTTTATTATACGGTATCCTATTGATTTAAAAAATGGTACTATTGGTAATGAATAAAGTGGAACGAATTATTATTGATTTTGGGAAAATTTTAGTCTAATTGATAATCTTCAAATGCTACGTTAACAATAATGTCTTCATCTTCGCTTTCTTCTTCCCCTTCTTGCTGAATTTCTATAGGATGTTCTAAGAAGAAAAATGTATTAGTTGTCTCCTCATTGATAGCATAAGAATCCACATCTGTTTTATTTGATTCAACGTTGGAGCAAGACTGGCCTAAGCAATTGGTACATACTGGTGAATAATATAATCCGACTTTTTTATAGTCACAATATTTACTACAACCCTTCTTGCAGTTACAAAAAATAGTGTTAAGAAGTTTTTCTGGAGCAGGTGGGAGTAAAGTTTGAATTAGCTCCAGACTGTTATCTATTAATTTCCAACCCCAGTTTTCTGGGTCCAGTTGATTGCCTAGCCACGCTTGAACTGGATAGTATACACGATATAAGTCTTGATAAGCAGAAGCAGATGTTTGATGAAGACAAGATAGTTGTAGTATTTTATGGTCCCGTGTCTTTTTTACAAAACTTAAGTATCTGTACTTGTGTATACTATCAATTTTTTTTTGGAGCTCCATATATAGCAAGAAGAAAGCGAATCCCATTTGTGATGACGACTTGTGGAGAATAGTCTATCTTTTTAAATACTTCTGCACAATCAATTGAATCACTATTATTACTTTTTTCTAACAATTTAAATACTGTTGTTTTACTCTTTTTAAAAATTGCTGCAGCCAGTTATTGCATGTAAAAATAAAATATGAGCTTGACATTTTGGTTATGCAGATAAACTTTCCGATGAATATATATTGTTTGTACTCGAGCTTTCCCAGGTTTTTAAAAAGTATATAATATTGTCAATTGGAGTTCGTGCAGTCAGTAGTATTAACAAATCAATATCTTCACCAACAACGATAGTTGTATTTGTTCTATTGAATTGTTCTATTGCTGCTGTAAATTTTTCACATAACATTGAAATGAAGTGAGACTTGTTGTGAGTATTTGCAAGAAATTGTTGGTTTGTTGGAACTGTCAGAAATGGATCAAATACGACATCAGAAGGTAAAGATGTTTTTGTAGTCCGACGACGTTGTTCTGCAGCTTTAATATTTTTCTTATAATCAGATACTATAGTCACGTTATAATCTGAATGTCTATGTACATGCTGAACATTTTGCGCTTTTTTTCTTTTCAGCCTCTTTATTTGCTTCACCGCCGTAAAGTAAGCAATAATTTTTAAAACAAAAAACCGACTCACTTACTCACATTCTATTACGAGGTGGATTAATCGTAGATATACTGGCTTGTTCCATCTCGTGCTGTTTTTTAGCTACAGCAATACTACTCTTCCGAGTGTACATTTTACGACACTAGACATGGATTGTCACAGGTTGCTTGTCTTTCAGGTATTCAAGAAACCCATCATTTCTTTCAATCAAAGTCTTCAGTCCACGATCAACAACAACAATTTCACTTTCAGTCAAAGGTTTACTATAAATAAAGCAAAAGTGCGACATTTTTTAAAAATTATTTAACGGCACAAATTGAAATCAAAAATATTATCAATAAGCACATCTCTTCTCTACAAAGAAACGTTCAGTACTAAAAGTAGTTATTTCATTTTATTTCCTTCAAAAAAGGGCAGGTATACGACCATCGCCACTCGAACAATAGAGTAGCTGACAGATGTTGCTCAAGGTTATACGGGCGAACGGAATTAGGGACCTAGTGTATATTCATTCAGAATCATATAATTTGTACGTATTTTAAGGTGTGAGTCACACAAATCAATATTTCCACATTTTTACTTATATTGAACGTCCAGTGACGTATACAGGTCGCGTAAGAGTGCATATTCGTATTTTCGATGTTTGAAATCGCGATATCTCAGGAATGGTGGTAATTCGTAGAAAAAAGTATAAGAACAATGTTTGTAGAGAATGGCATGATCTACAACTTTTGTCAGACCTATTTTTTTACGAAAACACTTACCGTTTACGAGAAAAATGCGAAAAAACCGATATTTTTGAGCTTGAATAAAATTTTTAGCAGACGTAGGATCGGTGGGGACTTTGATATTTTATTTGTAATAGTGTATTTAAGACCTATACCAATTTTCAGCTTTATACGAATTATTCGCCTATTTTGACTGGATAATTACGGTACTAAGCATCAGTAGAGGAAAATTTACAAGAACGAGAAACAAAAGATTAATAATTCTATTGATACTTCATGAAATTTATCCAGCCGGACTCCTCTTATCCCTTTCTCTAAACAGATATCACTTAAAAATTGAAGGCTCCGTTTTCAGTTCAAGCAGATATATCGTTTCTTTCAGGGGTAGTCGTAACAACACACTAATATATCTACATTTTTTTCATAATCTAGAAACACTGAAAGGCGAATAAATGTATACATCTTGGAATCTGATTTTTCCACTAATACAGTACAATTTGCGATGAAAAGAAAGATTCTGTTAGACAAGAAGATGGTGATAGAACTGAGCCAAGATCAGTGAAAATTGTCCAGGCAATATAGCTGAAAAAAGAGCCTATCTGCCGATTTTGAGATAATAAGCTATAAATTGGTGTATACCTTCGTTTTGGCATTGTTTATGTGTAGTCAAAAGTCACCGATGATAGCTTGTTCGGTTCATCAAAAAAACGAAGGTCAAAGGTCACAAAAATTGGTTTTTTCAACAATATCTCGTCTTTTATGCTCTAAATCACTTTGGGACCTATTATAAAAGTTGTAGAGCATAAAATTCTCTACAAGATTGGTCTAAGGTATTTTTTTCTAAGTCTAACCGTTTTTGAAATAGAGCGCGGAGAGTAGGAAGTATTTGGTCGTATGCATGATAACGCTACGTTAGCTGCATAATGCAATACGTTGTGCAGTTTATACGTTAATAATTTACTAAAAATGTTCTTCTTCCGGAGTTTTTTTTTTTATTTTCATACCACTTTTGTGATAATAGATCAGCTTGCGTGTCGCGAAAACTTATAATAGTGAATGATCTATTCTTCACCGTGATTACTATATTACTTAAATATTTCTGTCTTAAATTGGAAATAATAGTAGCATCATCGGGCAAATACTGCGTAGGGACATCTCGAAGCTCTTTCAATGTAAATTGTGAATCTTCGTTATTTTCAATAAAAGAAAAAATTTCTTGCATTGCTACTTCGATTTCATCTTTTCGGCTCGGCTCTTCATGTTTAGACGGCTTTGAATGAAAGAATTTAGTCATGCAAATAGTGTGATATTTTGCTCCGGCAGCAATCAAGTCAAATTCACTAATTACGCGACTTTTCACTAATTCTCCAAAAGAATCACCTCGTTCAACTGCTCTTTTAATTATATTGTCTTTCATATTTTATAGTTTGTACCTTATTAATGACGCGCTTATACTTTTGATGTTTACGTTTTTCTTCTCCTTCATCAGCTGTTTGGCCACAAATCAAGCATAATTTTGCGAAGTCAAAAGGCTCAGTTCTTAGTCTACGAGGTGAACTTGATGTCGAAGGTTCATCATCTTCCAGGCGTCGCTTATATGCAGTTATACTATGTTCACTGGTGTACTGTTTCCTGCAGTTAATATGCACTTTTACAGAACTTAAAGTGTTCAAATAGTCAATTTTACCGTCATTTCTTTGAATACTTGCATTTTTTAAAACTTGTAAGCCACGCGAAACATTCACAGTTTTGTCATCTGATAGTAACTTTTCACATATAAAACACAATTCAGCCATTTTACCCGAAATCGTACGTCTGTATTTGCCAAAATTCAGATTTACACTGAAGAGAAGTCTAGTGAAACTAAATAAAAGGAGAAGCCTTGAGAACGGTACAAGTCTTATGTAACATCTGTCCCAACTCACTATATGAAAACATAAAAAGACCGTTGGTAGAGGCCCCCCTCTGTCAAGCGTGGCCCTCTACGTCTATAACACGTGAACTATTACACAGGTAGTCGACGACACACATACGCGCACACATTGATCGTAAAGATGTATAGAGAGAATATATGAGAATATACGTGAATTTGAAGAAACTCTAGCTCTTCGCAGCTTCACGCACTAATGCCTTAAGAAGGTAAAATTCTTGAACTTATATTCTCGTATTTTCGCTCTCGTGCAACCACTCAATAGAGGGGGATGGCTGCTTGGTGGTGCACACCGCTGATTGGTTTTACAGAGCAGTCCCTAGACTAACTAATCCGAATACTTTCTATGTATATATTAAAATTTCTCAAATTATAATATGCATAAGCTCCATAAATTAGAATTATCATCCGCTCGAAACTGTAAATTTACGACATCGCACAAATCACCGAAATTTAAAACTGATTAGTGCAAATGTACCTGCATTGTATCTATGAGGGACCCAACATTTTTGGAAATTATACGGTCCGTAATTGACTACATAGATCCTGCCATAAAGTAGTATGATTCCATCCGTTTATTATAAATAATTCGGAGAACGATTTTGAAAATCTCTACAACTTCATAGCAGAGAAAATAAAAATATAATGAGAATGCAATTAAGCTAATATTTACTAAATTTAATCAAACACATGTTATTTCTAAATATTATAAACAAATATCATTTATTTTCAAGTAAATAATTGAAATTCGTTGATTATTTAAACATTTTTAGTAAATTATTAACGTATAAACTGCACAACGTATTGCATTATGTAGCTAACGTAGCGTTATCATGCATACGACCAAATACTTCCTACTCTCCGCGCTCTATTTCAAAGACGGTTAGACTTAGAAAAAAATACCTTAGACCAATCTTGTAGAGAATTTTATGCTCTACAACTTTTATAATAGGTCCCAAAGTGATTTAGAGCATAAAAACGAGATATTGTTGAAAAACCAATTTTTGTGACCTTTGACCTTCGTTTTTTTGATGAACCGAACAAGCTATCATCGGTGACTTTTGACTACACATAAACAATGCCAAAACGAAGGTATACACCAATTTATAGCTTATTATCTCAAAATCGGCAGCAAAATGCTACGTCTCCTGGACAAAAAGGGGTAATTTTATGCCATATATCAAGCTTATACATTTACCGAACGTAGCTAAAAAGTATAAACTAATATATTAACTATATTGTATGAATGTATGAATGGAATGTTAAAACAAAAAGAGAAATTCTTGAACGATTATAAAACGACTTTTTTTAATTATGAAGTTACCTAATAAACAAAAAAGTAATTCAATACATAACGAGCGACGTCGGCGTTTACCGACCTTCGTTGTGTATTCAATTTAAAAGCCGATCGATAATTCATTGATACATATACTGCATTCGTGTAGTTCGGGAGCCTATGGCGTCAAATACTCCGTCGTAAGAAATCAGCATAATTTTGTAAAATGTGCGAGGTATGGCAATTTATTTCCCCGAATGTATCTTTGAAAAATATCCATGTTATTTCCAGTTCTTCAGTTGAAATTAGTCTAACTGTTTCTCGATTCATCTAGAATTCTTCACGTTCATGTTATGTAAAATTCGTATAGTAGCCTTTGCAGATCGTTCTCGGTCTCAGCCATTATTATGGCGTCATCTGCCTAACATATAATTTTAAGTTTTCTGTTACATTTCTAAACCCCTTCTTTCTTTTGACTTTTTTTATAATTTCATCCATGACAATTAAATAGAAGATGACTTAAAGAATCTCCCTGACTGATTTCAGATTCATAGTTGATTGGTTTTGTTATTCCTTCTGCTAATATTACGACTACTTTATTGTCTTTATATATATTCTCAAAAATTAAATGAATTTAATTACAACCTCCAACAGATGTATGACCACATAAAAGAATGCATCAAACAGGCGGCCCTAGAAGCATTAGGTTTGTAACATTCATTTTTTCCTAGATTTTAAGACCATGTAATGTTACTGATTTTTCACTTCAAATTGTATTTATTTTCATTTTTGTATCGAACGGTATATTAAACAGAGATTCCAAGACGTTCGGTATATACTGTGCAGTGCGGGTTCCTGACCGAATCTACCGCTACGCCGCGATTGGTGAAATGTGTGTATCCGCAGTTTTGGTTCCGGCGTCGCCATATTACCGGCAGAGTTTGCATGGTTTATTTAAGGGTCCGAGAAACGACTGTCTTGGCTAATTTCCATCCAGCCGCCGAGTAGGGCGAATTTCCATCCAGCCGCCGAGTAGGCGAGGCTAATTGCATCGGAGCCGCCGAGTAGGCTTCCTTCGACTGAGCTACAAAAAAAAAAAAGCTCATAACAACCATCATGCGAGCTAAGTAAAGCACCAGTTTCTTAACGAAAAGCCGTAGTGGGCTCTATAAGTGTTTGCTAGAAAAGTGTGAAATCGGTCGTATTCCATCAAAGCAGGAATAAGAACAGTAAGTTACCAAAGCATACTTCAATAGACCTGTCCCTGAGTAGTGCCTTAACAGTAATTTAAAACTGACTAAAAAGTGAAGTGAAAAGCACTATTTTTCGTCTTCGGGGGTTGTCATAGTTCAGAATTTAAATGTAATAACTACTAGTTAGGCTAGAATCTTTTTGTAGAACTGCAAAGGTTAGAACTTATTATTTTTTAAAAACATGAATAAATTTTCTTTTTGTTGATTAAAGCTAGTGTCTCACTGAATACCTATCTTTCTTTTCAGGATAAGGACGGCTGTACCAAACTAACTTTTTATTTAATAACCATAAAACCCTTCAGTATTTTTTCATTTTTTTAGCTGAAGTTAGATCCTTTCTATTTTAAAATGAATGGTGCCCAAAAAAATCGTACAGCTAAAGCTTTTTAAAAATAGAAAATAAATCCAAAAAGACGTACAAAAATTATCTCTTACCCATATCCTCCTACCAAAGAAAACTGAGCTAGTGTGTGTTTAATTTCTTTAGTTCTTTTAAAATCAGGGTTCACTCGATTCATTATCAGAAATTAAAGTGGGGCGCAATTAAAAATGACGCCTCAAAAAGCGGGTAAGTTCACACCTTACAAAATTACGCCCAAGCTTGGGGCAACATTTTTTCAAACATGTTACAAGGTAAAGGAGACAACGAGAATAAGAAACATAAAATTAGAATCTGTGAAAAAAACCAAAGAATCTATAAAGGAGAAAAAAAAAAACTATACGAAAAATAGCTGAATACAAAATCAGAAGAAGATCTACAGAAATATAAAGAGAGAGGAGGATGATAAAGAAAGAAAATAACAAGAGATGGGAAAAATCCTGCGAACATGTAGAACAATTTATAGGAGGAACTAGAAGCATAGAGTTATGGAGAATAATTAAAGCATTAAGGACCAACAATAGAGAGAAGTCGATGATCCAAATCTCTGTGAACCCGAACGAAATACATCAAGTGAAGACTCTGATTCAGACTACAAATGTAACCTTTCAGAACCTCAACCATTTAATCAGAAAGAACTAAATGACTTATTAAGAAATCTGAACTTACCAAAAGAAGCTTCTGAAATTTTAGCATCTCGTTTAAAAGAAAAAAATTTGCTTACTCCGGAAACCAACATTACATTTTATCGTACCCGAGAAAAAAAATCTGTTACCGTATTTTTCTCAAGAGAAGGATTTAGTTTTTTGTAACGATGTTGGTGGTATTTTGCAGCAGATGGAATTAAAACAGTACCAACCTAGTGATTGGCGTCTTTTCATAGACAGCAGCAAAAGAAGTTTAAAGTGTATTTTGCTTCATAACGGTAACAAGTACGGATCTATACCTATTACACATTCGACGACTTTAAAAGACGAATACGTAAATGTTTCTAAGGTTATGGAAAAAAATTAAGTATCAAGACCACAAATGGGTCATTTGTGTTGATCTGAAAATGGTTAACTTTTAGATCAACAAGGGGGTACACAAAGTTCCCTTGTTTCATGTGTCTCTGGGATAGTCGTGACAAACAACACCATTGGTCACAAAAAGTTTGGCCAGTGCGGGAAGAGCTAAAAGTTGGTACAAAAAATGTTATAAACATGCCTTTAGTTAGCCGAGACCGCATCATACTTCCACCACTTCATATTAAACTCGGCATAATGAAACAGTTTGTGAAGGCGCTTGACAAAAGTGGCGAATGTTTTAATTTTCTTTCACGCAAGTTTCCAGGATTAAGTTCAGAAAAATTGAAAGCTGGTATTTTTGATGGACCACAGATTAGGCAACTCGTGAAAGATCCTAATTTTGTCAAATCAATGACTGAAGTCGAATCCAAAGCTTGGAATTCATTTGTTTTGGTTATGAGTAGCTTCCTAGGCAAAAAGAAATCTGACGACCATGTCGAGCTTGTCGAGTGCATGCTATCGAACTTGCAAGAGCTAGGGTGCAACATGAGCATAAAAAATCCACTTCCTGCACTCGCATTTAGATCGATTTCCACAAAATCTGGGTGATTTTAGTGAGGAGCAGGGTGAAAGATTTCATCAGGATCTTCGGACAATGGATGAGCGTTATCAGGGGCGGTGGGACTCATATATGATGGCAGACTACTGCTGGAGTTTGCAACGAGATTTACCTAAAGTCGTTTATTCAAGGAGATCATTTGCTAGTGTTCAATAGAAATTTTGTTACCATAATGTATTATTTTTTTGTATTTTTTTGGCAAAATAATAAAACTGTATATTTCAAAAGGTAAAGCTGTTAGCAATCTCCCAGTATTTTTTTCATAGTCAGGGCCATAGAAATACCCAATAACAGAAAAAAAAAATAAAGGAAACAAGACTTGTGTTGACCAGCGTTATTACAGGTAATGCACTCGTGAGAATTTTCGTTCAATCTACACCCCGTGGAGAATATTCCAGAATTTTTTCAAAATTTTTTGATAAGTACTTTTCGAGATAAGGCGGGTGGACAGCGATTTTTCGCGATTTTTTAAAAATAATACAAAGAAAAGTGCGTGCAAGTATTACATTATATATATATATATATATATATATATATATATATATATATATATATATATATATATATATATATATTTTACTCGTGTTTTCACAAGCTTTCATTTGACACCACACTCGATTACCTAGTAAAAAAAATTTTTTTCACTTCCGATTTCACCCCCCAAAACTAATCCCTTAAGTCAAAATTTAACTTTCAAAACTACATGGCTCTGATGAGGCCATCAATTCGTATATTATTACCAAATTTCAACTTTCTATGACAAATAGTTTCGGAGAACGGTGTGACAGACGGACAGACACCGAACTGATCTTATAAGTGTTCCGTACGGAACACTAAAAATGTAATTTTTGACCGTCTTAGATGGTCTACTTTGTTCTCCATATACATCACACTGAGATCATATTCTAACCCTTGCTCAGAATACTAATTTTCTTTTAATTATGCACTGACATCTCCTTTTTCTTTCGTCAAACACTTTACATACTCTCCTCTTTATACAACTTCCTGAAATCCCAAGTATTTTAGAAACAGCCATTGAATCTCAACTTAAGCAATCTAAACTGAATTCCTTGGCTCACGTTGCTTCATAACGTGCCCCGACCTACCCACAACAATTTGACCCTCAACCCTCAAGACGTCCTATGACTCTTTCCAGAAGTATTTCCCTTAAACAAACACAAGTAAATGTACGGGTGGTGGTTAAAAGATTGTGCATAGACGAAAGTATCCGAAAGTAATGACGTTTCATACGCTATAATGTTGATGGATATCTTTTTAAGTAAAATGTACCTGAACTTCCTTGAAATTGAAGAATTGTTCATTTAAATTTCTTTGATCTTCTTTACAGTAAACTTCTCTCGCTGCAGCACACCTATGCCAGCGTTTTATCAGCGTTATAACATTCCTTATACTTGATTTTCGGTACGGCTTTCAAGGCAATTCTCTTTTAGATGTTATATACGAGGCATGTTTTTTAAGTAAGTACCGTTTTGGAATTAAAAAAAGACGTGCAAAGATATCGCTATAATTTTATTTTTACATGAAAGCCTGTACCTTAATCTACTTTTCTACATAATTTCCGTGAATATTGAGGCACTTGTCATAACATGGCACCAGTTTTTTGAATACCCTCCTCATAAAATTCTGCCGCCTGACTTGTTAACCACTGTATCACAAATGTTTTGACTTCGCGAGAATATTGAGGAAAGCAGTCGCACAATGATGAAATTGTAAAGCGTCTGTTTTCTCTCACCTTTTCGTCCACTTTCTGCACCAAATCTTCATTAACGACCGAAGGACGCCCACTCCGTTCTTCATCATGCACATTTGTGCGGCCATCTTTAAATGCTCTCACCCATTTCCTTACCATTCCATCACTCATAATGTTTTGTCCGTAAACTTCACAGATCTCACGATGAATATCGATCGGTTTTACGCCTTTAGCACTAAGAAATCGGATAACAGCCCGTACTTCACAATCGGCGGGACTCACGATTGTCGGAGGCATCTTAAACACTCAGTAAACAACGTATACAATGAAGAATCAGACTGTAATGGCGTCAGTGCGTAGACATGAGATGTAGGTTACCAGCGCGCATGCGCGGAACGCCGACCGTATCGCTGCGGCGGCGGAATCGCAAAACGGTACTTACTTAAAAAACATGCCTCGTAGATTTAAAAAAGGTGTCTCTAATACTTAAGCAATATTTACTAAATATAACACCCTTAGTTTAGTTGTTAATGTTTTTTTTATGCTGGCCGTAGACGGTTTTCCAAAACGCTGTTCGTCATGCCTTACGTCTTTATCCTCTTTAAACGATTTGTACCACTTTAGAACTTTTAATCTTGCTAAGCTTTTAACACACTTTTCTAGCATTTTTAACGTATCGGCTCAAGAAATTTCGTTTTTTAGGACAAAATTTAATTTGATTTTAGAAAACTAAATACTTCAATAGATAGCGATAACGCGTTTATTTTAAAAACAGATAGTCCGCTTAGTTTTTGAACATAGTAGTTGCAAGATGAAATACAGTGAAGTCCGTTTATAACGAACTCCAAAAAAATCACTAAAAATGGTTCGCTATATCCGAAGTTCGTTACCAACACACTAAAGTTATTATTGTGTATGTTGGTACACATACGAGTATAAATAAAAAGATTAAAATACTTAGTTTATACAATAAAATCAGTAATTTTCGTTTATACAAATATTACTTCAAAAAGAAATGGTGTTTATATGATTGTCAAGGTCACAAAAACTACTCCATATATGTTCAGGAACTTCACGAGATTCCAAAAAATTGCAAGTTTCGGTTATTTTCTTAGTCTTTTCTGAAATGAATGGAACATAAATATTATCTCCTTCTCCAAGCTCGTCTTCGTCGTCATTATCGGTTAAAATCTTTCCAGAAGTCACTGATATCACAATTTAATCATCAGTTAATATTTCTCTCGTCATTAATTCATTATAAACATACAGATATTCGTTAAAATTAAAGTGATTAAACATCTTTTTAATCTCTATTTCCACTGTACTTTTTTGAATGTCAGCCTCGTAAACAAATTTTAGACAATCAGTAGGATCTTCTCGATGTTTTTTAATCCACTAAGTCAACGGTAGTTCATCATCTAAGTCATATTTGGTATTTGGAGGCATAAGAACCAATTTTATTTCCTGTAGATCAACTTCAGGGTGCGCTGGACAGCTGTCAATCAAAAGTAATATTTTTCTGTTTGTGAATTTTAATTCTTTGTCCCTTTCGATCCGTTCGTTTTTAAAAATTTCTAATGTCATCCAGGTTTTTACTGTTTGATTTGTACTTTACTGGTAAATGTTTGTTTTTAAAATACCTGGGATTGGCGACTTTCCTATCACCAATAATTTTCTTTTCTCTGTTCCAGACATATTTGCAGTTACTAACACAGTAATCCTTACTTTTGATAATTTTCCACCAGCACAGTTCTCTCTGACAAACTATTATGTCTTATCAGGCGTCATCTTATAAAACAAACCCATTTCATCCGCATTAAAAATTTCCACATATTCATAACTTTCTTGAATTGCTGGCCATACATTGGCCAACCACTGATCAACAACGATTATATCCACTCCTGCAGTTTCTCCTACTACCTTACCCCCACTAATATTATGTCGCTTTTTAAATCGTTCAACCCAACTTCTAGAACAGTTTTAAACTCGGTGTTCTCTATTTTCCTTCCCAATTCACTAGCTTTCTCTTGTAAAGTATAGCCGGTAATAGGAACATGTTCATGTCGCTTTTGACTAAATAATTTAAGAAGTCCTTTATCGACTTGATCATGTGTAGATTTTCTTACTTTTTTACAACTAAAGTTTCTTTTATCATAGATTGATAAGATTTCTTGCCTCTTCTTCTATATGGTAGAAGCCGTAGATTTAGTTAAATTCAACTGTTTGCAAACATCACTTTGTTTAACTCCAGTTTCTATTTTTCTTACAATATCGTGTTTTGTCTTTTAAAGTAAACGCTTTACGTTTTTGTGTACTCATTTTAAATTAAAAACTTAAACATTCCCTTTGCTACTATACTTCAAATATGCATTAGAACCGCATAACACAACAAGTGAATTGAAAATAATACTCCTCGAATTAGCGACGCGGCGGGGCGGAAACAAGTAGAATAGGGGTTGCCAGCGAGTTTCGGTGAATTCCCTAGGTCTAGTCTCGCGATATCGAGCACAGGGAGTGGCAAGTTCATTATAAACGAACACAAAACATCCAGATTTGGTTCGCTTTATCCGGAAGTTCGTTATAACCGATAAAAATTTGCATTGGTCATATGGAAGTTTTTTCGTGCATTATAAAATAGTTCGTTTTAACCGGAAATTCGCTATAAACGGGTTCGTTATAAGACTTCACTGTAATTGGATGTCGACATCTGAATAGCACCTTTTTCCCCACATGATAATGGGCAAATGAATTTGATTTTTACATAATTTTGGAAGAGCATACCTATGATTGATTTATTAACATAAAACAATAGCTGGGCAAATTACTGAAAGTAGGTAACTAACAGGTAGCTTAGTTGCTTTCCTAACAAGGTGCATCTACTCAACTGAGCACTATAATTTCAGGTTGTTGATATCCTACTCAGTATATATATCAGCACTACACCAAACACTTCTTTTTTGCATTCGACGCGCGTTTCGTTAACCATGTTAGCTTCATCAGGAGCGTTGATTGACTAAAGCTAAACTACAAATCTAACCTATTTATACTTACACCTGAATTACTCAGGCGAAACTAATGGCATAGGCGAGGCCATCGGTTCCGATCAAGTAACCAGTAGAGGGGACTATAAAGAGTAGACCCTTTCTCTTTATTTAAACTACTTACATTTTATAACTTCCATACTTTCGTATGCGTTCAACAATCTCCTATCAGATACATTTTTAATTAATCTTAAATTTTTATCTAATATTACAATATGATCAGCTTCAAGGGCATGTTCGGCAATGCTAGACTTTTCTGTTGTATTTTAAATTTGCTAAATGTTCTTTAAATCGTGTTTTAATTGACCTTTTAGTTTGCCGAACATACTTTTTGTCTTAATTATTATAACTGTTTTCATAAATTCCACTCTTCTCATAATTAGGAATCTTGTCTTTGGGATTTCCTAAAATATTCCTCAAATTGTCTGATGACTTATAGACAGAGGTGAGGCCTACCTTATTAAATACCTGATTGAATCCCCAGCTATATTTCGGATTATATGGCTTGGAGACATACTTAGTCTTATTTGCTTCGCGTGTAAAAAAGGTGGAATTCTGAATATTTAGCCTGAACTTATGTCTGTTTATTGACTTGTTCATTTATAAACAAGTTAATAAATAGACATAATAAATAGACAAACTAATAAAAAAAAATCGAAACTAATAAACCTTCGCTTATCTTTTTCTAAAAATCCAAAATGCCAACAGTTTTATATAGTATCTGCAAAGGAATGCAATTTGCAGATGACAGTACGTTTATTCCTTCATTAATTTTGAACATTTGAGCATCGGTTATTCAGACAAATATCGACAGACAACAGCAAGTCGTTCAACTTAATAGCAGCAAAGATAAGTCAAAAGCTGTGAATTATTTGGAACTAGCTTTCCAATCTGCAAGTTTTAATTCTGTACCAAGCTCAAATTCGACCAACGATATACTGTTCCCATATTTGAGACTCCTAAACACACACGGAATTCGGTGGATTCTGTTCGGAAGACAGCTGTTCACGTGACTGAACACCCAGAACTCACTAGCAACCTTAATTCCTTGGTATGTCGAAGAACGATTGGCGGCTTGAGTCTGTCTGTTCTACAAGTATTTTCATGGAAAGTGGTCAATCCTCAAGCTCGAAGCTCAAGCTTTCCATTTCATTTTGTTCTTGCTCGTTTTCTTCGGTTATGTGTTCTTCCTGCATTTGTTCGTTTAAGAGGTGCTTGAAATGTTCCTCCCATATTTTTATTTTCTATTATTTTCTGTCTTTCGTTCTTTTAACTTTTCCTGTATAAGTTCTGTTCTATATTTTGGTCTTATGTTAAAACTGTTTTGTGTTAACATTCTGACCTTCTGTTTCTATTTCTCTGATTTGTTCATCTATTCATTCTATTTTTGTTCTTCTAATTATTTTATTACATTCCTTACTATTCCTTCCTTTCATATTTCCGTTTGTCCTCAATATTATTTGTTTTCAACCATTTCATCCTGGCATTTATTTTTTTGTTTGCCATTCTTTTACATGTTTCATTAAACCACTCTTTCAATTCGTGGTTTCTTTCTATCCCTCTGCTTTCTTGCGTTGCTTCTCTCACGCATCTTTTCAGTTCGCTCCATTTATTTTCAATGCTTTCTTCTGTTTTTTGCGTCAATAGGTTTCTTCTTATGGATTCTTCATATAGGTTCTTTTTTGTTCTTCGTTTAATTTTTGTACATCCCGTTTGTTTTCTTTGTTCCTACTTGGTATTTTCTTTTTTAATTTTTGTTTTATCTCTTCCACAATTAAGAAGTGGTCGGAGTCTGCATTGGCTCCTCTGTACGTTCTTACTTCCTGCACTGAGGATTATCTCCTTCTGTTTATTACCACGTGGTCTATTTGTGTTTGTACTAATTGGTTTGGTGTCGTCCGTGTCACTTTGTGTACTTTCTTGTGTTTAAATTTTGTACTGCTTATTATCAAGTCTGTGCTTGCTGCCATATTGCATATTTTCTGTCCGTGTTTGTTTGTCTCCTGATGTATAATGTGTTCACCTTCCACTATTTGTACGAAATCCTCTTTACCTATTTGCGCATTGAAGTCTCCTACCACCAATGTGGTCTTCTCTTTGGGGATTTGTTCTATTTCGTTTTCTAGTTCTTCATAGAATTTCTCCGTTTCCTCATCAGGTTCATTTTCTGTCGGTGCATATATATTAAGTACGTTTTGACCGGCTTTATATCGAATCTTATGTATGCCATCCTTTCATTTATTGGTTTGAACTCCACTGTCCTATCCTTCAACTTCCCTCTTACTATGAAGGCAGGACCACCTTGTCCTTGTGTTTCGCTGCTAGAATAAATAATAAGGTAAATTTAGGTTTACTTATTTCTACGTTCCCCTGCCATCTTATTTCCTGAATCGCAGCTACTTCAATATATATATATATATATATATATATATATATATATATATATATATATATATATATATATATATATATATATATTCATTCAGTTAATAGATAGACATAGAGGTTTTTAGTAAATTCTTTCCGATGCGAACAAAGCATCAACAATCTTAACATACAATGCAACATGGGAGTTTTTTTTGTTGAGATATATCACTGTCCGAAAACTATATATTGGCTACATCCACTCAGAATACGTAGTTGGAAAAAAAATAACAGAGCAACACAAAACAGCTCCTGAATTAAGATATTTATCAAGCGAAAAAAAACACCGACAGGGCTGTATTTTTGGTAATTTTTCTTTATGTCGGTAGGATAAGTGCGTAATAAAAATATGTTAAATCAAAATTTACTACCAATAATAATTTAACCAGGTCTAAGATAAAAACTTGTCAGTTCTGTGCATTCTTGACACTTTTCCTATCTTATCACAGTCATTATAACTTTTAAAGAGTTGATTGAGTGGTCCGTTACTTTGTGACAGTACATTTTAACAATAAAACTACTTAATTACTTTGTTAACTGTCTCTAAATATATTTGTAAAGATTTTACAATTGCGTTATCGCGATTTCGTAGTACAACTACATTGTCAAACGCTTAACTAAGACTTATAACGTTTACCGGTAACTGAAATTGATTTACGAATCCTTAATTTTCTTATAATATTGACTGTAAGTGGTTTTTGTAAGCAAAAATATGTGGCATAAACTTTGAAGCAACGCAACTGGACATTATGGAGAGTCTTAAGCAGTTGCGTTTGATATATCAAAGGCATTGTACCGTTTCTATGGTCTATTTCCAAATTTTTTATTACTCCAAATTTCCCAGAGGTCGTTCTTAGGTGATATTAGATTTCATTAGCATCTTAGGTGCATTTTTTCGGAAATCACTTTAAATGTTCCATATTTCTTGTTGTATTCACCTTATGTCTCAGTTTGGAAAAATCCTAAATACGTTCCTGGATACGGCGCCCGAAAAACAAACTAATGAATGGGCGGGTAGGTGTGTACACTACGTTGTCTGGCGCTCGCTGCTCTCTAGGCCGAGAGGTCACGTTATCCAGGGCTTTTTCCGTTGATGCAGAGTTGTCGAGAGTTTACGATAATTTGGCAACGTAGATGTTACAATATCAGGAAAATTTTACGAGGGATACGTGGAAAAAATAAAGCAAAGAAAGGCGTGTTGCATTTAATAATTTCTCATCTCCAGCCTAGATGTTGTTGAAAGCTTTATGGCTAGTGTTTTCGTGAATAGAGAGTCTGCTTCTTTACCCATATGCGCCTCGGCTGTCTCTCCAGATCTAAAAAGGAATAGACAGAGTTTGTCATTCGTAACCTGACAACACACTACCGCCAGAAAGTATTTGCCCACCTAGAAATTTCAGTGTAACTGCCAAAATTTAATACCTAATTAAACCCTTTTATTATATTAGGTAAAATTAATTGTTCTTAACAAGTGCCCATCATAAAATTGTTTAGATAAACCCTTTTGCTGAAATCACAAATTAAAAACCAATTAGAACAAATTTCCAAGTTTTGCATGATAATCGTTTTGAACCGATTTCTGAGAATTCCAGTTGAAGTAAGAACTCTTTTCAAGTTCCTAGAGATTATGGAAAATCCTAGTGACATTATATGATAAAAACTATGCTATAAATACCATTGCCCTTTTGGAAATTAACCATTCGCAAACAGTACTTTATCATTGATACAGGCTCAATTGTTTTGTGAAAATGCCAAAAAAGTTTCCGTTGAAAATCGGGCTCTCATAATTGCGAGACATCAAAACGATCACTCGAGTCGACAAATCGCGAGTGATATGCGGATGCCAAGGAGAATGGTAGACTACATCGTAAAAAAAATTTCTGCTGGACATGGAATTGCAACCAAAAACGTTCAGGAAGGCCTCTAAAAAACGACTCCCACTGAAGACAGAGCTATAACGATGTCCAGCAGACGTAATCGCCGCCTAACCGCATCAGAAATCACGGCTCAAGTAAACTTGGAGCCGCCCATCCCCATCAGCGTGACAACGGTGAAGAACAAGTTAGCAGAAGGTGGACTACACGGGACAGTTACAGTGAGGAAACTTCTTAGGCAAGTGAATAAACGTAAACGATTAGAATGGGCCTAAGAACATGAAAATTGGACATCAGAACAATGAAAGTCCGTCCTTTGGAGCGAAGAATCTAAATTCGAAATTTTCGGTTCAAATCGACGAGTTTATGTACAGCGGTCAACTGGAGAGAGGATGTTGGAAGCCTGTCAGTTGCCTACATTAAAACATGGTGGAGGTTCAGTAATGGTTTTGGGTTGCTTTGGCAACGGTAAAGTTGGAAAAATCTTTAGAATAGAAGGAATCATGCGAAAAGAACAGTATCAAGAAATTTTACTAAATCAAATACTTCCTTCTGGAAGAGATATTTTCAGCGGAAATATATTTTTCAGCATGACAACGAACCTAAACATTCTGTTAAACAAATTAGAGAACATTTGGACCAATGGAAATCCGATGACGTCCTGGAAATGATGACTTGGCCTCCACAATCACCCGACTTGAACCCATCGAATTGCTGTGGGACCATTTGGGCAGGTGTGTTCGAAAACTCAATCCAACAATAGAAAATCACTTGTAGGAACTTATGTATACAAGCAGAATGGGTTAAAATAACCGAAGAAACTACTGCGCGGTAATTAAAAACAAAGGAGGTCATATAAATGAGAAAAATCTTGGAAAATCATGAATATTTTTCTGATTTTCTAGACTGTAAATAATGTAAAAATAAATAATAATTCATTAAATTAAATATATATATATATATATATATATATATATATATATATATATATATATATATATATATATATATATATATATATATTATCTGGGTTTTTGTTGTCTTGGGACTGAAATAACTAGGTGGGCAAATACTTTCTGGCGGTAGTGTAGATGTTGTTGAAAGCTTTATGGCTAGTGTTTTCGTGAATAGGAGTCTGCTTCTTTACCCATATGCGTCTCGGCTGCCTCCCCAGACCCAAAAAGCAATAGACAGAGTTTGTCATTCATAAATGACAACAATTATATTTAACCAAATCGGAACTCGTTTCCAGTCACTTTTCCTTGAGTCCAGTATTAATGTTAGATCGCAGTTATATGTAAACAAATGAAACATTGACTGCCTCACAACAGAGTCACTCGGCGAGAGACACAGGAATCATTTAATGACAAGTCATCATGACTTCGCGGCAGGATAAATTTGCCTTAAAAAGCGGCAGAATTCTAGATATAAGTGTTTTCATGCTTTGTGTATGCCACGTGTATATTGAAAATTCATTATAGTTCTTCTTTTTCAGTACGCTTGTTCCTTGGAAAATATTCCGGCAAGAGCTGAACAACGTTCATCCAATCAGTTCCGGTTTGGAGGCGATGGCTCTAAAATCAACGATAGACCTCACATGCAATGATTACATATCAAATTTTGAGTTTGATGTATTTACAAGGTAAGTTTTTGTTTTTAAAGAGAAATGGTCATAGACGTTTAAAATGTACCAAAGATGATAGTTTTCGATAAATAAACTTTGGATCCTTATCTATCTTAGAGTGCGCGTTTTGTTGTATTGTAGAGTTGGAAATGATACAGAAACTTCTTTTCGCAGTTTTTACGATTTTTTTCCATGCGAAGAATAAACCAAAGGAATTTTGAGCATGAAGCAGTAATAAAGTTTCTCATTAGAGAGGGAAATGGAGCAAAAGGCATTCATGGAGGAATGGCCCAGCTGTGTGGAATAAAATTTTTGTCTAAATAGTTTCGATATGAACGAGACTCAATTCTGGTTCACGTCAGATCAGAAAGGCTTGTTGAGATAGGATCTAAAAAGGCGGTGGTCTCTTAAATACTCTAATAAATAAATTACCATTTCAATTATACGTGCCAGGTTACAATTTTGTGGGCCTGGAAGAAAATTAGAAAAAAATATTTACAAGAGGTGATGAAGAAATGAATTTATTGGATGAAGCGTGTTAAGACATTGCCACACAATAAATTGATATAAAACATGCTACTGATAGGTTATTATCTGAAGAAGTTCTGGTTAGATTCGAAGCTAATGACGCTAGTTGTGGAGAAAAAACAACTGTTTTGGGAATAAGTGCGGTAATGAAAGATAAAGAAAATAGGTATGAGACATAAAAACGGAAGGAAAACTACAATAAAAAAATAAAATAACCGGTCAAGTGCAAGTTGAACTTGTGCAATTAGTGTTCCGTACGTTGATTGTTTTTAAAATAAAAAATTTCGTTAGGGTGGTATAAAATGATCAGTGACTTCACAAAACACACCCCAAATGAGTTTTCAACAAAGTTTGTTTCCAATCTTTACTGAAAACTGGTGACCTTGAAATTTTATAAATAAATTATTAAAGGTAATGATAATTTTCGTGCAATCTATACCCCGTGGAGAATATTCTAGGATTTTTTCAAAATTTTTTGATCAGTACTCTTCGAGATAAGGTAGGGGACAGCGATTTTTCACGATTTTTTAAAAGTAATACGAAGAAAAGTGTGCGCAAGTATTACATTATTTATATATATATATATATATATATATATATATATATATATATATATATATATATATATATATATATATTTATATTTTACTCGTGTTTTCACAAGCTTTCATTTGACACCACACTCAATAACCTAGTAAATTTTTTTTTTTCACTTCCGATTTCACCCCTCAAAACGAATCCCTTAAGTCAAAATTTACGTTACGGTGATATAAAAAGATCAGTGACATAAAAACGGAAGGAAAACTACAATAAAAAAAAAATAAAATAACCGGTCAAGTGCAAGTTAAACTTGCGCAGTTAGCGTTCCGTACGTTGACTGCTTTTAAAATAAAAATTTTTGTAACGGAAGTATAAAATGATCGATCAGTGACTTCACAAAACACACCCCAAATAAGTTTTCAACAAAGTTTATTTCCAATCTTTACTGAAAATTGATGACCTTGAAATTTCTGTTTTTTTATATACCAGATAAATTATTACAGGTAATGCACTCGTGATAATTTTCGTTCAATCTACACCCCGTGGAGAATATTCCAGAATTTTTTCAAAATTTTTTGATAAGTACTTTCCAAGATAGGGCGGGTGGACAGCGATTTTTCGCGATTTTTTAAAAATAATACAAAGAAAAGTGCGCGCAAGTATTACATTTATATATATATTTTTTACTCGTGTTTTCACAAGCTTTCATTTGACACCACATTCGATTACCTAGTAAAAAAATTTTTTTTTCGCTTCCGATTTCACCCCCCAAAACTAACCCCTTAAGTCAAAATTTAACTTTCAAAACTACATGGCTCTGATGAGGCCATCAATTCCTATATTACTACCAAGTTTCAACTTTCTATGACAAATAGTTTCGGAGAAAATCGGGTGTGACAGACGGACAGACACCGAAATCTTATAAGTGTTCTGTACGAAACACTAAAGATGGTATGAGATATCATTATCTCATACCATAGCTAGAGAGGGAATTAAAGGAAAACTATTTCAAAGTTTCAAAAAATAGATTAGAACTGCAGTAAAGTCAATAAGTAATGGTGGGAAAGTAGTATATTTTAAAACAAGAGTAATACCAATTCCCAAAACTGGAGGGTTCTACCCCGGCTACCCTTATTTGCTGGTTTGTCTGCTTTGGGCGCTCTTGAAGGAGGAGCGGCGGGCATGCTAAAGCTGCCAGAGATCCAAAAAATCACCCGGCTTGTTAAGAATTTGCTGCTGTCAGATTGACGAATGAAGATCTCAAAGCTTGCTAAAGAAGATGATGTATCCGAAACTACAGTTTTCAAGATTGTGCACTGAAATTTAGGAATGGAAAAAGGTTCTGTTATTTTTTGCGCTAATTCTCACGTGCAACTTGGACATTCTATTGGGATCCTCTGACTAAGCAGAAGTTGATGCAATGGGTCTATAAGAGCTCTCCGCCTTCAAAGATGGCAATAACTTCTGGAAAGTTGATAGCGGCCGTTTTTTGGGACTACGAAAGAATTTTCCTTATAAAAAATGTTATGTTAGTTAATGCAATTAGAGCAAAACGTCTGATTCCAAAAAGAACCATAATTCATCATTTAACATCTGAAAAAAGACTTCAGAAGCTGAAAAATTTTTGCAAGTTGAGTTGAAAACCGCAGTAGCGTCGGTTTTTTCAGGCGTAACCAAAATATTTTGTTTTGGAAGGAATGAAACAACTCGAGAAACTCTGGAGTAAGTCGATTAGTGTAGACGATTGTTACAAAAATTTAAGAAAGAATAAGCTCTACTAGTTTTCCTTCATAGTAAATTGTGAGTGGTTGCAAGATTAGTAACTAATAATGGTTCATCTGCCACTTTAAAACCTTACTTTTTGGCTAACATAATTTAAAATTATGTTGTAGAAGGCCAAGTGTATATTAAATTACATTTAATTTTGAGACGAAATTTGAAACTCAATTATGACCATTTTATTAAAATAATAGAGCAAAATAAATAAATATTATAAGATAAAATGCCACTTTTATATACACAGAGCAATTGTTTATTTATTTTTACGTAATTATTTGGTAATTTAATTTCAATTATATTTGAAAAATACTGAGATTACTACGTCTCTATATACACATTTTGTAATTGTGTTATTTGCTACAGTATATTTGTTTCAAGACTTTAAAAAAAATCGGCAAAACAGTTTACCCAGTTTTTTTCTTTGCAAACGCGTAGTTCTAAAATAAGCATTGAATTGGACTTTCTCGAGGTAAAAAGTAACTTAATTCCTATCTCGAAAATTTTGAAAATATTCTGGAATAGTCTTCATAAAGTTTGAGCAAAAAATTTTACTAGTGCATTATGTTTGATAATTTAACTGGTATAAAAAAAAAACTATGTGCCTTGACAAATGGTGGAGGTTTTTTAATGTACTCTTCAGTACATTACGCGCGCGTTGCTCCTGTACCGAGACAAAATAATTTTATTTTATTTATAATTAAATAATTTTACCAACATAAAGACATACATA
Organism: Pachyrhynchus sulphureomaculatus; assembly: GCA_019049505.1. Classification (NCBI taxonomy): domain Eukaryota; kingdom Metazoa; phylum Arthropoda; class Insecta; order Coleoptera; family Curculionidae; genus Pachyrhynchus; species Pachyrhynchus sulphureomaculatus. The sequence continues at coordinate 170,380,796 of CM032453.1, read as the reverse complement.
AGTACACAAGGGTTCAACATACAAAACAAGAGAAGTCAATTATAGATTATATATTGATACAAAGGAGCAATAGAAAATATGTGAAAAACGTAAGAATAATAAGAGGAGCTGAAATATACAGCGATCATTACCTTCTAGTAGGAATAATCAATGAAAGGGTGCCAGAAGATAAAAACCCAACAATAAGAAAATACAAATCAATAAGGCCATATAAACTAAGAAATGAATAAATTGTGATCAAATATCGATAAATAACTGGTGAGAAATTTGAAAACAGATACAGAAGTATAAAATATGTAAATTTAAAAGAAAAAAGGAGCATCTTCAAGAATATATGGTAATCCTGGACGGGGCTACTAAAGTATGCGGAGTGTGCAACGCAAACAACAGTAAAAGATAAATAGTTTGTGAAATAGTAATATCCAAGAAGAAATTATTGGGAAAAAGAAAGAATGGAAAAAATATCTCGAAACAAAAACACCAAAACAATATGAACTATATAAAGGAAAAAGGAAAAGAGTTAAAGAATTGGAAAAAGATATAAGAAAATTGAAAGATGGGAAAGTCGCAGGCAATGATAAGATATCGTCTGAAATGATTAAATACATGGGGAAGAAAGGAAAAACAATATTGCTAGAAATAATTAATAATGCATGGGAAGAAGAAAAATTTCCGGCCGAATGGGGAATACCGTTTATTATACCAATCTATAAAAAGGGAGATCACAAGGATTGCAATAATTACAGAGGAATTATATAGTAATTCTTTTGTTTCCTGTTATCTTTTCCCAGTGCGGGATTCCCATCAACTCCTGATCTTGCTTTACTGCCTGAATCCATGTAGATCGTGGGCTACCCTTGCCTCTTCTTCCAACCACTCCTCTTATTAGGGCTTGCTTTGCCTTTCTTTCTTCTTTCATCCTTGCCACGTGTCTCAACCATCCTAATCGCTGGCTTATTATGATTTGGCTTATAAGGGGTTTCGTATATAGGCATTTTAATTCGTAGTTTGTTCTTCTTCTCCACAGTCCCTCTTCTTTCCTTCCACCGTAGATTCTCCTCAAAACTTTCCTTTCCCACACCTTCAACGTCTCCTTTTCTCTTGCATTCAGTTTCCACGTTTCGCATCTATATGTCACCGTAGGTCTGACAACTGTCGTATATATTCTTTCTTTTGCTTTTCTTGATACATTCTTTGATTTCAATATTGGATTCATTGCCCCCAAACATGTCTGTCCTTTCGCTATTCTTTCTTGTATCTCCGTCCTTTCTTGTCCACTCTCTGTTATTGTTACTCCCAGATAATTAAATTTGTCTACTTTTTCAAGCATATATCTTTTCCCTTCGTTTTTTATTATATCTAAACTTTTGTTATTTTTATTATCCTTCTTCTTTTTAATTTCCATGTATTTTGTTTTTTCCTCATTTATCTTTAGTCCTCTCATCCTTCCCCTTTCTTCTATCCTACTTATGGCTTTTTTGAGGTTCTCTTTTGCTCTTGCAATCACTGCTGCATCATCCGCATAGGCCAATCATTGGCAGGTTTGTTGGTATATCGTTCCATTTGTTTTCATTTCTGACTCCCGGATTATCTTCTCTAGTACCAAATTAAATAGACATGTTGACACTGGTTCCCCCTGTCTTAATCCTCTCTTCACCTTAAACTTGTCTGATACTTTGCCTTCAACCAACACTCTATTTTCTGTGTCGTTCAGGGTCATTCTCACCATGCGAATCAATTTACTTGGAATTTTTAGTTCTTCCATTATCTTGTAGAGTCCTTCTCTATTTACAGAGTCATATGCTTCTCTGAAATCCACAAAGACCAAGTGTAGTGCCAAATTTTGTTCTAAGCTATTATCTTGGATTTGCTTAATCGAAAATATCTGGTCTGTAACCGATCTATTTTTCCTAAATCCACGCTGGACTTTCCCAGAATAGACTCGGCTTTCTCTGCTAGTCTGTTTTTGATAATCAACACTACTATCTTGTACACGACATCCAGTAAGGCTATTGGTCTATAATTAGTACATATAGTTTTTTTCTCCTTTTTTGTATATTGGACAAATGAGCGACTCTCTCCAGCTCACTGGCATCTCTTTTGTTTCCCATATTTCTTGCACCAACCGGCATATTTCATTTTCCAGATCTACTCCTCCAGCTTTTATTAGTTCTACAATTTCCACCCGGGGCCTTATTTTTTTTGGGTTCTGAGTATTTCCATACCATTTTTAAGTCTACACAAATCATCCATTGATGTTCGTAATACTTTATCTTCTGCAAGACCAAAGCTATGGTATTATATTCTTCTTTCAGTTTCGTTGAGTGAGCTAGTGGTATTGAACCATATTTATTCCCATTATGTAGAAGGACACATTTTAAATTTCGCTTTGAACTGTCAATAAATAGGCGCCAATCATCTGGAATATATTCAGAAAGTCCCCTAATTTCGTGACAAAATACAAGATTGTCTTCTTGAGAAAAGAATGGTAGCAGATCTTTTTCTCTTGTACGGTAAAAGGTAATTTTGGTTCCTTGTTCCAGTAAATTTTTGTCGTTCAACCTAGAAGCCAGTACTTCAGAAGCTTTTTTTCGATAAATTGAGATCCCTGGTGAGATCATTTAATTCATTTTGATTGAAGCGTTGAGGAACTGATGACGTTCCCTCATAGTCACTGTTAGTTTCATAAGCATCAGAACTTTTATTAGCATCAAAAGAGCGATCAGAGGGAAAATATTCGTCATCAGAGATATGTGGTAGCTGATGAAATGTTGGAATCGGTATTTCATCTGAGTGCGGGATAGGGCGTATTGCCGAGTCTAAATTGGGATAAGTCCACTTACTGCGGTTATTTCGATTGATTCCATTAGTATTTACTAAACAGAAATAACAATCATTGAAGTGGTTTTTTTGGTTCTCTCCAAACCATTGGTACGCCGAATTTTAGACATTTTCTTTTCCCGGTAGTCCACTGCCGTAAATGCTCTGTACAAGTTTTACATACGAGATGCGGGGCCCACGTTTTGTCCTGATCACCAAGCTTAACTCCAAAGTATCCAAGATACGCTCGCTTTACAAAGTCAGTAATAGTTTGTCTGTTTTGTTGAAACATGTATTCTCCGCATATATAGCAAAACACATCAGGTTGATTTACACAACTTCTTCTTGAACTGGACCCTGAACTCATTTTAATTCTGTTCAATAACACAAAAACACTCTTTTCTTAACATAAAATAACACGCCGAATTCGATCTACTCTCATTAGTAAGAACGCACAAACTGACGAGACTTACCCGAGTTAGGTGATTAAAAGGGTCAGTTCAGGTACCTGATAGGCAATGGTTCCACTATTTATAGATTTACCTGGAATTTACTCAATTACAGACTGACAATAAAACCATTGTACCTACATTAATGAATATATAATAATTTTAGAACTCTCATAAATGAATATACTGAATAAAAACCACATTGGTAGATAAGTTGATGTATCTAAAAAAGTAGAGCTGATAGAGAAAAACGGATTGCATGTATAGATTTAGCGTCCCAAATATAGTTAAAATCAGCTCTAAAATCTCAGACACCAAAACAAAAATATTTTTTTGTTGCCCTGTGTTATTAATGTATTCTGCCACAGTTAAAGAACAAAAAGTGTAAAACTTTACATTGGCCAGTTATTTTTACATCCAAGTAAAGTGGAAAAGATATTAAAATTTATTAATTATACATGTGACTAAAATTTCCGGTCGATGTGAGAGAGACGTTCGAAAATAACTCGCTTGCACCGAGCAAGCAACGAATTCGTCAGCTTTTCGAAATTTTAATTTTTAATCGACCGACATCAAAAATAGAGTATATTTGATTAATCCTATTTTCTTTTGCTATGATATGTTATTCGTAAAATTCTCTATATGTTTCAATGTATGTAAAAAGTTGCGATTCGTTAAACAATTTAATATGGTATTAGATGAGAAATGCTGCAGCTTTAGGGATATTTTATTACTCTTGAAGATTAGAACAATAAAGGTTCCCTAAGACACAGACCCTGGCTCAGTATAATAGTTTTTCACATATGATACGGACCGTAACTAGTATCTCTGTTTGTGCTATTAGGAAGTTTGTAAATTTAAATTAATTGTCTAATTAATAAATATTAATCTTCCACCTTCGTTCGCCACATGCCTAGAACAGATAATTTTATAAACATTTTCTGTTTACGGAGGAATTTTATTTTGACTTTTCTTGCCAAAGGGAAGTATTTTATTCGTAAAATAATCACTTTCTGAGATTTTTGCTTTTCTTCACATTTCAGGATCCCTAGGTCACGAAAACATAAAGAGTTGATTAATTGGTCCGTTACTTTGGGACAGTACATTTTAACAATAAAATAACCGGTATGCAAGTTGAACTTGCACAATTAGTGTTCCGTACGTTGATTGCTTTTAAAATAAAAAATTTTGTTACGGTGTTACAAAATGATCAGTGACTTCACAAACACCCCAAAGGAGTTTTCAACAAAGTTTGTTTCCAATCTTTACTGAAAACTGATGACCTTAAAATTTTTGTTTTTTTTTATATACCAAATAAATTATTAAAGGTAATGCACTCGTGATAATTTTCGTTCAATCTACACTCCTTGGAGAGCATTCCAGAGTTTTTTCAAAATTTTTTGATCAGTACTTTTCGAGATAAGGTGTCGGGACAGCGATTTTTCGCGACTTTTTAAAAATAATACAAAGAAAAGTGAGTCCAAGTACTACATTATTTATATATATATATATATATATATATATATATATATATATATATATATATATATATATATTACTCGTGTTTTTACAAGCTTTCATTTGACACTACACTCGATGACCTAGTAAAAAAATTGTTTTTTCACTTCCGATTTCACCCCCCAAAACTAACCTCTTAAGTCAAAATTTAACTTTCAAAACTACACGGCTTTGATGAGGCCATCAATTCCTATATTATTACCAAATTTCAACTTTCTATGAAAAATAGTTTCGGAGAAAATCGGGTGTGACAGACAGACAGGTACCGAAGTCATCTTATAAGTGTTCCATACGGAACACCAATTACTTTGTTAACTGACACTAAATATATTTTTTTTTTAAATATTTCTCTATAAAGTGTCACCACTTAAAATATCAATTTGTCATATTTGGGCAGTCGGTTAAGTAAGAACCCCCATCCCCATCAACGTCGATGATCGCCTGGGATCTTCGCGGCATATTTTCGACGAGATTTTTCGCGTATTCTTGGGGTCAAGATTTCCAAGTTGCCCGAATTTATTGTGTCAACTGCTTGACTGTGTACACCTTTTTACTACGAGGCTTCTGCTTGATCTACGACCATACATTCTCGATTGGGCTTGCACCGTGCGACTGGGATGGCCAATCTAGGGTGACGATACCGGATTCGTCTTTGCACTGGCTACATGTTTGACTACGATATTTGGTGTCGTTATCCTCTTGGAAACTCCACTTTTCATTTCTGTCGACAAACCACCGTTTGGCAGTCGGTATTAATGTTTTCTTGTAAATCTGTAGCATTTTTTCAGCGTTCAAATTGTAGGTAAAGATGAAGAATCCCCCAAAATCTTTTGGGGCAAGACGTCCCTAAACATGGACCTTCACAGGATGTTTCAAGGTGCGCTGGACCCATCCGTGAAAATTGACTAACGGCGTTTGGTGATAGCATAACTCCAAAATATCATCGGAAGAAATTTTGTTGCTCCAGCCTCGATCTATGGTTTCCTTTGTCCACGCGAGTCGTTTCTATCTATGTTTTTCGCTCAGCAATGGTTGCAGCATTTTGACTGATAGCATATGTATTGTTGACACATCCAAGTTAAATTTAAAAAAAAAAAGGTAGTGAGCAATAACGCATTTCCTGCAAGTGTTTCCATGCCTCTACAGCAGGGGTCGGCAACCTATGGCATGCCAAGCAATCTTGAATGGCACGCATACCTATTCAAAGTTTACACATTAATTCTGTAATCTGTGACATGTTTCGAAATTAAGTAAATAATCGAAGACAGTATTACTTTAACGATACAAACAAAAACGATATATTATATAGGTCACTAGGTATTATTACCAAAAACTACAAAATATATATTTTGTAATTTTACTGAATGCATTGGTTTGGCTTTAATTTCGACAAGTATTAAAGACGGCAAGCCTCAAAATATAAGCCTAGGCAAAAACACAAATAAACGTCCTCAATTCAGATCAAAAGAGCCGCTATAAGGCGGTTTTTCTTTGACTTGACTTTAATCGTTCCGACGCGAGCCGCAACTCTTTTTATATTGCCGAACTTTAGTTTTTGTTGTTAGATTTAACTTCTAGGCGGCCCTTTGATTGCAATGGGCGCGTTGTAGATAATAATTTTTGTTCTAAGAAATTTTATAAACGTAATTTTTGGAATTTTCTGGAAACATTATTTTTCTATGTATAGCAAGCGGCTACACGTTTGGATCATTTAGTATAGAAGTAACATCCGTTTCAGTCAATAGTCGTCGAAAAGTTTAAAAATTAAAATTACGTTGCGATATGGCCGCGAAGAAACAGAAGGTAGACGTTCGATCATTTCAAACTTCATGGACAACAGATTACGGTTTTGTACAGTAAAACGATCAGGCCATTTGTGTCCAATGTCGGGAAAGCGTAGTTTTCCGGACATCTAGTGTTCAACGACATTTCCAGATAAAACATGAATCGTCATTTAAAGATAACGCTGATAAAAGGGAGGCAATACAAAGAGCAAGTAAACAATACGAGAAACAGTCAACATTCTTTAGCAAAGTTTTCCAAGGAAAAAATCAGGTAACTGAATGCAGTTTCAAAATTGCACAATCGTTGGCACAAAAGGGTAGGCCGTTCACTGACGGAGAATTTATGATGCAAACGTTTTTGAGTACTGGCGAGATTTTATTCGACGACTTGCCCAATAAGTATACAATATTGGCCAGGATTAGGGATATACCGGCATCAGCGCGGACCATCGAGAGACGAATTAGCGAAATGACACAAAATGTCCAAAAACAGCAGAGAGACGCTATCAAACGGAGTTTTGTATTTAGTGTAACATTGGATGAAAGTGTCGATATTAATGACATTGCCCGTCTGGCAATCGTTGCGCGATACTTCGATGATGGCAGTGTGTATGAAGAGCTGATTTGTCTGCTCCCATTGCAGGGAACTACAAGAGGAGAGGATATATTTTCAGAATTTGTTAAACATTTTGAAAAGCGGAACATTGATTTAAATAAAAATTTTTGCGTAACGACAGATGGCGTTCCTGCTATGATTGGGAGACATAAAGGATTTGTTTCCCTTCTTATTGAACGCATGGCTCGATCAGTTTTGAATTTTCATTGCATAATTCACCAAGAGAGTTTGTGTGCTAAAATCTCCGCTGGAAGTTTAAAATCCGTGATGGATAGGGTGGTTAAAATAGTTAACTACATTGTCGGTCGTTCTTCACTGATCCATAGACAATTTAAGGCGTTTCTGCAGGAATTAGAAAGTGCATATTCAGATATACCATTGCACAATAATGTGCGCTGGCTCAGCCGTGGTAAAGTGCCATCTAGATTTGTGCAATATCTGGGCGAAATTAAATCGTTCTTGTTGAAAAAAAAGCAAGTGGATGCTTATCTTGAACTAGAAAGTTACAGGGTTCAGGCAAAACAGTTCTGGATTTATACGAATCCTGGAAATCATTTAAATTAAAAATATATTTATTTATCAGCGATATTACTACAAACACATATAAATATTTTCCAAATTTAAAAACTTTTATATCCAGTGTCGACGATGGTGCACTAATAGACGAAATTCTTAAATATATGACTAATTTAAAAGAGGAGTTTATCGAGAGGGGTCAGGATTTTGATAAACATGGTCCTATGTTCGCTTTTTTAATCAAACCAGATTTAATGGATTTTTCCAGCAGTTGCTTTGACATATCTCTTTTCTCATGGATGGACATTAATGATTTTGATCTTCAATACATTGAATTTAAAAGCTCCGAGTTATGGAACACGAAATTTGTAGAATTAAGAAGGGTATTAGAAGGTGACTGCCAGAACCATTCAAACGAGATACTCAGTTGTTGGATGAGTTTACCAGAGAAATTTATTTGTCTTAAGAAAGTAGCGTTTGCCATGCTTACAGCTTTCGGATCATCCTATATCTGTGAACAACTTTTTTCCTATATGAGAGTGATTTTAAACCCGTACCGAAGCAGGCTGACAACAGACAACTCGGAAGCATATGTGACACTGAAAATAACCAGACATGAACCGGATATAAGAAAACTCTCTAAAGAACGTCAAGCACAGGGTTCACACTAGGTCCTAGGACTATTATAATAAAATTATTTGTTAAATGTTAAAATTTTTTTGTAATTAAACCTTCTAAAAGCAATATTTTAAGTTAATTTAAGTTAATTTTTGTTAATTTTAGTTGTAGTAAGTACCTATGTCGGCACGCAAAATGTTGTATGGATGAAAACTGGCACCCCTTAGTTAAAAGGTTGCCGACCCCTGCTCTACAGGATCTAGTGGAGATCCAGTAAAACCTGATTCGATATTTATGAAGTAGGGACTTCCGAACCTTAAAAATTCCTATAGATTAGTATCAATTAAATAATTTAATCTGTTAAATCTACCATTTATTTTATGTTACAACACTACTTGTGTTCAAATATTTTAAACAAAATACTCCTAATTTAAAATACGTACATATATAAATACCAACAACCTATATTATCGAGATACGTTGCTATTGTATTCCACTCAGCCGATTCTTGCATTCAGTTTGTGCCTTCTAAGGCTGCATAAATTTGATCATCCTTTTCGATTAAAAGCAGAAGTGAATAATATTGATGTTGTACGATATAAATATTCATATACATTTGCCTTATTTTGGTATAGGCGGACTATGGTGTCTGTATTGTACAGCCTTTTTATACTTTCAAATCCTTTATGTTACTGTACATTTTTAGTTTGCTGTCTGAGATTTTTGCCTTTCTTTGCTTTTCAGGTTCCCTAGGTCACTAAAAACACAGTTTGTCGGTACGATCATTCTAGAGCAAACTGAGATATTGACTTTAAATTTGGTACATACATGTATTACTTAAAGTAGAAACGGGACCTATAATTTTTGGGCGATGTTACTTCAGGGGAAGGTGGTGCAGTTTTAATAGCATCATAGACATTTTTCCTAGTTTTTGATTGAATTAGTTTTATTCAATTCAGTTCAATAATTGAGTGTTACTTCGACTCTGTATACAAAATACACATTAATGTGTATTTTGTATATTTTATGGATTAACCAACTTTTATATGTAACAACTTTTTTATGTATAACCTACGGCCATTCAGGCTAACGAAATCTTTGCACTTCTTATGTGAGTTTTTTAACTTATTATTACTAATATCTTATTCTTGTTCCACACTAATTTTATTTATTATAACAACCTAATGATAACATCATTAATTTAAAGTTGTCCCAGACACTATCAGTGAATACGCTCTGTTCTTCTTTTCAGTTCTGCCCTGAAGAAGGTCCCAATCCAGGACCGAAATATTGGCGGCTTAATGAAAATTGTGTGATCTCCTATCACGCCCTAATTTGCCGAGTTCCCCAATTAAGATTGTATTTTTAATAATTTTGGTAGATACGGCAACTTTTTGCTTTCTTTCTTTATTATATATATATATATATATATATATATATATATATATATATATATATATATATATATATATATATATATATATATATACAGTAGAACCCCAGTTATCCGAGGTAACGTGGGGGGCACCCTCCTCGGATAACTGAAAAATTGAATAATCCGGATTTGTTTTTTATTCATTCAAAACACCAATACTTTAATCCGATGTAATAACGTTTTTAACGTATCAATAGGTACATACATTATAAAACAGTGAAATAGGTATCTATGCGCTTCTGTTTCATATTGCATCTTCTTTTTCTCGCTGCAATGTTTCTCCATCTATTAAGAAGAAGCAAATCCGCTGGGGTTGCCTCTGGTTGTTGTTCGATATACCTCAAAGCTTTTTCCAAAGAAGCAAAAACCTTCTTGATCAGAGATCTTAGTGGGAGACTGTTCATCCACCGCCGCTTCGTCATCGTCATCTGATTTTTTTCGGTTTCCTAAAAGGCATTCGTTATTTCTTCAATACTCATTTCTTCTTCTAAATCATCTGCTGTAATCCATTCAACAACATCTTCTCTTGTCACATTTTCTCAACCTTTTAATTTTTGCATTAATTCAAATAAACTTTTTGTTTTTTCTTCTATCTCGCTGTCAAAATTTGAACAGGACATTTCTCCATGGCTTCTCAATTTCAAAGCGTAATTCATTTAATGAAGTATCATCTTCACTGTCATTATAATTCTCAAAATCAATAACTTTTGACCAAGATTTTTGATTATTTGTAGTACGCACAGAATCCCAAGCTTGACTTACCCAGTAAATAACATTTAGTAAAATTTAGTCACAGATGGCACGAACTCTTCTTCAAACCAGTTAGTAAATAAGGTCGCATCCATCCATGCGCTCTTCTGATTTTTGTAATAGGCTGGTAGGGCTTTGGGTGAGATGTCTTTTAAAGCTCTTGGACGTGCAGACTTGCCAATTACTATCAGTGGGATTTTGTGCTTGCCAGATGCATTGGAACATACCATTATAGTTAATCTTTCCTTACTTCGTTTGTGCCCAGGAGCTGATTTTTCCTGTCGAGATGCCAATGTTTTTGATGGAAGCATTTTATAATTCGGACCAGTTTCGTCACAGTTGTAAATTTGATCACATATGTATCCACAATCTTCGATTTGCTTAAACTTCTCAATGAATGACACATCAGCAGAAAGTGTTTCACCACATACAGTCCGTTGTACACCGTACCGTTTTTTCCAGCGGTCAAGCTATCCAGAACTGGCGGTAAACTGATTTATCTCTGTTAATTGCCTACTGATCATTATTGTTTTCTGTTGTAAAATTGGACCTAACAGAGGCACACCTTTTGATCTCTGTAGGTTAAACCACGTGAATAAAGCTTCGTTAACCTTTTCATAGTCGCCTGTTTTCATTGATTTTCTTCCTGAGGACGAGGAGGCTTGATTTATACACCACTCTTCTATTTTTGTGCGGCTTCTTTCCAATTTTCAACTGTTACCTACTCCATAATCTCGTGCAACAACTTTAATTGTCTCTCCTGCTTCAATTCTTCTGATGGCTTTTAAATTTTCTTCAATAGGAAAGACGATTCTTTTACGCTTGTTTTGCTCCATTATAATACGACAAACAAAAATTCAAACAAAGCAGTTCGTATTAATTACACTTAACTACCAGAACTCCAACCAAATAAAGTATGTGAGTATACTCGTACTTCTCCGTAGTAAACACTATAAGGCACTGCATTCACGGAAATTTGCATGCTGAAAGAGTCTAAAAACATAAATAGGAGAGCCCCTCACACGGGCCAGGGGGATTCCCCGAAGGCCCCGACGATTTTAAATGGATACATGTACATACATATTTTAGAAGCTCGGTTAATACGCAGCATAGACGCGCGTACCTCGGATAATCAGGTTCTTAGATTGGCTCGGTTAATTCGGAGCTCGGATAATCGCGACTCGGTTAATCGGGGTTCTATTGTACTGAGTTGTATGTTTGTATTAAGTTATTCTTTAGTGTGAGAAAGTTAAATTTAGTATTTATCGTGGCATGTTTGCGAGAATAATTCTGGGTAAGTCGCTTTACAGATTTTTTATGCTGAAAATAATGCTAGGCGTTGCTTTATTAGCTACGGAATTTTTACACTTCTTCTTCTTTCTTTTTCTTTTAGCAACCTTTTGCCATCCACTCTTGGACGTAGGGCTCTTTGGCTATATGGTGCCAGTTCCTGCCGATTTGTTTCACCTCATCGATCCATCTTTTTGGTGGTCTTCTCACACTTCTCCTGTATCTTCTAGGTCTCCACTGTATTAAGTGTTTTGTCCACTTCTTATCAACCTCTTGTCTAGCGACGTGTCCTACCCAAGTCAATTTTAGAGTTGCCACACGCTTTATGACATCCTCGACCGTGGTTTGTAGACGTATTTCCTCATTACGTAAGTGATCTCTAAGCGTTACTCCCAGCATAATTCGTTCTATAGCTCTCTGGGTAGTGCGAAGTTTATTAGCTGTTTTCACCGTTAATGTTACGGTTTCTAATTCAAACGTCATCACAGGGAGAATGTACGTGTTAAAAACTTTGATTTTCAGATTGATCGGGATATCAGAACTTTTTGAGACGTGACTCAGTTTTCCAGTGGCTAATTATCCTACTCAATTCGGCTTTTTGGTTCTCTTTCTCAAGTTTTATTTCATGACCTAGGTAAACATATTCTTCTACTTTTTCTATTTTACTGCCTCCAACATAGACTGATGTTTCGTATGAAGTAAGGATTTTAGTTTTTGTTAAATTCATAGTCAGCCCAACCATTTCTGAAGCTTCCTTCAGATCTTGCACCATCTCCTGTAACTCTTGTAAGTCGTTGCCAATCAAAACTACAGCGTCAGCAAAACGAAGGTGGCTCAAGTATGTTTCATCAATATTTATTCCTCTCTCCTCCCAAACCAGTTGTTTAAGGACGTCCTCCAAAGCCAGTGTAAAAAGTTTCGACGAGATAGTGTCGCCTCATCTTATTCCGCGTTGTAGAGCTATTTCATCGGTTATTAGATCATCATTGATTTTAACTTGTAGTGTAGCCTTTTCGTATACGTATTTAAGAAGGTCTCGGTATCTAGAATCTATTCTAGCATTACGAGGCTGGTTTGAAAAGTCCGTGCAAAATCCGAGAGATGGCACCACCGGCGCGTATCGAGGTCATGTTTAGTTAGTAGCATCTCTTGAATGAACGCACACCAAGTTTCAGCCATATTGGTCTATTTCTTTGTGTTTGGCATTCGTGTGAATCAAGGAAGTCGAGTGATTTTCAAGAAATGGACGTAAAAGAATTTTGTGTGGTGATTAAACATTACTTTATGAAAGGCAAAACGCCTCAGGAGAGACTAAAGAGAAGCTTGATAAACTTTATGGTGACTCTGCACCTTCGATTAGAACAGTTTATAAGTGGTTTCAAAATTTTCGGACTGGCCATATGGGCACAAGTGACGCTGAACGTTCTGGACGGCCTGTGGAGGTTACGATTCCAGAAATCATTGATCAAATCCATGATATGGTGATGGATGACAGAAGAGTTAAGGTGCGTGAGATTGCTAGTGCTGTGGGCATTTCGATTGAACGGGTACATAATATTTTGCATAAACATTTGGACATGAGAAAGCTATCCGCAAGATGGGTGCCGCGATTGCTCACGCTTGACCAAAAACGGAATCGTGTGAAGTGTTGCAAGGATGGTTTGCAGCTGTTCCAGAAGAATCCGGAGGACTTTAAGCGTCGTTTCGTCACTGTGGATGAAACATGGATACATTACTATACTCCTGAGACCAAGCAACAATCTAAACAATGGGTTACCAAAGGGGAATCTGCAGCAAGAAAGGCGAAGACCGTTCCTTCGGCCGGAAAGGTTATGGCGACTGTCTTTTGGGATTCGCAAGGGATAATCCTCATCGACTATCTGGAAAAGGGTAAAACTATTACAGGTGCATATTATTCATCGTTATTGGACCGTTTGAAAACCGAGCTGCAAGAAAAACGCCCGCGATTGGCCCACAAGAAAGTCCTTTTCCATCACGACAACGCACCAGTACACACCTCAGCAGTTGTGGTCGCAAAATTAATGGAAATAGGATTCCAACTCGTTTCACATTCCCCCTATTCTTCAGACTTGGCTCCCTCGGACTACTATTTGTTCCCCAATTTGAAGAAATGGCTGGCGAGACAAAGATTTTATTCAAACGAGGAGGTGATTGCAGACACTAATGGATATTTTGCAGACTTGGACAAATCCTATTATTCGAAAGGGATCAACAAACTAGAACATCGTTGGACGAAGTGTATAAGCCTAAAAGGAGACTATGTCGAAAAATAAAAAAGGTTTACCCCAAACACATAAGTAGTTTTTATTTTTGCACGGACTTTTCAAACCAGCCTCGTATTCATAGCTTGAAATACGGCCCATAGCTCTACAGAATCGAAAGCTTTGTGGTAATCATTAAAAGCTAAATGAACTGGGACATTATAGTCATTGCATTTTTCAATTCGAATTTTGATGTTTTGTATCTGCTCGATGCTACTGTAACCTTTTCGAAACCCCGCCTGTTCTGGTAGTTAATAATCATAATTCGTTTGTGAGTCGGTTGGTTACTATTTTTGTTAGTAATTTATGTGGTTTGTTGGAGGAGACTTATTGGACGATAGTTTTTTATATTTTTTTTGTATAGAAGAATTATTTGAGCATTTAACCTATCGTCGAGAATCGTACTGCTTTGTAGACACTTGTTTAAAAGGATATCCATGGATTTTATTGTGGCAGCTCCTCCTAGTTGAGTCATTTCACGAGTACATCTATTTCCTCCGGGGGCTCGGCCTTTGTTCATTTGGGAATGAGCCAATATAATTTCATCCTCTGTAATATCTGGAATTTCTTCCGGGCCAATATTTGTAAAAAGTCATTACACCGTGACGTTGAAAATAAGTAAACATTTTTTAAAATAAATTAGCAATACGTACAATGCATAATCCATTTATAATTGAGACAATTAATTTGATTCATGTTTACAAGAAATAGTTATTTAATTAATAATTCCACCTGCTGAAGGTAGGAGCTTTCACTGTTGTCAGTTTAAGGGAGTTGCAATGAGCAGCAACGCCTTGACACGAAATTCTAATATTTAAAAGCGCGGCATTAAAATACATTAATTTAACGGGCGTTTTCGTTTAATACAGTCACGCAATATCGTTTAGGGGAGAGCAGGAATATGATGGACGATAAGAAATCGGTCCTCATTTTCCTCACAAGCACGCAGCTCTAAAATTAATAGTGAATTTGATTTTCCCGCACTAAAGAATAACTCAAATGTAACATTCGGTAGTTTAAATGACAAACATTTTATGGTGAGATATTTGTAACATATCTGGAAATAAAAAAAAAAATAAGAAAAATACAGTGAAGTCCGTTTATAACCAACTCCAAAAAATTACTAAAAATGGTTCGCTATATCCGAAGTTCGTTATAAACAGTAAACAAAATCTAATATCATTTTTCACTACTTTTTTATTTATATTAGGCGCTAATGCTAAGAAAAATGAATAATAATAGTTATTAAATTAAAAGAAAACGTTGAAAGAAAAATAAAACAAGTCACACTAAAGTTATTATTATGTATGTTGGTACATATACGAGTATAAACGAAAACATTAAAATACATAGTTTATACAATAAAATCAGTAATTTTCGTGTGTACAATTTTACTTGAAAAAAAATTGTGTTTATTTAATTGTCAAGGTCACAAAAAGTACTCCATATAATACCAGGTGTACAAGTATGAAATGCGGATTTCAGACAACAGACCGTGCACCAATGCAGTTTGTGCTATAAAGATTTGACACTGCGCCATTTTGTTGTGTCATCAACAAGTGTCAGACGTACACGAGTGATAAATTGAAAAAGTGTGTGCATAGTGTTGTGTTGTTGGTTTAATATGTCGAAATTTATACCGAACAAAGAGCATTCCCGGACAGCATTAATTTTTTGTTTTCATTTGAAGAAAACTGCTGTTGAATCATGCCGATTACTTCGAGAAGCTTATGGTGAACATGCTCCATCGCAAGATACGTGTGAACGATGGTTTCGGCGTTTCAAAAGTGGTGATTTCGATGTTGCAGACAAGGAACGTGGAAAACCGCCAAAAACAAAAAACGAAGATGTGGAATTGCAAGCATTGTTGGACGAAGATGATTCGCAAACACAAAAACAACTCGCCGAGCAATTGGGCGTTAGTCAACAAGCTGTTTCCAATCGGCTACGAGAGATGGGAAAGATTCAGAAGACCGGTAAATGAGTACCACATGAGTTGAACGATGGGCAAATGGAAAAGCGCAAAAACACGTGTGACATTTTGCTTGTTCGGTACAAAAGGAAGTCGTTTTTGCATCGTATAGTTACAGGGGATGAAAAGTGGATTTATTTTAAGAATCCCAAGCGTAAAAAATCACGGGTAGACCCAGTAGACCAAAAGGTTTGTAAGGTTAACTTAACCAAGCATCTAAACTGAAATTTTCCAAAAAGCCAATATGAGCTTAAAAAAAAAACTAATCGAAGCGAAAATTTCCTAACCTTTCTGTGGCAAAATGTAGAAAAATATCGAAGATGACAAGAGCTTTTCCAGCGGACTCAGAAACAAGAAGAAGACAGTGTTGACAGTGAAAATATTCGATCGCGGTGTTAATCGTCTCCCCAGACAATAGCTTCTAGAAGAAACTGCTACAGGTATCAGGCATAACCATTTTCTATCAGCCCAAACTTCTAGAATTCTCTAATGAAAATCTAAAAATTTAGTTAGGAATTTTCCTTCACTGCGCTTAGCCTCTCTTAACAAGAATCTCAACTCGGTGTATGATTTTGATCATTTCTTTGTGAAACGACTGTCTTACTTTGCCCTCGTCTCCTGTAAATGATCAGCCTTTAATTCTCCTGCAAGACTTCAATACCCTATCAACCTGACAGTAAAACAAAAAAACAATGTTTTACGCCTATGAGTCTATTCAAAATCAAATCAATCACAGCTTGTTAGTTCAGAAGAAGATCTAAATAAAAAATAATACAAGTTTCAGACTTTCTGGATAAATCACCAAGACCACCGCAAGACCTAATCGCTTTGGCAGAAAGACAATGCTTTGTGTTTGGTGGGACCGGAGAGGCGTGGTCTATTATGAGCTGTTAAAACCTGGGGAAACGGTTAATACTAAACGTTACCAACAACAATTGACCGATTTGAACCGTTCGCTGCTTGAAAAGAGGCCAGAATACCGAAGGAGGCAACACAAAGTAATTTTTCTTCATGACAATGCACATACAGCAAAACCAATTTGCGACACGTTGGAAGCACTCAGCTGGGAAGTTCTACCCCATGGACTCGATGAATGGTTCGCAGCAAAAGGGAAAGATTTTTACTGGCGTGGTATTCACAAATTGCCCGAGAGATGGGAAAAATGTATAACAAGCGCTGGAGCATACTTTGAATAAAGCACTTTTTATCATTCTTCCGAATTTAACATGTTTTTTTAGAAAAAAAATCCGCATTTCATATTTGTACACCTGATATGTTCAGGAACTTCACGAGATTCCAAAAGATTGCGAATTTCAGTCATTTTCTTAGTCATTTCTGAAATGAATGGAACATAAATATTATCTCCTTCCCCAAGCTCGTCTTCGTCGTCATTATCGCTTAAAATCTTTCTAGAAGTCACTGATGTCACAATTTGATCATCAGTTAATATTTCTCTCGTCATTAATTCATTATCAGCACGTACGTACTCTCCAAAATTAAAGTGATTAAACATTTTTTTAATCTCGATTTTCACTGTAGTTTGTTGAATGTCATCATCGTAAACAAATTCTAGACAATCAGTAGGATCTGAGTCATATCTACATTCCGTCTTTAAAAATCCGCCATGCTGAAAACAGTTTGCAATGGTTTCTCTACTGACTCTTTGCCGAGCCATATGGATAAAGTTTATAGCGTCTAAGAGAGTTACAGAAAAAATATTACCTTTATCGATCGTCTCTGACATTTTCATAAGTAAAATCTTTCTATAATGACATTTTAAAGAATGTATCACACCTTGATCCATAGGCTGGAGCTTTGCACATATTGAGTAACTCTGTATTACAGAAATGCGCCTAAATAACGATTATTGTTTACCTTTCATCTGCATTTACTCTTCTTCCCCTCATCTTCATTTTTTGAATACAAGTTTCCATCGTTTTCAACGAAATATCACAGTAATAATAATAATGACGGTGCACCTTATTCTTATCTTCCCGCTGATGTAAAATGTATTATTTTTTAGATTATTAAATAATGCATAATTAAGGGGCACTTACGTACCAAGTAATAAGTTTCCATCGTTTTCAACGAAATATTACAGTAATAATAATAATAATGAGGGTGCACCTTATTCTTATCTTCCCGCTGATGTAAATGTATTGTTTTTGGATTAATAAATAATGTATAATTAAGGTGCATTTACGTACCAAGTAAATTTCCCTGTAGCAGTACAATCTTAAATAATGTGTGTAATTTTAGTAAGGATTTCGTATGCCTGTAGTTATAACACATGGGCTGAAAAGTCCAGGGCCTAACAAAGAAAACACGGTTTTTTTGGTTCAAAATTAGCTTTATTCATCAACGTAATCTCCATCAAGAGCAACGCAATCATTCCAGCGCCGCTCTAACATTTCAATACCACTTTTGTAGAACGATTTATCTTTTGCCTCAAAATAGGCCTCAGTTTCAGCGATAACCTCTTCATTCGTGCGAAATTTCTTACCGGCGAGCATTTTTTTTTCAGGTCTGCGAACAGCCAGTAGTCGCTGGGAGCCAAATCTGGCGAATACGGTGGATGTGGGAGCAATTCGAAGTTCAATTCATGTAGTTTTGCCATTGTTTTGATTGACTTGTGACACGGTGCGTTGTCTTGATGAAACAAAATTTTTTTCTTTGCCATATGCGGTCGTTTCTTTGCAATTTTTCGGCCTTCAAACGCTCCAATAACGCTATATAATATTCACTGTTGATGGTATTTCCTTTCTCAAGATAGTCGATGAATATTACACCACGCACATCCCAAAATACCGAGGCCATAACCTTTCCAGCCGATTGTTGTGCTTTCGGGCGCTTTGGACGAGGTTCACCAGTTGCTGTCCACTCAGATGACGATCGTTTTGATTCCGGAGTGAAGTGATGGATCCATGTTTCATCCATTGTCACATATCGACGCAAAAATTCCTGTTTGTTACGTTTAAACATGGCCAAACACTGCTCAGAATCATCAACACGTTCTTGTTTTTGATCAACAGTGAGCAAACGCGGCACCCACTTTGAACAGAGCTTTCTCATAGTCAAATGCTCATGCAATATAAAGCCAACACGTTCTTTTGATATCTTTACGATGTCAGCTAACTCACGCAACTTCACTTTTCGATCATTCAAAACGATTTTATGGATTTTTTTGATGTTTTCTGGTGTTACCGCCTCATTTGGACGTCCACTGCGTTCTGCATCATCGGTGTCTCTACGACCACGTTTGAAGTCAGCAAACCAACGTTTTATTGTTGTTTCTGATGGAGCGGAGTCCCCATAACACTTTTCAAGCCATTGCTTCGCTTGAACGGTATTTTTTCCCATCAAGAAGCAGTGTAAAATTAAAACACGAAATTGTTTTTGATCCATTGTTTTGAAAATAACAAAAGTAACGTCACTCTTAGCACAATAACTCACAAACTAATGAATAGAACATCATGAAATTTTAACAGCTGTCTTTTGAAGGTTAGTATTAACTGAAAAAAAGGTGACTGCAATAAAACTAGCGCCATCTATGTGTTAGGCCCGGGACTTTTCAGCCCATGTGTTAAGTAGGGGGGGATTTTTTTTTCGATGTATCAGTAGTTATCGATATAATAATAATTGAAGGGGAGTCCCACCACCCACGCCACCTCCGGTCCTTTATAAGTACCCCGAAGGTGCCCCAAAATTTTCCAAAACTGCAACTAAACAAATGCAAAAAATAAACAGAGAAAGAAGCATAAAACGTGAATTACTAAGTGATACCTTCTAGGCGTATGTATTGAGTATCTCTGTATTACAGAAATGCGCCTAAATAACGTTTATTGTTTACCTATCATCCGCATTTACTCGTCTTCCCCTCATCTTCATTTTTGAATACAAGTTTCCATCGTTTTCAACGAAATATCACAGTAATAATAATAATGACGGTGCACCTTATTCTTATCTACCCGCTGATGTAAAATGTATTGTTTTTGGATTATTAAATAATGCATAATTAAGGGGCATTTACGTACCAAGTAAATTTCCCTGTGGCAGTACAATCTTAAATAATGTGCGGATATTTTCGCATTGGTTTAGTATAAAACCGTGTATTTTTAGTAGTAGTAGGATTTCGTATGCCTGTAGTTAAAAGTAGGAAGGAATACCAGGTGTACAAGTATGAAATGCGGATTTTTTTTTCTAAAAAAAACAGGTTAAATTCGGAAGAATGATAAAAAGGGCTTTATTCAAAGTATGCTCCATGGTTTGTTATAAATTTTTCCCATCTTTCGGGCAATTTGTGAATACCACGCCAGTAAAAATCTTCCCCTTTTGCTGCGAACCATTCATCGAGCCATTTTTTTCCACATCTTCGTACGAACCAAAGCGCTGCTCAGCAAGTGCGTGACCCATCGATGCAAACAGGTGGTAATCGGAAGGAGCCAAGTCTGGTGAGTAAGCCCCATGGGGTAGAACTTCCCAGCTTAGTGCTTCCAACGTGTCGCGAACTAGTTTTTGCCGTATATGATGGAGCAATGTCATGAAGAAAAATGACTTTGTGTTGCCTCTTTCGGTATTTTGGCCTTATTTCAAGCAGCAAACGGTTCAAATCGGTCAATTGTTGTTGGTAACGTTTAGTATTAACCGTTTCCCCAGGTTTTAACAGGTTGACTGCCGACCACTCCGATCGGAGTGCGTCGGGTCTCTTCGCCAACGCCGTCTACTCCGATCGGAGTTCAACATGCGTTCTTACGAAACGTTTTAGTATTCCATCGGCGTTGTATATGAAACGTGTTTCTAGTGGTGGCGTTGGTTAAAAACGCAAGTTTTAACAGGTGCTTAAGTGGTTCCGCGGATTTGCTTTTGGTTTGGTTGTAATCTGTCGTACAATATGGACAATCAACCTGGGCCTTCTGGTATTAAAAAAAGACATTGTAGTGATGAAAAAAAGGTATATGATAAGAAAAAGAAGCTAAGTGACACTGAATTATTGCAGCTATTGGAAGAAAGCGGAGGTAGTAGTGACGAACATTACGTACCAGACACAGACGATAGTGATGTAAATTCAAGCTCCGAGTCCGGAAGAGAATTTTATAGACCCTATTCGGCCACATCAAACACTTCCTAGCGTTGATGAGATAAAATGGAACGACAGAGGTGCGTTAAAACAAATTTTGTTCCAGAAAACCCAGGAATTATTGGTGCAAATTCCAGGACAGGGTGCACCTATTGATTTTTTCGAAATGATCATTGATGATGATTTTTTACAAACTATTGTAGAACGAACGAACTCTTACGCAGTCGAGGTTTTGCTGCGCCCAGAAACAAGTACAAAATCACGTATTACTAATTTTAAAGATCTTACTCTTGACGAACTAAAAATTTTTTTGGCCCTGTTACTTCACACTGGCACAATATCCTTGAGCCGTCTTAACGATTATTGGAAAACTGATCCGCTATTTAATCTACCTGTTTTTAGAAAATATATGTCAAGGAATAGATTTTTGCTTATCTTGAGGTGTTTGCATTTTACATCTCCAGATATGGATCCGGCAGATCGGCTAGGAAAGATTAGATTTGTGGCAGATTTTTTTAACAACAAGATGGGAGAAATTTACTATCCTGGAAGAGAGTTGTCTTTGGATGAAGCTATGGTACTTTATCGGGGTCGTCTCCAGTTGAAACAGTATATCAAGAATAAGCGTCATAAGTATGGTATGAAGTTATACATGCTGACAGAGCCTAATGGACTTATTTTGAAATTTCGTGTCTACGAAGGTGCGACAGATGTTTATGGTGGAAGCGGACATACTGAAAAGATTGTTTTACATTTATTAAAGGAAAAATTGGGTGTGGGACATGCTGTTTATCTAGACAATTTTTACAATAGTGTTAATTTAGCTAGGAAATTACTTCAACAAAATACATACTGCACTGGTACGCTGAGAGCTGAGAGGAAAGATAATCCGAAAGAGGTAATGAGTGCAAACTTAAAACGTGGTGAGAATAAATCTATGTTTTGCAATGGAGTGCATGTCGGAAAATGGCGCGATAAACGCAATGTTCAATACATTTCAACAGAATTTGGAAGCGAAATGGGCATTTTTAAAAACAAAAGAAATCAAGAATCTGAAAAAAACCTTCCGCAATCATGCTTTTATGTCCGGTATAGATAGACAGGATCAAATGATGGCATATTATCCTTGCAGCCGTAAAACCATTCGGTGGTACAAAAAGTTACTCATGCATGTGCTGCAAATGAGCATGATAAACGCCTATTTTTTGTACAATAAATATTCGCGGTCTGACCAGTTACGATTATATGACTTCCGATTGGATGTCATAAGAAATTTACTAGCCAGACGACCAATTACTAATTTGCCGCAAATTCCTCCAGGCCAAATAAATGTCCACAGCATTAGCAAAGTAGAAAAAATTGTTAGTGAAAAAAAAGGAACTAAAGAAACAAAACGGGTAAGCAGAAAGGAATGCAAAGAATGCAGGAAAAATAAAATAAGAAAGCAAACAGTGTATGAATGCAAAATGTGCCCTGGACAACCAGGTTTTTGCCTTAATTGCTTTGAGGATTACCATAAAAATGTACAAAAATGATTTAGAAATAAATGTTTCGAGTTCATGAGTTCGATTATTTATTTCTTTACTTATTTAATTGGACACTCCGATCGGAGTGTTCGGCATCTAGTAAAAATTTTCACTTGCAATGCCGATTACTCCGATCGGAGTGAAATTTTTTTTTTCTAATATTTTGAATGGCACATAAAAAAACACATCCAAGACTCATTTTAATTCATATTTACCACAATAAAATAAAAATATTTGGAAAAATCTTACCGGCGTCAACCACAAACTCAAAAATATAAATCGGCAGTCAACCTGTTAACAGCTCATAATAGACCATGCCCCTCTAGTCCACCAAATACAGAGCATCGTCTTTCTGCCAAAGCAATTCGATCTTGCGGTCGATGTGGATGGTGCGCCTGGGTCTACCCATGATTTTGTGTGCTTGGGATTCTCAAAATAAATCCACTTTTCATCCCCTGTAACTATACGATGCAAAAACGACTTCCTTTTGTACCGAGCGAGCAAAATGTCACACGTGTTTTTGCGCTTTTCCATTTGCCTGTCGTTCAACTCATGTGGTACCCATCTACCGGCTTCTGAATCTTTCCCATCTCTCGTAGCCGACTGGAAACAGCTTGTTGACTAACGCCCAATTGCTCGAAGAGTTTTTGTGTTTGCGAATCATCTTCGCCCAACAATGCTTGCAATTCCACATCTTCGTATTTTTTTGACGGTTTTCCACGTTCCTTGTCTGCAACATCGAAGTCACCACTTTTGAAATCCCGAAACCATCATTCACGCTTCTCGAATTAATCGGTGTGGTTCGACAGCGGTTTTCTTCAAATGAAAACAAAAAATTAATGCTGTCCGCGAATGCTCTTTGTTCGGTACAAATTTCGACATATTGAACACAACACTATGCACACACTTTTCCAATTTATCACCCGTGCGCGTCTGACGCTTGTTGATGACACAACAAAATGGCGCAGTGTCAAATCTTTATAGTACAAACTGCATTAGTGCACCATCTGTTGTCTGAAATCCGCATTTCATACTTGTACACCTGGTATATATAATATAATTTTCATTTTTTACAAATACATTATAGTTTTAACAACAGATTAAAAAAATATATATTAAAAAAATTAAAAAATGGCGGAGATATGAACCATCTTGTAGGACCCTTTTTTGAAAATCCTTCCCACCGGTAGAATTTTTTTCTCAGTCAAGAATCATCTAAAAACTAAACAAATCATTTTTTTTGTTAAAAAAGGTCATAGCTAAGTAGCCACGTATGGAAAAAATTTAAAAATTTTATTTGTAGAAGTGACAGCCGTTCGAAAATAAACTCAGATTTTTCACAAAAATTTTGAGCTTTAAAAATTAATTACTCAGTATATATCACCACAACACCAAACACTTTATTTTTGCGCTCGACGCGCGTTTCGCTAACCGTGTTAGCTTCCTCAGGAGCGATGATTGACAGTTAATCATCGCTCCTGATGAAACTAACATGATTAGCGAAACGCGCGTCGAGTGCAAAAATAAAGAGTTTGGTGTTGTGGTGATATATACTGAGTAGAATCATTGTGCCAAAGATTCCACATTCCCAACTTAGTTTAAAAATTAATATAAAATGAACGATACATCCAATCGAAAAAAACCGTACATCAACTTCAAGATAATATTATAGAGAATATGTATGTGTGTTATTTTATCAAAATCAATCAAAATATATGCACACACTTTTCCAATTTATCACCCGTGCGCGTCTGACGCTTGTTGATGACACAACAAAATGGCGCAGTGTCAAATCTTTATAGCACAAACTGCATTGGTGCACCATCTGTTGTCTGAAATCCGAATTTCATACTTGTACACCTGGTAATGATGAATTTAAAAATTATGGATATATTGATAGTTATCGATACAGGTGGCCAAGTAAGAACGTATCGGTTATCACTGGTATTCGGTGAAATAAGTTCTTTTTTTTTGAGATTATTGTTGGTACCACTGCGAACAGTACTTTGTGGAAAGAGATTAATTTCTAACTTTATATATGGTTACCATAAATAGTACATTATCGAACTTCTTCTTCTTCAAGTGCCCTGTCCGGTCCCCCGAACGTTGGCGATCACCCTGTAGAGCGCGTCCTTGTTCTCTGCCATTCTAAAAAGATCACCTGCCTTCTAAATGCCGGTCCATGACCTGATGTTGTTAAGCCATGACATCTGTTTTCGGCCGACACCGCGTCTTCCTTCAATTTTGCCCTCCATGATTAACTGGAGTAAGCGATACTTGTCTCCCCGCAAGATGTGACCCAGATAAGCTATCTTGCGGCATTTTATTGTTGTAAGTAACTCTCTTCCTGTTCTTGCACGCCTAAGAACGTCTTCGTTTGTTACCAAGTCAGTCCAAGGAACACGCAGCATTCTTCGATGAGTCCACATTTCGAAGCTCTCTAAACGATTAATCATCGTGCTTACTTTGAGAGTCCAGCTTTCTGCACCATACAAAACAACCGACCAGATGTAACATTTGACCATGCGTTGACGTAGCTTGAGATTTATGTTGTCATTACAAAATAGTGTTCTCATATTCAAGAAGTGATTCCTGGCTGTCTCGATGCGACATTTTATCTCTATGTCGGGGTCTAATTGTTCCGTCAGGATGCTACCCAAATACCTGAACCTCTCAACCCGTTTGATTTGAGAATTGTTCAGAAACAAATGAGTGTCTCTATGTGGATCTCGGCTGAATATCATGAGTTTCGTTTTACTGATATTAATGTTAAGGCCAAGATCTGTTCTAACTGTGCTGATTTTATTTAACAGTTCTTGAAGACCCTCTATCTTATCACATATGATGACAGTGTCGTCTGCATATCTAATTGTGTTGAGTAGTACGCCATTTACTCTAACTTCATGGTCCACGTTCTCGAGGGCCTCCTTGAAGATTCGGTCCGAATAAAGGTTGAAAAGTAGAGGCGAGAGGATACAACCCTGTCGGACTCCTCGCTATATTTGGATGCTAGATGTTGTCATCCCTTCTATACGTACTTCCGCTGTTTGTCCCCAGTACAGATTTTCAATTATACGTATATCTCGACTGTTCAGTTGTACTTCGCGTAACATTGATATCAATTTAGAGTGTAGCACCCTGTCGAATGCCTTTTCGTAATCTATGAAACAGGCGAATACCTCTTCACGCTGATCTCGGCACTTCTGGAGAAGGACATTAATACCAAACAAAGCCTCACGGGTTCCGAAAGCATTCCTAAAACCCATCTGAGCGTCATCAAGATCAAATTCACACTTCCTGCGAATTCTGGCATGTATGATGCACAAAAATGTTTTTAAAAGATGACTCATCAAACTTATCAAGCGATAGTCACTACATTTTTTAGGTCTAGGTTTTTTTGGAATAGTCATAAAGGTCGACCTGAGCCAGTCATCTGGGATCACCCCAGTGTTATATATCAAGTTAAATAATTATATGATTTGTAATATGTTACCCTCGCTTACAAGTTTCAATATCTCTGTCGGAATCTGATCCGGACCCGGAGACTTTCCATTGGGTGATATATGGATGGCGTGAAGCACTTCTTCGTTAAGAATTTCTGGACCTTCCTCCATATTTTCTTCATTATTCTGTAAGGGTGGTCTATCGTCATGAAATAGTTCATTTATATATTTTTCCCATGTGCCTCTGATTTCCCGTTCATCCATTATAGGTGTATTTGTTGAATCAAGCAGGGTAGCTGGTTGTGGTTTTTTGTAGATACCAGCAATCTCCTTAAGTTTCTTGTGGCTACGAAAGTTATCGTGTTTCCTTTCTAATTCTTCCATTTCCCGGCACATTTCTCTCATCTCTTATCAAACTACTCAGTATATATCGCCACGTCAATAAACACTTTATTTTTGCGCTTGACATACGTTTCCCTAACCATGTTAGGTTCATCAGGAGTGATGTATGACTAGAGCTAAACTACAATCTACACTATTTATACTTACTTTTTAAAATTTCCATACTTTCGTATATGTTCAGCAATCTCGTATCAGATGCATGTTTAATTTTAAATTATCTAAAGTTACAGTATGATCAGCTTCAAGGGCATTTTCGGCAATGCTAGACTTTTCTGTTCTACTGTATTTTAAATGTGCTAAATATTCTTTAAATCGTGTTTTAATTAACTTTTTAGTTTGCCGAACAAATTTTTTGTCACAATCATTACAACTAATTTCATAAATTCCACTTTTCTCATAATTAGGAATCTTGTCTTTGGGATTTCCCAAGATAATCCTCAAATTGTCTGATGACTTATAGACTGAGGTGAGGCCTATCTTATTAAATACCTTATTGAGTCCTCTGCTATACTTCGGATTATATGGTATGACGACATACTTGTTCTTATTTGCCTCGCGTGTAAAAAAGTCGGCATTCCGAATATTTAACCTCAACTTATGTGTATCTATTAACTTGTTAAGTCGTCGTCATAACCATTAACTTTAGTTATATTCCTAATACGTTTCCTTTCTTTATTGAAGTTTACTCTATTTAGTGACTAAACGATGCAGTAAAAAATGTAATGCCACTAATTTATGTTGTTTGTACACACGTGCTGAGGTGGAGTATGAGCAAGAGACCATTGCTGAGCGAAAAACTCGTAAGAAAATGACTCGCGTGGGCACAGGGAAACACAGATCCAGACTGGAGCATTGTAATATTTTCCGGTGAAGCTTCATTTTGGTGTTAGGTTATGAGACCCCACTATCCTGGTCAATTTTCACTAACCTCAGCGCATTGTGAAACACCCTGTGAAGATCCGTATTTGGGAATGTCTTTCGGAATACGGTTTTGAGACACTGTTCATTTTTGCGACTGCTAAATGGTGCTTTGTCGATAAAAATGAGTGAATTCTTCGGTGAAAAGGGGGAATCCAACATCGTCACATTAGATTGGCCATCGAAATCGAACGATTCAAACGCAAGCAGAACCTTCATAGCAAAAAGGTGTATCCACTAAAGCAGCTGCCACGGCAAATTCGGGTAATTTGAACATCTTTGCACCAAGAATATGCGGAAAAGCACGTCGAAAGTATGCCCCGAGGATGCCAGGCTATCATCGACACTGATGACGACTGGACCAACTACTGAATCATTAGCATTTTATTGGCAGTCCATTACTTTTAAATGATGTAAAAAACTTTTTCATTCTTACTTTACCGACTGTATATAGTCAGTTCTTAATAGATATCGATACTTTGAGTAATGGCAGGTGAATTCAAAAATTTTGATATGTCGATGTATGTCGTTACATTGATAGGCATCACTTATTCTTACCTCCCCCCCCCCCCCCGCAGTCATCAATTTTAGAAAGTATTCAAATTCAAAAAATTTAAGAGAAATTGTTTTTTTCCTGGAAGCCTCCCCTTCCCCGTTATCCAATTTTAAAATAATAATTATCAGTATACCGGGGTTGATCGATATATCGAGAAGTTAAAATTATAGATAGACAAGTCGCCAACGACTATCGATAGGTAAAATCCATTATCGACCATCCCTAAGTGACTTAGCTAGTTTTTATGAGTTTTTTAGATTTTGAAAGGTTGTTTAAATAGTATACTAGCCGTGCCTGCGGCTCCGCTCCTGTGGACTTGATTCACTATTATCGTCATTGCTTATACCTAACGTAATAAAATATATCCTATTACCTGGCCAGGGAACATATGTATGTATGTTTAAAAAAAAAACACGTAAATCGGATAAGTGGTTCTCGAGTGATAAGCACACCAACGGACAGACAGACAAAGAGATGTTGCTTTTTATATGTATTATAGAAGATTATAGATAACTTTGCCAGAGAACAAATGTACGAGTTAAAAAAAAAACATGTAAATCGGATAAGTGGTTCTCCAGTCATAAGCGCACTAACGGACAGACAGACAGACCGAAAGACGTTGCATTTTATATATATATATATATATATATATATATATATATATATATATATATATATATATATAATATTCTTTGCTACATGATATTGTTTCATATTTAATGGTTTAGGCAGTGTATTGCAAGAGAACACGCTAGTGGCAAACTTTTTTCCGACTTGATTCACTATTATCGTCATTGCTTATTTCTTATACTACCTAATGTAATAAATTATATCTTATAACCTCGCCAAAGAACATATATATGTTTAAAAAAAATAAACACGTAAATGGGATAAGTGGTTCTCGAGTGATAAGCGCACTAACGGACAAACAGACAGAGAGTCGTTGCATTTTGTATATATTATAGATATCTAGATATGCGTATAACATATTAACATATATTTTGACAACTTTGCCGGCACCACAGTTCATTTTCAAGAAAAAAATTATTTGCAAAAATGTGTTTGAACGAATATGAGCGTCAACATCACCGGAACCTAGCTATTTAAAAGAATGTACACTTTATTTGACATTTCTATAATCGAACTGCATAGGAGTTTTTAATCTGGAAAATGATATACAGGAGCATTTATCAGTATTCAGACTTAAGCCGTTTAAAGTTGCCCATTGGAAAAATATGTCAACATCCGCTTGCAAAACAAGACTGTCCACAGGACTAGAAATAATTTTGAATAATTTCAGATCATCGGCAAACATGAGAAAAGAAGTATTGATCAGGAAATCCCTCAAGTCATTTACAAATAAGAGAAACAATAGGGGACCGCAGTGAGAGCCCTGGGGAACGCCCGAGGGCACTATACTTAGGTTAGAGATATAATTATTTATTCTTACACTTTGCTGACGCCCATTAAAATACTCTCCAGCCAACGAAGAATGTGAATGCCGAACCCAAGCGACTGTTCATCCATAATCCCCCGCCTACAGTGCCAAGAAAGACAAGAAGTGACTAATGAGTCCAAAAGCTTTGGTATGGTCGATTGTATGCAGATACCCCTATAATTAGTCACATCGCTACGATCACCAGATTTAAAAATTAGGGTTATATAGGAAGTTTTCCAATAATCAGGAAATACTTCCAAATCCAATGAGAGATTGAACAGGAATTGAAGTGGTCTGCTTAAGGTGCACACACATTTCTTTAATAATAGAGGCGAGACACCATCAGGCCTACTTGAAGTTTTAGGACTGAGCGACATCAGTTCATTAAAAACATCAATGAAACTAATAATCACGTTATTTAATGTTGTCAATTCAGTAAGGCTCGAGTAGTAGTCCGGTATTTCCAAAAAGGCATCCTCATACACACTCGAGAAATATTCAGCAAACAAATTGACCGTAAGATCACCACTACTGCTCGTCCTACCCCCTAAATGCATGGAGTTAGGATACCCATTCGATCTTTTGCAGTTATTTACATAAAATTCTGACGGACTTCTGTTGAGATTGAATTCTATTCTATTTATGTAATCCTAATAATATGAGCGCTCAAGAGTTTTACACTCTTCCCTGAGTTGTGAGAATAACTCATAATCGGCAAATAGCATAGTCTGCTTATAATGCTTATGGGCTATTTTTTTTGACAATAAGGCGTTTTAGACGAGGAGAAAACCGTACTGGAAAATTCGAACTTTTAAACATCTTGATAGGCACAAACATCAACATACTTTGATATAAAACATTATAAAATTGATTAATTTCCGCATTTATATCTTTATTATCGAGAAGAGTATTCCAATCAATTGAGGCAAAAAATTCATTCATAGACAAAAAATTAGCAGTCCTAACATCAAAATATTCAACATCAAACCTTAGAGCATCGTTCACAGTGCGAAGAGGTACATCACAGGTATAAGCAGTATGGTGATTATTATTATCCAACAGTGGATCCAAAGTGGCATAAACATTTACATCGTGGCAATGAGAAAAACACAAATCTAGAAACACGTTATTGTTGTTTGGAATGTGTATGGTTTGAAACAGATTAAGGAAACCAAAACAGTTACGCACAATATTTGCTGCCGAAGCCGATGGGCACACCGCACTAATACCATTTTCACTATTATCCCAAGTGGCATCCGGCAAGTTGTAATCTCCAAAGAGAAGAAGACAGTGGTCGGGCCTCGATTCCAATAATTCAGATACAGCCAACCAGTGATCACTATAGATATCAAACGATGATTTTGGTGGAATATATACTGCTCCAACAACGAATTTTTTATGCCCACAAGAAAAAGAGCAGAAGATCTGTTCTATGGATGCCATAGAGTTCTTTAAAAGGTTTGATCTGAACTGGCTCCTTACCGCCACTAGTACTCCACCACCTCTAGTTTTCGTGCTTGTATTCACATTTCTGTCAGTGCTATAAACATCGAAGCCAGGAATACTAACCTTGTCCGATGAGTGACCACATCCAAGCCATGTTTCAACAATAAGAATGACATCATAGCTACTAAGGCTGCGCAGAATATTGAGCTTTGAAGCATTCTGTAAGTAGCAACTAATCAGATGTCGTTTTTTGAAGGATGTCTGTTCTTTATCATTCTTGGAAATCCTTGAAAGTATTTAATTATAAGATCTGTTTCGCCATTTACTTTTCTTTGGTCAAGTTCCGTATAAAGCTTTTTTTGTGATTACGCTGAGACAAGGTCATATCGGCGCTTATACGCGCAGACAGAGAGATGTTGCATTTTATATGATTATAGAAGATTATAGATAACTTTGGCAGAGAACAAATGTACGAATTAAAAAAAAAAAAACATGTAAATCGGATAAGTGGTTCTCAAGTCATAAGCGCACTAACGGACAGACAGACAGAAAGACGTTGCATTTTATATATATATATATATATATATATATATATATATATATATAAATATATATATATATATATATATACATATATATACGAGGCTGGTTTGAAAAGTCCGTGCAAAAATAAAAACTACTTATGTGTTTGGAGTAAACCTTTTTTATTTTTCGACATAGTCTCCTTTTAGGCTTATACACTTCGTCCAACAATGTTCTAGTTTGTTGATCCCTTCCGAATAATAGGATTTGTCTAAGTCTGCAAAATATCTATAAAATCTTTGTCCCGCCAGCCATTTCTTCAAATTGGGGAACAAATAGTAGTCCGAGGGAGCCAAGTCTGGAGAATAGGGGGGATGTGAAACGAGTTGGAATCCTATTTCCATTAATTTTGCGACCACAACTGCTGAGGTGTGTGCTGGTGCGTTGTCGTGATGGAAAAGGACTTTCTTGTGGGCCAATCGCGGGCGTTTTTCTTGCAGCTCGGTTTTCAAACGGTCCAATAACGATGAATAATATTCACCTGTAATAGTTTTACCCTTTTCCAGATAGTCGATGAAGATTATCCCTTGCGAATCCCAAAAGACAGTCGCCATAACCTTTCCGGCCGAAGGAACGGTCTTCGCCTTTTTTGGTGCAGATTCCCCCTTGGTAACCCATTGTTTAGATTGTTGTTTGGTCTCAGGAGTATAGTAATGTATCCATGTTTCATCCACAGTGACGAAACGGCGCTTAAAGTCCTCCGGATTCTTCTGGAACAGCTGCAAACCATCCTTGCAACACTTCACACGATTCCGTTTTTGGTCAAGCGTGAGCAATCGCGGCACCCATCTTGCGGATAGCTTTCTCATGTCCAAATGTTTATGCAAAATATTATGTACCCGTTCAGTCGAGATGCCCACAGCACTAGCAATCTCACGCACCTTAACTCTTCTGTCATCCATCACCATATCATGGATTTGATCAATGATTTCTGGAGTCGTAACCTCCACAGGCCGTCCAGAACGTTCAGCGTCACTTGTGCCCATATGGCCAGTCCGAAAATTTTGAAACCACTTATAAACTGTTCTAATCGAAGGTGCAGAGTCACCATAATGTTTATCAAGCTTCTCTTTAGTCTCCTGAGGCGTTTTGCCTTTCATAAAGTAATGTTTAATCACCACACGAAATTCTTTTTCGTCCATTTCTTGAAAATCACTCGACTTCCTTGATTCACACGAATGCCAAACACAAAGAAATAGACCAATATGGCTGAAACTTGGTGTGCGTTCATTCAAGAGATGCTACTAACTAAACATGACCTCGATACGCGCCGGTGGTGCCATCTCTCGGACTTTGCACGGACTTTTCAAACCAGCCTCGTATATATATATATATATATATATATATATATATATATATATATATATATATAAAATGTTCTCTGCTACATGATATTGTTCCATATTTAATGGTTTATGCAGTGTATTGCAAGAGAACATGCTAGCGGGAAACTTTTATCCGACTTGATTCACTATTATCGTCATTGCTTATTTCTTATACTACCTAATGTAATAAGTTATGTCCTATAACCTGGTCAGAGAACATATATATGTTTAAAAAAAAATAAACACGTAAATCGGATAAGTGGTTCTCGAGTGATAAGCGTACTAACGGACAGACAGAGAGACATTGCATTTTATATATATTATAGATATCTAGATATGCGTATAACATATTAACATATATTTGACAACTTTGCTGGCACCACAGTTCATTTTCAAGAAAAAAATTATTTGCGAAAATGTGTTTGAACGAATATGAACGTCAACATCACCGGAACCTAGCTATTTAAAAGAAAATACACTTTATTTGACATTTCTACAATCTTCATAAATTAACAAATACACGTTTATGTAACTTTAATAATACAAGAAATTCTTGTCTTGTTAAAGGCAGCTGTCCGATGTGTTTCATAGAACGAGGCGAGCCTTCATTATGCATAATTTCCACGATAATTATTAAAATTCTATACTGGTAAAAACAGGATATTCAATTCATCCTACTCTGAGAGTTCGTCGTCGGTTCGTTCACATTAAAACGCCATTTATAAAGTTAGATCATTTGCAAACAAAAAAAAAGTACAGCTAAGTTACTGTACTTAAATACATAAAAATAAAATTTTAATATATAAAAACGATGTAATTAGTTTTTTGTTTATTTGAAATAGAGTGAAGTTTTTTCTCACGTCTCTCTTTATCCCGTCATCCATATGTATTATAAACTCGTCTGTATATAGACAATTGAAGACACGAGTGGAAGAAGGTGTTATGTAAAATTAAATATCAGAAATTTGAAGTAAAATACTTTTTCTTGTAAATTTTGACCTCATAACTCTTCTATCCATTCCCATATCTCCTCATAATTAAGGAAACCCAAATATGCAAGTGAAAAACTTTAAAATATGCGCATAAATAGACTTGAAAAATGTAAATTTATTGTTTTGGATGGTTGTAGCCTCTACTTGATGGAAATTCATTATAAATATATAATAAAAGACTGTTTTTTAGTCAATTTCCACTGGCGTCATCGCAATTTAAATAAACCAGTGGAAATTGACTAAAAAACAGTCTTTTATTATATATTTATAATGAATTTCCATCAAGTAGAAGCTACAACCATCCAAAATTTGAAACAAGCTGATATAAGCTTTCTAGCTTCAAACTACTTCAAGTTACTCCTAAAATGTGCAACAACTACGCAGAATATTTGGTTTTTCAATCAGTGCCTCCAAAACCAAGTAACACCTAAGTATATAAATCTTAAAACTAATAACACCAGCAAAGCAGCCAAAGAAGCAGTTATACTCGCCAAAAGAAAATGAATATACACAGAGAGAAAAATCCAGTATAGCATTAGAGACTCATATAACATGTATCTGAAGGTAATCCACACAGAATTATTATTCAAACTAAATTTTATAGAATTTATGGTCTTAGATTCGAATACACGTGAAAAAGTAAAAACAATAATACATAAAAAATATTTGAAACAATACAATAAACTACAGTATCTCATTCAACAAAAACGTATAACAACACAAAATAAGAAAGAAAAAGAATTTTTTACTGATCATCAATTCTTTAATCGATTTATTAACATTTCCAACACACCTTTTTCGGACAGGGAAAAAAATCTTCTAACAAAAGGTTCCAAACACAATATTCAAACTAACTTCAATATCAAAGAATCGGAGACATTAGGTATTGATACTGAGATTGCCTTGAAAGATAGTCCTAACAACATATTATCAAAATTTCAAACAGCCGAAATTATTAAAAAAGAATTCATATCTAACACTAACAAAATCAACCAAGACTTAAGGACAATAAAAACAATTCAGAGTAAAGCAAAACAAAATGATGTAATCTTTACCAAAGCAGACAAAGGTAACACAGTAATAGCAATAGACAAAATCGACTATAATAATAAAACGATAGATTTTTTCAAAACAGGAAAGTACGAAATTTTAAATAAAGATCCAACAAATACTTTTCAAAAAGAAATAAAACAACAAATTGAACAGGCTAAAAGTATCATTCACGATAAAGATAAATTTAAATTGATAAATATGAATCCCCAAATCCCACAACTTTATTCACTCATAAAACTACACAAACTTGACCACCCAATCAGACCAGTTGTTTTCTACATGTCTGCTCCAGCATATAAGACGTCATCCTTTTTAATTGATTTAATCAAACATCATACCAAATTTGAACCTAAATATAGTATCAAAAACTCATACGAACTCGTGAATAAAGTTAAGAATATAACAATACCAGATAATTCTAAATTAGTCTCTTTCGATGTCAAAAACTTATTTCCAACTGTTCCCCCCAGATGAAACAATAATTTTAATAGAGAACCTATTAACAAAAAACAAAGTAAATGAAGTTATAAAAATGGACATAATCAATTTATTAAGAACTTGCCTAAGACAAAATTATTTTTCATTTAATAATACATTCTACAATAGTAAGGAAGGGTTAATTATGGGGAGTCCATTAAGGCCATTACTCGCCGAAATTTTCATGGACAGTATTGAAACAATGATATTTAACAACCATAATAACAATAGTAATAATTGTCTATACTGGTATCGATACGTAGATGATATAATTGTATGCTTTACAGGTACGGACAGACAATTAACTTTTTACAGTATATTAATTCTTTACATAGAAATATCATTTTTACAATGGAAGAAGAAGTCGAAGGGAAAATTAATTTCCTAGACTTAACAATCAGTAAAGCCATGAAAAAAACATGAATTTGCAATATATCACAAACCTTGTCATACAGAGACCACAATTCACAATAGTTCTCACCACCCTAACCATCATAAACTTGCAGCTTATCATAGCTTTATACATAGACTAACTAATATCCCCTTATCAGAAGAAAATTTTACTAAAGAATTAAACTACATAAAACAAGTAGCCGTTAACAACGGTTATTCGGTTACTTTAATCAATAGTATCGTTAGGAAAAAAACTTAGAAACAAGGCAATCTCAGAAATATACCCACGTTTTAAGGACAGAAATACCACTTTTAAATGCTTAACCTATTTCGGCAAACCAACGGAAAAACTGGGGAAAAATTTTTAAATCAAAAAAATATTAACATAGCTTAAAAGACTAACAATACTATAGGGAAATATCTTAAAAACTACAAACCACAAATCAATAAAGACAATAAATCGGGGGTTTATCAATTAACAGGTGGGTCATGTCCTAAAACATACATCGGACAAACTGGACGTACATTTAGACAAAGAATTACAGAACACGAAAAAAGTTTCATCCATAGAAAATCTAATTCAACATATGCTAATCATCTTTTAACAGAAAATCACACATTTAACAAGAATTTCAAAATTTTACACACCCAACAAAAAGGTTTAAAACTAAACCTTTTAGAGACAATGCAAATAAATCGATTAAGGACTACAGGTACCTTACTCAACGACCAGGTAGATTTAAGTAATTCACCATTATTGAATTTATTCTAATAACTCTAAATCTGTGTGGATTTCCCAATACTATCAATGTAATTTAATTATGTGTAATATTATAATTAAGAAATTATATAAAACTGTGAATATTAAACCTAATTGACGTCACGAACCCAACCAGTCTCTTCTCAAGGTAGACTACCCCCAGCTATCAAAGAGCAGATCAGGGATAAAAACCGGCTGCTCAGAAGAGCCCTCAGGACGGGAGACCCCCGCCTCAAAAGGCTCGCAAATCAAGCAACGCAGCAGGTGAAAGACTCACTTGCTGAATTCCACAGCAGCAGGTGGGAGTCCAAAGTAGAATCCCTCACTACCCAGGACTGTTCTCTTTGGAAAATGGCAACAGCCCTTTCCAATGACGAGCCAAGGTCCATGCCAGCCCTCACCCACGCCGGCACCACAGCCTCCACAACCCAGGAGAAGGCTGACCTTCTGGCAGATCTGCTAGAGGAACAGTTTTCTCCTAACACTCCTGCCCATCCCGATCCAGCCCGTGATCTTAGGGTCGCTACAACCATACAGACCCTAAATCTTGCCCAGCCCCCTCGCAATACGTACTTCACAACCCCCTCCGCTGTTAATGAGATCATTCGATTTACCTCAATCCGAAAAGCCCCAGGTCATGATAAAATTACAAATAAAGCCCTCAAAAAACTCCCCAAGAAACAAATCTCAGAAGCCACCAATATCATTAACAGCATACTGAGACTCAGCTATTTCCCACTCTACTGGAAAAAAGCTGAGGTCATTATGATAAAAAAACCAGGCTCTCCATCCCACGAGGCAAGCAGCTATCGGCCAATCAGCCTACTTCCAGGCCTTGGCAAGATAGCTGAAAAAGTCATCCTCGAAATCGTCAGAGCAAAGTCCACAGCGCTCCGTGTTGTCCCTGACGAACAGTATGGCTTCCAGCCCCTTCATGGCATCATCCATCACACCACGAAACTCGCCCAAACCATTTCCAACAGCTTCAACAAACGTCACAAAGTTGGAGCTGTGTTTCTTGATGTAGCAAAGGCCTTCGACCGAGTCTGGCACGAAGGCCTCATTCTGAAACTGATCCGACACGGCTACCCCCTTTTCATTAACAAACTCATTCAATCCTTCGTCTCTGACAGAACATTCCAAGTCAGAGTCGATAAGGCCATCTCCGAAGTCAAGGCCATTAGAGCCGGAGTCCCTCAAGGCTCCGTCCTCTCCCCCCACCTCTTTAACATTTTCACAGCCGACATTCCAAAAACGGATCAGACTACCCTACTCCTGTATGCTGACGACACAGCCATCATAGCAGAATCCAGCAGCTACAGAATCATCACCAGTAGATTGCAGCGCCACCTGAACGTCCTCGCCCCCTGGTTCGACCGATGGAAGATCCAGCTAAACCCATCTAAGACACAGGCCATCGTCTTCGCCAAAGGCAACGGCACTCCTTATGGACAACTCCAGCTCCAGGGATCCCGCATCCAATGGGCAACCACCATCAAGTACCTGGGAATCCAGTATGACAAACACCTCATCTGGAAAGACCAGGTCTGTGCTGCCTCAAGGAAAGCCAAGCAACTACTGGGCAAGCTGTACCCAATCATCAACCGGTCCAGTAAGTTGCAACCAAAAATCAAGCTGCTAATTTATAAAACCATCGTGAGGGCAGGACTCACACACGCCTGCCCTACTTGGTCTAAACTCACCAAGACACGCAGAGCTCAACTTCAGGCAGTACAGAACAAGGCCCTGAGGATGATCACGGGAGCCCCATGGTTCGTCCGAAACCGGCAATTGCATAGAGACCTCGGTGTGCCAACAATCAAGGCACACATTAGGTCCACCAACATCAAGTTCTTCGCAAAGGCGCTACAACACCCAAACGCCACCATAAGGAGCGCATTCCACGTGCCCGCCAACGCCCGCCATCACTATCCAAGACCTTCTGACCCCATATCCGACGAAGACGATGGCCCTCCCCCACCCCCATGAAGATTGTAACCTAGATTAAGTTTAGAATTAAGTTCTAGATTAGTTTAGAATTAAGCTCTAGTTAAGTTAGATTAGTCAACCAATGTAATTAAAACCCAATGTCCTAGGTTAAGTTAATTAGGATTACTGTATAGAACCTAGGTTAAGTAGTATAGGAATATAAGCTATCATAAATGTAAGTAAGAGGCATAGCCTAACTTAAATTCAATAAAGACAATGACAATGACCTAACTTGACAGTGTAAAATGTAGATCTGAAGAAGCTGCATCGACAGCGAAACGCGTCATCGCAATTTAAATAAACCAGTGGAAATTGACTAAAAAACAGTCTTTTATTATATATGTAAATTTACTGTTTCACGTTACATGATACGAGTACTATACAAATGTAGCAATAAAAACCCATTTTAAATTTTGTACGGTGCTGCATCTGACAAAATAAGCAAAAAATTACCTCCTGGAACAGGCGTAGGAAGAAAAAACTTCGACAGTTCCTCTTGAACAAATCTGGCCACTGTCAATGCATTTGTTTTTTCTAACTGTTTGGAAGCAATCAGATAAGATTTTGGCAAAATATCGTCGCTAAGAACTCCAATCAATAAATGCGCAATATACCGTCCTCTTGAATCGGTGGTTTCATCAATACATATGTAAAAATGTTCGTTGCGAATTTTACCTTTAATTTCCTCAATTATCTGTGAATTCAAGGAGCTTACGTCGTTTCTCCGTATTGTTGTTTCACCTGGGATATTAAATTTGCAATACTTCTGGAGGAAGGAAGTAAAGTTTTGATTACGTAGCTTCGATAACGGAATGTCTGATCTCATCATTGCACGGCATAGATCTCGGTTAAAGATGTCTTGTTCATTAAGCTCTTTATTTTTGTACGTTGGTTGGAAACATTGCATTAATGTGTGTTGTGGCCTATCTCCAGGTTTCGTCTTACTCAATTTGGCAATATGGCAAGAAGTTTTCACGTGTTGCTCTATTTGAAATTTTTTATCGCATGGTATCTGCAATAAAAAAAAGAAAATTTAATTAAAATCCCAAGGAAAAAATTCGTTAAATAGAAAACTAGGTGCTTAGGGAAGGCAAAAATTAAAATTCTGCTTTGTACCTTTTTTATTAGATTACCTAGAAATACATACGTTTACGTATGTATTTCTATTTCGTTAAATGGAACAAAAATAACTTAAATAACATTGAAAATAACATCAACGGCAAAATCCTGACAAAAATTTCGTTATGTTTAAATATTAAACGAAAATGAAATACCCTGTATATTCAATAGGTATTCAAAAATTATACTTACAATTTTAACACATGCAGAACAGTAGATTTTTCTCATATCTATTCTTAGTTCTTTGTATGGTTTAATCCACACTGACACACTACTGGCTTTGGGCATTTCACTGTAGTAAAATACGACTCACAAGATAAAAAGCACAAATCGACGTAACCACTTTAAAAGCACAACCAAAAATGAAATCTAATAAATTAATAATACAAGTATGCTCTGATGGCCGTCTGGGGTTTACTGACTGGTTTTTACTGACCATAAAATAATAAAATTGATTTGGGGAAAACCACCGGCGCGGCGGCGGCGGCCTAAACATTGAACCTTATTCCGAAAAATGAATGAAAACGCCTGCCAAAGACCTACATTATTATAAATTCCTTCAAATATGCACATATATGCTATTTTTAAAGCCTTTATGCAAATATTTAAAAATATGCAATATATGCGCTTTGCATATTTGGGTGTCCTTACAGTCATAATATTAGATTTCTATTATCTTTATCATACACAGGTGTACAAGTATGAAACGCGGATTTTTTTTTCTAAAAAAAAAAACATGTTAAATTCGGAAGAATGATAAAAAGTTCTTTATTCAAAGTATGCTCCATCGCTTGTTATACATTTTTCTCATCTTTCGGGCAATTTGTGAATAACACGCCAGTAAAAATCTTCCCCTTTTGCTGCCAACCATTCATCGAGCCATTTTTTCACATCTTCGTACGAACCAAAGCGCTGCTCCGCAAGTGCGTGACCCATCGATGCAAACAAGTGGTAATCGGAAGGTGCCAAGTCTGGTGAGTAAGCCGCGTGGGGTAGAACTTCCCAGCTGAGTGCTTCCAACCTGTCGCAAACTGGTTTTGTTGTATGTGATGGAGCATTGTCGTTAATAAAAATGACTTTGTGTTGCCTCTTTCGGTATTCTGGCCTTTTTTTAAGCAGCGAACGGTTCAAATCGATTAATTGTTGTTGGTAACGTTTAGTATTAACCTCTTCCTCAGGTTTTAACAGCTCATAATAGACTACGCCCCTCTGGTTCCACCAAACACAGAGCATCGTCTTTCTGCCAAAGCGATTCGGTCTTGCGGTCGATGTGGATGGTGGGCCTGGATCTACCCATGATTTTTTGCGCTTGGGATTCTCAAAATGAATCCACTTTTCATCCCCTGTAACTATACAATGCAAAAACGACTTCCTTTTGTACCAAGCGAGCAAAATGTCACACGTGTTTTTGCGCTTTTCCATTTGCCTGTCGTTCAACTCATGTGGTATCCATCTACCGGTCTTCTGAATTTTTCCCATCTCTCGTAGCCGATTGGAA
The DNA here is from genome assembly GCA_019049505.1 of Pachyrhynchus sulphureomaculatus. Taxonomy (NCBI): domain Eukaryota; kingdom Metazoa; phylum Arthropoda; class Insecta; order Coleoptera; family Curculionidae; genus Pachyrhynchus; species Pachyrhynchus sulphureomaculatus. The sequence goes on along the minus strand of CM032453.1, from coordinate 170,339,752 downwards.
ACAGCTTGTTGACTAACGCCCAATTGCTCGGCGAGTTGTTTTTGTGTTTGCGAATCATCTTCGTCCAGCAATGCTTGCAATTTCACATCTTCGTATTTTTTTGGCGGTTTTCCACGTTCCTTGTCTGCAACATCGAAGTCACCACTTTTGAAACGCCGAAACCATCGTTCACAGCTATCTTGCGATGGAGCATGTTCACCTTAAGCTTCTCGAAGTAATCGGTATGATTCAACACCAGTTTTCTTCAAATGAAAACAAAATATTAATGATGTCCGCGAATGCTCTTTGTTCGGTATAAATTTCGACATATTGAACACAACAACACAACACTATGTAAAGACTTTTCCAATTTATCACTCGTGCGCGTCTGACACTTGTTCATGACACAACAAAATGGCGCAATGTCAAAACTTTTTAGCACAAACTGCGTTGGTGCACCATCTGTTGTCTGAAATCCGCATTTCATATTTGTACACGATTTTTGAAAATAATGTGATCAACACCTTCTTCCAATCGTGTCTTCAATTATAACTTGTATTCACGGAAAAAAAAAGGTATTTTTTTTTTGCGTTTCTTGATATATTAGGACCCCTAGACACAATTTGTCTGTCAGTCTGTCGGTCTGTTTTCCCCTTGGCAGGATAACTGTCGAACAAAATTAGATATTGATTTCACGTTTTGTACAACATATATAATACTTGACTTAGGAATGGTATGAAAATTTTTGAGCTTATAGTGAAGAGGGTAAAAGGGGTGGAGGCAATGGCGTATTTACCCTAGGACCATGAGGGCTATGGCCCGGGGCGGCAGGCTGCGCCACCCCTCCTGCTCAGCTTTGGGCGCCTTTTATAATCGTTACATACACTGAAAGAAAAAATACCAATATTTTCTTGATACAAGAATCAAAAATTTATAGAACGACAAACCTTAAAGGCCTAGGGCGCCAAATCTTATAAAACGCCCCTGGCGCAATAAATGACCTTTTTTAACAAAAAAAAACGATTTGTTTAGTTTTTAGACGATTTTTGACTGAGAAAAAAATTCTACCGGTGGGAATGATTTTCAAAAAAGAGTTCTACAAGATTGTTTATATTTTTTTAATCTGTTGTTAAAACTATATTGTATATTATTTCCCCTTATCTCCCATTATTTCTCTCTATCTCCCATTATCTCTACATAATTTCCATTATCTAGGCTCTGCTCATCTCCCATTATTTCTCCTTATCTCCCATTATTTCTCCTTATCTCACCATAACTCCCATTATCTAGACTTATCTCTGTTTATCTCCCATTATTTCTACTTATCTCCTATTACTTATACTTATCTCCCATTATTTATACTTATCTCCCATTATTTATACTTATCTCCCATTATTTATACTTATCTCCCATTATTTCTCCTTATCTCCCATTATCTCACCTTATCTCCCATTATTTAGGATTATATCGAATTATAAAGACCATTTTTTATATAAATTTATAAAAACAAGTAAATCGGATAAGAGATTGTTAAGTGATAAGCGCACTAACGGACAGACAGACAAACAGAGATACGTTGCATTTTATATATATTATATTCTTTGCAACATGATATTGTTCCATATATAATGGTTTAGGCAGTGTATTGCAAGAGAACGCGCTAACGGTAACCTTTTTTCCGACTTGATTCACTATTATCGTCACTGCTTATTCTTTATGTTACCTAACGCAATAAAATATATCCTATAACCTGGCCAGAGAAGATATATATGTTTTTTTAAAAAAAAAAAGCACGTAACGCACTAACGGACAGACAGAGTGACGTTGCATTTTATATATATTATAGATAGATAACCTAGCCAGAGAACGTATGTATGTTTAAAAAAAAAAAGCACTTAAATCGGATAAGTGGTTTTCCAGTGATAAGCGCACTAACGGACAGACAGACAGAGAGACGTTGCATTTTATATATAGTCTAGATAGAAGATTATAGATAACCTGGCCAGAGAACAAATGTATGAATTAAAAAAAAAACCCATAAATCGGATAAGTGGTTCTCGAGCGATAAGCGCACTAACGGACAGACAGAAAGAGATTGAATTATATATATATATATATATATATATATATATATATATATATATATATATATATATATATATATTATATTCTTTGGTACATGATATTGTTCCATATTTAATGCTTTAGGCAGTGTATTGCAAGACAACGTGCTAGCGGAAAACTTTTCTCCGACTTAATTCATTATTATCGTCACTGCTTATTCCTTATGTCACCTAACGTAATAAAATATATCCTATAACCTGGCCAGAGAACATATTTATGTTCGAATAAGTGACTCTCCAGTGATAAGCGCACAAACGGACAGACAGGCAGACAGAGATACGTTGCATTTTATATGTATTATAGATGTAATAAAATATGTATCTGTAACCTGGTCAGAGAACATATATATAAATTTAAAAAATCACGTAAATCGGATAAGTGGTTCTCGAGGAATAAGCGCACTAACGGACAGACAAACAGACAGAGAGACGTTGCATTTTTTATATATTATAGATATAGATTATTATTATTATTATATAACCTGGCCAAAGAATATATGTATGAATTTAAAAAAAGACACGTAAATCGGATAACTGGTTCTCTCGTGATAAACGCACTAATGGACAGACAGACAGATAGAGAGACATTGCATTTCATATATATTATAGATTATAGATATTCTCTGCTACTTAATATTGTTCCATATTTAATGGTTTAGGCTGTGTATTGCAAGGGAACGCGTTAGCGGCAAACTTTTTTCCGACTTCATTCACTATTATCGTCACTGCTCATTCCTTATGCTACCTATCGTAATAAAATATAGCCTATAATCTGACCAGAGAACATATGTATGTTTAAAAAAAAAGTACGTAAATCGGATAAGTGGTTTTCCAGTGATAAGCACACTAACTGACATACAGACAGACAGAGAGACGTTGCATTTTATATATATTATAGATAATTGCGTTAAAAAAATACATATTTTTTGCCTAGAACGTTTATTTGCGTGGGAAGTGGTGGGTAAATAAAATATTTTTTAATAGAATGTTACTTCTTTGAAACATTATCTTTTTAGGCTCTTTCAACCTTGGACGACCTTACTACGAAACTGGCAGATCTTGGCGGTCACTCATCCTGGTTATGTAGCCTTCTTGACCTACGATGAAGTAAAAGCCAGGTTGCAGAGATACATAAACAAGGCTGGCTCGTACGTCTTTAGGTTATCATGTACGAGACTTGGCCAGTGGGCCATAGGGTATGTGACGCCGGACGGGGAGATACTGCAGACGATACCTCAGAATAAGAGCTTAATCCAGGCGTTGTTGGATGGGTACCGGGAAGGATTGTAAGTGTATAGATATATCGATTCAGCTACAATTATAAGTTCCATCAATAGTTTAATAAACTTAATATTAATTATTGTGTAATATTTTCCAGAAAAAAATGTCCAAACTGTTTCAGTTACCTGTTTCCGGACGGCAGATCCGTCAACCCCGACCTATCTTGGGCGGTCCAGCCGAGCCAGGAAGACCACATAGCAGTAACCCAGGAACAATACGAGTTATATTGCGAAATGGGTAGTACGTTCCAGCTGTGCAAAATTTGTGCGGAAAACGATAAAGATGTCAGGATAGAGCCTTGCGGACATTTGTTGTGTACGCCGTGTTTGACTGCATGGCAAGCAGTAAGTATTACAATTTTTAATCGTACTGATGAACAGTACTCTTACTCTATCGTAGCAGTATACAATAAATTGTATTTCAGGCTAATAAAAGCTTAAAAGACCGACAGCGGATTGTCCAGCTAAACAATTACTGCCTGGCAGAGCGCTAGTCAGGGTTCCACCGTACGTATTGCAATGTTACACTAGTATTGCAAGTTTTGGTCTCTTGTTTGTCGATCCTAGCTCGACTGATGAGTTGAGATACGGCGAAACGCCTTTTTCCGAAAGACGTCTCCAAACATGAATCTTCATAGGGCGTTTCAGGATGCGTTGAACCAACTGATTAGTTGAAATTAAGAATCATGGAGTGATAATATAACCCCAAAATAAAGCTTCATAGGACAAAATTACATTGCTCCAGTCTGGATATATGTTTTCGTCTGCCCAAGCGATTCGTTTGGCTATGTTTTCTTGATTGTACTCCACAACTTCAAATCGTTAGCCCGGAGATGAATGCGAATCGTTTCACATGATATATCAAAACCTTTCTGCTTTAGGTTTTGCGCCTCTTTTTTTTGCGCAAATTAATTTGAGAATTTCGGGAACATATGTCGTCCTTATCCGATACTTTTCCTCTCGAACCACGTTTTAGTAGATCTTCAATATTTTTTAACTGAGGGTATCATTTTACCCACTTGCTAACGAATGCCCACGACTTGTTCATATACTTAGCGTTTACTGTAGGCATTATGTTATCACTAACACCTTTTTCAACCTACCACCACGAAGATTATACACGTGGAAGTCTCCACTAGACTCACCAGTCCATATCACTAGAAATCAAATAGACTATATTCTAGTGAATAAACGTTTTAGAAATAGTCAAAACATATCCCAGTGCTGTTATAAATTCGGATCACAATACCCTGGCAGGGATCCTAAGGATTATCTTGAAAACGTCAAAAAGAAAACAAAAAAACATATACGATATGCGATAACTTAAAGACGAAAATGTAACAAACGTAATTAAAAAAGATCTTAATAAAGAACTCCGAGACTCAGGTCTAAACGAAGACATAGAATCTGAAATAACAAGGGGGCTAAAGAATAAGTATCTAACTGTGGAACAAACACATAAAAGGAAGGAATGGATGACAGATGACATTCTAAGACTAATGGAGGAAAGTCGGTTACACAAAAACAGAGGTAACAAAAGAGAATATAGCAGACTACACACACAAACACAGAAAGAAATTCGAACGGCTAAAGATAGATGAAATGGTGAAAGATGGAAAGAGATAGAGGAGTTGCAGGGAAAGTATGATCTTTAATATCTATCGAAAAATCAAAGACGGACGGAGAATGAAATCAAATGGACGTCTAATAGATCATCAAGGAAACGTTGTTATCGATAAAGAAGAGAAACTGAAGATATGGCAAGACTACATTATAGAGTTATTTTCTGATGCAAGACCAGATCAGCCACAATGCTCAATAAACTTGTTTGGGCTCTGTATTACCACCGATGAAGTGCAATAAATCAACTAAAAAATGGAAAAGCCACCGGTCCTGATGAATTCCATGGGGAGTTTCTTAAGCTCTTAAATGAGGATGAGTTACGGTGATCTACAATAAGATCTATGATTTAGGCAGAATACCAGAAAGCAGGTAAAGTCTGAATTTATAACGATCCCAAAAAATGCAGGCGCTAAAAAATACGGAAAATTATTCACAGAAGAATATACATACCAGAAGAATATACATTGACCGGGAATCCAATCTATAGCTTTGCAGATGACAGTACGCTTGTCTCTTCATTCACCTTGAACGCTCGGACATCGGCTGCTCAGGCGAATATCCGCAGACAGCAGGAGGTCGTTCAACTTAACAAAGACCTGGAAGAAATTCTATCTTGGGGTGACAGTAACCAAGTGGAATTTAACGCTACAAAAACCCAAGCGGCAGTTTTTTCTAAAAAAGTTAACGTTGCTGGATCCGACATAGTTATGTCGGGGCACTCCATTCCCCTAGCATCGTCGCTCAATTTGTTGGGCGTTAGTTTGGGAGCAAATATGTCTTGGCATGAACATGTTGCAGGCATAGCAAGGAGAGCTTCTCAAAAGTTGAGAATATTATTTAGAACCAGAAAGCATTACACCCCACAGCAACTGTTAATTCTTTACAAAGCCCAAATTCGACCAACTATGGAATACTGCTCCCACGTTTGGGGCTCCGCTCCCAAACATACACTGCATTTGTTGGATTCTGTTCAGAGAAGAGCGGTCCGTCTGATTGGGGACCCGGAATTGACCGGCGGCCTTGATTCGCTGGAACATCGAAGAACGGTTGGCGACTTGAGTCTGTTCTACAAGTATTTTCATTGAAAGTATTCGAAGGATGTAGCCCGCTTAATTCCTCCCAAAGCGGTGCATGTTAGAAATACACGTCGCGCTGGTGCTTCGCATCCGTATGAGGTTCAGCTTGTTACTCCGCGTACAACGCTTTTCAAGCAATCTTTTATATGGAGAACGTCATCCCTCTGGAATAATTTGCCCAGCGCTGTGTTTCCCACCGAGTACAATTTACAGCGATTCAAGAACAACGTGAATCGCTTTTTTTTTTTCCGCACTCGTGCCGCTCCTGGAGCGCTTTAGGGACTTCCCTGCAGCACGTGTGCTAGACCAATAAAAAAAAAAAAAAAAAAAACATACAAGTCGTGTGAAGAAAACATGTCAGCTACACAATTCGGTTTTCGTGATGCCATGGGAACCAGAGAGGCGTTATTTTCTATGCAGTTTTTGATTCAGCGATGTCAATTGTGACGTATATTTGCGCCTGATCGACTACCAAAAGGCCTTTGATAGAGTCCCACATCACAAAATGATCGAAATTCTGAAAGACCTTGGATTAGATGGAGAGGATCTGCGGATTATTGGCAACCTCTACTGGAACCAGATGGCATGTATTAAAGCAGAAGGGGAGCATTCAGAAGCAATATCGATTGAACGTGGAGTAAGGCAGGGTTGTGTTTTGTCTCCACTATTGTTTAATATATACTCTGAGCAAATCTTCAGAGAGGCACTGGAAGAGGCTGATGAAGGAATACTGCTTAATGGGGAGCGGATAAATAACTCCACAATATTCATATCTAGGTATAGTATTTTTCACGATCTCACAAATTGACTTGGCTACCTATACCCATTAAAAATTCAACAAGATTCGTAAGCGATTAATTTATGGCCGTTTAATGGCAAGGCATCGTGCAGGGCCGCACTATACCTGATTTATTACCACACATATGTGGTAAACTGGAACTTTAATTTCGCCCAAAAAATATTTAAGAAAAACTCAGCTCAGAGAATATGTTTTCTTAAGTTAAGTGATCAGTAAAACAAACATTTTTTTTTAGTGTTCCGTACGGAACACTTCTAAGATCACTTCGGTGTCTGTCCGTCTGTCACACCCGATTTTCTCCGAAACTATTTGTCATAGAAAGTTGAAATTTGGTAGTAATATAGGAATTGATGGCCTCATCAGAGCCATGTAGTTTTGAAAGTTAAATTTTGGGGGGTGAAATCGGAAGTGAACAAATTTTTTTTTTACTAGGTAATCGAGTGTGGTGTCAAATGAAAGCTTGTGAAAACACGAGTAAAAAATATATATATAATGTAATACTTGCGCGCACTTTTCTTTGTATTATTTTTAAAAAATCGCGAAAAATCGCTGTCCACCCGCCTTATCTGGGAAAGTACTTATTAAAAAATTTTGAAAAAATTCTGGAATATTCTCCACGGGGTGTAGATTGAACGAAAATTATCACGAGTGCATTACCTGTAATAATTTATCTGGTATATAAAAAAATAGAAATTTCAAGGTCATCAATTTTCAGTAAAGATTGGAAATAAACTTTGTTGAAAACTTATTTGGGGTGTGTTTTGTAAAGTCACTGATCATTTTATATCACCGTAACATAAATTTTGACTTAAGGGATTCGTATTGAGGGGTAAAATGGGAAGTGAAAAAAAATTTTTTATACTAGGTCATCGAGTGTGGTGTCAAATGAAAGCTTGTGAAAACACGCGTAAAAAATATATATAATGTAATACTTGCGCATACTTTTCTTCTTATTACTTTTAAAAAATCGTGAAAAATCGCTGTCCCCTACCTTATCTCGAAAAGTACTGATCAAAAAATTTTGAAAAAATCCTGGAATATTTTCCACGGGGTATAGATTGAACGAAAATTATCATTACCTTTAATAATTTATCTGGTATAGAAAAAAAAAACAAAATTTCAAGGTCACCAGTTTTCAGTAAAAATTGGAAACAAACTTTGTTGAAAACTCATTTGGGCTGTGTTTTGTGAAGTCACTGATCATTTTATACTACCCTAACAAAATTTTTTATTTTAAAAACAATCAACGTGCGGAACACTAATTGTGCAAGTTCAACTTGCACTTGACCGGTTTTATTTTCATTTATTGGTAACTTTCGATAAAGCTACAGTGATAGCGAAACATGTTGAAATATTAAAATAAATTTGGAGTTTACCAGTAAATGAAAAAAAAATTGTTTTTTTTTACTGTTCACTTAACTTAAGCTTAATGGATCTCCACCAAGTATCGGCCAAAACAATACAATATATTTTCTCTAATTAAATTTGATCAATTTTCATAGTTTACTTGAAAATAGTCGTAGTAAACATTACTGATTATCACTTATGTTATTTATTTTAGAAATTATGTGTCTTCATCATAATAAAAATGTATAAAATATCTACTGGAAATGCCTTGGCCTAGCTAGATAATTGATAAATTCATTAATTTATTTACCAGTTTGTAACACTTAGCGATAAAAGTATTTTTTCTATATGTTATTATTCAAAATAAGTTGTTATGAAATGCTTCATTTAATACTATTTTCAGACTAATTACTATTTTTGATTGATAAATCAATTGCACATACTACGATGTTTTTATTGGGAGCTATTAAAAACACTGATTATTAATAGAGCATTGAGAAATTATTAAAGTCTATAAAATCTAGCTATAAAGGAAAGCTCACAATGCGCAAAAAAATATTTTACTAGGTAATTGCCGTTTACGCTGAAACACTTAGTCTTGAAACGTTACGTTGATAACACTTTCGTAATTTGGCTACACGGTCAAGAATTTCTTGAAAATTTTTTCAATCATCTCAATTCATTCCGTCCATATATCCACTTCACCTTTGAGCTTGAAGATGATAAGGCTTTTCTTTGCCTTCTTCTTAGTGTGCCTTATTTTCTAAGGACGTTGGCGATCACATTTGCCCATCAGTAGATGTCATGTTTATCCACTGTCATAAGTTTTTTCCTTCAATTATAAGTTGCAGGAGCTCATACTTTTGGCTTCTCATAATATGGCCAAAGTAAGTGCTTTTTCTTTCTTTAACAGCTCAAATCAACTCTTGTTCTTTTCCCATCCGATCAAGTATTTCCACGTTTGTGGTATGCGCTATCCAAGGAACACGCAGCATTCAGCGATAGGACCACATCTCAAATGACTCCATTCTTTGTTGTGTTGTCTCAGTGATTGTTGCAGCTTCTATACCATATAACATGACCGAGAATACGTAGCATCTTAGCACTCTTGTTCTTGTTTTTTAAGTTTAGTTGGCAGTTAGGAGTATGCTGCGCATGTTATTAAAGGAGCTTCAATTCTTGAGCACATTTCAATAAAGTAGACCCAATCTTCACTAATTACGCTTCCTAAGTACGTTATTTTTGTTACGCTTTCAAGTGTTTCTCATGTACTTTAATATTTATGTTTGTATTAGGATTCTTACTGACCACCTTTGTTTTTGTTTTGTGCGTATTCAGTTTCATTCCATACTCCTCATATGCATCAACAATTCCATTCATGAGTTTTTGTAGGCTTTCTTCACTGCCTGTTAGAATGACTCTATCATCAGCGTCGCGTACACATACACCATTAATTGTAATTTCATCTTTGTTATCAGACAGTGCTTTATTGAAGATTTCCTCCGAATAGACATTGAATAACAGGGATGCCAAATACAACCCTGACGTACGCCTTTCTTTATTTTTATTTTTTTGAACGTGCGATTCTCAAATTTTATTTTGGCAGTCTGGTTCCAGTATAAACTTCATATTATTTGTAAGTTTTTGTCATCAATGTTACACGATTGTGTTATTTCCAACATTCTCTCATGTTTTACCATATCAAAGGCTTTTTGGAAGTCTATGAAGCATAAATAAACATCAAAATTGACATCCTTCAATCAGAGCGCGGTCGAAGAATAGTGCGTCCCTCGTTCCTAGTCCGTTCTTAAAGCCGAACTGTGTTTGTCCAGTACGTTCATCTAGTTTTTTTAATACTCTTTGGTGGATTATTTTAAAGAAGAGTTTCAAGATGTGGTTCATTAGAGTTATATTCCAGTATTCCTCGCACTTTCTAGGGTTATTTTTTTGACAATGGTATAAAAATTAATGTCAACCAATCATGAGGTACATCACCTGTGTTGTATACACTGTTGAGGAGGTCCTGTATAATGTCCATATGTTTTTCAAGAAATATTTTAACGATTTCTGTAGGTATATTTTCTTCTCCAACTGCCTTTTTGTTTTTAAGCTGATTTGCTGCTGCTAATATTTCGTCTTTATTTATGGGGGGCCCGTTGTATTAAGCTTATTTGTATTATGTTGTCTAGTTGTGTCACTATACATTTCCCCTATATATTCTTCCCTTCTATCTATTCTTTCTTGTATGTTCAGTAGTAGTTTATCTTCTTTATCCTCTATTACCTGTGGTTACCTTTGTAACCTTAGTACAACAGCTTTTTTGATTTTCTTATCTAAATTAAATATGTCGTATTTCTTTTTTGATGCTTCTATTTCTGTGCATTGTTCATTTAGCAAAATGTCTTTATCCTCCTTTATCTTTCTTTTTATTAGGTTATGCGTTTCTTTGTATTTTATATTATTGTTGTTCTTATACTGTCTTCTTACTTCCATGATATCCAGTATTTCCTCCGTCATCCATGATTGTTTCTTTTTGGTTGTATTTTGTTTCAGGTGCTTTTCCATTACTTCTTCCAGTGTTTCTCTGATGTGGTGCCATTTTTCTTCCGGTGCCTGATGAGTTCCCAGTTTGTTTGTATCCAGACTTCTACCAATCTCCTTATGAATCCTCTTCTTTGTGACTTCTTCTTTAAGTTTGTTGTTGTTTGTTCATGTTTTAACTTTTTTAGTCTAATCTTGATAGTTATAAGCAGCAAATTCTGGTCTGTAAATATATCTGCTCTAGAATAGGTTTTAACATATTTGACTATATTTCGTTGTCTTCTATGGATGGTTATATAGTCTATTTGATTTCGAATGATTTTGTTATTTTTTCCATCTGCAGTGGCTTTCCACTTATATAACCGTCGGAATGGCAATTTAAAATAAGTGTTCATAATAGAGACGTGCTTTTCTTTGCAGAACTGGATCAGTCTCTGACCTCTATCATTACGTTTACCCGAGCCATAATTCCCCACAATGTCCTAGATATTCTTATTAATCGAAAGACTGATATGGCTTTGGGTCACTCAGTATACAAGAAGATCTCATTTCGAAATTTCAACCTACGGAAATATAAGATAATAACTCGATTTTCTACATGTCCTAAACTTTCTCAACATCTTAGATCTCTCAAAGATAAGATTCCCTTGGGAAATCCAGGAATCTTCAAGATCCCATGTAGCTGTAGTAAAATCGGCGAAACAAGAAGGAAAGTATGTATGTAAAGTACATCAAAGTACAGTGCGTCCCTGTTACGCTTCCACTTTAGTACCTCTAGAAACAGGATACTATATTTTATTTGATTGAAATATCTAAACATCCATTAAACTGGCCAAAAATTACACTGCGTGGCATGATTTTGGTACCCGAAAAACTGATTGCTATTATAGTTTCCTATTAGTTATAGTATGTAAACAGTGGATGTCTTTTGTTTCCATCACGTCTTGCTTTTAAGGTACACACCGATAACCTTTTCTTAACCTACCCTCATATTGTTCATATTAATAAATGTAATCGCTAGATAATCTATTGAGAGGATATGTTCATTTCTTGTTAGTTTCTTTGAGATTACCTGATTAAGAGTGTAATAATACAGTTTTAAAGATGAATACTGAAAAAAGTAGTCGCCGTCAGTGCAAAACTTCACCAAACAAGTTTTGTTACGTGTGTGAACCGTACATTCTTAAGTCTCAAGGAAAAAAAATATCTGAAAAAGTATGTACTGCGTATTTTCTATATTTTGGACGTACTGTACATCAAGATAAACCCTGGATTCCGCAATTGTTTTGTGTATCATGTTATGCTACTCTAATGTCGTGGCGCGAACCTAGTAATCATTTTAACGATCGCTACTTCTGCATGACTGATGTACGAGGATTTTCAAAGAAAACGAAGCATAATATCGAGTACCCTTCTGTGAATTCTGTATCAAAACCAATACCATATAGTGAAGACATGACTCCTCCTTTGCCTCCTAAGAAAAGTCAAACTGAAGAGTTAGATATACCAAGCGATGAAAATAACGATGGACAAGACATGGAAGTTGACAACCAAGATCCAGACTTTTTACCCTCTTCAAGTGATCTATGCCAACCGCATTTAATTCAACAACGGGAATTAAATGATTTGATACGGGACTTGAATTTGTCTGTTAGACAAGCCGAATTACTTGGATCAAGACTACAGGAATGGCACTTGTTGGCACCAGATACAAAAACATCTGTACAACGAAAACGAAGTAAAGAAATGGCAACTTTTTACTCTAGTTCAGAAAACATATGTTTTTTGTAATGACATTGTATCTTTGATGGGTGATTTAGAAATTCCCTATAATACAAATGAATAGCGTCTTTTTATGGATGGTTCGAAAACAATTCTGAAGGCAGTTTTACTTCATAATGGTAATAAATATCCGTCAATACCAGTGGCTTATTCAACTGTTTTAAAAGAGACATACGAAAATATGAAATCAATATTGGATTTAATTAAATACAAAAATTTTAAGTGGAAAGTGTGCGCTTACCTCAAAGCTATGTTACTTGGTTTGCAAGGTGGATTTACTAAGTACTGCTGCTTTCTTTGCATGTGGGACAGTAGAGCTACTGATAAGCACTATTTGATCAAAGACTGGCCAAAACGAACGGAATTTGTGTGTAGGAAGTCAAATATAAAATACTTGTCTTTAATCAACCCCGAGACGTCATTTTACCTCCTCTACACATAAAACTCGGCTTAATGAAGAATTTTGTGAAAGCGATGGATAAAAATGGCGAAGGATTTTTATATTTAAAACCTATTTTTCCAAGATTAAGTGACGCAAAGTTGAAAGAAGGTATTTTTATTGGTCCACAAATACGTCTATTAACGAAAAACAACAAATTTGGTCAAACACTAAATGACGAAGAACTATGCGCATGGACATCATTAAAAGCCGCGATAAAAGGTTTTTTAGGAAATCATAGAGCCGAGAATGCAGAACTCTTAGTGAACGATTTGTTAAGAGCATACAAAAAGATGGGTTGCCGAATGTCATTAAAAATTCATTTCCTCCATGCCCATTTCTCTTTTTTTCCATCAAATCTTGGAGCAGTGAGTGATGAACAAGGGGAACGATTTCATCAGGATGTGAAAAGGCTTGAGTTTCGAGGTCGTTGGGACGTAGCTATGTTGGGAGATTACTGCTGGCTTTTAAAACGAGAAGATATTTCCCAACATAAGAGAAAAAGTTAAATATTTTTAACTTTTAATGTACAATACAATATAAACTTTTTACCTTACATTTTATATTTAGTTGTGTCCAAATGTATTAATAATAAGTTTTTTTTAGCAGTTTTATTCGAATTATTGGAAAATTTAATGAAGCTACGTGTACACTGTACTTTACTAATTACTTATTTTATTTAAAATTGCTAACTATCGTACCTAAAAAACAGTACGTGATAGACAAAAAGTACTTATGTATTCTTAATAAGTGGTGTGTTTGAATAAATAAACAGGAAAAATTTAAGTGGGTACTTAATTTTTTTTTTAAATTTGTAACACAGTGTTATCCATGAAACTCCGTCTCCTCTACCTCGATCCACTAATATAAAATGCATGTATGAATAGAATTAAATCAGTTTCGTGCTAGATTCCGAAGAAGTCAGTTCTTGGAACAATCTCTGAAGAAACCGGCAGGATGATTGGCGAAACGTCGCTTATTCAGTCGGTACGAGAAAAATCCAGAAGAATTATACCTACAAAATAATATTTATTTAAAATATTCTTTTTTGTAAATTTTCCAAATCAATAAAATTGACAAAAATTAGGTTTTGTCTTTTCCTAACTCAAATATATTTATCTAAAATGGTTTATTTTCCAGGGATCAGAAGGTCAAGGTAGCCAAGGCTGTCCGTTCTGCCGGGCCGAAATCAAAGGGACAGAACAAATAGTGGTGGATCCGTTCGATCCGAAAAAATCACATCAGAGGAAAAATTGCCCGACAGCGTCCCAGAATCACTTGACTTTGGAGGATGAGGAGGAGTTTGAGGTATCGAATCACGCTTCTGAGACTAACAATACGAATAATTATTCGGAATGAGATTGGACGATTACTTAAATTTGTCTTTGGTTTTTGAACTGTAGCCCAAGGCTTTATTCACCAAGTGTCGAAAAAAAGTCCAAACGTTCATGCAAAATTAACCAAAAATACCACATGTCGCGGCCCCTCCCGGTTGTGCTTTCTTCACAATGTCGCAAAAGTTGACCTAAAAGTTCCAGAACTTATGCTATAAAATCTGAAGTAGTTATTTTTAGGTTACGTGACTTCCGTCATCTTCAAAGTAATTCCCCTGCACCCAGATGAAGCGATCTCTCCGTTTTTTCACGGGTCGAACATTTTATTGGAAGCCGCCAGCAATTCGCGTTGTATCTGTTCTATCCGCTCGAAACAAGACCCTTTTACTTCATCTTTATATGAGGGAATAGTCTGAAATCACAGAGTGTCCACTTAGACGAATAAGGGTAATGGAGGATGACGGTTATGAAATTCTTCATCAAAAACCATGAGCCGTTGTATTGTCGTGATGCAGAAAGAAACTTTTTCGGCCGTTTTTTAACTATGATTTCAAGCATGGTTGCATTCCAAGGTGTTCCGGAAAATTCGTCGTTTTCCACCGCAGTTCAGCCACCCTTAAATCGCTCAAAAATTTTCGTACGGCTCAGGGCTTCGTCCGGAAATGCTTTCCGAATAATTTTATACGTTTCAGTGGCGGTTTTTCCGAGTTTATAACAAAATTTCACATACACATGCTCGCGTTGCTGTGTTTTCAAATCCATTATAAATAGCGTATAGAAACGTAATTGGACCTTTAGGCGAACGTGCACACACATCAAGCCGAGCGAGCTAGCAAGTTGAATCTGGTTACGCAGCGTTGGTAGAGTTGAACCTGCCGCCAGCTATCGACACGAGTCGATACTATTTCGCATTTTTGCTATATAGCTTTACTCCGGGAACTTTTCGATCGCACACGGTCTGAAAATAGTTTACATTCAAAATTGTAATCAATTGAAGACATTGCCAGTTGTCTACTAACGTTAATTAGTAATATAAAATGATGCAAAATAGACATAGCAATGTACACTTTGATAGAGCTTAGCGAACAAAGCACAACGGGTATCGGCGGGATATCCTGGCCAATCGACACAAAAACCTTCGTTTCTTGGGCTACTGTGTTAATAGACAAGCTTGTGATATTTTCCCAGGACCTCAAATAGTTTAACAGCGCATTTACTGCACTATTTACGTGAATTTGGGAGCTATTTATACGAATTATAATATTCACCAAAAAATAAATAAATTTGAAATTTATAGAATCAGTAGTGTCGATCTATCGCACCGCTAATTTCCAAACAAAACGAGATATCGATTTCAAAACTGCAATGTACTCGGTTGAAGACACAATCCTGGAAATTTTTTTTTAAAAAGATGGGCCCGTTAAAATAATTCCTGAAAGGGGCAATACCAAGGGCAACAAACTACATCTCATTCGGATGCTATGTATTCGCGCGACTTGTATTCCCAGCATTCACCGCTCTGGGAGGAATTAAACCAGCTACATCCATCGAACACTTTCCATGAAGTTCTTCGATGTTCTAAGGAATGAAGGCGATGTTCTAAGGAATGAAGGTTACTGATGAGCTCTAGATCTCCGGTTAGGCGTACAGCTATTTTCTGAATAGAATCAAACAAATGCCTGCTTGAAGCAGCGCTCCAAAAATGGAAGCAATATTCACACATTGTTGGTGAAATTTTACAGGATTAAAATTTGTCGTGGAGTGTAAAACTTTCTAGTATGAAATAAAATTTCCAGCTTTTGGGAAGCTCTCTATGCTATGCATGCAACATGTTCATATCGAGACTTATTTGGTTCCAAAATAACGTCGAGCAAGGTGACTGGAATGATGTTGTTCTAGAGAACAGAATAAAAGAAGTGGGAGGTTAATGGACGTCGAATATGTTATATTTTATGTCGAGAAACTTAAATCATTGTTTCGTTAATTCTGATATCAGCTAAGACTAAGGCCCGTGAAGGGTAGGATGCAGATGAAATTTGAAATGTCGTTTCAAGAGAAATTCTTGGTAAATTACTTTGCCATATTTTCTAAAATTAAAAGAAAATGTTGAAACTATTTTTCACAAGTTTGTCTATTAAGTAAACAGCACTCATTGTTCTTAAATACATATTTGTTTGACTCACGCTGTGCTTTTTGTGTTTGGTTTTTATTTAACGGCACATTTTAAAACTTTGGGAGAAAAAGCGTAATTTTATACGACATACGGGTTTGGTCAAAAAAGCTTGCTATAACGAGTTCTTTTTTGCAAGAATATATACATGTACATGTATATACACTCATATATATATATATATATATATATATATATATATATATATATATATATATATATATATATATATATAATATATATATATATATATATATATATATATATATATATATATATATATATATATATATATATATATATATATATATGAGGCATTATTTGTCAAGCGGGACACCCTTCTCTCCATTACAGATTTTAAGATGGGAGGATCTGTAGGGCCTCAAAATTTTCGTCAAGACGTGTACTTTAAAATTCCGTTTGGCGATTTTTGAAATTCAATATGGCATCGCAACATGGCGGCCATAATCAACCAAAAAGTGACTTTTAACAAAAACAGTTGCTTTAATTTATGATAAACATTTAGTTTAAAGTGTAAAAAAAAAAAAACCAGTTGTTTTTTCATATTTTGGTTGTGCCGATTATAAGTTCAGTTACAAAAATGCAATTTGACATCTGTAAACTGCCAAACCCACTGTCAAAACACCCAAAATAACATCAAACCCGTGTTTTACGTTAAATACGAAGTTTACCGATATTATTATATTTTCGGGTTACTGATTACGAATATGATTTGAGAATTACAAAATTGACAGCTACCAACTGCCAAATCCACTATCAAAACTGACATAATAACTTGAAAACTGGGTTTTTCGTTTAATACCGATTTTATTCACAATTATCATGTTTTTGAGGTTATTTATTATAAATTGATTGTAATTTGACAAAATAAAAAAAATGACAGCTACCAACTGCCAAATCAACTGTCAAAACTGACATAATAACTTAAAAACCGGGTTTTACTTTTTGGAACATTTAAAAGAGTTTAAGTTGAATTATTTAGTCTGGCATATTTGACTTGGATAGGAAACTTAACATCAAAATTAGCAGTATTTAAGCTTCATTTTCCAATGGTTAGTTTGGATGTGATTTTAGCAAGTTTATCCTGTACTTCGAAATCAGCCTCCTTGCAAAAAAAAAATTAATCGACAGTGAAATTCGTAATTAATGAAAACGTCAGCTTTTATGTTATTGTGGCAGTTTTGACAGTACATATGGCAGTTGGCAGCTATCAGTTTTGTAATTCCTATGTCATACTCACAATATTGGCTTTACCACGTTATAGACAAAGACAACCAAATAACTTACAGTAAAATCCATATTTAACTCGTTGCCAATGTGATTTTGTTAGTATTCACCATTGATTTGGCAATTGTTAGCTGTCATGTTTGTAATTTTGACATCATATTCGTAAACTGTGGCCCCGAAAACATGATATTTGGAAGTAAAATTCGTATTCAATTTAGACCCCGCTTCTTTTATTACTTTGGCAGTTTCGGCAGTTAACTTGGCAGTAGGTAGCTGTCAATTTTTTTATTTTGTCAAATTACAATCAATTTATAATAAATGACCTCAAAAACATGATAATTGTGAATAAAATAGGTATTAAACGTAAAACCCGGTTTTCAAGTTAATATGTCAGTTTTGATAATGGATTTGGCAGCTGGTAGCTGTCAATTTTGTAATTCTCAGATCATATTTGTAATCAGTAACCCGAAAATATAATAATTCTCGGTAAACTCCGTATTTAACGTAAAAATCGGGTTTGATGTTATTTTAGGTGTTTTGACAATGGGTGTGGCAATTGACAGATCACAAATTGCATTTTTGTAATTGAATTTATAATCGGCACACCCAAAATATGAAAAAACAACTGGTTTTTCCATTTTACACTTTGAACTAAATGTTTATCATAAATTTAAGCAACTTTTTTTTGTTAAAAGTCACTTTTTGGTTGATTATGGCTGCCATGTTGCGCCGCCATATTGAATTTAAAAAATCACCAAACGGAATTTTAAAGTACACGTCTTGACGAACATTTTGAGCCCCTACAGATCCTCCCATCTTAAAATCTGTAATGGAGAGAAGTGGTCTTATGGAAGTTTTTTCGTGCATTATAAGATAGTTCGTTTTAACCGGAAATTCGCTATAAACGGATTCGTTATAAGCAGACTTTACTGTATATATATATATATATATATATATATATATATATATATATATATATATATATATATATATATATAGGGTGTTATGAAAATCGTTTAATATATTGAAACCAGCAAATCATTGCATCAAAAGCAACTGCACAAAAATAACTAAAAACATCGCTTTTCAATAACTAACGACGAAATACACCCTGAAGTTTTATAGTATTTCAATAGCACATGACATTTTTTGCTCTATATTGGAGTTCATCAGCCAGCGTAGGTGAAGAGACGATCGCAGCACAACCGTGACAGATGGAGGGATCTAAGAAGGAAATATTTAAAGGCAATAGTAGCCAAGAAAACCTCTACGTACTGTAAAATTAGAGAACTTATGCCGCTGTTAACTATTTAGCAGTAAGTGGGAAAATAAAGATTAACAACCGCTGATGACCTCCTTAAAGAGACCGTTGGTAATATTTTAACACATCTTCGTAATTTTGCAATTTCATAAGAGATCATTAATCCGATCTCCCGAGGGGGCATGTTACTACATAGCCACACAACAATGTTATAAAAACATAATATAAATAAATATCTGAGTCTGTATCCTATTTGCACTGCTGATATAGGTACCAAATATTATTTTGGATTTGGATTGAAGGTCTTGGTGGTTCACGACGGATGGCGTTGAGGTTTCGTCTTTAGATATTTGGTTTCTAAGTCTCTACTTCTGTCACGGTTGTGTTGCGATTGCCTCTTCATCTAGAATAGGTGTTAAGCTGGATTTTTTATCAAATATTTTGAAGTGTGTCTGTTAAACGTCACAATTTTTTTTTCAGTAAGCCATTATGTATTGTCCGCTTCTATGTGATGTTGCATTTGTTTGCATCTTAGATTTACAGGAAATGAATCACGCACCCCATTATTTTATTTATATTTTGACGATTTTTAAAGTTCTGTATTTTTTCCGACGTTCAGGAAAATATTATATAAGAGTTTGTCTATTGGCCATATTGTATTATATTTGTATTAAAAAAGTACTTATTGAATTGTATGCTCTGCGAGAGCTTTCGCTTTAATCTAGCTGATGATACCATTTGAAATTTTAAGAAGAAGGATTCTGACTGGGTGTCTGTATCTTGTATTATATCTGTATAAAGTTTATATTTATCTAAACATTTAGAAGGCTTATAGAGTAAAAATTACCTCCTACATATTATTTGCTACATTTGTTAATACTAAACCAAGGATTTTGTGCCCTGTAAGTAATAGGGAAACATCTATGTAAATGTTAGGTGTACAAAATAATTCTCTTATAAACCAACTCTGAGTTTTATTTATAAAAAAAGAACTACAGTGCGACCTCGATAATTCGGACTAATTAAAACCGCGGTGATCCGAATTAGTAAATAATTCGAATTACTGAAGCAGGACATTATTAATTTTAAAAAACGAATCATTTAATACGAAACAACTAAAAAATAGTACGTACATAGAATAATATTTAGAATAGAAGCATATCTTATCAAGTTTTATCTTATTTTGTAAAAAAATTTGTAATTTTTGTTTGCTTGACCCTTCTCTTGTGCATCATAAAAGCAATTTCTTTTAATCTTTGAAGTACAAGAACATCACTTAGAGGGATATCTTTTTCTTTTGCCCATCTCATGCACACATTGAAACTTTTAACTGCCTCATCATTCTTCACAGTGTTCTTAACAGTCTGGTTTGTATTAGTATTTAACTCTGAACCTTCATTATCACTCTCGTGTTGTTCATTTGTATCATCTATGTCTTCCAGTAGTAACAAATCTTTATCATTTTCAAGCCAATTACATATTTCCATGTTCGTGAGATTTTGTTCAGTGAGAATATTCAGCATATCTGAAACATCTGTTAAATATTTACGAATTAACCAAAAAAATACTAAAAGAAAAATGTCAGGCTTTACCTTTCATTTCTTCACTCGTGGAGAGCAAATTGTGCCGCAATTCACTCAGAGGAATCAGATCTTCAGCATCATATTCAGTGTCTGGGTTGGTATCTGCCACATAAGCCATAATTTTGTGCCAGCACTTTTTCAAGACTTCAGGGGAGACTTTTTGCCATGAATTGCATAGTAGACATACAGCATCCTTTAGGTTAATGCTTTTTAATAACCTAACAAGGTTCTCTTCATTATTTGATAAAATAGCGGCTAAAAGACTTTTCCGATAAAATAATTTTGTCAGTCTGATTGCATTCTGATCCGTAGGCCGCAAAAGTGCAGTACAATTTGGTGGAAAAAATAATGTTGTAAACTGTCCATCCTCACTAGTCAGCTCTTCTATAGTTCGATGGCTCAAAGCGTTATCAACAATTAGCAGGGCTCTTTCAGGCAAGTTGAGACTTCTTAAATGACTTTTGACTTGACGAATAAAAGAATGATAAAACCAGTCTAAGAAAATTGCTGAAGTCATCCATGCATTGGCAGATGATTTTTACTCAACAGGTATGTTTACATTTTTAAAAGCTCTCGGATTGCAACATGCTAGAAAGGTTACGCGTTCTTTGTTTATTTTTCGACCTGGTGCGGTCTTTTCCTGAGAACGAACCAGCGTTTTTCAGGCAACATTTTCTAATACAGAGCTAATTCATCTGCATTGTATATTTGAGTAGGTCCAAGGTTTAATTCTTTTATCTTATCTGCGATTAAAGTTAGGAAAGGATCGACGGCACTTTCATCATTGGATAGTTTTTCGCCACAGTTTCAGTGTAAAACTGTTTTGCTTTGCCTGATAACATTTTTTAGGAAATTGGGAGGTGCCTTGATCGTTGCGTACAAAACCATGTATACAAACGAGTTTCCATTTCTGGATATTCGGCTTTTCGTAAAGTTTTTCTAACGCCAGAACCGGAATCACATTTGGAAATAAATCTAAAAGAAGTTACACGTCCATAGTGAGTGTCGAAAATTATCTTTAAAATAAATCATATATACATACATTTTGATTTTCCCTTGCTTCTTTTTTATATCCGAAATTGTGAATGTTCCTACTCCGTATTCATTTGCCAACACTTTTCCGCTTTCACCAAGAACTAGTCTTTCTAATATATCGGACTTTTGTTTTATTGTTAGTGTAATATGTTTTCTTTTAGAAGGCATTTAAATATGTAGGTACATATACGTAAAAAAAACGTTTACATACTTATATGAACCACATAAAGCAAAATAGAACGTAGGTATGTTGTACTTGTGTTAATAAACAGACAACTTAAAAGTCCTTAACCTTTAGACGCGATGCGTTGTAGGCAAATCAAAGGCACCTACAGTTTGTGTGAATCCCAGATGTATTAGACTGGAAGTTAGGGGAATCCCCTCACTATCGATTTCAGTTTTCCCATGTAGTTTAAGTTAAGTAGATGTCTAAAAACGTCTAAAGTACTATCAAATACGGATTATAAAGTACACAATGCAATAGAAATGTTTGTCCGGATTATTAAAGAATCCTGTTTAATGGAGATCCGGATTATCGAGGTGGCACTGTAATATGATCTCGATTTATTAATAATAATCTTTACTTTCTGCACATATTAATGGCAACTTTGTCTTCGTGGTATAGTTCTGGCTTACCACACGTTCCACGTCATGCTGTTTGCTAGGACTAACACCAGCAAACTCTCAAAAGCCGGCACGCTTTTTTTTAAAAAAAAAGAGTTAATTGTTGACGGAAATCTTCTCAGATCATGAAAAATTGGGGATAAAGGCGGGTGGGACGGATACTTGAAGACGCCTTCGAGGACTGACTGCCGACTACGCTGAAAAAAAACTGCCGCGCACGCTATTGGTGCGGGACTGCTCGGACTATGAAGACACCGCCCCTCCGTATGTATCCTAAAGTCAACCTTCTAAGACTGAAAGTCTACTTCGACAGAAAAACTGTAGACGGCATGTTGTTACCCCATGGTCAGTTGAGCTGGAAGGCAGACAAAATAGTTTACGCTTTCTTGAATGCGATGCAGGTCTGAAGTCAAGCTGAATGCCGTTGCTAATGAACACAGAGACGTTCTTAAAAGCATTAAAAGGTCGAGCAGCACCCGTCGAAGTTCGTGGCTAGCGGGGTGTTAAAAAGAACAAGATCGTAAGACAAAGCGGCCTTAGAGAGTAAAATGTAGGTCTCGTCTGGTTGACATTACCTAGACGTTAAATGGGGTTGGTTGTCTGGCCTGTTTGCTTGGCCTTAAGCCACCCCACCCACACTACTACATCTTGTAGCAGTATCACCATTTTTCTCCTACTATCGGTAAATTGTGTGTTCAAAAAATTCAATTTGCATTTGTGTGTAGTCCGAAGATTAATTGTACTTCCACGTTGGATGTACGCTTAACAAATCCAATCCGGTCCAATTTTCGTGCAGTTTTGTTTCATGTGTGAGTTTATCATCAGGCCAGGATTTTCACTATATTCGACTAAAATTGATTCCGAAACAACGTAAATATCGGAAAATAACATGAAAAATTTTGTTTTTAAAGGCATTAAAACCTCTCATATCACAATTCTAGCTATACATATTTACGAAAGTAACGATATTTACAGAAAATAGCCGAGATGAGAAACAGTGTTTAGGGATGGGCAGTAATAAATTTTACTTATCAATAGTCGATTGCAACCGACCTATCAATAATTTTAACTTGTTGATAGTTATCGACATATAGATAATTATTACCTAAAAGTTGACGAAACCTTTCTTCTAAATAAATTTTTAACGCCTCCTAAAATTGATAACGACGGTGAAAATAAGTGATGATAAGTAATTCTTTAAAGGCATTAAAACTGTGACTCTGTATAAATGTAGCAAAATAATATGTAAAAGTAGAAAGAGTAGGAAATTTCGATTTTAAGCCCTCTTTATGCGTCAACGTAACTTTTACTACTACATAAGCTTTCAAAAATAATCATTAAATACCATATACATTTATTTAAACCAACAACAATATCTTAAACCAAATTTCCCCTCTTTCATAGTGGATACCTGCATGTATTTTATTTTTAATAATATTCACTATTTATTCCAGTATTTTATATTATGATTTGTGTTAGAATAAACGTGTAGGTTTATAAGGGATTATGAGAAGTTTTAACTAAATCTGTTCGGCTTGATGCTCTTTTTTTTTGCTTTTCAGGAATAGGTGTTTTTTAAGTTAGAGATATTTTAATGGGTTATAGTATGCTCTAAAATAAGTCACTTCGTCTAATACAATCTATATAATTGTTTTCAAAAACCGCATTGTACTACTCCTCCTCCAGTCTAAATGTCTTGACAGATATATCGTGATTATGTCTGGCTATCCATTCTATTGGCAATATTTCTTATAGTGGCATGCCAACGTTCTCTGTTAGCTGTTTGTCTTGTAGCTTGCTCCATGTTGGTACTCAACAGCATCTCAATCGTATGCAACCAGCGGCTAGGTGGTCTTCCGCGTCGCCTCTTTCCATTTGGATTTAGGATGCTAGGCATAAACTGTGCTGGAAAGTCTCTGTTTCGGTTTGACCTCATTAAGGAGTGAAGAATTTATTCGCCGAGCTGTCCACGGAATTCTTAGCATCCTTCGCTAACACCACATTTCAGACGCGTCTATACGGCGTCGATCAGCAGTGCGTATAGTCCAGGTTTCAGATGCATACCTGAATATGGAAAATACAAGGGTTTCTACTAGATTTATTTTCGTATCGCAACTGATGTCCCTGGATCGCCAAAGCTTTGTGAGTTGAGTCATAGCTGTGCAGCTCATTTCTATTCTTCGATTTATTACATCTTCACAGTTGCCGGTCTTATTGATCATAGCTCCCAAGTATGTCAAGCTGTTAACCACCTCATATTCATTAATCTGCTGTACATTTAGAAAGTTATTATTTCCCCTGTCGACTATCAGAATTTTCGTCTTGCTATTATTTATTTGTAGCCCGTATTCTTCACTAATATTGCGAAGTCTTTCAATTAAGATCAAAAGCTCTTCTTGACTTGACGCACACAATAGGGTGTCATCTTCAGATTGAAGATTACTAAGCCGACGACCTCCTGTATTAATTCTTCCTTCCCATCGATCTAATACGTGTCTCATTACAAATGCACTATAAATGTTGAAACGGATGGGGGAGAGTATGCAGCCTTGTCTTACCCCTTTCATTATTCGACATCTAAACGAATTGTTATCTATTTTCACCATAGCTTGGGTTTATACAGATTTTTAATAATGTTGATTAAGGGCAGGGGTATGCCCATATCTGACTGTATTGTACTACATGAAGTGAAAAGTCCCAAGACTTTCCGAGTGAGGGCAGCACAAATAAAGAAAAACATATGATTTTCCGTTAGTGTTAACTCAGAAAATTCATGACAAACCCAAGGATGACTTGAGATGTGTTATGGCAGATCTGCTCCATGGAAAGCAACTTTATGTTGATGGTTTAGTGAACTTAATGCGATCGTACAAGCACCGCTGATGCACTACATTCCGGACGTTCAGTTCGGCAGTCGCTTCACAAAAAAATCCACAATGTTGTTCTGAATAATCGGAAAGTGAATGTGAGAGAGATAGCTGACATCGTGAAGATATCAACAGAACACCTGAGACATATTTTGTATTTTTTTTTGTCGTTCACCTCCCCGCCTGAGTAGGGATTTAACCATTTTTCATATTCTAAGGATATCGACGAGGATATCGTAATGAATATTTGCGTACGAAAAATGTGCCTGATGAGTGCCGCGTACTCTCACGGAGTTTTTGCGTCGATTCGTAACAATGGACGAAACATAAATCCACCACCACACGCCTGAGTCTTTCGGACAGTCCACAGATTGACTGGAATCTCATGAAAGCCGACCGAAGCGTCCAAAAACACAAACAGCAGCTGGAAAGGTTTTGACAAGTATTTTTTGAGATGCACATTGTACATGAATCGTTTGCATGGCAAAATTTAAAAAAAGACCGCACTTAGCTAAGAGAAAAAGTGTTTTAGCAAGATAATATACCAGCTCGCAACTCCATAAAAACCAATGGTGGAAATGGACCAATTGGGCTGTGAATTACTTCCTCATCCACCGTATTTAAAAGATCTGGCCCTCTGCGATTATTACCTTCCCAAATTTGAAAAGATGGCTCCAGGGAAAGAGATTTGGCTCAAATGGAGAAATTAAATGGGAAACTGAGGTTGATTTTAGAACGCTCGACAAATCGTACCATATGAAAGATATCTAAAGGTTGGAAAACCGCTGTATGTATTGCCCTTGAAGGAAACTACATATATTCAATAAAATCGATTTTTACCAAAAATATTGTTTTTTCCTCAAATGTCTCGGGACTTTTCACCCCATATAGTATTTAGTCCGACCCGAACCATTTAAAAATATCACCTGTTATTTTATACTGTTAACATCTCGGCACCACCAGACCATTTTCATATTTAGTTGACAAAAATCGGTAATAATTTATCTTTTTTTGACACTTTTTTTTTCGAATAGTTCCTTATACACGAATAAGTAAAGTGATTCAGATCATTCTGAATGGTATTAATCGAATATCGGGCTATTAAGTAGGGTAGGGTGGAGATGAAAGTGCCATTTAACGTTTATTGTCCATTTATGAGCATATTTCTGTTATCACAACAGCTTACACATTATCCAGGTTATAGTTAAGAAAGTAAATATAATCATTATGCCTAAAATATTTATAACTAGCCGTGCCCGCGGCTCCGCTCGCGTGGACTTGGTTCACTACTATCGTCACTGCTTATTCCTTATGTTACCTAACGTAATAAAATATCTGCCATTATTTCCCCTTATCTCCCATTATTTCTCCTTATCTCCCATTATCTCTACATAATTTCAATTATCTAGGCTTATCTCTGCTCATCTCCCATTATTTTTCCTTATCTCATATTATTTCTCCTTATCTCCCATTATTTATACTTATCTCCCATTATCTAGGCTCATCTCGACTTATCTCGCAATATTTCTCCTTATCTCGCAATATTTCTCCTTATCTCCCATTATTTCTCCTTATCTCCCATTATCTAACCATAACTCTCATTATCTAGACTTATCTCTGCTTATCTCCCATTATTTCTTCTTATCTCCCATTATTAATATTTATCTCCCATTATCTCACCTTATCTAGACTTATATCGAATTATATAGAACATATGTATACATTTATAAAAACACGTAAATCGGATAAGTGGTTCTCAAGTGATAAGCACACTAACGGACAGACAGACAGAGAGACGTTGGATTTTATATATATTATATTCTTTGCGACATTATATTGTTCCATATTTAATGGTTTAGGCAGTGTATTGCAAGAGAACGCGCAAACGATAACCTTTTTTCCAACTTGATTCACTATTATCATCACTGCTTATTCTTTATGTTACCTAACGCAATAAAATATATCCTATAACCTGGACGTTGCATTTTATATATATTATAGATATAGGTGATTATTATTATTATTATTATATAACCTGGCCAAAGAATATATGTATGAATTTAAAAAAAAGATACGTAAATCGGATAAGTGGTTCTCACGTGATAAACGCACTAATGAACAGACAGACAGACAGAGAGACATTACATTTTATATATATTATAGATTATAGATATTTTCTGCTACATAATATTGTTCCATATTTAATGGTTTAGGCTGTGTATCGCAAGGGAACGCGCTAGCGGCCAACTTTTTTTCGTCTTCATTCACTATCATCGTCACTGCTCTTTCCTTATGCTACCTATCGTAATAAAATATAGCCTATAACCTGGCCAGAGAACATATGTATGTTTCAAAAAAAAAGTATATAAATCGGATAAGTGGTTCTCCAGTGATAAGCGCACTAACGGACAGACAGAGAGACGTTGCATTTTATATATATTATAGATGAAGTGACGATTTCAACTTCTTTTAAAGTGAGAATTTGACAGTTTTGACCCAGTATACGGAGTTAAAAGTACCAGGCTTGGGTGAAAAGTGCCTATCAGATTATATTACATAAAATGCGAAATAATAGACTGATATATAGATAATGTTCGAAATAGGGATTTATTACAATACAATATGATAAAATACTTGGAAATCTAGTCATCATCGCTGTCACAGTTGAAGCAAATGAAAGTTACGGAATCTCCTTTTATGCATTTTAGATGCGCCCGTTGTTTGCGTGAACCACATTGTACCCATCCTGGCAGAGAAGGCATCACAGCATATGAGACAAAAAAACAATCTTCTTCTTGACTCGATTCTTCTCGATTGTTATTCACTTTTTTAGTCAACATCTTTTTCTTTATTTCCTTCGCCTTTTCCCTTTTTTCTTTCATGTATTTTGTTCTTTTATTTGCCTGCTTCTTTCTCAGGAATATCGGTAAGTACCGCGGTATGTCTGCGCTTCCTACCTCTTGATATTTGTTGCCGAGGACCTGCTTTTGGAAATGGTATTAAAATTTGTGAGGAGAAAATATTAGAAGGCCCGGCAACGGGGCTTTTGGTTCGGTTAAGCGAAACCTGTGACGATAAACATACGTTATCATCAGCGGGAGGAAGAATAGATTCTAACATGTCTTCATTCTGTAACGCCGGCAAAGACTGCTGCCTTTCTACCGGTGATCCTGTATTATCAGTTTGTGCAGAAGGACATGGACGATCAGTGACGAAAGATGGCGCAAAATTAGTGTGACTAAACGTGTCACGGTTAAAAGGGAATGTCTCTGTCTTTCTAAATGCATTTATTATATTGTTTGGACACATTGCCAGAGGGAAAGCATAGTTGACGATCGATGGGATATCATATATTGTGATGGTTTTCCCAGGATTGGTCCTAATCCATGCATCCTGACCTGAAGATATATATTTCTGAAATGGATCATACGCTCCTACATTTAAAGGTTGAAGCCGATGGGAGCAATGCAGCGGAAAAGACAACATCACAACGCCATTATCTTTTGCTAAATTCAGAACTGGAATAGATAAATGGGAAGAATGATTGTCTAATAGGATGAGAACTGGAGCCTCGTCTTTCCCCTATCTGTTTTCCTTACATAATTTCTTATTCTGAAATCAAGAAAGTAACAGCTAAATTGTATAAATAGATTTAATTAAAAGTTATTACTTTGTAGTTACTTAGTTATTTGTATTCTGTGAACGTCAATTTACTTCATTTATTACTATGTTTAAAGGCAAAATTTAGTGCTTGACGAATTTAGTGTTATAGGGGTAAATGCACCACTCTACAATGCAACTAGCACTTTTAGCCTCACGATGTATTACTTCAAAGAGTTAAATGTAAATAAAAACTCTGCAACGATATTCCAAATATTACATTATAAATACGCTCATGATATTAGAATGGATATAAAATTTCTTACCTTAAACACAATACTTCAACAATGCTTTCTTGATAAATAAAATACCTCACCATTCATTTTTACTCAGAACCACAAAAATCACATACAATAACGCTGCGACGGAACTGACATGGCGCGCACGCATTCCAGTCTGATCTTTTGCTTCATTATAATAGTAATAGCTGTCTGTGGCACTTTCTCCCCGCGCTACTTTCATCCCCACCCTACCCTAAATTTATATTGAAAAAAAATTAGCTGCTTAAAGGTACCGACAATTTCAGAGTTTAGCACAGCTCAACTTTTATATATTTAGCATAGTGACATTTTCTTGAGAACTATAACCTGTTACAAGAATGCCCGGACTTAGAAAACACCCTGTATAATTGAGCATGTTCGGGATTATTTCAATTTTAATGAACAAAATTATTCAAAAAATTTTAAAGTTAGTAGGTCTATTATATACACTTTTTTATTTGATAAATCAATAATTTATTTTTTATAACAGGCACCGTAGGGCTAATAAATAATGAAGTTAGACTTTTCATAAACTCCTATGAACTTTGAAAGTGTACTGCAATATTTGCAAGATGTTTTAATAATGGCATTCTTTGGTTATTCGTGGTCCAATTGGGCACTGAGCCGTCACCTTTAACCCAAACTTCCCACTACAAGTATTTTGATCCAGTGTAAAATAGAAAAGTATGGGTAACCAAAGGGTGCTAAAATATACCAAGAATCGCTCGTATTTATAGAATAAATAGCTAATTTATTTGAGGAATAGGTTCACTAGTTTTTAGACCATACCATAAAATATTCCTAATGCAGACCACTCACTAGCGAGCTTGTCATCATGTTCAGGAGAGAGCGTGATGCGTGTGAGCTCTGCATGCCTAATACTGTTTGATCATTTTAGTAACAATTTTTCCTCTTCATTAGGGAAAAAAACATAGTACTTGTTTTCTTGGGAAAAAGCTATTTATTGAAAAAAGTGCGACTATTTTTTTATGTTTCAGAGACAATACTTTGTAAGTATTAGAAATAATGTTATTTATTTATTTTTTTCATTAAAGTACAAAATATTGTCTCATATATTTTATTTAATATACACCATATTGACATTGTTATGTTTGTTTTATTTTTTAGTCATTATTAAATCACCATATTTTTTTGTGAGTTTTTTGTGCTGTTGGCCAA
This sequence comes from Pachyrhynchus sulphureomaculatus, assembly GCA_019049505.1. Taxonomy (NCBI): domain Eukaryota; kingdom Metazoa; phylum Arthropoda; class Insecta; order Coleoptera; family Curculionidae; genus Pachyrhynchus; species Pachyrhynchus sulphureomaculatus. Next base: position 170,309,542 of record CM032453.1, on the reverse strand, counting down.
AAGTATCTTCCACTGTCAATCTTGGGAATGCTTACTACTTAACCGATGAAATTCTTGTACAATACGTAAGTCATATCGTCAAATATAAAAATTCAATAATGAAATATACTATTTTTTTTTAAAAAAGTTTTAAATATATAATCCTGAAAAAAATTTAAATATGCTAAATATTGACATTGAATCTTAATTGCGCGACATTATTACTGTTTTCACGGATTGGAAAGGTTTTTGCTTTAATGTTTCGATGGTCTACCCACGATTTTCCTTTCTATTGGTAATCTGTTTCTTGTAATTCTAATTGTTCTCTTTCTGTCATCCTATCTTTACATTTGTTTTAACAGGTAAGCTGAAAAGTGTTTGGTCTAACTACTTAAAAGATTTTTTTTGCAAAATTGACTTTATTCATCGGTTTTTTTAACATCCCTACACCTTTCTTGTATCGGGTGGCGCATAAGTAACGCTATGATTTATTTAATGAATAACTTTTTGCTTTCTGATTTTATTTAACGTTGGCGTTTATTAAAATTTAGAATATAGTTTGGAAATATGTTCACATTATGTTTTGAAGATAATATCTTTCAAATGGTGCCCATTGTTTGCTTCGACCTGACGTGCTCTTTCCAGAGCATTTCCCATAACTTTTCTTAGAATTTCAGGTCCCAGCGCCCTCACTTCTTCTCAGATATTCGCCTTAAGCTGTTGGATTTTTCTTGGCTTATTGGCATATACCTTACTCTTTAGGTAACCCCAAAGAAAAAAATCGGGAGCCGTTAAATCGGGCGAACGCGGTGGCCAGTTAAAATCAGAAAAAACGCGATATTATTCGATCGGCAAAAATTTCGCGCAGGAGAGCCATAGTTGGATGAGCTGTGGCTCCATCTTGTTGGAACCACAATTCTGGATTGTTCTCTACCTCTTTCAATCATTGCCCGATATTGAATGCCATTCACATTAACCGCAACTTGTTCGTCGTTTTCGAAAAAATATGGTCCAATGATCTTTTCTGAAGTTATTCCACACCATACTGTGCATTTAAGTGGGTGCATTTGATGTTCAACAATTATTCTTGGATTTTGGGTGCTCCATATTCTGCAATTTTGTTTATTCACGTGACCATTGAGGTGGAAATGGGCCTCATCGCTCATTATGAGTTTATTAATAAACTCGTTATTTTCTAGGCACAATTCTTGCAAACGGCGACTATATTGAATGCGTCTTTGTGCATCATTTGGTTTTAACTCATGAACCAATTGAATTTTATATGGGAAAAGGTGTAAATTATGTAAAATTCTTTGCAAAGACCGCCTAGACATCACCGACTGCTGAGAACGTCGCCTGGTGGAAGTTTCGGAGTTTTCCTCAATACTTGCTTGCACCCGAGCATTGTTCACATCATTTCGAACTGCACGAGGTCTTCCAGCACGCGGAAGATTACAGACAGCCCCTTGTTGCCGAAAACGCTGAACCAATCGGTAAATTGTTGAAGCGCTAGGTGCATTTCGAACATGAAAGAAATTTCGATATGATCTTTGTGTCTGAAAAATCGAATGCTGACTTTCATAATAAAATTGAACAACTTTGGTTCTTTGTTCTCTGCTGAGTCTTTCCATCATAAATTTCCCAAGATTTTCAAAGTTAATTCTGAAAAAAAAAAAAAAAAAGACGTTAACAAAAAATTTATTGACTTATAAATCATAACGTTACTTATGCGCCACCCTATAGAATGATTTATCTTTGCCTTCAAAATAGGCCTCAGTTTCGACTTCGTCACTGGAGTCAAATCTCTTTCCCGCGAGCATTTTTTTGAGGTCAGCGAATAGATGATAGTCACTGGAAGCCAAATATGAAAAATACGGTGGATGAGGAAGCAATTCGAACTTCAGTTGTGACACAGTGCATCATCTTGATGAAAGAGCACTTTTTCTTGTTCATTTGGGGCCGTTTGTTTGCGATTTCTGCCTTTAAACGTCCCAATGATTTTATATAATGTTCGCTATTGATGGTTTTTCCCTTCTCAACATAGGCGATGAAAATTATTCCAGGCGCATCCCAAAGTATAGAGACCAAAACCTTCCCAGCCGACTGTTGTGTCTTTGGTCGCTTCGGATGACTTTCACCGGCTGCTGTCCACTCAGCTGACTGTCAATTTGATTCCGGTATGTAGTGGTGGATCCATGTTTCATGCGTTGTCACATATCGCATGAAAAAATCATTTTTATTGCGCTTAAGCAGGTCCAAACAGCGCTTAGAATCATCAACACGTTGTTTGTTTTTGGTCCAATGTGAGCAAACGCGGTGCCCGTTTCGAACAGAGCTTTCTCATGCCCAAATGTTCATGCAAAATATGACCGACACGTTCTTTTGATATCTCTAGGGTGCCAGCTATTTCGAGCAATTTCACTTTACCGTCATCCAAAACAATTTTGTGGATTATGTTGATGTTTTCCGGTGTGACCACCTTATTTGGGCGTCCAGAGCGTTCAGCATCATTTGTATCTGGACGACTGCGTTTAAATTCAGCACAGAGTCCCCGTAACACTTTTCAAGCCATTGATTTGCTTGAATGATATTTTTTTTTCCATCAAAAAACAGTGTTTAATCAACGCACGAAATTCGATTTTTTCCATTGTTTTGAACATATCAAAAGTAGCGTCACCAAAGCCACTGTAACTTGTAAACTAATATTCGAAATGTCATGAAATTTTGACACATATCGTTTGAAGGTTGGTACTTCCTAAAAATCATTTGGATTTTTTGAAAAGGGCGATATCTATGTGTCAGACCAACAACTTTTCAGCCTACGTGTTATTCTTTCTTATTATCTATTTTACGTGTACGAGGCGCGTTCGAAAGTAAGGACCGGTCGGTAATAACATGAATGCTATTAAAAAAAGAAAACTGTTTTACTAGTAACAAATACACACACAGTCACTTTATTTTTCTACTTCATCGCCAATTCGATTTAAAAACTTTTTATATCGTTTTCAGCCAGTTCTGCACTGAGGCTTTTTTACTTTTCAATTTCCTCTAAACGTCGAGACGCAAGCCAGTTGGTAGTAAGTTTTGTAAGAAAACCTGATAAACACCGGGTACACGATCAGGACTTCAAACTAGACGATCAAAAATTTCCCATCAGAATTTTTGAAGTGGGTCGAGTGTAAGCATTTGAACGACCTTCCTTAAACTCACGACACCAGGGCCGCACTTTTCCCTCACTCCTGCAGTAGGTCCATAAATTTTTCACAAATGACGGTTTATTTCAGCGGCATTATGTGATCGAACAATTGGCGGGATTCGTTTTTAGCGGACTCTTTATTGTGCACTGTCGCGCGAAGGCATAAAATAATGATACTGACTCCGACTTCTCAACAGATCGGTTAAAGCTAATACGTATTCGCGAACTAATTAGTGTGGCTAAACCCCTTTTTAAAACCCTGTTGATTTCAAAACGCTCCTAGTATGTCTAATATTTTAATATGTCTTTTCTTTATTCCTTCTTTTTCTAGTACTCGTATATTTGTTATATTTTCGCTTCTTTATTTTTGACTTTTCTTTACATTTTTGTACATATAAAGGAAGGAACGTAATAGAACAAGATAAAATATTACTGTATGGTCGTATAGTGGTTCGCAGCGGTCTGAATTTTGTCATTCCAGTAGAGCAAAGAAATCGTAGAGTCGAGATGGTTACGATAGATAGCTTTGAATAACTGTAAAAAATAAGTCGCAAGAACACCGAATATTTTTAAGCGATTTCACTTCAGGGTATAAAATTATAATAAACCTATATATAGAAAGCTCAAATTTGATATTCCTTGTTTACGAAATTTTATCGGCTCATCAACAAGCGTTCGATAGAGGATACTTTTGATTAACATTGCATATCGTATGTTTGTTGCTTGGGAAAAAGCATTGTGTTTTGTCACGCAAGGTTTGTGTATTAGCATTCAGGATTGCAGAGGTAAGTAAATATGCTTAAGCATGTGTTCCCATTTTTGCTGAATCCAAGAAATAGGGCTGAAAGATTGCAATATGTTGCTTAAATTTTTGTTTAAGTGCTCGTCAGGATATGTTTCTCTGATAAAATGTTTGTGAAAGTTTATGTGTTATATACATAGTACAAGAACTTTCGTCTACATCTTTTTAAAAACGAAAAAATATTTTTTAGGACCCTGGTGAACTATGGAATTGTGCTGGCAGTAGCTTACATGCTTTAGCATTGAAGCCTAGAACAGACATTTCAGTAAGTACAAGAAACTTCCTAAAACTTGAGCTTTGCAGACATTGTATTTTGTAAAAAGCTCTTCCATTAATATATTCTACTTTGAACCATATGCTTACTTAAAGTTGTATAACTCATCTCCAGATAATATTTATGACAACGATTCAACATCGTGATGGTTAAGGTAACATTAAATGTACGAGGATGGACTGAAAAGTTCGCGCCCTAGTCGAGAAAACAAAATAAAATACGTACAAAAGTATTTTTATTTTTCGACGTAATCTCGACCTAACTCTATGCACTTCTTCCGCCTGCTTTCCAAAGCTGCCACACCTGTTTCAAAAAAAGATTCCTCAAGGTCTTCAAAATACTGGTTAAGTGCAGCTTTGTCTTCTTCATTTGATGGCAATTTCTGGCCACCGAGGTGTTTTTTTAGGTTTGGAAACAGATGAAAGTCCGAAGGTGCCAAATCAGCAGAATAAGCCGAGTGGGGCCGCAATTCGAAACTACAATCACGAATTTGAGCCATAGACTCAACAGACGTATGAACGCGAGCGTTGTCCTAATGGAACAAAACTTTCTTTGTCGGTAATCCTAGGCGTTTTTCTTTAATTTCTTGACATAAAATCTAGGCAGTAATATACCCCAGAGTGTCCCTAATTGTTTAATAACAGCATACAATTTTAAACGGGCCAATTTCTTGTCTTTATCTGACTCTGGTGAGTAAGTGTACTGACGTTAATATCGCAGTTACTGAGTTTTATAACACACTCTATGAGCAACTAGATACTTATGTTCCACTTCGCAAAAATTTCAAGCGAAAATTTCCTGTTTGGTATACAGCAGAAATAATTACGGATATTAAATATAAATCCCTAATGAGATCAAAATATAAAAAAAACCTGTGTTCAATGGTATAATATCGAATTTACAAATATTAGGAAATTGATTAAGGTTAAGTGCAAGTTAGCTTTTGATAGGTACATACTTGGTGTCCAGGAAGCAATTAACAGTGATTCAGGAAAATTTTGGTCCTTTATTAATCAGAAGAATCGAGAATCAAGGATTCCCGGAGCAATTCATTTGCGCGGTGCTTGGTATGAAAAGCCGCAAGGCATAGTAAATGTGTTCGCTTCTGATTTTGAAAGTGTATTCTTGCCTAACGAAAATGAAATCGATTTTGTTCCGGAGAGTGCTTGTCAGCTTTTCGGTAGTGTTGACATTTCATTAGCTTCTGTAACAGACAGTGAGATTCAACACACTGCTAAAAAATTAAAGAATAGGCTGACCGCAGGACTTGATGGTATTCCATCTTTTATGGTTAAAGATTGTATGGGTGCGCTTATGGTGCCTCTAAAATACATATTTAATCTGGCGTTAAGGACGTTAACATTTCCGGGGAGCTGGAAGGAAACGAGGGTGTGCCCCATTTTCAAGTCCGGCGAACGTAGCGAGGTAAACAATTATCGACCTATTTCTATTCTGAACAATTTTTCGAAGCTGTTTGAAGTAATTCTGTATAATCGCATTTATATTCAGGTTAGAGGTATTCTGTCAACCCATCAACATGGATTTATTGATGGTAGATCCACTGTAACAAACTGTATGCGCCCCGCCTCACGTATTCAGGACTGTAAAGTGCTTCAAACTGAGCTTTGCGTGCTTGAGGATTGGTGTAAGCACAATAAATTAAACTTGAATGTTTCTAAATGAAAATAATGTCGGTGACGAGGAAAAACCATATAATAACATATGAATATTCACTAGGAACGTCAACTCTCGGGCGCACCAACAGTGTAAGGGACTTGGGAGTAGTATTCGATAACAAAATGAATTTTTCTAATCACATTAATAACGTAACGCTGGAAGCCAATCGTCTATATGGTTTTATAGTGCGCAACTGTAGAAGCTTTACTAGTGAACGATCTTTAATACTCATATATGAGTCTTATGTGAGATCCAAACTAGAGTGTGCCTCTCTTATTTCGAGCCCATATTATTTTATGCTACAAACTAATGCTAGAACGAGTTCAAAGAAGATTTCTAAAATATTTATCATATAAGGTAGATGGTGTCTATCCAGTGAGAGGAATAGAGTACTCTTTGTTATTGGAGAGATTTAATTTTCAATCACTTGAGGCTCGCAGACAGTGTTCGTCTATAATTTTCTTGTATAGATTGTTGCACGGAGTCATCGACTATCCTCAGCTGGTATCGAAGGTGGCTATATTGGTGCCTAGAATTAATTCACGAAATACTGCTACTTTTGTTTGTTCACGTGCTAGGACTAATCTCAGGTTAATTGAACCAATCAATGTTATGTGCAATAAATTTAACTTAATTAGTAATGAATGTGACATTTTTGCAGACCCCGAAAATAAGATTCGGTCAATATGTTTTAGATCATTTCACTTGATAGGACATTTATAAAAATTCTTTTAGAAGCTTCTTTTGCTTGTTGGATGTATGTAACTAATATTTGTTTTATTTCACTTTTATTCTAATTTTTACTGCGCAGATTCATTTAATTTCGTTATTCATTTTTATTTCTTTCTTCTTGTTGTTTTTGTCAATTTTTGTTGTCACTTTAATATCTTAATTTTAAGAGAAAATTTCATTCATATTATTTCTTGTTTTGCCTGTAAATGGTCTTACTGCTGGGAATAAAGCTATTATTATTATTATTATAAACGACGCAAAAGGGTGCAATAGTAAGTCGAGTTTATTGTTTCGCCTTTCGGAAGGTAGTCCACCATAATAATACCTTTAGCATCCCAAAAAACTGACGCCATCACTTTTCCAGCCGAAAGAATTGCCTTCGCTTTCTTTGGGATCGGTTCACCAGATTTTTTACACTGTTTGGATTGTTGTTTTGACTCTGGAGTATAGTGATGAACCCAGGTTTCGTCCATTGTCACAAACCTGTTAAAAAAATCTTGCGGATCAGCTTCAAACATCTCCAAACAGTCGCGAAAAATCGAGAGTCTAATTCGTTTTTGTTCAACTGGGGACCCACCTACCGGAAACCTTAGAAAATCCGAGTTCGTTGGAAATGATGTTATGTGTTCGTTCATACGAGATGCCTATAGTGTCTGCAGTCTCCCTGATAGTTAATCTACGGTCTTTCAATATGAGATCACACACTGTACCGATAGTTTCTTCAGTCGTAAACGTCGTGGGCCGGCCAGAGCGAAGGTCATCTTCGATGCTCTCTCGTCCACGTTTAAATTCTGCAACTCATTTTTTCACAGTGGTATATGACGGAGTAGATTCCCCTAGTGTCGTTTTCATATCATCGTGGATCTCCTTTCGTGTTAATCTTTTTTTAAACAGGTACTTGAACGCTGCACTTGGTCTCACTAAACTCGTTCTAACCTAAAAGCCACAAATTCTACAGCAACAAAATTTTACACTGTGACAACCAAAGAAAGTATGAACTTATTAAGGGTACTATAATAAAAATATTATAATTATTTTTCGGTGAGGCCGCTAACGTTTCAATCCATGCTCGTACAGTCATCACTGAATAGATCATCAGAAGCTACAAACCTAGTTAGCAAAGATTCTTCACGAACGACATATCCCTGAGATTATTCCGGAAAATGTCGACAAAGCTGTAACAAACTACTGATCTTGGAAGAGATGTGATCAGAGTGGGAAGGCTTTTTATACTAGCTAAACAGGAACAGGCATAATACTAATAATACTATGGCAACAATACATATTGCTGTTAGCTGCACTCTGCTTCACATTCCACTGAACAAAACCAGGAATTCAATCTATGGCTTTGCAGTAACAAACATTTTTAGAATTTCGAGCGGTTGCATTTGATATATCCAAGGCATTTGACCGTGTTTGGCGTAACTGATTGTTGGCGAAACTTCGCTCTTAGGGTATGTCTGAAAGGTTTTGTTTAGGGCTATCGTGAGAGAGCAAGAGAGAGTGGCAGTTGACGGGTTTCCTTCTCATATCTTCACCATCAATTCTAATGTGTCCCAAGGCAGAAATTGGCGAGTAAAGAATTTTCTCAAGAACATTCAGCTGCTTTAGAGAATGATGATAATTATTTTTCGTTAATTGTCACCAGCGACGAGACTTGAGTGTTCTGTTGAGATCCTGATATAAAGCAGGAGTCTTTGTAATAGTCGTCTCCTGAAAAGTCGTTGGCCACCACTTTTTGAGATTGCGATGGAATTTTATATATATATATATATATATATATATATATATATATATATATATATATATATATATATATATATCAATCAGTTTTATAACGTCTTCCGTCGCCTAATTTCCACTCCTCCTGGTTTCTCCATCCCTCCTCCTCCACATCTTTCTCTAGTACTTCCTTGTTGATTCCTGCTCTCCAGCTTTGGCGTGGTCTTCCTCGCTTTCTTTTTCCATGAGGGTACCAATTTAAAATCTTTTTAGGTAGTCGGTCTTGTGACATTCTCTGTAAATGTCCGTACCATACCAACTGTTGGGTTCTGATTTCGTCCACTATATCGTGCTTTATTTCTAAAGCTCGCCTTATCGTGTCATTTGGTATGCGGTCTTTTCTGGATTTTCTGGCTGCTCGTCTCCAGAAATCCATTTCTGTAGCTCTTAGTATTTTTTCTGTTCTTTCCTTTAATGGCCACACCTGGGAGCTGTAAGTACTTTTCACTATCGAGTTGTAAATTCTCTTCTTATTTTCAATGGTTATGTTTTTGTCCCATAGTATACTATTAAGCATTGCAATCGCTTTTCTTCCTTGGATATTCCTCTCGAATATTGCTTCTTCCAGTGTTCCGTCCCTAGATATTCTCGTTCCCAAATACTTATAACTGGCACAGTGTTTGATAGTGTGTCCTGTGGCCAGTTTCAAGTCCTGCTGTTGTCCTCCGACGCACATGTACTCGGTCTTTTTAATATTGACTTCTAGGCCCCATTTTTCATATTCCTCCATAAGTTTTCGTGTCATGTATTCCATATCATCGATGTCCTGAGCGACTACTACCTGGTCATCTGCGAATGATAGCGTGTACAATGTAGTATCGTCATCCAGTGGTAATCCCATACTGCTGCATTTCCTTTTCCAGTTCTTCAGTGCACTCTCCAAATAGATTTTAAATAGCGTTGGGGATATACAGCAGCCCTGTTTGAGACCCTTTGTGACCGGGAACCCTGTTGTTATACCATATTTGGTTTTCACACTACTTCTTGCGTCTTGGTATAAGGATTTTACGGCTGTAATTATTTCGGTGCTTACATTACTCTGTTGTAGTGTTTCCCACAATCTCATTAGGGGCACGCTGTCGTAGGCCTTTTTTAAATCAACAAACAAGACATGGACTTCCTGATCAAATGCGGTTTTCTTTTCTAGGATTTGAGTCAGTGAGAAGAAATGGTCTATTGTGGATCTTCCTGCTCTAAAGCCTGCCTATTCTTCAACTTCTACGTCCGCGTATTCCGTTTCTATTGTATTTTTAAGTATTTTTCCGTATATTCTGCTAATAGATCCTGTAACCGTTATTCCTCTATAATTATCGCAATTATTTTTGTCTCCTTTCTTATGAATTGTTGATATGTATGATATTTTCCATTCCTCAGGTACTTCTGATGTGTTAATGCATCTTTGGAATAAGTTTCTCAAAGCGCTAAATAGCTTTTCAGTTCCGTATTTTACTATCTCTCCTGGGATGTTTCCTGGTCCTGGAGCTCTACCATTTTTTAGCGTTTTACATACTTCTTTAACTTCTGATGTTGTTATCCTTATTGGAGATCCTCGTATAACTATATTTGGGTTTCCGTGTTGGGTACTTTTGAACTCTGGTCTATCTTCTGTTAGCATATTTGTAAAATATTGGTTCCATTTTTTCTGGTGTTATTGGTGAGAAGATTTCTCTTTGCCGTTCTGTTCTCATATTTTTAAGAAGCCTCCAGCTTTCTGTGCTTTTTCTTCCTCCTATGTAAGTGTTGAGTCTTGAGCATGTCTTTTCCCATTTTTTTTTTTTTTTTTTTTTTTTTTTTTTTTATTTATGGGTCTAGCACACGTGCTACAGGGAAGTCCCTAAAGCGCTACAGGAGCGACACGTGTGCGGAGAAAGCGATTCACGTTGTTCTTGAATCGCTGTAGATTGTACTCGGTGGGAAACACAGTCCTGGGTAGACCATTCCAAAGGTATGATGTTCTCCATATAAAAGACTGCTTGAAAAGCGTTGTACGAGGAGTAACAAGCTGAACCTCATACGGATGTGAAGCATTAGCGCGACGTGTACTTCTAATATGCACCGCTCTGGGAGGAATTAGGCGGGCCACATCTTTCGAACACTTTCCATGAAAGTACTTGTAGAATAGGCTCAAGTCGCCAACCGTTCTTCGATGTTCCAGCGAATCAAGGCCGTCGGTCAGTTCCGGGTGTCCAATCAGACGAACAGCTCTTCTCTGAATAGAATCCAACAAATGCAGTGTATGTTTGGGAGCGGAGCTCCAAACATGGGAGCAGTATTCCATAGTTGGTCGAATTTGCGCTTTGTAAAGAATTAACAGTTGTTGTGGAGTGTAAAGCTTTCTGGTTCGAAACAATATTCCCAACTTTTGAGAAGCTCTTCTTGCTATGCCTGCAACATGTTCATGCCAGGACATATTTGCTCCCAAATTAACGCCTAACAGATTGAGTGACGATGTTAGAGGGATGGAGTGCCCCGACATAACTATGTCGGGTTCTGCAACGTTAACTTTTTTAGAAAAAACTGCCGCCTGGGTTTTTGTAGCGTTAAATTCCACTTGGTTACTGTCACCCCAAGATAGAATTTCTTCCAGGTCTTTGTTAAGTTGAATGACTTCCTGCTGTCTGCGGATATTCGTCTGAGTAGTCGATGTCCGAGCGTTCAAAGTGAATGAAGAGATAAGTGTACTGTCATCTGCAAAGCTGTAGATTGGATTCTCGGTCTTTTCCAGCAGATCGTTAATATAAATGAGGAAGAGAGTAGGAGACAGTATGGAACCTTGGGGCACACCGGCGTTGATAGTGAAGGTGCTAGAAAGAAATCCGTCAACTGCCACTCGTAAAAGAACGCTCTCTGAGGAAACATGAGAGCCACAAACAGAACTTTTCAGACATACCATAAGAACGCAGCTTAGCCAACAGCCCATCGTGCCAAACACGGTCAAATGCCTTGGATATGTCAAGAGCAACCGCTCGAGATTCTCCAAAGTGTTCAATTGCGTTGTTCCAAACATGTGTTACATAAGTCAGAAGATCTCCCGTTGATCTATCTTTACGAAAGCCATATTGCTGATCACTAATAATGTTGAATCCTTCAAGATATTTTAGAAGATGCTGATTGATAGCCTTTTCCATTACTTTCGATATTATTGAGAGTAGTGCGATTGGTCGGTAGTTATTTGGCAAGGTCTTCTTGCCTTTTTTAGGTATCGGCTGAACTGTGGCACATTTCCAGCAGGAAGGAAATATTCCCTTTCTGTAGGATAGGTTGAAAAGTCTACAGAAAACTGGTGTTAGTTCCCTCGCACAGTTCTTGAGAACTATGGCAGGTATTCCGTCAGCGCCTGAAGCCTTTTTGGTGTCTAGCTTCATCAAAATACGTTTTATGATACGCTGTCTGAAGACAATATCGGGCATCCTTGACTGCACTATGGGAATAGTAGGTGGTGTTTTTCCTTGGTTGTTCTTTTTGTCACTAATCATTTTGCGTACTCTAGCTTGGGATTCTTTGTATTTTACTTTGTCGTTTGTGCTCTTTGAACTTAAGTATTTGTGATAGCTTTTCCGTTTTTCTTCAATTTCGTATTTAATTTCTTCATTCCACCAATATGGTTTTTGCTGTTTTTCCCTTTTCTCTTGGTACCCTAATGCTTCCAGTGCGGCTGCGTGTAGGCATTCCTTTATATACTTATATTCTTCTTCTATATTAACAAATCTCGTCCGTTGTATCTTTTGGTCCAGTCTGCTCTTGTATAGATTTCTGATACTTTCATTTTGTAAGCTGTCTGTATTATATCTTATTGTTGTTTCACTTGTTGTGTGCTGTGTACTTGTATCTTCCAGTTTGCTTTCCCGTGTTGTTCGTGAGGTTATCTTTCCTTTCACGAGGTAGTGGTCGCTGCCACATGAAGCCCCTCTTTGGACTCTTACATCTAGGAAGTTTAATCTAGATCTCTGACGTATTATCATATAGTCGATAATACTTTTTAAATCTCTTGTTGTTTGTCTCCACGTATATTTATGAATATCCCTATGCTGGTAGTGTCCGTTTAATATTGTAAGGTCGTTTTGTTCACATATGGAATTTTGCTTATTGAATATGTGGAGAAAGGGCTCTACAATTGATGGAGAGGTTTACAAAATGTTAAGTAGAGAAAAACGTCTAAATTCATGGAAATCTCAAACTGCTGAATCGACAAAGCTCGCACAGTGCAAGCCATTGGAGAAAGCTGTGGATTCACCGATTTATGACATCCTCCCTGTAGCCCTGATTTAGCTCGTTGCGATTTCTTTTTCTACAAAGACTACAAGACTTCAGTAGCATCGTTTGTTGGGGCGAAAACAAAAGATATTTTTTGGATGCACCAAAACAACTGGAGAAACTCTCGACTAAGTTAGTGTTAGTAATTATTTATATGCAAGTTTCCTTCCATAACCTAAAAACACTCTCGTATTTTAGGCATAAATATTTTAGCGTTATGTTGTTAATATTGACAACTCCAGATCATATGCTGAATAACCAGCAAGTTAGATTAATAACTTTAAATCCTATAAATAACTAATTTCTTTTCCTCTTTCAAGCAGTCGGCCAGCCCAATGATATCTCCAGGCAGCAGTCCACGCTTTATGCGCCGTAACCCGCTAGGCAACGTCGTAGTGCCCACCTCGGCACCGCCTCCACTACCCCCAAGGAAGAGCTCTCCGACCCACGAGACACCACCCGTCCCAACGACGTCATCTCACGTCATTCGTAATGGAAACAGCAGCAATCCGTCAAACGTCGTCGGTCTAAGCGAAGTACAATCACAAAGCGTAACGAATTTAAGTCACACCATCGAAGTGCCACAACTGCCTAAAAGTAGTTCGATGTTAGAAATGCACAGGAGTCCAGAGGTCGAACACATAGAGTTGAGTACTCCGGAAACTATAGTAGGATTGGTCATTTCAAATTGTGATAATAACGTTATCGATACGAGTAAGACTCAAACTACGAGGCATTTGAGTTGCCCCTCGAATAGAAGCGCTCCGAAATCTGTACCCCCAAAATCAAATACCACTCCGAATATTAGCAAAACGGCGGATCTACCTAAGCCCTGCTATGAGAATATCGAAGTAGATTTACCCCCGAAGAACAAGAAAAGGATCAACCCGCTGGAAAGAGAGACGAACGTCTCATATGAGAACCTCAATATGGACTATATTAAAAAATTGGTGAGCGAGGGGTATTCACGAGACTCTGTTATTAAAGCTTTAGGTATTACGAGGAATAATATTGATATGGCTTGTGATATTTTACATGAATTCGGTACAAAGTTAGGATAGCGTGTAAAGGTTGTAGTGTCATTTATTAACGTTTTTTAGAGTTACTGCCCTTTTTTAGGGGAATAGATATATTACGAGTCGTTTATGGTTTTGGTTGAGGTAATATGTCGAGAGGGAAAACATCTTTTTGGGCTTTGAAGTGGATTGAATTGGGATTGTTTTGAGACGTTTCGCTTAAGTAGGATTGCAATGGGCACATTTGAGGGATTTCTTTAAAGTTCAAAGAAAATAGTACCTGATGGAAACTGAATTTCCTTTGCTTTAAAGATAACTTTATCCAAAGAAGACCAAACATATTAGTCTTTCTTCAAATCGTTTCGATTTAAAGCAAATAAGGCAGAGCCAATATAGAACGAAAACTTTATTGCCTTTAAAAATAGTATAGGAGGCTAAAGTGTTTTTTTTTTTAATTCGCTGTAAACATAATATTCTGCGTCACCTCGTGCTGCAGTCAGCCCGGACATATTGGGTGTTCTTCACACCCAACAATGCTAAATGCTCGGATGGTTGTAGCTTCTACTTGATGGAAATTCATTATAAATATATAATAAAAGACTGTTTTTAGTCAATTTCCACTAGTTTATTCATAATTGCGATGACACGTTTCGCTTCTTCAGATCTACATTTTCCACTGTCAAGTTAGATTTAATATTTACAATTTTATATAATTTCTTAATTATAATATTACACCTAATTAAATTATATTGATAGTATTGGAAAACCCACACAGACATGAAATTAGGAGAATAAATTTAATAATGGTGAATTGTTTAAATCTACCTGGTCGTTGAGCAAAGTACCTGTAGTCCTTAATCGATTTATTTGCATTGTCTCTAAAAGATTTAGTTTTAAACTAAGTATGTAAAATTTTGAAATCTTTATTAAACGTATGCAGGGGCGGATCATGAATTTGTGGGGCCCTGGGCTAATGCTACTTAGGGGCTTACCTAATTACTGAACTAATTGCCATTTGATCAAAAAACTGTTTTCTATAAGTGATGTAGGTATACGGTATAGGAAAAAATAGGACAATAAAATACTTTATTTATTTAGTATGACTTAGTGTTTGTATATACAAATAGCAACTGGACGACATTATTGGAAAAGAAATTGAGAGGTTATGTCGCACATCGGCAAGGAAACCGGCATAACTCAAAAAAAACAAATTTTACAGGAGAGACAAATTAATGAAAATTGCTTTTTTTTCCTTTATGTCATACTCGCGTGGAAGTATAGTAATCATTTTAAAAACTGCCATGTTTCATCCATGTGGGTTCATATTATTTAAATCTTAAAGTAAAATTTAAAAAAATATTTAACAACCCTTATACCCTTAAAAAACTACCCTATTTTCGTGTTATGTTACTTTTCTCGCTTGAATTGACTGCACTCGTTTGACTTATGCCTTTTCTAAATACTGTGAATTTGTGGCAGTTAATATCCCGATAAGGGAAAAGAGGCTATTATATCCCATAATAATTTTTTATGAATTAAAAAAGATTCTTTTTAATTCATTTTTTTCTACATTGTCAAAATTCCATGCCTAGAAGAGTTAAATAAAAACAAAATATTTTAAATAAAATTTTTTATTTAGGATTTCAAATAAAAATTAAAAAGTCATGCCTATTATTATTACCAACATAAAACAGTTTCTATTTTTCAAAACAAATAGTTAGGATAAATAAAATTATTATAAACACAAAATATTATACTTAAATAAAGAATTAAAAAGTCTAAAAAAGTTTCTATTTTTCAAGACAAATAGAATCAGGATTAATTATTATAAAACACAAAATATTTTAAATATAAGGATTAAAAAGTCTTTGAAAAAGTAATAATAATATTATTATTACCAAGATGAAATAGTTCTTAATTTGTTTTCACAATGATTCGAAAAAATAAGAATAACATCGTGGAATGATCTTTGCCTCTATTAAAGACTGACAATCTTCTTTTTTTCTTTGGCTGATTGGAAATTTTCTTCCATAGGCTTTGTGTAACTTAGTCTCCTCTGTTTTATTCCGCACACGTTTTCCACTTCTGAAACCTAGTTCGGTGAAGATTTCTTGGTTGTAAGAGTACTTCACGCCAACTGAGTAGGGTTTTGATTTTTCATATGAAAAATTTTTTATTTTATTGAAATTGATTGCATCATCATCTTGATCTTCTAAGTAGAACTTGTTATTTCCGCATAATCGTTTCATGTCATAAAAGTCTTGGTGATCCAACTCAATAACTTTATAAGGTTTGCCTGTTTTCTTTGCCGCCCTTATTATTGCAGCATATTGTGCGGGAATGTAAATGGGACCGCCCTTTTTCGCTTTTTTTACTTGCTTTTCAATAACTGAATGAGCCGTGTCACCCTCATTTTGGGTATGCCCACAGATCAAAAATGTATGTGTTATTTTTTTAATTTTTAAAAAAAACGTACAGCATACAAAAATAATGCAACGATATATTTATTTTTATTTTGCCCCCCGCAATTATCTGAATAAAATGTAAACTCAAGATCGTCATCATTCATTTGTGAAGCTATTTTTTCCATAAACTTAAACACACAAGTCCCAATTTCATTTGATCCTCTATTCCCTTCACCTTCATGCCAGAAGTAACATTCCACATTGTCTACTCCAAGTTGACAAATTGTAAAATTGTAGGAATTTATTTTTGACTTGTAATAAAAAAGTGACTCTTCTCCTGTAGGGCTTGGTAAAACGGCCTGAAGATCAAACGTTGCTACTATGAAGCTAGGTCCAATCTTTTCTTTATCTTCATCTTTGGACAATCTACTTAATTTTTTTTCCTTTTCGTGTTCATCGTATTTTTCTTTAATTTGATCATCTTCAGGAGAATTTTTGTAAGACTCACATAAATTACATAAATCTTTTTTTGGTACAAAAAACGAAATATTAAATTCTGTGTTGAAAATTCGAGAATACATAGTAATATTGCCTGCTGGATCTCCTTTATTCTTTTGGATTTCTAAATAGTCCCGATGTAAATCAGCTAGGCTTCTATCGCCAGTAATAAATTCCCGTGAAGTATTTGCTCGAATATAATGGCTTTCTACCCTTGGGATACTGTTTATGTGGTCCCTAATTAATTGTTTTATTTTTTCATCCACCCGCTTGTGATTACCATGTTTTCCCCTTTTTTCATTTTCTGTCGAGCCATTTTTGGTTTTGCTTATAACGGTTCTGATTACTCTGTCACTGATTCCCAATGTATTACGAAAAAATAGTTTACAAACCCTTAGTTTATTTATTCCATTATAAAGGTAAAATGCATGATTTTCTTTGCGAAACTTATTAGGATTGTTATACCTATATTTTGGATTTATGGGTTCAATTTTTCCTCCGATGAAAGCTCTTTGTTTTTCTAAGCTGCTCATATTCCAATAGGATTTAAAAATTTGTTGTCGCTCCTCTTCAATGAACTTATCAAAACAACTAAATTTGCAAGATACGCAAGGAGGAAGCATTTTTCTTTCTGCAATAATCTTTTTCGACTTAGTCGAAACATATTCTTTACCCATGTTTCGCAGACGCTTAGCTTTTTCTTTAATCCATTCTGATTGATTTAATATTCTCTTTTTGCTATTTGTTGAAGATTCTTCAATTATTGGGGGAGCAGGGTCAGGCACCAAGTGTTCTGTCGGATTTTCAGATCAGAACGTAAATCAGTCTCAATTTCGCTAGACAGACTGTCACTGTCTGACATTTCAAGGTCGTTGACTAGGGTTTCATAATTAGGATCATTAAAGTCATCATTTGATGAGAAATCGCCATTAGATTCTGATGATGTGTCAGTGCGTTGCTTTTGTGAATTTATAGAACAATTACATCGTAGATAGGGCTTCAATATTATAAGTTTTGTATCATAGGCACTATCAATATGGCTAGAATGAGTTTGTGATTTGTCAGTACTTACAATATTTTGAACTTCAGGCACACTGTCAATCATAGAATTAGATACACCACTGAAGTTTGAAGAAGTCCCACAAATGGATTTTGTGAGGATTTTTTCATCATTGGTTGATTCTTCTTTGTTTGTAGCCAATATATTTCGTATTTTTTCTACACGTGATTTAAATGCCATTTTAAAAAAGATTTGCTATCTGAAACAACACAAATACAAAAAATCATAATAAAAAAAAAGATAAAAATTGAAGTACTTTTAAATTAAAAAAGTACAAGAATGTATTCAAAATACCATTATTGGACTAGAGACAAACAGAATTAGTGACATATTTCAAAGATGTGACGGTTAGTTTAACAACATAACAAATAAAATTGTTCTTACCTTCAAAAAGAAAAGTGACATAACTAAAGATGTGATACTGGAACAAACCAAATGCTTGCCAAAAACAACAAGAAAACTGACGTATTTCGAGATGAGTCAGTATTGCTGATTAAATAGGTACACTGCCACTCTGCAGGTTGACACAAGACTGAGATATGACGCTCTTCTTGATTATGGACGACTCCTTCCCGCCAATTCAATAATGACACATTGCGCCATCTAAGTGTTTTCTAGTTGAACTAAACTTATGACACTATTCCTGCGGCAGCACACCCCCAAATGATTCAAGGAACCGAGATAAAACGAAATTTGAATTTTTTTGAGTTATGCCGGTGTTCTTGCCGATGTGCGATGTGTAGTTATGTTATATAATTTATAAAGCAACCTTTCTGCATTTTTGTGCTGCAAATTCCTTTATTTGCTCGTCACATTGTAAGTCCTTTGTTAAATCACAATTTATGGAAAGAACTGATAAATGATTTAGTCGATAGTTCGACATTGTTGTCCTATATTTGTTTTCTATATACGACATCCTGGAGAAAGAGCGCTTCGCTTCACAGCTAGTGATTGGCAACGTTAAAAAAATCTTTAAGATGGTATAGCAATTTGGGAAAACATCAACAAATTTCTTTTCATAAATTAGCATAAAAATTTCACTGCAAGAGGTGTAAGACTGTGGCTTAGACTGTAGTAAATAAGATTTTGATAATAATCAGTGACATTACGTACACTTTCCAGATCTATGTTTTCCATATTTTTGTCTTGCAAATCCATTAAAAATTTGAATTTTTCGCTATATGTCTCATAGACTTGGCTTCGATTATTTAAATCCATAATCAGCTTATCCAACGCAACGTTTGGCGTGTCTCTTTTAAATTTTTCAGCGCCGTATACTGAGACTTTATCCGTAGACTTACCTGAAAATTTTGAAGTAATGCGTCTCTTGTTTATGTCACTGTAGCCTGTTTCCACACTAGTACTTAATTTTTTAGCTTTCTCTTCGTATTCCTTTATCTTCTGATCTGACTGGTGCCGTATGTTGTTCACGAACTCTTTTAATGACACAATTAACTTGTTTCCTTCACAAGTATCTAAACCAGGGCTCTATATTATTTTATTAACTAAATTAAATCTCTCCAAAGTTTCTTCCCAAAAAATAATCAAAATTGCAGTATCGAGTTTCGCCAGTTTATTAAATAAATTTCATGCCTTTTTTCGGAAATCAACTTTCTCGTCCTCATTTTCGCTGAAACTTTTGAAAATTTTCATAATATCATCATAATTATTTTTAAAGCTCTGACAGCATCATAGTGACATGACCATCTGGTCTGGCTTAAACTTTTTAACGTAAATTTTAGTTTTGTTTCACGATTTAACAGTTTCCACCTATGGGTCGAAGCAGAAAAGAAAACGTATATTTTTTGCACTACTCCAAAAAAGTTCACAATTTCGTTAGCAACCTTAACAGATTCTTCACCAACTAGATTAAGGGAATGCGCAGCACACGGCACAAAATCCGCGGATTTACTTTTTTGTTTGAGTAGTGCTTGTACACCATTCTAGTGACCCGCCATATTAGCAGCGTTGTCATAAGACTGCCCCCTACAATTATCCAGTATTAGTCCATTTGTTTCTAAAAAGTCCTGTAGAATATTAAATAAATGTAAGCCAGTAAGACTACTAATTGTAATGAACGATACAAATCTTTCATACACTTTTCCCCGAAAACAGTATCGTAATACAATAGCAAGTTGGTCATTGTGAGACAGATCTGGGGTTGAATCCATCACAATTGAATAATACTTTGTGTCGTCGTTATTTATTTGAGTTATAATTTGTTTAATTATCTGTTCGCCCATAATCTCAATTACTTCCTCATATACTGTTTTTGATAAGTACGATATTATCGGTTTTGGTAGCAGCTCTCGTTCAATATGTTCACGAATGAATGGGTCGAACTCTGCCAATAGCTCCAGAGCACCCATAAAATTACCATTATGTGGAGAAGCAAACACTTCCTCGGAACCTCTGAATGCTAATCCCCTTATACTCAAAAATTTTACCACTGCAATAACCCGTTTTAAGACATTATGATAATATTTTGTTTCTTTCCTTAATTGCTCCTGAAGCTGCTTGTCTAAAACAGACTTATTTTCTTTTCGTGTCAACCACACTAACATTGAATTCTTATGTTCATTAGAATTTTCGTGATTTTCTAAACAAGTTCTTATGTGCTTCCAATCAGACAATCCGGTTGTGTATTGAGAAGGGGTTTTAGAAAAAAGTTTGCAAGCCAAACAAAAAACAGTACCAACCCTGGTTGAATAACATAACCAAGATCTTTCCAGTAATTGGCCATTTTTCATTTTCTTAATGAAATAACTATTTGAAAATGATCTGTTCTGTTCTTTGTATTTTTATATTGAAGCTGAATATTTAATTTCCGGATCTTTATTTTGAAAGTCAGTCATTTCATGTGAGAGGATGTTATTGGCCATAAGCCCACGTCAACATATTTCTCAAACTCAAACTTAATATTTTCTAAATTTCTTTCTGCCTCGGTATTACGGTCTTCTTGCTGAACACCAGTAGTAATGTACCAACCACAAATTAATAAAGACAATAAATCAGGGGTATATCAATTAACATGTGGTTCCTGTCCCAAAACATACATGGGACAAACTGGACGTACATTTATACAAAGAATTACAGAACACGAAAAAGTTTCATCCATAGAAAATCTAATTCGACATATGCTAATCATCTTTTAACAGAGAATCACATTTAATAAGAATTTCAAAATTTTAGATACCCAACAAAAGGGTTTAAAACTAAACCTTTTAGAGACAATGCAAATAAATCGATTGAGGACTACAGGTACTTTACTCAACGACCAGGTAGATTTAAACAATTCACCATTATTAAATTTATTCTCCTAATTTCATGTCTGTGTGGGTTTTCCAATACTATCAATGTAATTTAATTAGGTGTGATATTATAACTAAGAAATTATATAAAATTGTAAACATTAAACCTAACATGACAGTGTAAAATGTAGATCTGAAGAAGCTGCATCGACAGCGAAACGCCTCATCGCAATTATAAATAAACTAATGGAAATTGACTAAAAACAGTCTTTTATTATATATTTTTAATGCTAAATCCCTTTTTAACTTGTAATGTCCTGTGAGAAGCCCCACAAAGGAATTCAGGACTGGTCTGTTTTTCTCGCTATTCAAATCGCGCTTCTCCAACTACAATACAAGGTGATTTGCCGATCTGCGTCCCGGGCTCCGATATTATCGTCCTCTCAAGCATCGATCGGGCCTATTTCTTGAAGCCCGCTTCCACTTATCGCTTAGATATACCGAAAGCAGGTTTAGTTCTCCGAAAGGAGTAGTGGCCCCAAGTCGAATAAGTTCGTCCGTCGCCTCGTTATTCTGTATCTTTCGATGTCCGAGTATCCACATTAGCTTAGTTTGTCCCGGACTAGTTCTGTGTTCGTACAGGGTTTAGCAATTGCCTTAAGTATCGCCTGACTAACGGAGCAGATTTACACACCACCTGCTCGCGACACGAGATTTCTTCCACTATTTTATTGAATTGGATGAATTTACTCGGTGTTCTTGTGGGCTGAATATGTTTGATGTAATTTTAAGTGAAACGCTACAAAATGATTATAATTCAGTATCATCCAGATCCTAAAATAATTCGTCAGTATACCAAGGCCGTGAAAGCTACGTTGTTAAAAAGTATTTTAATATTTCGACTAAGCTGAAATTCGAGTATTAAAATTGAAAATAATACAGGGTGCCCTATTTTAAGAGAAGACATTTTAGTATCCAACGGTTTTTGTGTCTGTAATGCATTGTAGATTCGAAAATTGAAATTATACGTAACCCAAACGGGTTGAAATTTTATGTTCGCATAGAGTACATTAGTTATTTCATTTCCACTTTAACTGGGACATCCTGTGTACAAAAGTATTTTGGAGGAATAAGTGTTATAAAAGTATAACTAAATATAAGTGTGGAGATTTTTATATTAACAATTATAATAAATTTCGATCAATCGATCAATTTTATCACTTATTTCTCTAACATATAATTAGAAATAATATTATGTGTAATTATTCAAGAGAGTGATAGTGTTTTGGGCATGATTTTCTACCATCAGAGAGTTGTATGTAATTTATGAAAATATTATTTGAAAAATGGACTGTTTGGCAGTTTGTCCCTTGCTGTACTTGGTAAAAATAATCAATAAAGCTGTCACAATCGGTAAAGTAATTCTCGAAGTTCTAAAATAATTACTGAATTTGATTTTCTCACGCTAAAGAATGACATAATTTTCTTCTTCTTCCTACGTTAGCACCATGTCCTGTGTTCATTTCAAAGGTTTCCCAGGAACAATTGCGATGATGGAGACCAGCTCTCGTACCATCTTATTGGTGGTCTTCCAAGCGGTCGAGGTGTATTTGGTCGCTTCTCTTTTGCAACCTTAGCCAACCGGTCATTTGGCATTCTGTCCACATAGTCTCTCCATTCTCTATTCCTATTCCTTGCCCATCTCACCACATCCTGTATTTCGCACATTTCCCTTATTTCTTCACATCTCTTCCGGTCAAATAAGGTATGTCCTGTTATCGATCTAAGTGTTCGCATTTCTGTTGTTCCTAGGAGTCGTTTTGTAATTGTGTTTTCCGCTCTGGTTTCTATCGCGTACGTCATGATCGGTCTTACGCATGTTTTGTATATTCTTACTTTGCTCCTGGTGCCATATATTTGTTTCTCCAAATTATATCTCTTTTAAGTATCCTGATATTAATGATGCCTTTGTTGTTTGAGTTTTTACTTCCTCCTTAAGGTTCCTGATACTTGTTATGTTTGCCCCTAGATATCTGAAGGACATCGCTTGTTCTACACTCTGATCATAAATCGCGAGTTTGCATCTTTTCGGTTCTTTAGATATTGTAAGGGTTTTTGTTTTCTTTACAGATATTTGCATATTAAACACTTTTGCTGTTTGTTGGAACTTATGTAGGAGTCTCTATAAGTTATCTTCGTCTTCTGATATGATTACTGCATCATCGGCGTAGCATATTATTTTTATTTCTTTGTCTCCCAATCGATATCCTCTCCCAGTTTTTTTTACTTCGTTTATTATTTCATCTATTATGATGTTAAATAAGATTAGGGGCTATCTCCTTGTCTGATTCCGGTTGTCATAGGTATTTTATTGCTTAATTTATTTGCCACTTTTACATATGTGTGGTTGTTGATGTTCAATTTTTCGATAGTTTTTATTATATTCGGGTGAATACTTCTTTTTTGTAGTAAGGTTATGACATCAGTTAACCGTACCCTATTGAATGCCTGGGTAAGATCAATGAAACACATAAAGGCTATCTTATTAACCTCTATGGCTTTTTCGGTAATTTGGCGGATTATAAATATGGCGTCTATAGTAGACCTGTTCTTTCTGAACCCTTGCTGTTCTTCACAGATTCCGGTTAACATTATTTCTTCTGCTAAAATTTTAGTGAACAATTTTAGAACCGCACTCATTAAGCTAATACCTCGATAGTTTTTTGGATCTGTCCTCTCTCCTTTTTTGAAAATTGGTATCAAGATGCTTTCTTTTCATTCGGATGGTATAATCTTGGCTGTGAGTATTTTGTTAAAGAAAATCTGTAATTCTTCTAGTAATTTACCACCTCCATATTTGATCATTTCGTTCTTAATTTCGTCCATGCCCGGGGCTTTTCTGTTTTTTAGTTTCGCTGAAATGACATAATTCAAGTATTGCAACTCTTCAGAGAGTCAATTTGTTAACCGAACTCTTTGCCAAATGTGCAGTTAAGAGTGGGCGATATTGTCATAAAACGTATCTTAATGAAGCCAAAAAAAGCTTCTGGCCCTCATGGACTACCTGCCATAGTACTCAAAAAATGCTCGGGAGAACTGACACCAATTTTTTGTATATTTTTCAACTTATAAAAAGGAGTTTTTCATTCCTGCCGGAAATGGCTAGAATGCTGCTAATACTAAAAAAGCCAAAAAGACTTTGTCAAACAACTACCGGCCAGTCGCATTGCTTTCAGTAATATCGAAAGTGATGGAAACGGCTATGGGTCAGTATCTTTTAAAATATATGAAGTTAAATCGATATTCCGAAATAAAATTTTCGGAATATGGTTTGTTACTTGATTGGTCACTACAACATAATGTGGAGAGTTTGCAAATGCAACAGATGGCGCAAGAGTATGTATCTTGCCCAATGAGTAGTACCTTGTTTACATAAAATACCATGATTGCTATAAGCCAGCGAGAGTCATTCCAACTTGACTATCCACGGTACTCTGGTCTTAACGATCGATACTGTTGCCTGATGAAGAGTATAGGCTCAGAAACTACAGTTGTAGGAGGAAAGGCATGGAATATAGCATTGATAGGATCTTTATTTGTTGGTCATTTTTGCATTTGCAAACTCTCGACATTATATATAAAGGGATTTAATCAATATAGGTTTCCTCAGCAAAGATCAACAGGAGATCTAACTTGTATCACACTTATTTGAACCAACGCAAATAAACATTTTGGAGAATCTCTAGGTCATTTTTTGCAGGGAAATAATACATAGTAGTACATGGGATCATACAGTCCCGAAACTTTCGAAGGAAACACAATGTTTTTGCCTAAAATGGATTTTATTCTTTAACTATGTTAAAGATACACTTATTCCAGCAATTTGTCGAGCCCACTAAAATGACTCTCAGTTCCTCATTGGACTTCTTCATTTGAGCCAAATATCTTCCCCTGTAACCACTTTTTCAAATTTGAAAAGAAGTAATAATCGTTGGGGGCCAGATCTGGTGAATACGGCGGATGAGGAGGCAATTCATACCTCAATTGGTCCAATTTCACCATCGATTTTAAGGACTGGGGGGCTGGTGCATTATCTTGGTGAAATGACACTTTTTTTCTTCGCTAAATGCGGCCTTTTTTTTCTTGATTTTACCATTTAAATAGTCCAATAAAGCAACGTAATAGTCTCGGGTGATTGTTCGCCCCCCCTTTCAAGATAGTCGATCAGTATTGTTCCATGTACATCCTAAAAAATTCTTGCCAAAAGCTTTCCAGCTGATGTTTGTGTTTTTAGACGCTTCAGTCGGCTTTCATGCGGTTCCAGCTAGTCTGCCGACTGACTGTTGGATTCATGGGTATAGTGGTGGATCCATGTTTCGTCCATTGTTACGAATCGACGCAAAAACTCCTTTGGATTACGCCGAAACAGTGTCAAACGGCGTTCTGAATCTTCGACACAGTGCTGTTTTTGATCAAACGTGAAAGTGTGCGGCACCGATCTAGTACATGGTTTTTTATATGCAAATATTCATGCAAAATATGTCTCACGCGTTCTGTTTATATCTTCACGATATCAGTGGCCTTTCTCACACTTTGCGGTCATTCAGAACAATATGGTGTATTTTTTTTGTGTTTTTTGAGTGACTGTCACATTTGAACATCCGGAACTTGATGCTTCATCGGTGCTTGTACGACAGCATGAGTAAATCATCGTCATATAGTTGCTTTTGACAGACCAGATGTGCCATAATACTTCTAAAGTCATTCTCGAGTTCTGGCTGCATTTCTCCGAACCCCACACACCCACCGACCCTTCCCATATAAAAGCAATGTTTAATCAACACAAATCAGAAGTAACGTTACTCAAATGGCTCGCAAACTAATAAAATGTCATGAAAATTTTACACGAATCCTCTGAGAGTTGACACTAACCATTGTCTCGAAACGTAGTATAAAAAAGACCTAAAACACGTTAGCGATATCTCCTCTGCTCAGAGTTGACTGGTTCAGGGTATTATGGCGGCATACTCAAACAGTGCTTCGGTGGTTATTTTATATTATGTCCTGCGAGCGTAAAGCTGCCACACTTTCCATTCTTATTACGTAAATGAAAAGGTAATATCTCTCATGCCCAAAGTGGATCATAAAGCCAAATAATAAAATTTCTAAAAAATACAAAATTTCCTAAATATCAATGTTTAAAAATTAAAAAAAAAAAAATACTAACTTGTTACATACCTATGTATAAATACCTAACTTAGAAAAATCAACTTCGATACAGGTATAATGAATGTATTCAGTGTGTATGAGAGAGAGAGAGAGAGAGAAAGAAATGAAGAATAACGATGAATTTTACTCTAGAACCTTCTAATTATTGTAAATTATTTAAATATTTTCGTGGCATACTTATTAAAGAATTAAGTGTATATTTACAATATATTCGTGTTCACTCTGTATTGGAAATTAAGACAGTTTAACAGAATTCATTTGAAGATGCCTCTTCAGATCGCTCTGTCCCACTTAAATTACTTGTGTACTATGGAGGTGCGGCATAACTATATAAGTATAGGCATTCATTTTTTCAATCATCTTTTAGACCTCTTTCCTTCCATTATGAGTGATTTTACCACAGAATGAAGCTCTAAATCTAACGCTTTTACGTATTCAGCTTACTATCCCCTCAGTTTGACCCCTATTGCCGACCTATTTGTATCAGTGTCTGTTACAAGCACGCCCCAACTTGCTTAGTTCTTTAACAATGGAATGAAATACGATATCATGTTAAATACACATCTTTTGGAAGAAAATATACATAAGAAAAACTGCATTGGATCGCACCCAGCCGGCAAACACCGATGCCCGAACGAACACTCCCCCCCACCTACAATCTGTGTAGACGCCGACCTATAAAAGACGGCGATCTCACTTCAGTTTCTCAGCTTCGAGCGGCAGCAGCAGCAAAACCACAGTATCGAATAGCATCAGCAGCAAAAGCGCTTGAAAATGCCAAATTAGATTTTGGCGAAACGTCGTGCAAATTCATTGTTAGACGAACGGATTGAAACCCGGAATTTTAATGTATTATATATATATATATATATATATATATATATATATATATATATATATATATATATATATATATACATATACATATACATATAGTACATTAAAATATATATACGTATATATCTTCTTCTTGTGCCGTCTCCTCTATCGCAGATTGGCGATAACTGCAGTAAAATCTTCGCTGTTCTTAGGGTTTCTATATCCACGTTTGTCCAATCTCTAATATTTTTCATTCAAGACTGTCTCGGCCTTGATTCCCTTTCACTTTGCCCTGGATAATAAGATGCACTAACCGGTATTTACTGTTTCTGGGTATATGTCAAAAGATGAAGTTTTCTTAATTTAACAATGTTTAGAAGTTCACTTTCTCTATTACCTCTATTTAGAACGGATTCATTGATAACGTGTTTAGTCCACGAAATTCTTAACATGCAGCGGAACACTCACATTTCAAAAACCTCAATCCTTCTCATAGTTGTAAATTTCAAGGTCCAGACCACCATGCCATATCTCTCTAGAGAATCTTCTAGAGAAGAGTCTCTGGCCATACTATATCCTCGCACTTATCTCTGTTTAGTCACCAAATTCTTAACATTCTGCGAAGCACTCACATTTCCTCTCAATCCTTCTCATAGATGTAAATTTCAAGGTCCAGACCTCCATACCATATAACGGAACTGAATAAAGTAGCACTTTACCATTCGGTAACGTGTACTCAGCGTCCATTTCCTATTACAAAGAAGTCGCTTCTTCTAGAGAAGAGCCTCTGGCCATACTGTATCCTCGCACTTACCTCTACATCTGGATCTAAGTTTTCGGTAATCCAGCAGCTTAGATATTTAAACTTGCTAACTTGCTCCTATTTGCATATTATTTATAGTCATGTTCATCTGTTGGGGACCTAATTTAGATACTGCCATAACTTTAGTTTTACGAACATTGATGTTTAATCTATACTTAATTTCCTGTTTGGGAGATCTTATTTAGCAAATATTGGAGAGATTCTTGACTCTCAGCAATCATGACAGTACCGTCAGCGTATCTAATATTGTTCAGGGTCTCACCATTTATCTTTCTTTATGCCTTCTTTATAGTCATTTAGAGTTTTGTCAAAAATGCTTCTGAGTATAAAATAAAGAAGAATGGGGACAAAATTGCACCTGCTAATTTCTCGTAGTATTTTTACTTGTTGACTTGTATCCGATTCTGCCTTAACAGCAGCTGTCTGTTGGTAGTAAAATTTCTCAATAATATTTATATCATTAGTGTAGACCTTTTCGCTGCAAGCAGTCAATTAGTGTCAAAAGTCTAAATGAAATAGGCATATATATCTTCTTGTTGGTCTTGACATTTCTGCATGAGGATAACCAGACTGCCTAATGCGCCTTTAGTGCCCATTCCTCTACGAAATCCAAACTGTTCATCTCCCATATTTGGTTCACATTTAGTATATATTCGAAGATGGATTATTTTTAGAAATATTTTAAGTATGTAGGAATATATATATATATATATATATATATATATATATATATATATATATATATATATATATATATATATATATATATTGTTATAATAACTCTATATTTCGCTGATATTTTTCAGCTAAAATTAAAAGCAGTATCTTTAGTAAGCACATCATACACATACAAAAGTCAAAAAATCTACCAACCAGAGCAGACTTCATTAGAAGAGGAATCACAAAACATATATATTAATTGAGTACAAATTTACGAAAACGACAAATAAACACGAACAACATAATTTGGTTATGAATGCTACGCAACTAATGGTTTTTTTACTGTATTGGTTTCTTTAGACGCATAAATAGTGCCTAAGTCATGTGAACCCAATAGGCAACTACGTGACGAGATCGGTACTTTGTACCTGTTACAATGTAACGGGTACTTTTTTAAGAAATACCGGGTACCCTAAATACTCGAATGTACCGATACTTGACATCACTAATGTGAACCCAGTTTCCACTGCATGTTATTTACATTACTGATAAATGAATTTCTGAAAAAGACATGTAATTGCTATTAATTAATATATGATTTAATACTATATGATGTTAAATTTTGCAATTGGAACTTGTTTAGTAAAAGTAAAACAAAAAACTTCTCTCTTATATAATAATAATGTAGTATACAGGATATCCTGCCTGCACTGTGACAGTGTTTATATTGGACAAACACCACAGTAGCTCAAACAAAGATTGACACAACATAGAAGTGATTGTTTAGTAGGGAGAAACTCTTGTGCAGCAGTTAATCACTACATAGCAACGGGGCATCAGTTTGATTTCAATAATGCAAAGTTATTGGAACACGAAAACAATTACAAAAATGCTTATTCCTTGAAATGTGTCCCATAAATAAATAAGTTCTATAAATTATAAGTTGGACACCCACAATCTAAGTAATATATATTGAAATATTTTAAAAATTTAACATCATATAGTATTAAATCATATATTAATTAATAGCAATTACATGTCTTTTTCAGAAATTCATTTATCGGTAATGTAAATAACATGCAGTGGAAACTGGGTTCACATTAGTGATGTCAAGTATCGGTACATTCGAGTATTTAAGGTACCCGGTATTTCTTAGAAAAGTACCCGTTATATTGTACCAGGTACAAAGTACCGATCTCGTCACGTAATTGCCTATATACCTACCTACACTAGTCGGTGTAGTGTTAATTTCGGGTATATGTACGTATGTATAATTTATAATTGTATAAGCGCACCCATTCTTGTCAATCATTAACTATTGATACCGAATGTAACGAAACCGAGCGCCACCGTTAAAGAGATATATTTCGTAGAGATGAGTAGGTATCTACCGCTACCAGTATGACATTGGTAGTTTTAGTTTGGTTGCCGCAAACTCAGTTACCGACTTTCAATGAGTGGGGTGCCAGAGTTGAGCAGGCAAGAGCAACTTTCATCAAGTAAACCTTAACCTACAACTCAGGTACCGAATAGTTAAGCGCCATGTTTGGCCCGTTTTGCTGTACGGTGTTGAAACATGGACATTGAAAGTATCATCTACTGGAAGCATTTGAATGTGGATACTCAGAAGAATGCTGGTAGTATCTTGGGTTGATAGAGTGAGGAACGAGAAGATGATCGAGAGAGCCATCCTGGAAGAACGCAAATTATTTAAAAACATAAAAAGGAGAAAGATTTCATACTTGGGTCACATTATTCGTGGGGAACGTCATAGTTTTCAACGCCTGATACTACAGGGTAAAATTAAAGGCAAAAGGGGAGTGGGACGAAAAAGACTATCATGGCTGCGCAATATTCGTCACTGGACAGGAATTAGTGATTTTCGGTCTCTCCAAAATGCGGCTTTACCATAAACAGACTCATCTGATGAGAGAAGTTTGGTACAGACGCCTACGCAGGAATCTGCACGGCACCTTAAGAAGAAGAAGAATGTGTAGATATCTGGTACCGGGTACATTTATTGTCGACTACCCGGTACTTCGGATCCGAGTACGGGTACTTTGTATCCGGTGGTTACAATATTGACATCTCTAGTTCGCATGACTTAGCCGCTGTTTATACATCTAAAGAAACCAATACAGTAAAAAAACATTAGTCGTGTAGCATCCATAGCCAAATTAAGTTATTCGTGTTTATTTATCGTTTTCATAATTTTTGACTCAATTAATGTGTATGTTTTGTCATCCCTCTTCTAATGAAGTCTGCCCTGGTTGCTAGGTTTTTTGACTTTTGTATGTGTGTGGTGGACTTACTAAAGATACTGCTTTTAATTTTATTTTTACCCCCTGATAAAGCTGAAAAATATCAGCGAAATATAGAGTTATTATAACCACAGATGGGAGCCGCAGTCCTGACAGATTCACAGTCTATATTTATATATATATATATATATATATATATATATATATATATATATATATATATATATATATATATATACAGTGCGACATCGATAATCCGGACTAATTAAAACCGCGGTGATCCGAATTAGCAAATAATTTGAATTACGGAAACAGGACATTATTTATATTTAAAAACGAATCATTTAATACGAAACAACTAAAAAATAGTACATACGTAGAATAATATTTAAAATAGAAGCATATTTTGTCAAGTTTTATCTTAAAAAAAATTTGTAATTTTTGTTTGCTTGACCCTTCTCTGGTTCATCATAAAAGCAATTTCTTTTAATCTTTGAAGTACAAGAACATCACTTAAAGGGATATCATTTTCTTCTGCCCATCTCATGCACACATTGAAACTTTTAACTGCCTCATCATTCTTTACAGTATTCTTAACAGTCTGGTTTGTATTAGTATTTAACCCTGAACCTTCATTATCACTCGCGTGTTGTTCATCTGTATCATCTATGTCTTCCAGTGGTAACAAATCTTCATCATTTTCAAGTCAATTACATACTTCCACGTTCGTGAGATTCTGCTCAGTGAGAACATTCAGCATATCTGAAACATCTGTTAAATATTTACGAATTAACCAAAAAAATACTAAAAGAAAAATGTCAGGCTTTACCTTTCATTTCTTCACTCGTGGAGAGCAAATTGTGCCGCAATTCACTCAGAGGAATCAGATCTTCAGCATCATATTCAGTGTCTGGGTAGGTATCTGCCACATAAGCCATAATTTTGTGCCAGCACTTTTTCAAGACTTCAGGGTAGACTTTTTCCCATGAATTGCATCTTTTAGGTTAATGCTTTTTAATAACCTAACAAGGTTCTCTTCATTATTTGATAAAATATGGGCTAAAAGACTTTTCCGATAAAATAATTTTGTCAGTCTGATTGCATTCTGGTCCATAGGCTGCAAAAGTGCAGTACAATTTGGTGGAAGAAATAATGTTGTAAACTGTCCATCCTCACTAGTCAGCTCTTCTATAGTTTCATGGCTCAAAGCGTTATCAACCATTGGCAGGGCTCTTTCAGGTAAGTTATTAAATGACTTTTGACTTGAATAAAAGAATGATAAAACCAGTCTAAGGAAATTGCTGTAGTCATCCATGCAGTGGCAGATGATTTGTACTCAACAGGTATGTTCACATTTTTAAAAGCCCTCGGATTTTTTGCCTTTCCTATCACTAACAACTTTAATTTTCGTGATCCATCAGCATTGCAACATGCTAGAAAGGTAACGCGTTCTTTGTTTATTTTTCGACCTGGTGCGGTCTTTTCCTGAGAACGAACCAGCGTTTTTTCAGGCAACATTTTTCAATACAGAGCTGATTTATCTGCATTGTATATTGGAGTAGGTCCAAGGTTTAATTCTTTTATCTTATCTGCGAATAAAGTTAGGAAAGGATCAACGGCACTTTCATCATTGGATAGTTTTTCGCCACAAACTTTTAAAGCACGCAGACCATGGCTTTTTCTGAAGTTAGAAATCCAGCCTCTGCTAGCTCTAAAATTATCATTCCCGTAAGTTTCAGTATAAAACTGTTTTGCTTTGCCTGATTTTGTAGGAAATTGGGACGTGCCTTGATCGTTGCGTACAAAATCATGTATACAAACGAGTTTCCATTTCTGGATATTCGGCTTTTCGTAAGGTTTTTCTGACTTTAGGACCGCAATCACATTTGGAAATAAATCTAAAAGAAGTTACACGTCCATAGTTAGTGTCCAAAATTATCTTTAAAATAAATCATATATACATACCTTTTGATTTTTCCTTGCTTCTTTTTTATATCCGAAATTGTGGATGTTCCTACTCCGTATTCATTTGCCAACACTTTTCCGTTTTCACCAAGAACTAGTCTTTCTAATATATCGGACTTTTGTTTTATTGTTAGTGTAATATGTTTTCTTTTAGAAGGCATTTTAATATACGTAAAAAAAACGTTTACATACTTATATGAACGACATAAAGTAAAATAGAACGTAGGTATGTTGTACTTGTGATAATAAACAAACAACTACAAAGTCCTTAACCTTTAGACGCGATACGCGATGCGTTGTAGGCACCTACAGTTTGTGCGAATCCCAGATGTGTTAGACTGGTTTGTCCGGATTATTAAACAATCCGGTTTAAAGGAGATCCGGATTATCGAGGTGGCACTGTATATATATATATATATATATATATATATATATATATATATATATATATATATATATATATGTATATGTATATATATATATATATATATATATATATATATATATATATATATATATATATATATATATATATATATATATATATATATGTATATATGTATATATATGTATATATGTATATATATATATATATATATATATATATATATATATATATATATATATATATATATATAGAGAGAGAGAGAGAGAAAAATAGAGAGAGGGAGAGAGAGAGAAAGATACGTGTTTCATTGTGGTCGCTTTATATCGAATTTATCAACCTTTATTAAGTATGCCTTTGAATCGACATGTTTAAGCAGTAGCTTAGTAGTGATAAACAAAAAATAGAGTTTAAAGATTTATTGTATAGGTTATTTTTGCATTGAAATGATTAAGTATTAATATAATTATTACGATTTATTCATGTGTATTTTTAAAATAGGGTAAAACAAGGAATAGGCAATATTTTGGTATGCTTTAAAAAAGTTACATATCTATATATTTTTAGACCTTGTTTTTGGTGAAACTGTATTAGTTATCCTTGAGGTTTTTTATGCATTTTTTTTCTTTTTTAAGTTTCTAGACTATACAGATAATCCATTAAAGCTAAAATTTTTGCTTTGGAATGGCTTGGTGATCGACATCAGTAAGCACACTTTATAATTGCTGCCATTTTTTGGTAGAAAATTTTAGCATTTATTGATTTATCTTTATGTTCAATAAGCAGGGAGACGAATAAATTTAAAAAAGTGTACATATACCTAATAGTAATAAGATTTACTTATGTCAGTGGTAAGGCTAACAACTCAGCAAAGTTTTTGATTTATTTCTACCTTGTGTCAAAAACTTCTACTTTAAGTAAATAATTGCAAATAAATCAAAAACAATAATACAGCCAGTAACAGGATTTTATAGTGAAGAAATGTGGAATCTAAGTTATTGTAATCCAAGTGCTTTAAATCGTATGCTTAAAGACCCACTTAAACGTACCTTCTTATGACCAGTTTTTCGTCTAGCTTGTGAACCTCATAGAAAATCCAATCTATCGCTTTGCTAATGATGGCAGGCTTGGATACCCGAACTTCAGCCCGTACAGATCGCAAGAAGTTATACAATTTAACAAAAACCCAGAAGAAATACTAGCTTGAGGTGACAGTAACCAAATAGAACTGTACACTTCCAAAAAAAAATGTAGAAAAGATATACAGGCTGCGTCACCAAAATCCCGACAAATCAAACAATTTTTTTAAGGGTATGTTTTTTAATGAAAAATGAAGTTTGAAAAAAAATCGTTTCACATGGCACTTAAGGCATATATGTTAATAACAGTCATTCACTGTATCCTCCATTAGCTTGAATTACGGCCTCCATTCTAGGTCTAAAGTGCCGGCACGTACTTCCGTGCCGTTCGTATTGGCTCAATAGGGGTCATTAATGTTCCACACTGGGATGCCAAAACTTGTTTGTGACCCTTTCCTCTACGCTCCATATCTGGTAGTGCAAGGTATTCAAATACGGACTATTCGGGGAGCCCAAATTCCTTGAACTGAAGCATGTCAAAGAGGGTCAGTTCTAGAACAAATGGCGTATGTGAGCCGGTACACCGTCCTGCTGGAAAACAAATGGCCTTCCTTTCGCAATATCTTATATCCTCGGCGTTTTTATATCGTTAAAAACTTTTAAATATGGTATACCTCTTTGGGTACAGTTTCCCCTTTTTGGAAAAAATGCGGTGGCATAACATCACCTTTACTGGATTTAGTACGTGGAAACTGGCCTCAAATTTCGTTTTAGCAACTTGTTCAGGGTCGTGGGTAAGCCAGCGATCGATTCTCCGCTTAATTTTTGCATCAACAGTGAAAATATTTTCATTAGAGAAGGATCTGATGCGACCCGCCGCTTCGTGTTTTAAAGAACAAATAAGCAGATTGCAGCGAGCCACTTGCTTTCTCCCGACTTCTTCATAGAGCACCTGTCTTATCTTAATTGTGTAGGGATAGTATCGAAGGGCCTCTTTCACAATTCTTCACGTTATTGGCTCGCTTATACCTACGATCGATGTCAATTTTCGTAACAATTGCCCTGAGTCCTCCCAAATCCACGCTCCTTTTGATGACTTCAGGGATCCTCACGGTACATTCTTTCAAGTGGCGCTGCCTCGCCGGCATATTAGAACCTTCGTTGAGCCTTGTACTTGACTACAAGGTCATAAATAGTTAACTTCGAGTATCCGAAAAACCGAATTATTTCCAGTTTTGACTGGACAGCGTGAAGGTCTTCGATGATCGCGGTTCTTCGATTATGCCCCGCACCTGTTTTTGACATGGCGACAATTTTGAGACTAACACTATTTACTTCAGTCAGTTTGCTACTCGGACGCCAACGGCTAGCTCTAGCGGAAGCATAATATGGCGGAAGATTTTAGTTGAAATTTGTTCGGATTTTGGTGACGCACCCTGTGTAATGGCTTATTGGACCAATACCGACAGTAAGTATTGCCCTTGCATTAAAAAGATGCGCTTCCGAGAGTAGTGGAATCTAGGAGTTGTCAAAATATACGCCATATCAGAACTCATCAGCTAGCCTAGATGAAGTGGCACTCACAACACAGCCGTAACAGCTGGAAAGATTTAAGAAGCACAGATTCAAACACACCGGTATCCAACAAACCTCCGCGCCATCCGATGTGAACCAAAAAAACTTTTATTTCTAGGGCAAAGCACGGCAGGGAAAATAACATTTCGTAGCCGTGCCATCAAATGTAAGTCTTGTGACGTTGTTCTTTAACAGTTTGCTTCAAATTTTGGACCATCATCGGAAACCTCTTCATTAATTGTGGACCCGTTTTCCATTGACTTTTGCTTCGTAGCAGGATTCCAGTTAAACTCCCAATCATTGCCGTACACCATGAGTAACTTTTCCCCCTTTAGCAATTTTAAACTTTTGACTCATTTCACTGACTCATGTTTCCAAAAAAAAATAGTAAAGTGATTTACTTACCACCTTTTGAAAATATCAAAAGTGGCGTTACTAAAACCACTGTAACTTACTACTCAGTATATATCACCATTACACCAAACACTTTATTTTTGCACTCGACGCGCGTTTCGCTAACCATGTTAGCTTCATCAGGAGCGATGATTGACTAAAGCTAAACTACAAATCTACCTATTTATACTTAGCCTAACCCTTGAATTACTCAAGCGGAACTAATGACATAGGCAAGGCCGTCAGTTCCGGTCAAGTAACCAGTAGAGAGGACTATAAGGAATAGGCCCTCTGTCCTTATTTAAACTATTTTTACATTTTATGATTTCCATACTTTCGTATGCGTTCAACAATCTTCTATCAGATACATCCTTTATTAATCTTAGATTATCTAATGTTACAGTATGATTAGCTTCAAGGGCATGTTCGGCAATGCTAGACTTTTCTGTTCTATTGTATTTTAAGTGTGCTAAGTGTTCTTTAAATCTTGTTTTAATTGCCCAACATACTTTTTGTCACAATCATTACAACTAATTTCATAAATTCCACTTTTCTCACAATTAGGAATCTTATCTTTGGGATTTCCTAAGATATTCCTCAGATTGTCTGATGACTTATAGACTAAGGTGAGGCCTACCTTATTAAATACCTTATTGAGTCCCTTGCTATATTTCGGATTATATGGTATGGAGACATACTTGGTGTTATTTTCTTCGCGTGTAAACTGTAACTTATAAACTAATCGTCGAAATGTCATGAAATTTTGACACGTATCGTTTGAAGGTTGGTATTTCCTAAAAGTCATATGGATTTTTTGAAAAGGGCGACACCTATGTATCAGATCAAGAACTTTTCAGCCTACGTGTTATTTACTTAGGGATGTTAAGACTGATGATAAGAAGGAGTACCTGTTGGAAACCTAAAAATTTTAAAATGTTCGCAAACAAATGAGAATCGTCTGATCAAATAACTGTATTGTATTTAATTAGGGTAAAAAAAAATAAAAGAAAGGTTCCATATTTTTACCCTACAAAACTTGTAACATCCAAATACCTTAGTTGGTCAACCCCGACTTAATACATAGTGCGAAAAAAATAAGTCTGATAAAAAAGAATAGTTGTCATGTGGCTATAATAGTACAACAAATGTAACTTTGTTACTATAAATACTTCCCCTCCACCCAACAAATAGTTTTTCTGCAATGATTTCTATATTGGTAGAATTTTGTAAGTGCTTTTTCTTTTACTTTATTAAGAAAAGCAAAAGAGTAATTTAAAGTTGAGGATTTGAGAGTAATTTTACTAGAAAATAAAGACGTGGTGCGATTCAAAAGTTCTCAGGCTAACGCTATAAAATCTGAAGTAGTTACGTTTAGGCTTCGTGACTGCCGTCGCTTTTGAACCAATTCCCCTGCGCCCAAATGAACCAATCCCACGGCTTGAACATTTTTTGAAAAGTCGATGCTATCACTGCCTCCAGCAGCGATTCGCGTCTTATCGCCACTACCATCTCGAAGCGGCACCCATTTAACTTCACATACATTTCATTCTCATGGGGAGTGGGGGATAATGGTCATCGCATTATTCACCAAAAATTATTTCGTACAGAACGAACTGTGTATTGTCGTGATGTATTAGGAAACTCTTCTCGCTCCAAAGCTTTGGCCGTTTACGTAACCAATAAAAAGTTTGTCAGAGATGCTCAAAATTTTCCAAAGATGGCTTTTACGAATATATTCGAAAATTTACGTGCAACTCGGAGCTTCGTGTCCAAATGTTTCCCGAATTATGTCACAGGCTATTCTGTTTTCGTATCCAATTTACGAGGCTAGTTTGAAAAGTCCGTGCAAAAATAAAAAGTACTTATGTGTTTGGGGTAAACCTTTTTTATTTTTCGACATAGTCTCCTTTTAGGCTTATACACTTCTTCCAACGATGTTCTAGTTTGTTGATCCCTTCTGAATAATAGGATTTGTCCAAGTCTGCAAAATATCCATTAGTGTCTGCAATCACCTCCTCGTTTGAATAAAATCTTTGTCCGGCCAGCCCTTTCTTCAAATTGGGGAACAAATAGTAGTCCGAGGGAGCCAAGTCTGGAGAATAGGGGGGATGTGAAACGAGTTGGAATCCTATTTCCATTAATT
The DNA here is from genome assembly GCA_019049505.1 of Pachyrhynchus sulphureomaculatus. Classification (NCBI taxonomy): domain Eukaryota; kingdom Metazoa; phylum Arthropoda; class Insecta; order Coleoptera; family Curculionidae; genus Pachyrhynchus; species Pachyrhynchus sulphureomaculatus. The sequence goes on along the minus strand of CM032453.1, from coordinate 170,271,284 downwards.
TTGCGACCACAACTGCTGAGGTGTGTGCTGGTGCGTTGTCGTAATGGAAAAGGACTTTCTTGTGGGCCAATCGCGGGCGTTTTTCTTGCAGCTCGGTTTTCAAACGGTCCAATAACGATGAATAATATTCACCTGTAATAATTTTATCCTTTTCCAGATAGTCGATGAGGATTATGCCTTGCGAATCCCAAAAGACAGTCGCCATAACCTTTCCGGCCGAAAGAACGGTCTTCGCCTTTTTTGGTACAGATTCCCCCTTGATAACCCATTGTTTAGATTGCTGTTTGGTCTCAGGAGTATAGTAATGTATCCATGTTTCATCTACAGTGACGAAACGACGCTTAAAGTCCTCCGGATTCTTCTGGAACAGCTGCAAACCATCCTTGCAACACTTCACACGATTCCGTTTTTGGTCAAGCGTGAGCAATCGCGGCACCCATCTTGCGGATAGCTTTCTCATGTCCAAATGTTTATGCAAAATATTATGTACCCGTTTAGTCGAGATGCCCACAGCACTAGCAATCTCACGCACCTTAACTCTTCTGTCATCCATCACCATATCATGGATTTGATCCATGATTTCTGGAGTCGTAACCTCCACAGGCCGTCCAGAACGTTCAGCGTCACTTGTGCTCATATGGCCAGTCCGAAAATTTTGAAACCACTTATAAACTGTTCTAATCGAAGGTGCAGAGTCACCATAATGTTTATCAAGCTTCTCTTTAGTCTCCTGAGGCGTTTTGCCTTTCATAAAGTAATGTTTAATCACCACACGAAATTCTTTTTCGTCCATTTCTTGAAAATCACTCGACTTCCTTGATTCACACGAATGCCAAACACAAAGAAATAGACCAATATGGCTGAAACTTGGTGTGCGTTCATTCAAGAGATGCTACTAACTAAACATGACCTCGATACGCGCCGGTGGTGCCATGTCTCGGACTTTGCACGGACTTTTCAAACCAGCCTCATAAAAATTGCGGACAGACGCAGTTACAGATTTATGCTAACCTGCATACAGGACGAGCTAGCAAGTTAACACACACCTAGCGTTATTAGGGATATACCTACCGCCACTTATCGGCGCGAATCAGTACTATTTCGCGTTCTTGCTATATAGCGTTAGTCCAGGGACTTTTGGATCGCACTGTGTTTAAAAATACATATTCACAGTTGACAATTGCTTTCGCAATATACAGAGTTCCACCAAATATTACAGTCGGTCATGTAAGTACGTGTCCTGCATTGTTCTTTAAAAAAGTGTATTTATTTAAAAGTTTTTTACATCATTTGATAGAAAAGGATTGCCATTCAAATGCAAATGATTTAGTAGTTCGTCCAGTCCCCATCAGCGTCGAAGATCGCCTGGCATACTTTCGACGAGATTTTCCGCGTACTCTTGGGGAAAAGATTTTTAAATTGCTTGAATTTGCCGTGACAGCTGCTTCACTGTGTACACTTTTTTACTACGAAGCTTTTGCTTGATGTTTGAGCACACGTTCTCGATTGGGTTTACATCGGAAAACTGGGATGGCCAATCTAGTGTGACAATACCGGATTCCCATTTGGCAGTCGCTCCTAATGTCTCCTTATAAACCTAGAGAATTTTTTCAGCGTTCAAATTGTAAGGTAAGGTAAAGAGGAAGAGTCTTCCAAAACCTATTTCCGAAGGACATTCCCAAACATGACGCTTCATCCGAAAAAATTACAAACGCTTCAGGCTCGAGCTATGTTTTCTTTGGCCCACACTTTACCAATTCAAATCGTTAGCTCGGAGATGAGTATGAATCGTTTCATATGATATATCCAAATCTGTCGGATTTAGTTTTTGCGCCCCTCGGCTCAAATTTAATTGAAAATTTCGGGAAAACATGTTAATTACCATTTTTTCATCATTGTCCGACACTTTTCCTCTCGAACCACGTTCTAATAGATCATCAACATACTTTAACTGAGAGTATCGTTTCACCCACTTACTAACGAATGCCCTCGACTTGCGCATGTACTTAGCAACCGCTGCAGGCGTCATTTTTGGATCTTTTGGATAATTACATAGGAACACAGCCTCGAAACGATAAGCGTATGCAGGACTCATGTTCGATAATGTACTATTTAAATATAAATAATGTTACAAATTAATCTCTTTCCACATCATCATTATCAATCAGCCCTTTACGTTCACTGCTGAACATAGGCCTCCCCCATCTCAGTCCACTCTCTCCTCTCCTGGGCTCTCCGTATCCAGTTAAGTTTCACGATAACTTCGTTTCTAATACAATCCAGCAGTGACACTCCAATTATTGTTCTTTTCATCTTGCGCTGTGTTATTCTAAGCTGTTTAGCGGTTGTGATAGTTAAGGTTACAGTTTCCGCGCCATAAGTCATCATCGGAAGCACCAAGGCGGATAGAAAGATCACTCCTAAAGACATCTTTACGAGGCTGGTTTGAAAAGTCCTTGCAAAAATAAAAACTACTTATGTGTTTGGGGTAAACCCTTTTTATTTTTCGACATAGTCTCCTTTTAGGCTTATACACTTCGTCCAACGATGTTCTAGTTTGTTGGAATCCTATTTCCATTAATTTTGCGACCACAACTGCTGAGGTGTGTGTTGGTGCGTTGTCATGATGGAAAAGGACTTTCTTGTGAGCCAATCGCGGGCGTTTTTCTTGCAGCTCGGTTTTCAAACGGTCCAATAACGATGAATAATATTCACCTGTAATAGTTTTAACCCTTTTCCAGATAGTCGATGAGGATTATCCCTTGCGAATCCCAAAAGACAGTCGCCATAACCTTTCCGGCCGAAGGAACGGTCTTCGCCTTTTTTGGTGCAGATTTTCCCTTGGTAACTCATTGTTTAGATTGTTGTTTGGTCTCAGGAGTATAGTAATGTATCCATGTTTCATCCACAGTGACGAAACGACGCTTAAAGTCCTCCGGATTCTTCTGGAACAGCTGCAAACCATCCTTGCAACACTTCACACGATTCCGTTATTGGTCAAGCGTGAGCAATCGCGGCACCCATCTTGCGGATAGCTTTCTCATGTCCAAATGTTTATGCAAAATATTATGTACCCGTTCAGTCGAGATGCCCACAGCACTAGCAATCTCACGCACCTTAACTCTTCTGTCATCCATCACCATATCATGGATTTGATCCATGATTTCTGGAGTCGTAACCTCCACAGGCCGTCCAGAACGTTCAGCGTCACTTGTGCCCATATGGCCAGTCCGAAAATTTTGAAACCACTTATAAACTGTTCTAATCGAAGGTGCAAAGTCACCATAATGTTTATCAAGCTTCTCTTTAGTCTCCTGAGGCGTTTTGCCTTTCATAAAGTAATGTTTAATCACCACACGAAATTCTTTTTCGTCCATTTCTTGAAAATCACTCGACTTCCTTGATTCACACGAATGCCAAACACAAAGAAATAGACCAATATGGCTGAAACTTGGTGTGCGTTCATTCAAGAGATGCTACTAACTAAACATGACCTCGATACGCGCCGGTGGTGCCATCTCTCGAACTTTGCACGGACTTTTCAAACCAGCCTCGTAAGTCTTTCAGAGGCTGCCCAAACAAGCGTTATTCTTCTCTTCAATTCGTACGTTTGGTTGTCTCTTGCGATGCGAAACTCATGACCAAGATAGATGTATTTATCCACTAGTTCTACCTCTGTATTGCCGACCCTAATCTATTCGCTATTCGCATATGTTTTGTTATAAAAGCATTCGTTTCCAACTCGACATCTGCACAAACTTCTCGAAGTTCTTGAAGCATTACTGCAAGCTCTGCAAGAGTGTCAGGTATCAGGATTATATCATCTGCAAAACACAGATTTGTCAGACTTTGCCCGTCTATGTTAAGGCCTTTTCCTTCCCAGTTAAGTTTCTTAAAAGCGTGTTCTACCAGTTGGTATGGATTTGGTGTTTTCGTGGAGTTTCACCGTCATACAGGCGTTTTTGTAGATGTTGTAAATCAACTTTTTATAACAATAGCCCACACGGCACCCTTGTAACGCTTCTAATAGTGAGTCCAGCTCGACCCTATCAAAAGCCTTATGGAAATCTATGAAGATCAAAGCAAGTGGTCTGTTATATTGAATGCTTTTCTCAATTAATGTCTTAGTACTTTGTAGATGATCATTGGTTCTGAATCGGGCCCAGAAGCCAGCCTACTCCCTTGGTTGGTGGAAGTCCAACTTATTTTCAAGTCTAGTTGTTATTATCTTAGTGAACAATTTGTAGAGATGGCTCAGAAGACTTATGGGCCGGTGGTTTTCTAGTTCCACAGCACCTTCCGACGACCTCAAAAAATGGGAATTTCTTTCTCGCCACTTTCTTAGTTGACTGACTGTACATATTCAATTTTTTTTTTCTTAATGGAACATTCAATTTTCTCAACATGCTATTTTTCCTTAAAAATGGCACTACCTGTAGAATTGTTTTTATATAATTTTTAAGTTTGTGTTAATTTCTGTTTCCGCCTCCAAAATTCTGTTACTGTAGAAAGTCTGTTTGTGTTAAGGATATTTTAAAATCATTTAAATTTGCGTATATGTATATTTGTGTATTTCCTTTTCTTTCTAAGTATATATTTATTCTTAAAAAATTATAAAATTAGTTGTTTTTAAAATATCCTTCCTCTTATTTTCCTCAGGATCTTAAAACCAAAGCTTGTATATAATTATTAAACGGATAATTAATTTATCTTTATCTTTTTTTATTTATATAAGTACTTCGCAACAATTCTTATGTAATTAAAATATAGTAATAAATGCAGTCACCTCATAAATTCAGATAGTTTTTTCTCTTTCAAAGAAACTGACAAATTTTACTTAGAAATTAGTCCAACAAAATGCTCATTTTTTTTACTAATGGATGAAGTTCTCCATCCAAAGAATTTTTGAAAAGGGTGTTACGAGGAGTGACAAGCTGGACCTTATACGAATGTCATGCATTGCATGACGTGTATGCTTAACATGCGGCACTCTGGAAGGAAGTAAGTCGGCTACATCCATCAAATACAGTAAAGTACTTTTAGAATAAACTCAAGTCGCCAACCGTTCCTCGATGTTCCAGGAAATCTAGGTTGCTGGCAAGTTCTTTTTCTCTTGGTCAGGCGAACAACAGCTCTCTTCTGAATAGAATCTAACAAATGTAGCGTATAATAGGAAGCAAAGCTCTAAACATGCGGGCAGTAGTCCATCGTTAATCCAGTTTGAGCATATATATATATATATATATATATATATATATATATATATATATATATATATATATAATATATATATATATATATATATATATAAAGGGTGATTCATTTAGAGGTACTTTTTTATAAATAAAAAAAAATGAATAAAAACAATTTTATTTTATAATCTTTATTATCATATAAAAGAACCATTCTTTACAATTATTTCTTAAAGATAATTTCTTTCAAATGTTGTTCGCGACTACGGTTAACAACAACGTCCATTCTGAAGTTCCAATTTTCAATGACGAGTGGTATTTGGAAAATGACTCGAGTAATATTGGCCTCCAATGCCTCAATTGTAGCTGACTTATCCATGTAGACTTTGGACTTTACATAGCCCCAAAGGAGAAAGTCAAGAGGTGTGATGTCACATGATCTAGCCGGCCAATTCACTGGTCCAAAGCGTGAAATGATCTGTTCGCCAAATTGCTCTCGCAGTAAAGCCATGGTTTCACGGGCTGTATGGCAGGTGGCGCCATCTTGTTGGAACCAAATTTCGTCGAGACCACGGGCTTCAATTTCTGGCATCAAATAGTCTGTTATCATGGCGCGATAACGGTCACCATTCACAGTAACATTCCGGCCGGCCTCTGTTTTGAAGAAAATATGGACCGATTATTCCACCGGCCCATAAACCACACCAAACAGTTGTTTTTTCTGGATTTAATGGCAGCTCTTGAACCTCTTCAGGTTGTTCATCACCCCAAATAAGGGCATTTTGTTTATTCACGAACCCATTAAGCCAAAAATGGGCCTCATCGGTGAACAAAATTTTTCTCGAAAACAGTGGATCTTCTACAAGCTTGTCAAGAGCCCAACGACTAAAACGGAAACGATTCGGAAGGCCGGTCGGCTTCAGTTGTTGCACTAGTTGAATTTTGTATGCTTTTAAAGAAAGATTCTTACGTAAAATACGCCAAGTTGTTGAATATGACAGGGCAAGCTGTTGAGAACGGCGACGAATCGACACTTCACGGTCTTCGCGTACACTCTCCGCTACCGCCCCTATATTTTCTTCACTACGTGCTGGATGTGGTCTACTCGGTCGAGCATTATCCAATAATGAAAATTGGGTCTCAAACTTATTGATGGTAGAGCGAATTGTGCGTTCGGTAGGCCGATTATGTGGACCATAAGTTGCTCTAAGCGCCCGATACACATTCCTCGTAGAACGCCCATTTTCGTAATAAAGTTGAACAATTTGTAGACGCTGTGCCGGGCTAAGTCTTTCCATTATGAATTGTCAAACACTACTGAATAGGAATGCCACTTCAGTTGACACGACGCATGCGCAATCTGCAATTAAATCCCCATTACAAAAAGTACCTCTAAATGAATCACCCTTTTTATATATATATATATATATATATATATATATATATATATATATATATATATATATATATATATATATGTATATATATATAGCTTTGGCCAAAAGTATTAGGCAACCTACAATTTACTTCATTTCTTGTGTTTCAGGATAAAAAATTAAATTCGTATGTTTTGTAAAACCGTATATTGAGGTAAAAATTATGAAATAAATTAATATTTAGTGTGTCCGCCCTTAGCTTTAATTACAGCAGCAATTTTTTGGGGCATGCTGCGTACCAGCCTAGTACATTCAGTTGTACTTATGGCATCCTACTCATCCATTAAAGCGCTTTTTAGCGCTGCTTTTGATGTTATGTTATGCTCCCGTATCTTGCGCTTCAGAATACCCCAAAGATGCGCAATAGGGTTTAGATCTGGCGACTGCGCCGGCCAATCCATCAAGACAATGTTATTGTCTCTAAACTAGCGCATCGCAGGCGCTGATTTATGACAAGGTGCATTATCTTGCTGGAATTTGATGTCGTCTAAATTAGTGTCGCCAAAAATGCGCGTTAGCGAAGGCATCAGTACAGTTTCTAGTACATTTAGGTACTTTTGGCTGTTCATGCGGTTTTCACAAACGAACATTTCTCCGACACTTTTAGCAGCCATGCAGCTCCAGATCATAATGCTGCTTCCGGCGTATTTTACAGTAGGTATCACGCAATCTGGATGGTATTCCTCGCCGACACGCCGCCTCACGAATGTCATACCTGACGTTCCGAATGGCTGTAAGAATAGAAAAAATACTCGAATAAAACATTAGTTATTATTTTGACTAAAACGAATTAAATCAAGAGTAATTGTATGTAGTTATTTGTTAAAATAAATCATATAAAAACTTACCTTAAAGCTGGATTCGTCGGACCATACAACATTAAACCAATCCTCTTCGCTTAAATGTTGGTGCTTCAGAGCCCACTCTAAGCGTTTCTTCCTATTGGTCCCCAATATATATATATATATATATATATATATATATATATATATATATATATATATATATATATATATATATATATATATATCTATATCTATATATATATATATATATATATATATATATATATATATATATATATATATATATATATATATATATGAGGCTAGTTTGAAAAGTCCGTGCAAAGTCCGAGAGATGGCACCACCGGCGCGTATCGAGGTCATGTTTAGTTAGTAGCATCTCTTGAATGAACGCACACCAAGTTTCAGCCATATTGGTCTATTTCTTTGTGTTTAGCATTCGTGTGAATCAAGGAAGTCGAGTGATTTTCAAGAAATGGACGAAAAAGAATTTCGTGTGGTGATTAAACATTAATTTATGAAAGGCAAAACGCCTCAGGAGACTAAAGAGAAGCTTGATAAACATTATGGTGACTCTGCACCTTCGATTAGAACAGTTTATAAGTGGTTTCAAAATTTTCGGACTGGCCATATGGGCACAAGTGACGCTGAACGTTCTGGACGGCCTGTGGAGGTTACGACTCCAGAAATCATTGATCAAATCCATGATATGGTGATGGATGACAGAAGAGTTAAGGTGCGTGAGATTGCTAGTGCTGTGGGCATCTCGACTGAACGGGTACGTAATATTTTGCATAAACATTTGGACATGAGAAAGCTATCCGTGTGAAGTGTTGCAAGGATGGTTTGCAGCTGTTCCAGAAGAATCCGGAGGACTTTAAGCGTCGTTTCGTCACTGTGGATGAAACATGGATACATTACTATACTCCTGAGACCCAACAACAATCTAAACAATGGGTTACCAAGGGGGAATCTGCACCAAAAAAGGCGAAGACCGTTCCTTCGGCCGGAAAGGTTATGGCGACTGTCTTTTGGGATTCGCAAGGGATAATCCTCATCGACTATCTGGAAAAGGGTAAAACTATTACAGGTGAATACTATTCATGGTTATTGGACCGTTTGAAAACCGAGCTGCAAGAAAAACGCCCGCGATTGGCCCACAAGAAAGTCCTTTTCCATCAGGACAACGCACCAGCACACACCTCAGCAGTTGTGGTCGCAAACTCGTTTCACATCCCCCCTATTCTTCAGACTTGGCTCCCTCGGACTACTATTTGTTCCCCAATTTGAAGAAATGGCTGGCGGGACAAAGATTTTATTCAAACGAGGAGGTGATTGCAGACACTAATGGATATTTTGCAGACTTCCTATTATTCGGAAGGGATCAACAAACTAGAAAGTCGTTGGACGAAGTGTATAAGCCTAAAAGGAGACTATGTCGAAAAATAAAAAGGGTTTACCCCAAACACATAAGTAGTTTTTATTTTTGCACGGACTTTTCAAACCAGCCTCGTAGAAAGCAGGTGGTGTATGGAGACTTTTTGGATTGACTGTATACATACATATATAGATGGTGGTAAGGTACCAGAAGTAATGATAGTTGCGTGTTTTGAACTTTTTGGTCCTGATTAATATCAAAGAACCAATTAAACGTTAAAGAACCTGGAACCTAGAAAACATAAATAGTTCGCGTACCAGGGCCTGCAATATATAAAGAAAACTCTCGTATGAATAATAAAATATATTCAAAATTAAACTTTAACAGCCATAACAATATAACAACTTTTAAGTACAGCGTTAACAAAAAAAGATTTAACCTTAAAAATAAAGTTTGTCATCTATACAATTTTTACAGCTTATTTTTGTAAAATAATAACAAATAAAAAGACTAGCACAAAATTCAAAATCAAGAAAAAAAAATATCTCTGGAAATTTATTTTTCCAAATATTTAGAGAGTACTAATAGTCCAAAGCTTATAATGGCGTATAAACTTCCTGGTATACTTGCTAACATCTGGTAGCGTTCCTCTGAAAATGTAAAAGAAAACATGGGAAGTGGGTTTAACCAAATAATTTGACTCCCTATTTACCCCAAAAATGCAAAGAAACCTTATTTAAAAAAAAAAACCGGCCAAGTGCAAGTCGGACTTGCATAGTTAGTATTCCGTACTGTAATTGTTTTTAAAATAAAAAATTGTGTTACGGAGACCCAAATTTGTTTGTGATGGCTAAAAAACTTTCTCCAACGTGCACTTCTATATCATTAGCAAAATTGAAAAACACATTGTGTATCCAGGTTCTGTCTAATAAAACTAGTTACTAACTTTTATCATTTGTACAGGTGCTGATAAACATCTTTTATTGAACAGGATGGGGACTTGTATACAAGTACGAAACATATATCAAATAAAGTTTGTTTCTGATCTTTGTTTTTATATACCAGCTAAATTATCACTCATGATAATTTTCATTTAAGGTATTTTTTACGAGTAACTGTTAAAAGTAGTTTGAGAAATAATATATTTTAGCATCATGAATTCACTGCTTTAATATAAAGATGGTTTACGAGGGCGTGGTAGCCATAATTAATTCTAAAAGTTTCAGATGTTAAACAAGTATAAGATAGGAATCCATACTGTTTCTTTGATCAAAAGCATGCGTTTTTTACAATTTTTGTTGTCGCTTGTTGACGTAAAAGTAAAAAGTCACAAAAAATTATATATACATAAAAAAAATACTTTGCTATCATTTGTTAAAATATGAAAACAGTTTACCTAGTTGTTGCGAAAATATTACTTTTTATTGAATTTTATGAGGTGATTTTTCGCTGTGGCAACGTAGCTTGAATAAGACTGCTCGCGCAGACGCGGGCGTTCTTACAAATTTTAAATCATATTTAGTCCAGGAGCTCATAACCAAGATTTTGGACTTATCGAAGAGCGGCAGATAAATCACTTAAATGTGACAAAACTGAACCAAAAAATACAAGATCTAAATTTCGGTTCCTACCATGTTTATGGAGGGGGAAATTGCAAAGAATTGAAGGTAGGTGAACCCATCGCAGAATGGCAGTTTTTTACGTTGTGAGGATACTATAGCCTTAATATCTGCCACGCGGACCGGTTCCTGCGGGAGTAAACCGTTTTTCTCTTGAAAAAAAATGGGCTCAAAAAGTAAACTCATGCTGAGTGGCAGATATTCGAAATATAGTTAGTTTGGGACCCAAAAACAAGTGAAAAAATATTATTTGCCATAGCCTAGTTCTTCGAATTTCTATGAATTTTTGAATTTGTAGAGTTTTTGGACCCACCTGAACTCATTCGAGAGCGGCAAATAAATGAAATAGTGTTCGAATACTATAATACCGAGCTGAAATCCCATGAAGTCCAGTCCATGCTTTTATCAGCGGAATTTTTATATTTTTAATGCAAAGCTTAAATTATAAACAAATTGATTTTTCTTATTCGCAATATTACCTAGCAGTGATGCATGAGTTTCATATGTTTTTTGACAGGAAGTCGAATTTCTAATCCATTTTTGCTAAAAATTTATTAATTTTTGTTACAAATAAATAATTTTTTTTTCTATAATAACTTAATATAATATTATTTAACTCACTAAATTTAAATTCTCTGTTCATTTTTTCGAAAACTCAATTATTTTATTATTACTGACAATGTATCAGAATTATGTTAATTTTTCTTTGAAAATTTAATACAAATATTTTTATTTAATTGCATTTAAATAAACTTAATTTTAATAAATTGGAAAAATGGATTAGAAATTCACGCAGCAGGTCAAAATTCATCTAAAAGATGTAGAGTTCGTAAAAAGCTTAGATTTTGCTATTATGGAGATAAATTCTATGAAATTCTATTTATTAGCATAATTTTTTGTAATAAATTGTTTACAACAATAAAAAGGTTGCAAAAATAGACTTTGAATTCGTATTCAGTGGGTTGAAATACGTCTAAAAAAATGTGCTTAAAAAATTGTTAATAACAATTAATAGGTCATTTTTTCAAAAAATTAATTGCAGATCGGATCCTGCGACCCAAAAAAACATAAAGTACACTAAAGTGGAGCCGCAACGCTAAAAGTTTTAAAAAAATACAGTGAAGGAGTATTTAGTTATTGTTGTATTGGCATTAACCGAATGCGGCAAAAATTATTGTACATTAATTCTTGAGGTTTTTTCCATCACTCTTATTGTCTGTCATGTTAAAAATCAAAAATTTCAAATGTACTATCCAATGTACATAGCTACTATTTTTTTTTTTTTTTTAATTTTCGTAATTACATATTAAAAGAGGTTTTGGGGCTTTTGAATATAAATTTTAAATAATAAATATACACAATATTTAAAGGTTAAATATAAAAAATATATAAAGCGAAATTGCACTGCAAATTAAATAAATATATTAATCTGCTTGTAACTGTTTCAATGGTGATTTGAGCGTCTCTCGAGACCGTGGCGCATGTGTATTGTATTTAAGAGAAAAACAAATTACAGGACAGGCGGGGCGCGTTTTAAAAATACTTATGCGTTATTGCAGCAAAAGTTTTAATTTATCTTAATGAAGAACCAGACTCCATGGCAGATAATGTTATTAAAACAAATTTCATTCGCTCCTCTATGGGTTCAGGTGGGTCCATTTTTCTGCAATTTTGGACCCTTATAACTTTGGATTGATCGAATATCCATGGCAGATATTCATTTTTCAGTCATATTTCATAGAAATGAAGCTATACTCAGAATATCTGCCACTCAGCGATGCTTTCGTCCATCAACGTTTTCTTGCGGCTTTAAAGCGCATTTCTAGGACCAGAAACCAGACTTGAGGCTTCAAACTACCCGGAGGGACTAAGGGGGGCCTAATTAACAAAAAGATACTATTATCTGCCACTTTTCGATGAGGTTGCATTTTGGTCGTGAGCTCTCAGACTAATATATGCATCGTACTGATCGGACTTTCTTTTAAAAGACACTAGAATAAATGCGTGCCTCGCGCGGGTATTTATTTAATTATAAAAACTTAATAATTGATATATTTTAAATAGATAATTCAAAGTATCGTTTTAATTAATTATATATAATTTTTATTGTATATCATGTAAAAGTATCAAGGTTATTATAGATAACACGTGAGTGCGTGCGGCGAGAAGCTACGTTGCCTCATTCATTATACTTAGAAAACCAAATTATTTCGCGTCTTTCTCTAACATGCTCTCTCTGTCTTCTCGTAAGAAATACCTTAATTACATCTATTATTTCCGTGCCATGTCAGGTCGGGTCCCCTAGCCGTCGAGTTGTACTACTAAGCAAAACAGCTCTTTTGCGTTTTTTAGTTTGATCCATTGCCAAGATATTCCTCAACCAAGAGTATCGTTTTCGCCCCCCAATTTCTCTGTGATTTTTGATTTGACCCTTCATTAAAAGTTGTAAAAATCGTGCGTTGTGAACAAATACGTTTTGCATAATAACTTTTACTTTCAATTTATACATTCTTTTGTGCTTTAATATACCTGTCATAACCGCAGATTTCTTCGGCGATACCCATCCGAGGGACCTTTGGACGGCCATTTTCCATTTTGTATACCTTGTGTCTCGCTCTAAAAAAAGAATAATGATATTACGTCATGTTTAACACGCATACTTTATCGATTAACTTCTTATTACATGGGGTGAAAAGTCCCGAGGTTTTCCGAGAGATGGCAGCAGAAACAAAAAAAATCATATGGTTTTCAGTTAGTGTCAACTCGCAAAAGATTCGTGTAAAATTTTGTCTATTAGAATTTCGTGTGTTGATTAAACATTGCTTTTTGATGGGGAAAAAAATAAGGCCAGAACCCAAGAATGGCTTGAGAAGTGTTATGGCACATTTGCTCCGTCAAAAGCAACTATATGTTGGTGGTTTAGTGAACTTAAATGCGGTCATATGCATGCACCACGTTCCGGACGTGCAAATGAGGCAGTCACTCAAAAAAAAACCCACTATATTGTTCTGAATGGAGGAGGGGGTAGGATGGGAGGGGGAGGGGAAGGAGGAGAGGGTAAAGGGAGAGAACGAGAGAGAGAGAGGTTTTGAGGTAGGGCGCATTAACATCTGAGATCATTTTGTATTGCAATGAAATACTTAAATCAAATTCATGTAGTTTAATTGATTAAGGAATTTCATTAAAAAAATATGAACTATGGTGAGGAGAACTTGGCAGAAATAACATGATGGGGGAGGTTCTCTTTTAAGAAGATGGGAGTGGGTCAGATGAGTATGACCCACTGATAGCCTTCTCCAGATGGTGTTCTCTCTTCTAGATAAGGAATTTAGATGAAATGGTGGGATTACTAGAGGTTTCGTGCGCCATAATTTATTATCTACCAAGCCACTCAAGCTGAAAGAGATTGTGTATAATTCCATCGAAGAGATTTCTTAGATCATTTGAGGAGCTTGGAGTCATTATCTGTTCTCCCTCAGTACTTGCCAGATTAGCGAGATTGTCCGCTACCTCATTTCCTTCAATTCTCTTATGGCTGGGAACCCAAAGAAAAGTTACCTTGATGGTTTTATGGCGGCAGAGGTATAACAAATTTTTGATGTCTATGATGAATGGAGAAGGTTTAATATTAGAGTTGATTGCTTGGATTGAACTTAGAGAGTCGATGATGATAAGGTAATTTTTATGTAAAGATGAAGAGTCTCCTAAAACATTTTTCCGAAAGATATCCCCAAACATGGCTCTTCACAGGGTGAACGCGGTGCGCTGAACCAATCGGTTAGTGAAAACTGATCAGGCTCGTGGGGTGATAATAACCCCAAAATAAAACTTCATCACTGCCCACACCAGTGGTTTCTCTCTGTCATTTTCGTTCAGCAATGGTTTCTTGATTGTACTGCGCCACTTCAAATCGTTAGCCTGGAGATGAGTGCGAATCATTTCATACCATATATCTAAACCTTTTTACCTTAAAGAGTTGATTGAATTGGTCCGTCACTTTGTGACAGTACGTTTTAATAATAAAATAACTTATTTACTTTGTTATCCGACACTAAATATATTTCGTAAAGATTTACAAATGCGTTATCGCGATTTCGTAGTATAACTAACACGTAGGCTGAAACACTTTTTTTTGCAAAATTCGACTTTATTCATCAATATAGTCTCATTGAAGAGCGATACAATCAGTCCAACGCTTTTCTAACATTTCTATAACTTTTTTGTACGAGGCTGTTTTGAAAAGTCCGTGCAAAAATAAAAACTACTTATGTGTTTGGGGTAAACCTTTTTTATTTTTCAACATAGTCTCTTTTTAGGCTTATATACTTCTTCCAGCGATGTTCTAATTTGTTGATCTCTTCCGAATAATAGGATTTGTCCAAGTCTGCAAAATATCCATTAGTGTCTGCAATCACCTCCTCGTTTGAATAAAATCTTTGTCCCGCCAGCCATTTCTTCAAATTGGGGAACAAATAGTAGTCCGAGAAGCCAAGTCTGGAGAATAGGGGGGATGTGAAACGAGTTGGAATCCCATTTCCATTAATTTTGCGACCACAACTGCTGAGGTGTGTGCTGGTGCGTTGTCGTGATGGAAAAGGACTTTCTTGTGGGCCAATCGCGGGCGTTTTTCTTGCAGCTCGGTTTTCAAACGGTCCAATAACGATGAATAATATTCACCTATAATAATTTTACCCTTTTCCAGATAGTCGATGAGGATTATCCCTTGCGAATCCCAAAAGACAGTCGCCATAACCTTTCCGGCCGAAGGAACGGTCTTCGCCTTTTTTGGTGCAGATTCCCCCTTGGTAACCCATTGTTTAGATTGTTGTTTGGTCTCAGGAGTATAGTAATGTATCCAGTGACGAAACGACGCTTAAAGTCCTCCGGATTCTTCTGGAACAGCTGCAAACCATCCTTGCAACACTTCACACGATTCCGTTTTTGGTCAAGCGTGAGCAATCGCGGCACCCATCTTGCGGATAGCTTTCTCATGTCCAATCGTTTATGCAAAATATTATGTACCCATTCAGTCGAGATGCCCACAGCACTAGCAATCTCACGCACCTTAACTCTTCTGTCATCCATCACCATATCATGGATTTGATCAATGATTTCTGGAGTCGTAACCTCCACAGGCCGTCCAGAACGTTCAGCGTCACTTGTGCCCATATGGCCAGTCTGAAAATTTTGAAACCACTTATAAACTGTTCTAATCGAAGGTGCAGAGTCACCATAATGTTTATCAAGCTTCTCTTTAGTCTCCTGAGGCGTTTTGCCTTTCATAAAGTAATGTTTAATCACCACACGAAATTCTTTTTCGTCCATTTCTTGAAAATCACTCGACTTCCTCGATTCACACGAATGCCAAACACAAAGAAATAGACCAATATGGCTGAAACTTGGTGTGCGTTCATTCAAGAGATGCTACTAACTAAACATGACCTCGATACGTGCCGGTGGTGCCATCTCTCGGACTTTGCACGGACTTTTCAAACAAGCCTCGTAGAAGGACTTGTCTCTATCTTCAAAATAGGCCTCAGTTTCGGCGATAACTTCTTCATT
>CM032453.1:170174070-170255191 GCA_019049505.1 Pachyrhynchus sulphureomaculatus | reverse complement strand
ACTATTTTTTTTTAATTGTTGATTTGCATTGTTGAAGTTACGGTATGTTATTAACGTTTAATTTTAATTTTATTAAGTCTGTAATCATATTATTTTAATAAATAGAACACAAGAAAATATATTATTTTTCTTTTTATTTTTACCACTCCGAATTTAGGGTTGGAACTCAGCCACGACGCAAATTTCCATCGTTAGATCTAATCTTCACATTTTTTGAAGAGTTTTGGGAATATGGTAGAAATGTAGCAGCGGGGGTTCACCGAAACCGGTAAAATTTTGAAAGTGGTCTACGAGAAAAAAAGTTTGGGAACCTCTGGTTTAGACGAACCGATACAGGATCCAAAACAAAAATATAAAATAGAATTTTTTTTCGTTACTATAGATCAAGCGATCAGTGCATTGGAGCTGAGATTCAACCTACTGAATAGTCATAATGACTCTTTTGAATTTGTACATTGTAAAGATCTCGAAAACGTCTTGACAGATGGTGATTCGTCTGATCTTAACGCTTTAGATCTGGCTGACGAAATAGGCCTTGTTTCTTCACGTTTCAATTAAGAAAGAAGGTCCAGTTGATGTTCTTAAATTCATTACTTCCCTTAAAATTGGACCAAATTTGAGCATTGCTCTAAGAATTTTGTTAACGCTGCCCGTAACCACTGCTACCGGCGAAAGAACTTTTTCTAAATTAAAAATAATAAAAAATTATTTAAGAACTATGACTACACAAAACCGTCCTAATGGGTTTGAACACTAATTGAGTAGTAAATTAGATCTGAAAGAAATTATTTGCGATTTTGCAGAAATGAAACTTCGAAAAAAATTGTTTTAATTTAGGTTTAGATTTTGTATATTTTTGTACTAGTTTTGTTCATTGTTTTAAAAGTATATTTAAATTATCTCTGAAAATAGTAGGTACTAGTTTTAGTTTGCAAGTTCGTTGTCGTTAGCTCGTTAAAAATTTGTTTTTCAGTAAAACAATTTTTCGTAAGTCTGTATTAATATTATTGTCTTAATTCAATTATATGTCATTTTTCTGGTTAATATAGTTTTCTTTATGTTTGGGTGCGGCTGCATTTTTTTAGTTTGCCTAGGGCTGTAAAAAAGCTAGGGCCTGCCCTGCATGGTTGTATCAGTGTCAACCCTTGGGGAACTGTCCAAAAAAATAAATTCAGTAACGGGCTCTTTATACAACTGGTTCACGGAAAATATTGGTTTGTTATTACTCTTCCGGAGCAGCAACTTTTTTAGAAGTAATAATCATACCTCGAAAGTTATTACATATTCATTGGGCACCATCTTCGATTGCTTACCTATATCTGCAGCTGTTTTAAACCCATCTTCTTGGAAACAAATAAGCGTAATCAAAAACGCTGTAATTATTACGAGGTAAGTTACGAAATCCCAAAACCACGTAATCAACCAGAAAATGTACACCTTGACACCGGATACGTATTGGAGATGTTTGGAGTTTGTGGTTCTTTCTCGTACTATAAACAAAATGTAGAAAGAGGAAACGAAGGCCATGCTGAAGCATATGTTGAACGCCAGTTGAAATCCTAAGTTGTTACCATTTGTCAGTTGTTTAACCTGAAAAAAATGCAGTTTAATAAAAATAAAACCGGTCAAGTGCAAGTTGAACTTGCACAATTAGTGTTCCGTACGTTGATTGTTTTTAAAATAAAAATTTTTGTTAGGGTGGTGTAAAATGATCAGTGACTTCACAAAACACACTCCAAATGAGTTTTCAACAAAGTTTGTTTCCAATCTTTACTGAAAACTGGTGACCTTGAAATTTTGGTTTTTTTCTATACCAGATAAATTATTAAAGGTAATGATAATTTTCGTTCAATCTATACCCCGTGGAGAATATTCTAGAATTTTTTTCAAAATTTTTTGATCAGTACTTTTCGAGATAAGGTAGGGGACAGCGATTTTTCACGATTTTTTAAAAGTAATACGAAGAAAAGTGTGCGCAAGTATTACATTATATATATATATTTTACTCGTGTTTTCACAAGCTTTCATTTGACACCACACTCGATGACCTAGAAAAAAATTTTTTTTTTCACTTCCGATTTCACCCCCTCTAAACGAATCCCTTAAGTCAAAATTTATGTTACGGTGATATAAAATGATCAGTGACTTCACAAAATAGACCCCAAATAAGTTTTCAACAAAGTTTATTTCCAATCTTTACTGAAAATTGATGACCTTGAAATTTCTGTTTTTTTTATATACCAGATAAATTATTACAGGTAATGCACTCGTGATAATTTTCGTTCAATCTACACCTCGTGGAGAATATTCCAGAATTTTTTCAAAATTTTTTGATAAGTACTTTCCGAGATAAGGCGGGTGGACAGCGATTTTTCGCGATTTTTTAAAAATAATACAAAGAAAAGTGCGCGCAAGTATTACATTATATATATATTTTTTACTCATGTTTTCACAAGCTTTCGTTTGACACCACACTCGATTACCTAGTAAAAAAAAATTTTTTTCACTTCCGATTTCACCCCCCAAAACTAACCCCTTAAGTAAAAATTTAACTTTCAAAACTACATGGCTCTGATGAGGCCATCAATTCCTGTATTACTACCAAATCTCAACTTTCTATGACCAATAGTTTCGGAGAAAATCGGGTGTGACAGACGGACAGACAGACGGACAGACACCGAAGTGATCTTATAAGTGTTCCATACGGAACACTAAAAATACCTTTGTTGGGAAACTTCCACAGGTTACAGAATTTATAGGTATATTTGTTCTGGATTTTTCCTTTGTCAGTTGAGGAATGCTGATGACTTCGGAATTTTTAAAGAAAATATTATCATTGACAAACTTGTTTTTAGTATTCCGTATGGAACACTTATAAGATCACTTTGGTGTCTGTCTGTCTGTCTGTCCGTCTGTCTGTCTGTCCGTCTGTCACACCCGATTTTCTCCGAAACTATTTGCCATAGAAAGTTGAAATTTGGTAATAATATAGGAATTGATGGCCTCAATTTTTTTACTAGGTAATCGAATGTGGTGTCAAATGAAAGCTTGTGAAAACACGAGTAAAAAAAATATATATAATGTAATACTTGCGCGCACTTTTCTTTGTATTATTTTTTAAAAATCGCGAAAAATCTCTGTCCACCCGCCTTATCTCGAAAAGTACTTATCAAAAAATTTTTAAAAAATTCTGGAATATTCTCCACGGGGTGTAGATTGAACGAAAATTATCACGAGTGCATTACCTGTAATAATTTATCTGGTATATAAAAAACAGAAATTTCAAGGTCATCAATTTTCAGTAAAGATTGAAAATAAACTTTGTTGAAAACTCATTTGGGGTGTGTTTTGTGAAGTCACTGATCATTTTATACTTCCGTTACAATATTTTTTATTTTAAAAATAATCAACGTACGGAACACTAATTGCGCAAGTTCAACTTGCACTTGACCGGTTATTTTTTATAGGCATCGCACACATCCTGCAGGGAAATCCCTAAAGCGTTGCAGGCGTGACGCGTGTGAGCAATTTACGTTTGTTTTGAACCGCTGTAAATTGTACTTGGTGGGAAACGCAGTCCTGAGGCTCCAATCAGGCGAACAGCTCTCTTCTGAACATAAACAAATGCAGTGCATCTTTAGGAGTAGAGCCCTAAACATATGGGCAGTATTCACTCGTTGGTCCAATTTGAGCTGTACTCTCTGACCTATCAAAGGCTTTTGACTGTGTGTCTTATAATACTTAGACAAAACAAAAGATAGATGGGTGAGCGAAATGGTGATTGCTTGCCAAGCATGCCAGTACCAAGAAAGGTACCTCAGGATTTAATACTGGAGACAATTTTCTTTATTCAACGAGTTTCCATTATATCACAATAATATTAAAGTCATACAATATGCTGATGATACAACACTATACAAAGCGAAAAATAATATTGAAATATCACAAAACAGAATTAGGCAGTCCCTAATTATATCATTTTTGATTTGGTTCACAACCCACTCACTAAGTGTTGATCCTGACAAAACTGATATATTACATTTTTCTTTAAAGAAAGTCACACAAAATGATTCGGTGAAGTTTGGGGGACCTATATGGACTCTGGATTAACATTTAAATAACAAACTAAAAGCTCAGTTCCAAGTTATCAAGCGGCATTTACTTACTTAACAAAATAAAACCATACTCAACACCTGAAATTATGTAATATGCTTACGTGAGTCTACAACAAATAGATGCTTATACTGGACTCTGTCGGTGACTTACTAAGCCTATTCAAGCAGAGCGGCACAGCACGGCTGGCCCTTATTGCAGAGACGCACCTTCCTCAAGCTTACTGCTCGAAGGCATAGATGGCAGCATTGGTATAACAACTAAAGGTGAAACGAAAAGAATCGTATTTTTAGAAGTTACCAAAAGTGTTCTTCGTATTTGCTGAACCATCCCAAGACAGAGTGCAGTATAAGCATCTATTTGTTATAGTTTTCCGGTAGTTGCCTGGATAAAGGACTAAAAATGTGTTCTCGTATTTGCTGAACCTAGCCCAGCTGAGGAGCCGTGATACGGCGAAAATGTGTTGAACTGACAGTTCAAAACATTTTATTGTCAACGTCAGCATGTGCGCCGTATAACACCCTATAACATTTATTTAAACATCTTTTTGATACACTGACTAATAAAGGCTGTGAAATCATTATTCCAACCATATGGGACACACTGTATAAGTATTTCATGGAATTATTTAACATTAATTGTATCGACCACCAAGTGATACTAACTTTAGAACACTTTTCGCTTCCCTTGCAGACACCATCGATCATTTACAAATTAACTATCCAAATGCCGAAATTGCCATCCAGGGCGACTTTAATGTCCACAACATCAACTGGCTTAAATATTCAAATACTACCGATGAACAAGGTCGTAAAGCCGAATCATTTTCAATCAGTTGTGGCTTGACTCAGCTTATTGACGAACCAACACGGATCCCTGATCGAGACGGAGAGTTTGCCAGTCTTCTTGATCTCCTTTTAACCACCAATCCGGAGATTTACACAGTCAGCGTAAATCCGCCGTTAGGTTCTTCCGACCATAAACTACTTTTGACATCGAGTATTCTACCAATCAATGACAGAGAGGCGCCTAAACCGCGCAAGATTTGGCACTACAAGTCTGCTAAATGGGAAGATCTCATGGAATATTTTCGAACTTTCCCTTGGTTGGACGTTTGTTTTCGATCCGACGACCCATCTGACTGCGCCAGGGAGGTTTCCGATGTTATTTTGGCCGGTATGGAGGCTTACATCCCTTTTTCGAAGAAATGCCCTTCCAACGGCAAGCCTTGGTTTGACCGAAAATGCAAAGAAGCTGTTGCTTCTAAATATCTTGCATACCGACAATGGCGCGAAAATCCTAACACCATAAATCGTAACACATTTTTTCGTGCCAGGAACAGACGCAAAGAAATTATCGACGAAACCAAGGAGGTACACAATCAACGGATTAGAAACAAACTTCTCGCCTGTCCCGGCAATTCAAGGGCCTTTTGGTCGGTCGCTAAGGCAGTTAGTCAAAATTTCACCAAATCCACCATACCACCACTCACACGGCCAGATAATTCTATTGCAACGACACCTGTTGAGAAAGCGAACTTGTTGGCTGAACTCTTTGCTTCACATTCTACTGTCGATTTCCAAGGAAAAACACCACCTACTATTCCCATAGTGCAGTCAAGGATGCCAGATGTTGTCTTCAGACAGCGTATTATAAAGCGTATTTTGATGAAGCTAGACACTAAAAAGGCTTCTGGCACTGACGGAATATCTGCCATAGTTCTTAAAATCTGTGCGAGGGAACTAACACCAGTTTTCTGTAGACTTTTCAACCTATCCTACAGAAAGGGAATATTTCCTTCCTGCTGGAAATGCGCTACAGTTCAGCCGATACTTAAAAAAGGCAAGAAGACCTCGCCAAATAACTACCGACCAATCGCACTGCTTTCAATAATATCGAAAGTCATGGAAAAGGCTATCAATCAGCATCTTCTAAAATATCTTGAAGGATTCAACATTATTAGCGATCACCAATATGGCTTTCGTAAAAATAGATCAACAGGAGATCTTCTGACTTATGTAACACATGTTTGGAACAATGCAGTTGAGCGCTTTGGAGAATCTCGAGCGGTTGCTCTGGACATATCCAAGGCGTTCGACCGTGTTTGGCACGATGGGCTGTTGGCTAAGCTACGTTCTTATGCTATGTCGGAAAAGTTCTGTTTGTGGCTCTCATGTTTCCTCAGAGAGCGTTCTTTACGAGTGGCAGTCGACGGATTTCTTTCTAACACCTTCACTATCAACGCCGGTGTACCTCAAGGCTCCATACTGTCTCCTACTCTTTTTCTCATTTACATTAACGATCTGCTGGAAAAGACCGAGAATCCAATCTACAGCTTTGCAGATGACAGTACACTTATCTCTTCATTTACTTTGAACGCTCGGACATCGGCTACTCAGACGAATATCCGCAGACAGCAGGAAGTCGTTCAACTTAACAAAGACCTGGAAGAAATTCTATCTTGGGGTGACAGTAACCAAGTGGAATTTAACGTTACAAAGACCCAGGCGGCAGTTTTTTCTAAAAAAGTTAACGTTGCTGAACCCGACATAGTTATGTCGGGGCACTTCATTCCTGTAACATCGTCACTCAATTTGTTGGGCGTTAATTTGGGAGCAAATATGTCCTGGCATGAACATGTTGCAGGCATAGCAAGAAGAGCTTCTCAAAAGTTGGGAATATTATTTCGAACCAGAAAGCTTTACACTCCTCAACAACTGTTAATTCTTTACAAAGCTCAAATTCGACCAACTATGGAATACTGCTCCCATGTTTGGAGCTCCGCTCCCAAACATACACTGCATTTGTTGGATTCTATTCAGAGAAGAGCTGTTCGTCTGATTGGAGACCCGGAACTGACCGTCGGCCTTGATTCGCTGGAACATCGAAGAACGGTTGTCGACTTGAGCCTATTCTACAAGTACTTTCATAGAAAGTGTTCGAAGGATGTGGCCCGCTTAATTCCTCCCAGAGCGGTGCATGTTAGAAGTACGCGTCGCGCTAATTCTTCACATCCGTATGAGGTTCAGCTTGTTACTCCCCGTACAACACTTTTCAAGCAGTCTTTTATATGGAGAACATCATCCCTTTGGAATAATTTGCCCAGGACTATGTTTCCCACCGAGTACAATCTACAGCGATTCAAGAACAACGTGAATCGCCTTCTCCGCACACGTGTCGCTTCTGTGGCGCTTTAGGGACTTCCCTGTAGCACGTGTGCTAGACCCATAAAAAAAAAAAAAAAAAAATTGTTTTATCAATTAATGATATATTGATTACAAGTACATTTCTTCATATTAAACTTACCTGGGTATCGGCAGTGTATTTTAAAGGATGATTATAATACTGAATACCACAGTCGTCACAAGTAAGACTCTGTCGGTACATTGAGTTCAGTGCTAATCCTAAAGCGACGGCTGGCGTGTGATATGGGTCGTTGTTAAAATAGGCCGTAAAATTAACGTCAAAAAACAACGTTATGTTGCCGTGTAGTGGATTAAAGGAAGCTCCCGCTGGGTAGGTTCTTCTCACTGTTGCAGGTGTTTCGGCTGTCTAAACATAAAAAAAAAAAACAAATCTTTATAAAGCTATCTTACAATGTGGATAACGGGAACGGTACTGCCTTTCTATATTGACCGTATATCAACAAATAATGAACACGTTTACTCTTCTTTATGCAAGTTTATGGACACCCGTAATATTAGTTTCACATCGGTTTAGTAATTCAAAAAAAAAATATTTATATTATTGTTAATTATCTTCTCCTTCTTCTTCTTCATAACCTTTTTAAATCCATTGTCGGACATAGGCCTCCCCTTTTGTTCTCCACTTATCTTGGTCCTGTGCTTCTCGTATCCACGCTAGGCCGGCTGTAAGTTATAGATCGTCTTTCCACCTAGTCTGAGGTCTGCCCCTTGATCTCTTTCCCAACCAGGGTCTCCAATCCTGCATCTTCCTATTCCATCGATTGTCCGGTTATCGCATTGTATGTTCAGCCCATCTCCATTTTAGGCTTGCTATATGTTCTTTTACATCTATTAGTTTAGTTTTTTCCCTAATATATTCGTTTCGTATCCTATCCTTTATCTTTATATTCAACATCTGGCGCTCCATTGCTCGTTGTGTTTTGGCCAATCTATTCATTATATTTCTAGTCAGTGTCCAAGTTTGTGCTGCGTAAGTGAGAACTGGTAAGACACACTGGTTATATACATTTCTTCTTACTCTTAGAGGAATTTTCTTAACAATAATATACTTTAGTTGAAATATTGCATAGAATGCAGTATTTATTTTTTTACAGATATAATCTATGTGAGGTTTTCAAGTAATATATTGATCAACAGATAAACATAAAAATCTACATGACTCTGCTGACGGGATGAAGTCTACAGACACTCGGTGAGCTAGTTCTACACCTAAAGTTCACATATACTCTCTTTTGTAGGCTCAAAATTAAATTATTTTTGGCACACCAAGTTTCAAAATTAGTCACTACATTTTCCATCAGATCCTGAAGCTCTTCAGGGCCACTCCCGAAACCACTGCCGAAGTGTCGTCTGCGAACATGATGACATTATCATCACTGGGAATATGAAGAGGCATATCATTGATGAACATTAGAAAAAGGAGAGGTCCAAGGATAGAACCCTGTGGCACTCCCAGGTTAATATTCGCAATGTCTGAAGATTGATTACTAATCTGCATATAAAACATTCTATTGGTGAGATAAGAAGACAACAGGTCATGCATCTTACCTCTGATTACGTAAGCATAAAGCTTTTCCGATATAAAATTAATATTCAAACAATCAAAGGTACGAGAGAAGTCGAAAAAGAGACCCGCCACATGACGTCCCGCATCAATTTGGTTATATACCACTCGCATAAACTCACATTCGGCTTTCTCCGTCGATCAACCCGTTCTAAAACCATACTGGGCCGTGGTTAGGACGGCACATCCATCAAAATAACTCAATAGTCTATTCTAATATAACTTTTCGAATATTTTCGATAGCGCGTTTAAAATTGTTATGGGCCGATAGTTTTCAGCACAATTTTTATCACCTTTTTTATAGATCGGCATAACTTTACCAATTTTCATTGTATCAGGAAAAGTACCGCTACCGTGTGCTAAATTTATATATATATATACAGTCCCTGGCCAAATTATTAGACGCACTCCAAGATTTCATGTAAAATATTAATTACCGAGTGATATTGTACCGTTTTGTTATTTTAAAATTGATTTGTTTTTTTTTTTTTATATTATCCAATCAATTACCTATTTATTTGACATAAATAAAACAGCATTAATTTAGAAAAGCATAAGTTTATTAAGTTTTAAAGAAAAGTGAAATTAATGTTAGTAAAAGTCAATATTTAGTTGAGCCACCTTTAGCCGCTATCAAAGCTTTAATTCTGCGCGGCATGCTATCAATGCAAGATTGTACTGTCTCCTGCATTTGAGGATGATGATTCCACACATGAATAATCTTTTCTAGGAGCTGGGTTTTGTTGGTAATCACATCTTTAGCCACTTCTCTTTTCATCAGCTCCCACACATTTTCAATGGGGTTCATATCAGGGCCAATCCAACAGAGGGATATTTTTTTTCTGTCAAAAAAGCTTTAACAGACCGAGCAGTGTGGCATGGAGCTCCATCTTGCATGAAAGTGAATGGTTCCCCATTTGGAAACCATTCTCTGAGCTGCGGAATCAACCGATATTGTAATACTTCTTTGTACTGATCTTGCCTCATTATTCCTTTGACGACGTACAGACGTCCAGTGCCCTTGCCGCTGATGACTGACCAAATCATCACTTTGGTGGGATGTTTAACCGTCGGGACGACACAATCAGGATGAAACTTTTCTCCATGACTACGACGAACATACTGAGCTTTATTCTGCAAAATTTCGAATGTGCTTTCCTCACTGAAGCAGACCTGTCAAAAATAGGAAAAATATATAAACTTCCATGTTTATTTGCTTTATTTAACTGAAAATGATAATGTATCAATTATTGATTAAATTGCTGTATCTTACCGATCTCCAGAAGTCCACATCTTTGTCTTGCCATTGTTTGGCCCACGTCAGGCGCTTTGCTTTCATTGCAGCTGTTAACTTGGGCTTCCTGGCGGGGCGACAGGCCTTAAAATCTAATTCTTTCAATTTTCTTCGAACAGTGCGCTCAGAAGCATTTACGCTAGAATCCTGGAGTTGTGATTTTATTACCTTTGTGGTAGCAAATCTGTTTTCTACACAAATTTTCTTCAAACATCTCTCTGACCGTGAAGTGAAAATTGGTTTTCTACCGCATCTTTTCTTTCTTTTCGGGCTTAATTCTTTCCCTGAGTCAATTTTCTTTTTTATGCGTCGTACACTAGCTTCAGAAACCTCCAATCTTCGTGATATTTCTCGGTTTGTAAATGTTTTCGCAATCACAAGGGCCTTCACTTCAGCTTTTTTTACGTGGTGAAAGATCCCCTTTTCTACCCATAATGAAAATAGTCCAATTACTTTTTTAAAACACTGCATACAAAATAAACTAATAACTGAGTAGTATAAAACTGTTAAACAAACAATCACAGTCCATAAAGCCACAGAAACACGTCCGTACCTGACTCGATTCCGATCGCGACTGATACAGGTTTGTACTTATTTACGTTCATGTATCACTTTGTCAACACAGTGTTGCCATATGTTAAAAATAAATACAAATATGTAGTCTACAACAATTCTTTTAAATAAAAATCAATAATATTGTAGTTTAAATATACCATTATTGCATAAAAGCTCTTAAGAAACATAAAATTACTAAAAAAATACAGTGCGTCTAATAATTTGGCCAGGGACTGTATATATATATATATATATATATATATATATATATATATATATATATATATATATATATATATATATACACATATATATATATATAAATATATAGATATATATATATATATATATATATATATATATATATATATATATATATATATATATATATATATATATATATATACATATACATACACATAGACATATCTCATATAAATTGTCTTTTTCTTCAGGGTTTTTTTTGAATTAGGGATTCTGAAATCATTTGTTTTTTAAAATTATTTCCAATCTGAACAGAAATAGTATGTAAAGGTGACCGGAATGTGACTACAGGAAGACTTTAAAAAAACTTGTTTTTGATTTGAAAAATGTCAATTTTAAACGAACACAGATTTGATCGCTTATACGAGGGCCGCCTCTCAAGTTTCCACAAACAACCATTAGATGGCGTTATTGAGATGTGACGTTGCCAGTGTTGTAAAATTTGACATTTGTTATTGTTAAAACAGTGGCAGCTCAGAAATTGGCCGAGCAGTTTCTTTACAAATAAAAAAACAGTTTTGTGAATAAACAGAAATTTTGCCTGTTAACCAAAATGCCTCGTATCGCTTCCTTCAAGTCAGAAGAGATTGCTTACAATTGGTTTGTAGAATTTTGTCATGGGCGTGCTCCCATCAGTGATGAATTTCGTGAAAGTCGACCAAAATCAGTTGTTGTTCCAAAAAATATCGCAACATCATTGAAGAAGGCCACATACCGACTTACCATGAGATAGGAGGATATCTAAAAATTCGAGAAAAATGACCGATTTGTCAGCTTCTATGGAGTCAAATTAAATTTTATAGGGCGGAAAAGTTGGCTCTGTATCTCTAGAAGATAGCCTGATCCTTATGGTAAGAGAGGAAAAATTATTAAATGACTTCTGCAAAAAGAAAGATAAACAATTTTTTGCGTTTTCGGAAAATCTATATGAAAATCGCAAACTTTATTGGCTTATGATTAAGCGGGATTTGTACCAAAGATAATCCTGTTGGATTTTTTGTCAATATCTTGTTTCTATCCAAGGATATACCAATTTGTTTATAAAAAAATCAATTTTCTCAAAAACGATTAAAATTTTGTGGAAAAATCGACTATATTTGGGTTTCTAACGGATTGGACTGAACGTTTGCGCCCTCAAATGAAAGGTCTTAATGTTTTCTTTTAAATTTCGTTAGGATTTTTCAAATCGGTCGGATAGAACGCGAGAAACCATTAAAAAAGTCAAAAATATTCGATTCTTGCAATATTTAAAATTGTTGCACCATTTGGCTATTTTCCGCATTATTTTTCCCCAAAAATACACATCTAAACCTACATTTAAAAAAAAAGTCTGCATTTAACGGCATTTCACCGCGAAAACCTATACCGACTAGACTGAAGGAGGAGCAAGGCTCTTGAAGATATTTTCTAGTATCAGGGTGAATATTTTTTATTTTCTTGGTATCCTCGTGTAATCTCTCTTTCAGGTTTGATTGTTCGTTAATTTTTGTCAGTATGACAACTTTGATCGACTCTTGCCTTTTTGATCGCTTTCTTAATTGCCCAGTATTCCACTGTGTCAAAGACTATTCGCAAGTCGACAAGGGCCATCCAGGCTGTGATATTGTATTCAGTTATCTTTTCTATAAGTTGTCTGACCGTGTGTAGATGTTCGATTGTAATAAATCTTTTCGGAAGCCTGCTTGTTCTTTAGCTAGGTACTTTTTAAACTTCTTGTCTAATCGATTTGTGATTATTCTCATAAATAATTTGTATATTTGTGATAGAATTAATAGAAAATTATTGGCCTATAGTTATCCAAATTGCTAGGATCTACTTTTTTGTATGTCAATATAACTATGGCAGTTTCCCAATCTTTTGGTATCACTCCTTCCATTAGACATTTATTGAAGAGTTTTTTAAGCTCTTTAATTAATGGAGGTCCTCCCACTTTTAGCATTTCCGGCACGATATCATCTTCTCCTGTTGTTTTTCTATTTTTAATTTGGGTAATAGCTTTTTCAATTACCTTTCGGTTGTCTTCTCTTGATCTTCTTTCTCTTTTCCTATCGGCTTTCGACCCGTATAGATCTGCGTAGAATATTTCTGTTAGTTTAAGTACTCGTATTTGTGGTCTTTCTTTCATAGTGTTTTTATTTTTATCTATCAGTTTGTTAATCTCCCTTCTGTATGAGTTTTCCTTTCTAAATATGTTCAAACCCCTATTCTGTTCTATCAGTTCTTTTATCCATTTCTCCTGGTATTCTCTAATATCCTGTTTTGCCATTCTTCTTGCAATTCTGTTGATTTCAGCATATCCCACCGTATTTCTTTTCTTCTTCTTCTTCTTCCTACGTTAGGACCATGTCCTGTGTTCACTTCAAAGGTTTCCCAGAAACAATTGCGATGATGAAGACCAGCTCTCATCCTCCCAAGGGGTCGAGGTGTGTTTGGTCGCTTCTCTTTTGCAACCTTAGCCAACCACTCATTTGGCATCCTGTCCACATGGTCTCTCCATTCTCTTCTCCTATTCCTTGCCCATCTCACCACATCCTGTACTTCACACATTTCCCTTATTTCTTCACATCTCTTCCGGTCAAATAAGGTATGTCATGTTATCGATCTAAGTGTTCGCATTTCTGTTGTTCTTAGGAGTCATTTTGTTATTGTGTTCTCCGCTCTGGTTTCTATCGCGTACGTCATGATCGGTCTTACGCATGTTTTGTATATTCTTACTTTGCTCCTGGTGCTCATATATTTGTTTATCCAAATTATATCTCTGAAGTATCCTGATATTAATGATGCCTTTGTTGTTTGAGTTTTTACTTCCTCCTTAAGGTTCCTGGTACTTGTTATGTTTGCCCCTAGATATCTGAAGGACATCACTTGTTCTACACTATGATCATAAATCGCGAGTTTGCATCTTTTCGGTTCTTTAAATATCGTAAGGGATTTTGTTTTCTTTACAGATATTTGCATATTAAACACTTTTGCTGTTTGTTGGAACTTATGTAGGAGTCTCTGTAAGTTATCTTCGTCTTCTGATATGATTACTGCATCATCGGCGTAGCATATTATTTTTATTTCTCCCAATCGATATCCTTTCCCAGTTTTCTTTACTTCGTTTATTATTTCATCCATTATGATGTTAAATAAGATTGGGCTTAGGCTATCTCCTTGTCTGATTCCGGTTGTCATAGGTATTTTATTGCTTAATTTATTTGCTACTCTTACATATGTGTGGTTGTTGGTGTTCAACTCTTCGATAGTTTTTATTATATTCGCGTGAATTCCCCTTTTTTGTAGTAGGGTTATGACATCAGTTAACCGTACCCTATCGAATGCGTGGGTAAGATCAATGAAACACATAAAGGCTATCTTATTAAACTCTAGGGCTTTTTCGGTAATTTGGCGGATTATAAATATGGCGTCTATAGTAGACCTGTTCTTTCTGAATCCTTGCTGTTCTTCACAGATTCCGGTTAATATTATTTCTTCTGCTAAAATTTTAGTGAACAATTTTAGTACCGCACTCATTAAGCTGATACCTCGATAGTTCTTTGGATCCGTCCTTTCTCCTTTTTTGAAAATTGGTATCAAGATGCTTTCTTTCCATTCGGATCGTATAATCTTGGCTGTGAGTATTTTGTTGAAGAAAACCTGTAATTCTTCTAGTAATTTATCACCTCCATATTTGATCATTTCGTTCTTAATTTCGTCCATGCCCGGGGCTTTTCTGTTTTTTAGTTTCGCTGCCATGTGTTGTATTTGATTCAAGGAAATGGTCCTATTTGGCTGGGCAACATTTTCATCTTCATGCTGTATTTCCTGTGTTAATGAATTGGTTTCTGATGGACTATAGAGTTTTTCGAAATATCTTTCCCATTCTTCCACCGTAATTTTTGTGTTTTGTATATACTCATTTATTGGGTTTTTTCTATTTCTCAGTAGATTCCATATTTTTTTTTTGTCCTCCGTACAGATCATGTTCCATATCGTTCGAAAATTTCTCCCAATGCTCTCTTTTGATTCTCTGGATATTCTCGTTGACCCTGTTTCTTACATTTTTATAATCATTGTATGTTATAGCATTGGATCTGTATTGTAGGTACGATTTTCTTTTTTCTTCAGCTAATATCTTAACTTCCTGTTTGAACCAAGGCTTTGTGTTTGGTTTTCCCCCTTTCTTTATAGTTCTTCTTCCAAATGCTTCTTCTGCTGCTTCTAGCATATTAGTTTTTAGTTTTGTCCATGCCGTTTCTACGTCATCGGACTCTCGAATATCATTTGTGGCTATTTTTTCTGTTAACCTTTGTTGATATAGATATTTGGTTGAGTCGTTGGATAGAGATTCTATATTGATTTTGCTTATTTGTTCGACGGGTTCGCTACGAAGTCGTTGCATGGTTGTTCGTATTTTTGCTATTACAAGATGGTGATTCGTTCCAGCATATTTCTTTTATTTGACCTTATTAGTTCTTTCCGTTTCTCCAGGAGTTGTTTTGTGTCAATTTATCCTTTCTTTGCTCCTTTAATATGATGTGGCTGTTGCCGTTTCTTTTATCAATGTTGCCAGTCTTTCATTCATTTCATCTATATTCTCATAAAGCTGTGATGATTTCTTTGTTGATTGTTATGTTAGTTGTCTCTTTGTGTTCCTTCACTGAATTCGCATCTAATGGTTTTTGTTTGTTACTGAATCTGGCTCTTTCTAGTTTTCCATTTATAAGGATTTTGCACCTTACTAGTCTGTGATCACTGTCAGTTGCGAAGACATTAAGGACATCGATAACTTGGATTTTTTAAAAAAAACTGCCTCCTGGGTTTTTGTTGCATTAAATTCTAGTTGGTTACTGTCATTCTAAGATATAATTTCTTCCAGATTGCATGAGTAGGCGATGTTCGAGCATCCAAAGCGAATGAAGAAAAAAACGTACTGTCACCTGTAAAGCTGTAGATTGGTCTTTTCCAGCAGATCGTTAATGTAAATGAATAAGAATGTAGGAGACAGTATGGAACCTTGGGCCCGCGTTGATAGTAAAGGTGGTAAAAAGAAATTCGTCGACTGCCACTGCCGGTTTGTGATTGTGAGTTTGATTTGTTGGCTTTAAGTGAAACCTGGCTTCACGAAGATGTTCATAGCTCGGAATTGTTTCCGAGTGAATATACGGTTTACAGAAAGGATAGAAAATTTGATATAACAGCTAAAGAACGTGGTGGTGGTGTTTTACTGGCCGTCAAGAATTATATAAACTCAGAGTCTATGGATGTGACTTTATTTGATTTACAATTTTCGGATATTGATTTGTTGATGGTAAAATGTAGTATTAATGATAAAATTTTGTATGTAGTAGTATTATATATACCTGATAGATTAAGTATTGATGTATAAGTTCATTTTTTCGAATTTACTGAACAGATTGATTATTTGAGTCGAGACAGTGTATTCATAATGGGTGATTTTAATGCTCCATATTTTGTTGACGGCAACGTTTCTGATCGCAAGACTTTGGTTATCAACAACTTTCTTGAAATTAATCAGTGCAAGCAATGGAACAGCATAACTAACTCGAATAATAGACTACTTGATTTGATTATCTCTGGATCAGAGTGTATTGTCAGGAGAGATGATACCCCAATGGTCCCGGAGGATACACATCATCCAGCGCTTATGTTCTCCATTCCAAAAATAAATATAAGACAAAAAAAATTCTCTACTAATTCCCCGGCTAAGATTTACTAACTTTAGAAAAGCAAATTTTCCTGAATTATACAGAGCCCTATCAGCAGTTGACTGGACGCTCTTGAGGGTTGTTGTGATGTTGATCTTGCACTGAAGCAATTGTATGATAATGTTTTTCATTTGTTTGATGAACATGTTCCGGCATACAAAAATTTTGCTCATCAGTATCCTCCATGGTTTTCTGCTGATATTATTAGAAATATAAAAAGGAAAGCAAAGCATGCAAAAAAATTCAAGAGATATGGTAATCACAATGATTATCTAGAATTTAGACGGTTAAGACCAATTTCTAAGCAGCAAATTAAAGCGTCATATGTTAAATACATGGAGGATGCACAGGTTTCTCTGGCACTGGATCCCCAACGCTTCTGGAGTTATGTCCATTCCAAAAGTAAATCTTCTAGGATTCCCGGTATGATGATGTATAGAAATGACATTCTGAAGTCTCCGTCGGGCATTGTTAACGCGTTTGCAGATTTTTTCAAGAGTGTCTTCACACTGTCGGAACCGGCAGGGACTTGTCATTCGCTTAGTACGTCGTTGACAATTGTGAAATTCTCGCCCATTACTGGGGATGAAATATTGATGGCCACGAAAAAATTAAAAAATAAGATGACCTCTGGCCCTGATAATATTTCCTCGTTTCTCATTAGGGACTGTGCGACTGTCCTTGTAAGACCTTTAAAGTATATTTTTAATTTATCAATTAAACAGGGTGTTTATCCGAAACGATGGAAAGAAGGTAGATTAAGTCCTATTTTTAAGAATGGAGACAGGGGAAATGTTGAAAATTACAGGGGTGTCGTTCTACTTTGTAACTTCTCAAGGGTCTTTGAGTCAGTCTTGTATGCACGTATCTATAGCCAAATTAAAAATCAAATTTCTCCTTATCAGCACGGATTTGTTAGTAAGAGATCTACGGTAACAAATCTAACTGTTATGACAGTTCATTTCGGAAATATTAGATGATGGTGAGCAGGTTGATGTTATTTATACAGATTTCTCGAAGGCCTTTGATAGGATCGACCATCATGTTCTCATCAATAAGTTGTCTTTCTTTGGTTTCACTGATGGTGCGAGGGCTCTTATAAGTTCTTACTTGTTTAATCGAACTCGGTTTGTAGCCTACAACGGATTCAAATCAGAAAGATTTGTGGCTACCTCCGGCGTTCCACAAGGTTCAAATTTGGGACCCTTGCTCTTCATTATGTTCATAAATGACCTTTGCGAGGATTTAAAATGTAATAGGCTAATTTATGCTGATGATTTAAAAATGTTTATGCCAATAGAAAAAACTGAGGATTGTTCCTATCTACAAAGCCAGTTGAATTTCGTACATTCTTAGTGTTGTGACAACAAACTACATCTAAATGCTCAAAAATGCAAAGTTCTAACATATACTAGGAGGGTAGCGTCAATAGAGTTTCAATATAGAATTCAAGACCATAATTTAAGTAGGTGTAGCACAGCTAAGGATTTGGGAGTTGTTTTTGATGCGAAACTAACATTTGCTCAGCATATAGCATTGAAAGTTTCTGAAGCAATGAAGTCTTACGGGTTCATCATTAGGAACTGTAGGGTTTCACTAATATTGCATCACTGAAGGTTTTGTATTTCTGCTTTGTTCGCTCGAAACTGGAATATGCAAGTATTGTCTGCAGTCCAATGTACGAGGTTCATAGAGTTTCACTTGAAAAAGTGCAGAGGAGATTTCTGAAATTTCTGTTGTTTAAGATTAATGGAATGTATCCTGAACGGGGAATCAGCAGCGATTATTTGTGTGAACAGACAAATATTCTTAGCCTGGGAATCAGGAGAGTTTGTGCCTCAATATTATTCCTATATAAAGTATTGCACAATATGATTGATTGCCCGGATATACTGTCTCGTATTAACATCAATGTGCCACGGATACACTCACGATCAAGTATGTTTTTTAGATGTAACAGACCTAATACTAATTTGTTATTGAATTCACCTATTCATGTAATGTGTACTAATTTTAATCATATTTGTAGTGTTTGTGATATATACTGTTGTACTAAGAAGCAATTACTACAGACTGTCATTGAATATGTAAATGTTTAAATATTTACCCTATTAATGGGAAACTGTTGGGTAATAAAGCTATTATTATTATTATTATGACTGTTCTCGTTTTTCTTTCTCACATTTGGTCAATGTGGTTCCATGTTTGGCTGACGGGCGCAAACCAAGTCAGCACAAACGCATTACTATTGTGTATTAAGGAATGACCGGACAATGTTACATGTTTTGAAAATCACTGACTTCTGAATGTTTTTGTGTATGTTTGTGTTGAGTCCTAATTGTACTAAGTGTGGTGTGAATGTTGTTGGTGTAAGGCCTATGGCTGATATAATGAGGGGGACAATGATGACTTTTTCTTGTTTCCATAGCCTTTTTATTTCCGTTGCAAGATCTGTTATTATTATTATTATTATAAAGAACGTGCTCTGAGGAAACACGAGAGCCATAAACAAAACCTTTCAGACATACTATACGAGCATAGCTTAGTTAAAAATCCGTCATGTCAAACACGATCGAATGCCTTGGATATATCAAGTGCAACCGCTTGAGATTCTCCAAACTGTTCAGTTGCGTTGTCCCAAATATGTATTACATATCCTGACAAAAGTATCAAATTGGTGTGGCGCATGCTAACTATAAAAATACGATAATAAGAAAGTGCTGCATATACAGGAAGGCAACGGTAAATGTGTTCATTATTAATTTTGGCCACCAGTATATAATACAAACATATATTTTTTAAAAGTATGACTACCGAACTTACCAATTTCATCATTGTATCATTAATAGAGTCAACTTCCTTATAGTGCCTTCCAACGATATCTTGGTACTTCTTAGCATAACCCTCACTAGCATCAACACCATCGACCAACAGTACAGGGTCACTAAACTTACTAAGATCCAGAGGCATCGAAGGAAGGTCGCCAATACTGTTTTGGTTTCTCGAAACGATGATAACGATTATAAGGAAAATAACTGGTATTAGAATGTGGATAATCAATAATATCCACGACCTGATCGTGGATAGAATTTTCTTCATTGTCATTGCTGTTATTTGGTTTAGTAATCGCTCGGTGGAAGAGAGGGCAGCAAAATGTACTGGAATTGTTAAACAATAATTTCATCATTAGAGTTGTGACAAATTAATGTTAGGAGTATATCGAATGTAATTCGTAAATAACGTAGAGGTTCTGATTTTGCATCGATTTTTATTTTTAGCAAATTAGTAAGAAAACGGAATTCATAAAATATATTTGATATAACACAATGTTAATTAGAATTGTTGGTCCACTTTTTACGTAGGTGGTGAATTTTTTAACAGACATTTAAAAACTCCTGCCCCCCGATGGCGTTCATCTATTTATTTTTGAAATTTTCTATGTTTTTGGCCTTCTATTTGCTTGTTTAATTAATGTTCAATACCTTTAGTTGTATATCAACAAAAATAAGGGAAAAAGAATTCTCATTTGTAACTTCCAATGGGTGTTACACCAAAAATTATTGATCAATTCCGTCTTATCTTTGTTTAATATATTGAAGAAGCATATGAAAGGGCGTTAGATAAAGAACGTAAGGGGATATATTAATGTGATAATTTCAAAAAATAGATTTTTTTTCACATATTTCGATGTTTCTATATGTACAGAAAATGAAGGTTTTTATGAAGAAATAAATACTCTCCTTAAATCCAGTTCATCAGTTGAGTTTCGGATCGCGAAGTGTGTAGATCATTTTATACCTCCGTAAATATATATATATATATATATATATATATATATATATATATATATATATATATATATATATATATATATTAAAAGCAATCAACTTACGGGACACTAATTGCGCAAGTCCAACTTGCACTTGATCGGTTATTTAAATCTACAAAGATTGTGCACCAGTTTGCCGTTACCATTTAGTGCTGCTTTATTAAATCTATGCATTACCCTGAGAATTATTTCGTTACTTACTCGCGCGTTAAAAATCACCCGGAACTATGGTTGATTCGCTTTGTGACATTGACTCGATCACGTCAGAGTGATTATAAATACTTTCGTTTAAAATTAGACATAAAAATTCTCCATCGTTCCATTTTGCCCAACACTATATTTTCAAATAAAAGAATTAGCTAACTAAGCAGTTTCCCTTACCTGGCGTTTTTTGAGCTGGCCTGTTTCCATTAATTTCTTTGTCATTTATTTTACCATTGTACATTTCTTCTTGACCATGATCAGCTCCCACTCTAAAAATTAATTTATATGTTGCAGTGTTCATTGTTTATTTTTAAATAAATACGTTATTATATAAGAACCGCCATTACACTCCTTGTGTATACTTTTACTTTTGATATTATATTGAGTGTATATTAATACTGAGTTTGTTTAAAGAACAAAAATAAGAATATCAGCTAGCTCGTCTTTTTTCTGGTAGAGATATGGGTAAGAGGTAATTTTTGTACGTCTTTTGAAGATGAAAAATGAAAAAATATTGAAGAAATATTTCGTTGTAGGTAGATAATTAAATAAAGTACAACTCATACGTCCTGTAAAATAGAACGGGAGTTCAGTGAAACATCACGCTAAAACAAAGTAAAGTATATTAACAAACATAGAGATATATTTTTAAATTAAATCCACCCTTATGATTAATTAAACTAAATAAATAACCTTTTATGTGTTCAAATACACGTCCACAGACAATCTCTGATTTAATTGTGTTTTGCGATCTACGAACGCAATATATCATCCATCAGTAAGATATAATAACTTGCATTTCTGGCAAACCAATAGGAAAATTTTTATTTAACTACCAACCTGCCCTGGCTTCGCGTGGGAGTTGTTAAGTTACTGTTTAATTTTTCGTTATAATTTAGTGTAGACGAAAATATCATGTCTAAAATATACTTTGTAAATAGCTTAAAATATTTCTTTATACATCATATTAAGTGTTTCTTTCTCGGGTGTCAGAACAAACAGATTATATTTGGATGTTACACGTGACAGAGCCACGTATAATTCGCAATTCGAAAAATATCGAACGCTAAGGTCTAAACCACCTGGGTTTAATGTTTGTCCTTGCAAACAAGAGCCGTTTAAATTATAACGGTAACTGAGTTCGTATTCATTGGGATTTTCGAAATCAAAACAGTTTCTCCAGCTCTACACCGTGTCAGAATTGTGCAGTCAATCAAATCATATTTGACGGCCTTTATTTGTAATCTAGTGCTGTTGCATAATTTTGGTGGATTTTTTTTATGGGTCTAGCACACGTGCTGCAGGGAGGTCCCTAAAGCGCTACAGGAGCGACACGTGTGCGGAAAAAAAAGCGATTCATGTTGTTATTGAATCGCTGCAAATTGTACTCAATAGGAAACATAGTCCTGGGCAAATTATTCCAAAGGGATGATGTTCTCCATATAAAAGACTGCTTGAAAAGCGTTCAACGAGGAGTAACAAGATGAACCTCATACGGATGTGAAGTATCAGCGCGACGTGTATTTTTAACATGCACCGCTCTGGGAGGAACTAAACGGGACACATCCTCCGAACGCTTCCCATGAAAATACTTGTAGAATAGGCTCAAGTCGCCAACCGTTCTTCGATGTTCCAGTGAATCAAGGTCGCCGGTCAGTTCCGGGTCTCCAATCAGACGAACAGCCCTTCTCTGAATAGAATCCCACAAATGCAGTGTATGTTTGGGAGCGGAGCCCCAAACATGGGAGCAATATTTCATAGTTGGTCGAATTTGAGCTTTGTAAAGAATTAACGTTAAAATTCCGCAACAAGGGGTGAGTCTCTACTTTCAGAATCAGTTTGTGCGGCGGAGTTTCGGGAGCGCATCGCAGCGCGGCGGCGTTAGTTCAGAAACATCCTTGTAAAACCTAAACTATTCATCCAAAAGTTACGATTTAAAGATAGTTTTTATTTTCGTTAAATGCACAAAACAAAGAACGCATTTAATTTGCGAAGGATTTATATTTTCCTACCCAAATTACTCTCTTTATTTGAAATATATTTACGAAGCGCACGCGAAGATACCTCTCCGACGTTTGATTTTTTCCAAATTCATCAACATTCGTCGTTATAGGTCAGCTAATTTACACAAAATATCCATAAATTATACACCTGAACCTTCCTCGTGAAACACTTTATCTATTAGTAAACACCGGATTAAAATGCGTTCAGTAGTTATGGAGAAAATCGTGCACAGACAGACCGACAGACAGACGCGGCAAGGGGACTTTGTTTTATACTATGTAGTGATTACCGTTAAACTTGGGTCTGCTGTCTTGTACGGCTCTGGACAGAAACCAGGTATGTCTTCAAAACTAGACTTATAGTAAGCCAGACCTGCAAAATATGTCTTACTAATTCTTTGAGCTAGTGAGATCAGCACTTTAAGTTCTGTTCTCTTCTCTGTCGATTCGATCTTAGTTCGATTGACGAGTCCTGATACGACGAAGTAAGTCTCAAGATGAATTAAAATATGGACTTTGATTAACTTGAGTAGTTAATATTAATGATTACATTATGTTTTAGCTTTCTCTATAATTAAAAAAATACTTCGAGGATATCTTTTGCATTAGGACAAGAATGATGTCTGTAACCTAGAAGTGTAGTGTGAACAATTATTTTTATATTTAGATGAACCCCATTTAAATGCAAATATACTTAC
Source organism: Pachyrhynchus sulphureomaculatus (assembly GCA_019049505.1). Classification (NCBI taxonomy): domain Eukaryota; kingdom Metazoa; phylum Arthropoda; class Insecta; order Coleoptera; family Curculionidae; genus Pachyrhynchus; species Pachyrhynchus sulphureomaculatus. The sequence goes on along the minus strand of CM032453.1, from coordinate 170,231,750 downwards.
TTCATGAATACTTCTTCTAGTGTGGTTAAAGATATACCATAGCTGTTGACACCTAATTCCAGGCTATGTTGTTCCAAATCTCTTAACATTTGTTCAAATACATAAGATTGACTTTCGGCCAAAAGATAAGTCAGTTCTGAACCAATATTACTTTGAACCTAAAAAGAAAAATAATTATGTTCACAGTTGCTCACGTACTGGTTATTTTACTTAATTTGTATTTGGCTGTAGTGGTACGGGAGGAATATTAACAATAGTAACTTGATACTATTGTATCTTATTTAACGTCATGGATGAAATTATAAACGTTGTAAAGAAAACTGGGAGAGGATATCGATTGGGAGACAAAGAAATAAAAATAATATGCTACGCCGATGATGCAGTAATCATATCAGAAGACGAAGATAACTTACAGAGACTTCTACATAAGTTCCAACAAACAGCAAAAGTGTTTAATATGCAAATATCCGTAAAGAAAACAAAATCCCTTACAATATCTAAAGAACCGAAAAGATGCAAATTTGCGATTTATGATCAGAGTGTAGAACAAGTGATGTCCTTCAAATATCTAGGTGCAAACATAACAAGTACCAGGAACCTTAAGGAGGAAATAAAAACTCAAACAACAAAGGCATCATTAATATCAGGATACTTAAGAGATATAATTTGGAGAAACATATATATGAGCACCAGGAACAAAGTAAGAATATGCAAAACATGCGTAAGACCGATCATGATGTACGCGGTAGAAACCAGAGCGGAGAACACAATAACAAAACGACTGCTAAGAACAACAGAAATGCGAACACTTAGATCGATAACAGGACATACCTTATTTGACCGGAAGAGATGTGAAGAAATAAGGGAAATGTGCGAAATACAGTGTGGTGAGATGGGCAAGGAATAGGAGAAGAGAATCGAGAGACCATGTGGACAGAATGCCAAATGATGGTTGGCTAAGGTTGCAAGAGAGAAGCGACCAAACACACCTCGACCGCTTGGAAAACCACCAATAAGATGGTATGAGAGCTGGTCTTCATCATCGCAATTGTTTCTGGGAAACCTTTGAAGTGAACACAGGACATGGTCCTAACGTGGTAAAAAGAAGAACTTGATACTAACCTCAATATTAGGAATATGTCTTCTTAAAAGGGCCGTAACTTTTTCTGGATTGCAATTAGTAGTTTTATCCATAATAAGATGGTATCCGGCGCCATATTTCTTTTTTAGGAAGAAACTTGAGCCGCAGCACTGTAGCTCACCTCCTGCCATTATAGCTATTCTGTCACCCAATAAATCAGCTTCATCCATAAAGTGCGTTGTAAGCAGTACTGTACGACCTAAAATACGAAAAAAAAAACAGTTAATTTCACGAAAATAAAAAATAACCGGTCAAGTGCAAGTTGAACTTGAACAATTAATGTTCCGTAGGTTGATAGCTTTTAAAATAAAAAACCGGTCAAGTGCAAGTTAAACTTGCACAATTAGTGTTCCGTACGTTGATTGTTTTTAAAATAAAAATTTTTGTTAGGGTGGTATTAAATGATCAGTGACTTCACAAAACACCCCAAATGAGTTTTCAACAAAGCTTGTTTCCAATCTTTACTGAAAACTGGTGACTTTGAAATTTTGTTTTTTTTTATATACCAAATAAATTATTAAAGGTAATGCACTCGTGATAATTTTCGTTCAATCTATACCCCGTGGAGAATATTCCAGAATTTTTCAAAATTTTTTGATCAGTACTTTTCGAGATAAGGTAGGGGACAGCGATTTTTTAAAAGTAATACGAAGAAAAGTGTGCGCAAGTATTACATTATATATATATATATATATATATATATATATATATATATATATATATACATATATATATATATATGTATATATATATATATATATATATATATATATATATATATATATATATATATATATTTTACTCGTGTTTTCACAAACTTTCATTTGACACCACACTCGATGTATATATATATATATATATATATATATATATATATATATATATATATATATATATATATATATATATATATATATATATATATATATATATATATATATATATATATATATATATATATATTACTCGTGTTTTCACAAACTTTCATTTGACACCACACTCGATGACCTAGTAAAAAAAATTTTTTTTCACTTCCGATTTCACCCCTCAAAACGAACCCCTTAAGTCAAAATTTATGTTACGGTGGTATAAAATGATTAGTGACTTCACAAAATACACCCCAAATGAGTTTTCAACAAAGTTTCTTTCCAATCTTTACTGAAATCTGATGCCCTTGAAATTTTTGTTTTTTTTATACCATATAAATTATTAAAGGTAATGCACTCGTGATAATTTTCGTTCAATCTACACCCCGTGGAGAATGTTCCAGAGTTTTTTCGAAATTTTTTGATAAGTACTTTTCGAGATAAGGCCCGGGACAGCGATTTTTCGCGAATTTTTAAAAATAATACAATGAAAAGTGCGCGGAAGTATAATATTATGTATACATTTTTTACTCGTGTTTTCACAAGCTTTCATTTGACACCACACTCGATGACCTAGTAAAAAAATTTTTTTTTCACTTCCGACTTCACCCCCCAAAACTAACCCCTTAAGTCTAAATTTAATTCTCAAAACTACATGGCTCTGATGAGGCCGTCAATTCCTATATTATTGCCAAATTTTACCTTTCTATGTCAAATAGTTTCGGAGAAAAATCGGGTGTGACAGACAGACAGACAGACAGACAGACAGACAGACAGACAGACAGACAGACAGACAGACACGAAGTGATCTTATAAGTGTTCCGTACGGAACACTAAAAATGTTGTTACGGTGGTATAAAATGATCAGAGACTTCACAAAACACACCCCAAATGAGTTTTCAACAAAGTTTGTTACCAATCTTTACTGAAAATTGATGACCTTGAAATTTTTGTTTTTTTATGTATCAGATAAATTATTAAAGGTAATGCACTCGTGATAATTTTCGTTCAATCTACACCCCCTGGAGAATATTCCAGAATTTTTTTAAAATTTTTTGATCAGTACTTTTCGAGATAAGGTGGGAGAACAGCGATTTTTCGCGATTTTTTTAAAAATAATACAAAGAAAAGTGTGCGCAATATATATATTTTTTACTCGTGTTTTCACAAGCTTTCATTTGACACCACACTCTACAAAAATTTTTTTTTCACTTCTGATTTCACCCTCCAAAACTAACCCCTTAAGACAAAATTTGACTTTCAAAACTACACGGGTTTGATGAGGCCAGCAATTCCTATATTATTACCAAATTTTAACTTTCTATGACAAATAGTTTCGGAGAAAATCGGATGTGACAGACCAGACAAACAGACACCGAAGTCATCTTATAAGTGTTCCGTACGGAACACTAAAAATCGTCAGCAACTTTCCATTTTATATCGACCACCACAAAACGTTAAATCAATATTAGGTGATTGCAAAAGTTTTGCCCGATTAGAAACTAAATCAAATACAACACATTTTCATGAAAAATAGTATTTATAAATCAATAGTGTACTCTACATCATTGTCTCCCGACTTGTAAAACAAGTTTTTTAATTCCTTCTTTGTAGAAACTAAGAAGCCATAAGGTAGTTTTGACTTCTTCCGAAGAATCAAATTTTTTGCCATTCAAATTATTTTGCAAAGAGCGAAACAGATGAAAATGTGAAGAGGCAAGGTCAGGGGAATATGGCGGGTGCTGGAGGATTTACCATTTTAACTCCCTAAGTTTTTGTAGTGTCTGTTCAGCGACATGTGGTCTAGCTTTGTCATGGTGAAAGATTAGAAGACGAATATGGCTATTAAAATTATTTTGGATGCTGTTCAGGCTCACTGTTGTGCGATAGAGGAGATCATTCAAGAGTATACCAGCGATAATGTATGTGTCCTAGGTGACTATAACTTGCCTCATGTAGAATGGACCAGTGACAGTTTTGGAAGCTCAGCCATTGGCCATGGTGGGGACGTTGTGAGGCTACTTAGTGACTGTTTCTCTTATAATCAGTTATTCCAAGTGAACGAAATTAGTAATGCGAATGGTGTGAAATTAGATCTGGTGGTAACACGAGACAGTAGAACATCTGTTCGGGTGGCACTGGAGAGTCTGCTGCCCTGCGACCGGCACCATCCTTCCCTAGTAGTTGATGTGCTGCTTAATGACTATCCTGAGCGTTTGCACTATGATTTCAGTTTCTATGACTTTAAGCGTGCGGACTATAATATGTTAAATATTTATTATCACTCAGTGGACTGGGAATATGTCTTGGGTGGTATTGCGGATGTAAATACTGCAAAGTCTGCCTTCGATGAAGTTTTGTATGCTGGTATTAGTCTGTATGTCCCTGTGGTTCGTTCCAAAAATCCGAAGTTCCCGAAGTGGTTTTCTGATGAACTTAAAGATCTTATCTTAAAAAAGAAGTTGTGTCACAAAGAATACAAAAAAACCCGTCGGTGGGAAACTTATCAGAAGTTTTCGGAGTTAAGAACCCAATCCAATATCTTAAAGAGCAACTGCTACTTGCAGTATGTTAAAAATATTGAGACAAATTTAAAGCATAACACCAAACAATTTTGGAATTTCATTAACAGTAAAAAGGGGGGCAAGTCCACCCCTACCTTAATAAATCTAGACGAGCTAACAGGGACGGATGGACAGACTATTGTGGAAATTTTTAAGTCTCATTTTCAGGGTGTTTATAGGTCGGATACTGACGGTGGTGAGCCTGGGCTTGAGGATGTTGGGGATAGTGGTGGATCATTCTCCTCTGTTGAGATCTCCCTGGGGAGGTGTTTGACTATGTGTCTAAACTTGACATAAATAAGGGACCGGGTCCTGATGGTATATCTCCCAGATTTTTAGTTGACTGTGTCTATGCTTTGGCCAAACCGCTCCATATGCTTTTTAAAATGTCCCTAGAGAGCGGTGTTTTTTTCCCGACCAATGGAAATATAGCTTCATTACTCCAGTATTTAAGTTCGGCGACAAATCAGACGCTAAAAATTATCGACCTATTTCCATTCTAAGTTCTATTCCAAAAGTATTCGAAAAAATTGTTTGCGACAAATTAAAACCATTCATAAAACCTTTTTTGGTTCCGGAACAGCACGGTTTCGTTGGTGGCAGATCGACGGCTACAAACCTAATCTTGTTGGTTCAAAGTACTATTGAGGCAATGGAGGCGGGTGGTCAGGTTGACGTGGTTTATACGGATTTCAGCAAGGCCTTCGACACAGTCAACCACGATATCCTGATAGGGAAATTAAGAGGTTATGGGTTTTGTGGAGCACTACTGAATTGGTTGACCTGCTACCTTACATACAGAAAACAGTTTGTTAAAGTAAAGGGCTTTGTGTCGAGTGAGGTGTCTGTTGCATCGGGTGTGCCGCAGGGTAGCCACCTGGGCCCGTTGCTGTTTAATATATTTATTAACGACCTACGAAAGGTGATTCTATCTTCAAGGCCCTTGTTTTTTGCAGATGACTTGAAATTGTCTACGGCAATTCATTCTGTTGACGATGCTATGAGACTGCAGGGAGACTTGGATAAGGTGAGTGAGTGGTGCAGGAGAAACAAAATGAAACTAAATATTCAAAAATGTAAGATTATGTCGTTCTTTCGAGTGAAAGTTCCGCTTTTGTATGATTACAGTATTAATAATTGTCTTCTCGAAAGAGTCTCCTCATTGTGTGACTTGGGTATTTATTTGGACACTAAGCTTGATTTTCATGTTCATTATGACTTTATTACTAACAAATGTATTAAACTCCTTGGCTTCGTCTGTAGGAATACTAGGGATTTCCGGACCGTAGATAGCGTGAATATTTTATACAAGGCCTTGGTGAGATCTTCTTTGGAGTATCTGTCATGTGTGTGGTCGCCATCGTATGCTGTGCATATTGAGGGTGTTGAAAGGGTACAGAGGAAGTATGCTAGATATGTCTCTTGCAAATTTAAGTTGAACATCACTGCCTATGGGGACCAGCTACGAAGACTTCAGCTGCAATCACTTTCAAGACGAAGGAAAGTTGCTGATATATGTTTCTTATTTCGACTTGTAAATGGTCATATAGACTGCTCTGATCTCTTGAGTCTGATAAATTTTCATGTTCCACCAAGATCAACAAGGGACCACGTACTCTTTGCCCCGAAGTACCACAGATGTAACTATGCCCTATTCTCGCCGATCACTAGAATCACTAATGGTGCCAGTGAAGCGGATCTTGATTTTTTTAATCTCTCTTTAAAACGTTTAAAAGAAAAACTGTTGACAGTCCACTGAGTTTTTGAAATGATAATTACTGGTGTTGTTATTGTATTGTATTGTTATAAGTTTACTATATTATTGAAATTTTTCTGTAAATACTATGTATAAAATGGGTCTGCCCGTAGATAAATAAATAAAAAAATAAATAAATATATCTGTACCTGTTTTTTGTCTTAACATGAGATCCCAAAGAGCTCTTCGCGCTGAGGGATCCATTCCAGCTGTCGGCTCGTCTAACATCACCACTTTGGAATTTCCGCATAACGCCATACCAACGCACAATTTTCTTTTCATACCTCCTGATAGTGTGCTTGATTTTGCTTTTCTCTAAACAAAAATATTAATAATACGTTTATTATTATATAGACACACAACATCGCAAGATTCAAATGTATTTACTAACTTACTTTTGGTTGTAATTCCAATAGGTCGACATATTTAGTGATTTCTGCATCAATTTCCTTGCCCCTTAAACCCTTTAATTTACTAAAAAAATATAGATGCTCCTCCACTGTAAGGTCGTCGAAAATAATATTATGTTGAGGACAAAGTCCCAAACTATCTCTGACTCCTCCTATTTCTGTTCGAATATCGTACCTTAAAAAGCATATCCAAATAAATAAATTATTTAGTTATCATTAAAATGGGAAATGAACTGTTCCGAGCTAATTCGAAACTTAAAGCTTCGTACTGACCTGAACATAGCACCAAACGACAAACAGAACACCAAGCAGGACGGCAAACGGAATCAGTGGTCTCGAACCTACTCATTTTTCGGTATTTCCACCGATATGGAGTCTGTCTTACCGAAATGCCGAAATTTAACGTTTTTCCATGATTTTTTTTACCGATTTTACATTTCCAAGTTGAAACCCTTTTCGTTTATATTTTTACGGGGAATCCTTCTATTGTATGATTAGTCATTGCAGAATGTTCCCGATATCTTTTGAGGGATACCCTTGTGTCCTACAACTCGTAACTAGGGATCCCCCGAGCTAATTCGCTTGTCGATATAAACAAAAATTCGGATTTTATTGTTTCATTAATTTTCATTATTTAGAAGATAAACTCTCTGAGTTACTACTAGCGTCTACTAGTAGTACCTACCAAAAATATTATTATAATACAAAGTCAAAATGTCGTCAGACGAAGAACCTAGTACAAGCGCGAGTGCAAAAAGAAAAAAAATACCTACAATTTTATAGAAAAGAATGGGAAAAAGAATTTTCAGGCTGGCTGCAAGAAAGTCGTAAAAGCGCAAACTACGCCTATTGTAAAAGTTGTAATAGGGAAATTAATATTATATCAGGGAAAGACGCTCTTAGGAAACACAATTCTTCACAAGCATACTCGGTATCATCAAAGAATATAAAATCACAACCAAAGCTATCATCATTTACTGTGCCAAAACTCAAAAACCTGATATAAAGGGTGATTCATTTAGAGGTACTTTTTTTTTAAATAAAAAAAAATGAATAAAAACAATTTTATTTTATAATCTTTATTACCATATAAAAGAACCATTCTTTACAATTATTTCTTAAAGATAATTTCTTTCAAATGTTGTCCGCGACTACGGTTAACAACGTCCATTCTGAAGTTCCAATTTTCAATTACGCGTGTGAGTATTTCGAGTGGTATTTGGCCAATGACTCGAGTAATATTGGCCTCCAATGCCTCAATTGTAGCTGGCTTATCCATGTAGACTTTGGACTTTACATAGCCCCAAAGAAAAAAGTCAAGAGGTGTGATGTCACATGATCTAGCCGGCCAATTCACTGGTCCAAAGCGTGAAATGATCTGTTCGCCGAATTGCCCTCGCAGTAAAGCCATGGTTTCACGGGCTGTATGGCAAGTGGCGCCATCTTGTTGGAACCAAATTTCGTCGAGACCACGGGCTTCAATTTCTGGCATCAAATAGTCTGTTATCATGGCGCGATAACGGTCACCATTCACAGTAACATTCCGGCCGGCCTCTGTTTTGAAGAAATATGGACCGATTATTCCACCGGCCCATAAACCACACCAAACAGTTGTTTTTTCTGGATTTAATGGCAGCTCTTGAACCTCTTCAGGTTGTTCAGGTTGCCCAAATACGGGCATTTTGTTTATTCACGAACCCATTAAGCCAAAAATGGGCCTCATCAGTGAACAAATTTTTTCTCGAAAACAGTGGATCTTCTGCAAGCTTGTCAAGAGCCCAACGACTAAAACGGAAACGATTCGGAAGGTCGGTCGGCTTCAGTTGTTGCACTAGTTGAATTTTGTATGCTTTTAAAGAAAGATCCTTACGTAAAATACGCCAAGTTATTGAATATAACAGGCCAAGCTGTTGAGAACGGCGACGAATCGACACTTCACGGTCTTCGCGTACACTCTCCGCTACCGCCCCTATATTTTCTTCACTACGTGCTGGATGTGGTCTATTCGGTCGAGCATTATCCAATAATGAAAATTGGGTCTCAAACTTATTGATGGTAGAGCGAATTGTGCGTTCGGTAGGCCGATTATGTGGAGCATAAGTTGCTCTAAGCGCCCGATACACATTCCTCGTAGAACGCCCATTTTCGTAATAAAGTTGAACAATTTGTAGACGCTGTGCCGGGCTAAGTCTTTCCATTATGAATTGTCAAACACTACTGAACAGGAATGCCACTTCAGTTGACACGACGCATGCGCAATCTGCAATTAAATCCCCATCACAAAAAGTACCTCTAAATGAATCACCCTTTACAAGTTAAACAAGTTAAAAATATTTCATTATTTTTTACCAAGTGTCAGTACATTGTTATATTTTTTTTTGTATTCTACCAGTGTCTTTTTAATTCTTTTTTCTATTTTCAGATGAAGTAAGATTAGCCTCGTTTGTTGCTGAACATAATCACCATTATGGAGCACCTACCGAAACTGATAAAGTCCGTTTGTCCCGAATCAAAAATTGCACAAAAACTAAAATGTTCGACGACCAAAACTGACGCCATAATTGATAATATAGGTAAAAAAAGTTTTGATAATTTCTGGGAAGATTTGCGGCAAACTAAGTTTTCATTTACTTATTAACGAGTCCACTTATCTTAGCACAACCAAACATTTGAGCATATTGTAAACTTTTTTACAAGCGCTGATATTCCATATAAAAATAATTTAATATGTATTGCATCTGATGGGGCAAACGTAATGATGGGGCGTAATAATTCTGTTGTGACATTTCTGCAAAACGAAATTCCCAATATTTTTATACTTAAAAGCACATGCCATTCGTTTCATCTTTGCGCGTCATATACTTGTACCAAACTGCCACGCTTTAAAGAGGATCTTATAAGGGACATTTATAATTACTTTTCTTCAAGTCCAAAAAGACTTGCAGAGTTTAAACACTTTTAAATTTTTTGTGACTTAAAAGTAAATAAAATACTTCAACCCTCTCAGACACGCTGGTTATCAGAAGATGCAGCAGTAAAAAGAGTATTGGAACAATTTTCTGCTCTAAAACTATTTTTCATAGACCAAGTATCTAATAATGATCATTTTTTAGCTGCAAAAAATATATTACAGAAGTTTCAAGACCCCACTACATGCTATATTTGGAATTTTCAGGCTTTGTGTTACCATTATTTATTGATTTAAACAAAGAGATGTAGGCAGAACATCTCAAAATTCACATTTTTTATGAAAAAATAGGTCAAACATTAAGAACTTTTTTTATTAATAAAACTACTTAATTACTTTGTTAATATATTTGTAAAGATTTTACAATTGCGTTATCGCGATTTCGTAGTACAACTACATTGTCAAACGCTTTACTAAGACTAAAACAGATTTTTGGTATTTTATGTTTATATGATGAACAGATGTGGGTCTATTTTATGTTAAAAAAGTTTGAACAAAGGAGAATTTGCTACGTCTAATTGACTATTCAGTAATTTATATTATGGTCCTTTGAATATCTGTAAATTTCTATAGATTCTAAGAAGTTGAGTTTTGACCCTTTAGGTGCCATATGGATTATTTGTAAACAATCGATATTGGGAAAAGTATGGCCTGTTTCTAAGAAATGTTTAGCAAAGTGTGATTTTTCATTTTTTAGCCTATAAGAGGCATTGTGTTCTGCGAATCTTGTCTTGAAATTCCGTCCCGTTTGGCCTACGTAACAGCTATTGCACTCTTGACAATTAAGTTTATAAACTCCTGATTTATTATATTTATTAGTTTTATCTTTGGCATTAAAAAATATATTGGATAATTTTTGAGCGGGTTTTAAAGCTATTCTTGTTTTTTCGGTCGTGAGAACTTGGGATATTTTATCCGAGATGGGACCAAAATATGTCAGAGGTATGAATGTTTTCTTTTCTCGGTATTCTTTTACGGGGTAGATTAAGCTGAGAGTGATTTGTTTTCGTTCGTAGCAAATTCTCCTTTGTTCAAACTTTTTTAACATAAAATAGACATCTGTTCATCATATAAACATAAAATACCAAAAATCTGTTTTAGTCTTAGTTAAGCTTTTGACAATGTAGTTGTACTACGAAATCGCGATAACGCAATTGTAAAATCTTTACAAATATATTTAGTGACAGTTAACAAAGTAATTAAGTAGTTTTATTGTTAAAATGTACTGTCACAAAATAACGGACCACTCAATCAACACTTTTTTTTTATTGTTTTTTAAAAAGAGAATATTTAACAAGTATTTAGACCTAGACATTTTATGGATATCGACGCCATATATTATGGCGCTGCGGTGTCCAATACACTACATCAGGGGTGCTCAAACGGTCGATCGCGAGTGCTTTTTGAGTCGATCTTGAGAAAAAAATTCCTATATAGAACTATTCACAGATTTTGTTTTAGGTAACTAAAACAAAATGTAATGAATAAACTACTAAAATTTATTCGATCCACAATTAGGCCAGAATAACCCTCTCGTCACTTTCTTTTATCGTAATAACCCCCTGCTAGCGGCAAAAGGCGGCTTTATCAAAGGAAGGCGCGGTACTTGTCAAAGAAAAGCCGCGTTTTTGATTCCCGCCGATTTTTCTAGAAACTTCGAGCGGCGTATTTGACGGGAACATTCGAGACTTCGTTCGCGCCGATATAAATGTTGCGCCTGCAGGAATAGGAGTTAGTCTGAGTTGTAACTTGAAGGCGATACATTGATACAAAGTTTATTAATAAATAGTCCAAAATGAGTGCGGCGAAGAAAAGTAAAACTTATCATTTTAATAACGATTGGGAGGAAGAATTTTTCTTTTGTATGGTAAAGGATAAGTGCATTTGTCTCATTTGCCATGCGTCAGTTGTAATACCTAAGCGTGAGAACTTAGAGAGGCATCATAAAACGGTTCATAAAAACTATGAAAAGGATTTTCCGTCACAGAGTGAATTAAGAAAATGAAAAGTACGTGATTTGATAACTTGTTTGAAAAAAGAACAAACCATGTTCACAAGACCAACCAAACAATCAAAAGCTGCAACGATCGCGTCATTTAAAATATCTCATATATTGGCGAAACACAAGAAACCATTTGATGATGAATTGGTTGTGAAGGAAGTATTTATTGAAGCGGGTGAGACTTTATTTGGAGATTTTAAAAATAAAACAGAGATTATGTCTGCTATTAGAGAACTTCGGTTATCTCGTCCGACTGTCACAAGGCGTGTTGAAGTCATGAGTCAGGACATGGCAGATAAACTAAAACATGATATCATGGAATGTACATACTTTTCTTTACAGTTCGACGAATCCACCGATATGACAGACACTGCCCAGCTGTGTATTTCTATTCGAATGGTATTCAATAACATGTCGGCTAAGGAAAAGTTTTTGACAATGATTCCTCTAAAAGGAAAGACCCGTGGCGAAGATATATATGACGTTTTCTTCAATTTTGTAACAAACTACAAGCTACCAATATATAAACTAGTGTGCATTACAACCGATGAAGCACCACAAAAACGGTTTTGTGGCATTGTGTCGAGCTAATGATGATTTGCCTTCATTTTTCTCCTTCCATTGCATTATACATCAACAAGTTTTGTGTTCAAAAGTTCTAAACATGGAGGAGATTATGGGCATTGCAATAAAAATTGTGAATTCTATCCGTGCACGTAGCTTGCAACGACGGCTCTTTAAATTGCAGTTGGAAGATAGTTAGTCAGCTCAATACACTGATTTAGTTCTTCACACGGACGTCAGGTGGTTGAGTCGAGGAAAATTCCTAGAAAAGTTTCAAGAATTATTGCCCGAAATAACAGCTTTTCTGGGCGAAAGAGGTGATGACACTCAGATGCTGAAAAACGGAAAATGGCTGACTGATTTGGCATTTTTGACAGACATCATAATACATTTAAACACCATTAATTTGGAGCTTCAAGATAAAGGAAAGACTATTATTGAGATGACTAGCGCAATAAACGCATTCAAAAGTAAATTGTAACTTATGATAGATCAACTGAAAAGAAAGGATCTGAAAAATTTTCCGTCTTTGAAAGCAAGGATTCCTCAGTTGAATTATGATATTTATGAGGCAGAATTATTAAATATTTTGGGCCAATTCAAAATAAGTTTTTATGATTTCAGTAAACTGGCAAATATCGCATCATTTATGAGTTATCCTTTTTCGTGTAAAAACATTGAGGAATTAGCTACTGAAATAGCAAGTCAGTTTAACATGGACTCATGTTCTGTTGAAAATGAGTTAGTGCAGATTATATCAGATATACATCTCAAAGCCACAGCATCTGATACAAAATTTTGGTGTTTTATATCTGAAGATAAATATCCGAATCTAAGGCAAATCGCCCTTCAACTGACGGTAATGTTTGGGTCAATTTACTTGTGCGAGTCTGCATTTTCTGAAATGAAGATAATTAAGTCAAAATATCGCAATCGACTAACTGACAAACATATGTCATCATGCTTGCGATTAGCACTCGGTAATTACGTACCATCTTGTGAACTGTATGCTGAGGACATGCAGTGCCACGCTCAACATCCAAAATCACTCTCTTTAGTTAAGTTTAGATACTAGAACTCGTTTGTTTTGTAAGAACCAATAAACTCTCAATTTTGAAGAATTATGAGTTTTTTTTCATTGACATTTTAGAGCAGATCTACACTTACCTTGACTAAAAAAATGCATATTGTGCGGAAAACTAATATCTATGCCACAATACACCCTACCTAGACGACAATCCTGCATTACACTTACTTGCAGCCTCTCAGAGTCGATCGATCGTAGTCTAACAATATTGAGGTAGATCGCCAGCAGTTCAAGTTTGAGCACCCCTGCACTACATAGTAATTCAGATTTAAGCCCAGATCAAATAAATTTATTAAAACTCACATTCCTAGATTTTTATGTCGAAGCTTGCGAGCAAATAACTGAGCGATTTCCATTGAAAAATAATTCAATAAATGGTTTAGACATAATTATACCAACGAATGTTAAAAGTGGCAAAACTGCTTCGACCATTCCTGTTAGTAGACTAAAGATCGTAAAAATTAATTAGATTTAAGCTTGTATACCTATTTGATGTCAGATATCTTTAGTAATAAACGAATTACAAATTACTTAGTCTGTTATGTTTTTGTTATTTCGATTTCATTATGTTTTACTAGTATTCACTAGTGTTTATTCTCTTATATATAAAATATTGTAAAATAAAAATAATTACTCTTATTAGTTTTAATTGTATTATTAGTATATTCTGTAAGTTCCTATTATTTTACACAGATAAAGATGTTTACAATAAACAAATTTGATTGACTATTCTATTTTTATTTTCATGTACCGATTTTGGGTACAAATATACTGATATTAGCGGACAACTCTACCGATTTCGGATTTTGACGTTCGAGACCACTGAACGGAATCCCAGGGACTACAAACATTCGCGTCCGTGCGCGAGATCGATAAATTAGTTGTCGGTTTTTTTTGTATACGAGGCTGGTTTGAAAAGTCCGTGCAAAGTCCGAGAGATGGCACCACCGGCGCGTATCGAGGTCATGTTTAGTTAGTAGCATCTCTTGAATGAACGCACACCAAGTTTCAGCCATATTGGTCTATTTCTTTGTGTTTGGCATTCGTGTGAATCAAGGAAGTCGAGTGAATTTCAAGAAATGGACGGAAAAGAATTTCGTGTGGTGATTAAACATTACTTTATGAAAGGCAAAACGCCTCAGGAGACTAAAGAGAAGCTTGATAAACATTATGGTGACTCTGCACCTTCGATTAGAACAGTTTATAAGTGGTTTCAAAATTTTCGGACTGGCCATATGGGCACAAGTGACGCTGAACGTTCTGGACGGCCTGTGGAGGTTACGACTCCAGAAATCATTGATCAAATCCATGATATGGTGATGGATGACAGAAGAGTTAAGGCGCGTGAGATTGTTAGTGCTGTGGGCATCTCGACTGAACGGGTACATAATATTTTGCATAAACATTTAGACATGAGAAAGCTATCCGCAAGATGGGTGCCGCGATTGCTCACGCTTGACCAAAAACGGAATCGTGTGAAGTGTTGCAAGGATGGTTTTGCAGCTGTTCCAGAAGAATCCGGAGGACTTTAAGCGTCGTTTCGTCACTGTGGATGAAACATGGATACATTACTATACTCCTGAGACCAAACAACAATCTAAACAATGGGTTACCAAGGGGGAATCTGCACCAAAAAAGGCGAAGACCGTTCCTTCGGCCGGAAAGGTTATGGCGACTGTCTTTTGGGATTCGCAGGGGATAATCCTCATCGACTATCTGGAAAAGGGTAAAACTATTACAGGTAAATATTATTCATCGTTATTGGACTGTTTGAAAACCGAGCTGCAAGAAAAACGCCCGCGATTGGCCCACAAGAAAATCCTTTTCCATCACGACAACGCACCAGCACACACCTCAGCAGTTGTGGTCGCAAAATTAATGGAAATAGGATTCCAACTCGTTTCATATCCCCCCTATTCTCCAGACTTGGCTCCCTCGGACTACTATTTGTTCCCCAATTTGAAGAAATGGCTGGCGGGACAAAGATTTTATTCAAACGAGGAGGTGATTGCAGACACTAATGGATATTTTGCAGACTCGGACAAATCCTATTATTCGGAAGGGATCAACAAACTAGAACATCGTTGGACGAAGTGTATAAGCCTAAAAGGAGACTATGTCGAAAAATAAAAAAGGTTTACCCCAAACACATAAGTAGTTTTTATTTTTTGCACGGACTTTTCAAACCAGCCTCGTACATCAAAGTGAAAACGCACGGATGTGTTTGAAGGTTTATACGGTACCACAAACAAAACCGCGAACATGCGGAGAACCCAGTGTTTATTCCCGTGTTTTATTATAATTTAGTTTACCCGTAGTACCCTGTTTTTCTATTTTTTTACCAGTTTAGTTTAATAAATACTCAAAATCAGAAGGTGTTCTTGTGAAATTGTTGTACTCTCTACTAACAGCTTGAAACTTTAATTCGCTTACTAAACTGCTAACATTTTCTGTATATATTTCTATCTACAAATGCGTTTGCCACCATCTTCTTGATTTTCTTTGTATAATGAATATAAATGTACACCGCTGCAGCTTCCATAGTTGTTTGCAAGCAACTGGGAACAGCAGAAACCCGTTCCATTTGCTGTTCAATTCTGGGATATAAATGGCCATTCTCCGTTCTATTTGGCATTCGATTCGTTGTTCTGTTTATCCTTCAGCACAATGTTCAAGTCTGTACGAAGCTTTACATTAATGTGAAACTCAAGTAGAAGATAATTTGTATTATAAGTATACCTTACCCACTAACAAAAGCGGTACCACTTGTAGGAGGAAACATGCCTGTCAACATCGACATAGTGGTCGTTTTTCCAGCACCGTTATGTCCAAGTAGAACGGTTATTTGATCTTCGTACATATTTAAGGAGAGATCTCGTACGGCTGCCTTATCTCCGAAAACTTTTTTTAAGTTTCTAATTTTGACACCAGCATGAAGATGTTTAGGTTCGCTTTCGTAAAACTCACCGTTGTTGGCGTTGATGCTGCTAAAGTCTTCTTTTCCTGTAATATTAACATACTCGGTTAAAATTTTTCCAAATGTAGTTATGACTCATACAGAGATCTTATCGAAATATCATACTGTTTTAATTTTTACAAAAATCGCTTTACAAATTGACTACCTAATCCATCAAATAAAGAATATTAAAAGTGGTCTAATTTGGCAATTAGGGGCTGAATTTAACAGGAATATCAGTAAGCCAACAAAACTACGATGCTCACCAATATAGGACCAGACAATTTGTTTTGATTTACGATTAATCTGACCAAAATGAAAACCTTCCCACCTGTTCTGACGTCTTATTTCTCGATTTGTATTCATCTGAAACATTTCTTTAATACACGTTTAAGGTATGAAACATAAGAGTGTTAAAAATAAAAGCAAAATAAAAGTCAACTAAACGACGAGGACTTTTAAATTCCATAACAACTCAATAGGGTCTAATTTTTAGTACTTTTTAGTAAATCTGGCTCCAAAAGTCAAAATCGCATAAGGTAATTCTGTGTACAAATTTTAAACATAATTGTTTATTTATTATAAATAATTATGCGACGTATAAGTGGTAGGGAAGGGAGTTAGAAGGATGATTTCGTATTTAGTGTGTTGTGGGTCTTTTTCGGGGTTTTTTTGAGTTCATGGGTAGAAATATTACATTATATTTTCGTTATTTTTAATGTTAACAGGAGAAGAAGGTGAAAGAGGTGGAGATCATTAAATATTGTATTTACTCTATCTATAAAAAACCGGACAAATGCAAGTTGAACTTGCAAAAATTTTGTTACGGTGCACATTGAGACCGAATGCCGAAAAGGTCCATAAGTCCCTAAAATGAATGTTCAATTGAGGGACTTTTCAGGCTCTCGGTATGTGGGTTGGTACCTGCGCTATTCGAAGCTACCGGTTATAATAATCAAGTCTGCATCCGTGGCTCTTGACACTTATTGTTGTTGGAGCGTCGAGCAGGTCAGATTCTGAGCTTATTCTGTTTCAGTTAGACAGGCAGATTTAATTGCGCTCAAATTTTTGTATTTGAAGTTAATTTAATTTCGTGAAATGGATTCTCCGAATAAAAGTGAGTACATTTAAACGATATAAATTGAGTACAATAAAATTTGAGTATTATTTAATTATTGTAACGTTTAAAATATCACTTTTTTAGAACTTTTAGTTTCAAACATCAAAATTAAAATATACATAAGTTAAAAGTCCCACGACATCCCACTGTCAAACCAATTTTATCGTGTTCTCTAACTATTTTTTAATAATATAGAAAAATCAGCTGCCCTCACTTGCACATTTTTTTTTAAATAAATTTTATGTAAAAAAGTATGAATAATGTTATATCTATCTTTATAATACATAATACTCTTCAAATCCGTGTTAATTTTCATTTAACATTAGATAACTGAAACATTTCGTTTTTCACATTTTTAATTTCAGATCCTTATCAGCGACATCGAAAAGCCCTATAGTCGAAATTTCATGAAAATATGACAAAAATTATCATTTTTCTCCGCATATGGGATCCGCCATTTTGTTTTTCACATTTTAAATTTCAGATTCTTCATCAGCAACCTCGAAGAGCCGTCATATTTTCATGAAATCGAAATTTCATGAAAATATGACAATTTGTTATTTACATTTTTTATGTCAGATTCTTAATCAGCGACCTCAAAAAACCAGATATGCAAATTTTCATATAATTCGAATAACACCTTCATATTTTGGCCACCTTTTTGGGTTTTGGTCCCAATGTGCGGTAGTATAAAACGATCAATGACTTCACAAAACACACCCCAAATGAGTTTTCAACAAAGTTTGTTTCCAATCTTTACTGAAAACTGATGACCTTGAAATTTTTGTTTTTTATTTATACCAGATAAATTATTAAAGGTAATGCACTCGTGATAATTTTCGTTCAAGTTCGTTCTCCCCGTGGAGAATATTCCAGAATTTTTTCAAAATTTTTTGATAAGTACTTTTCGAGATGAGGCGGGTGGACAGCGATTTTTTAAAAATAATACAACGAAAAGTGCGCGCAAGTATTACATTATATATATATATATATATATATATATATATATATATATATATATATAGTTATAAAATAGTTTCGGAGAAAATCGGGTGTGACAGACGGACAGACAGACGGACAGACAAACACCGAAGTGATCTTATAAGTGTTCCGTACGGAACACTAAAAACATGGAGTAATAAATTACCCAATATGATAAATTCCATAGGCGTGCCTACTATCAGATTGCTACTTTCACCTTTATTACTTTTATTTAGTAAATATGCAGAAATAATAGGCATTATAATTTATACTTGGGGGTCAGGGAATTTAATTTATTTTATTGGAGGTGATATGGGTTTCAAAAAATTGTGATAATACGAGGTGCCCATATGTATGGAATAATGATTCCACAGCATTCATTAATCAGTGTATCAAAAAAATGTTTAAATAGAAGTTATCGTATAGTTTCAATGTTATTATGGGAATTTTTCCGGGTTATTGGTTGGATATTTTGTAAAACTTTAGCTGAATATGTATAGTAACCGATATATGAGATGAAAGGAATGGGGTAGGGGGTTAGAAAGATGGTTGCGCATATATCATGATATACTTCTATGTCAGTGTGCTTTTTTATTATTTCTGGTGACTCTGGTGACAGAGTGACATAAAAATGTTAAGTTAGTTATAGAATAAGTTTTAGAAATATAAACAGTTAACTTGGCCGAAACTCTGGCACAATAGGTACATTATTGTTCTTACGTCCGTTGTTAAACGGCAAGAATTACCCCCCTGCAATTTTTGCTTTCGTCTACGTTCTAGTATTCTTACATCGGGAAAAATATATATTCCCATTTTTATTGGTCTGTGTATCTGACCGTCAAGCTGTTGGCCTGTCGGTCTGAATAATATTTGAAATAGGGACGAAACCTGTGGTTTTTGAGCGATATCGGTTCAAAGAAAGAGGCTGGTAAATATGTGGGCACAGTAAACACACTATACAGTAGCGAAACTCAAGGATAATCGCATAGGAAAATCAGGTTCGTTTTCAGAAGGTCACGTGGCAATCCGCCATGTTAAAAGTGGATCAGCGCGAGATTTGAAATACAAATAAAGTTGTGCAAAGTTTTAACATTCAAAATCATAGATATAGAAATGTTTGAAAATTTTTGATTTGTTATTTAATACAGCATGGGTAATATAAAAGTTAATGCAGCATGAGTAACATAAAAAAAAACATAAAGAATGGAGCACTTTGTTAGAAAATAAATGAATACAGGTCAAAAACTTGATAGGAAGGTATTTGATGGAATTCTTCATATTTAACTTCAGTTTTTAATAACCTTATCCAAAAATTCAAAAGTCTATCAAAGTTAACGTCACTGTTTGAGGTTAAAGTTTTATTTACATCATTTTTCAAGTAAATTTGTGATTAAAGATGTTTTTTAAGGACTAAAATAAGAGCTTTTTTTTCTAAGCAGTGTTGTGGTGTTTGGTGTGATAGATCTCTCGTTAATTAAAAAACACTGTATCTACTTTTTGGTACTTATTTTTTCTTAAACTACAAAACTATATTGTGTAACTTCGAGAAAGGTTATTATAATATTATTAATGAATTATGAACGTATATGTATAGACCTCTATTTTCTATGTGAATGGTTCTATACCTTTTTGTGTTCTGTTACTTGTATTGCTTTTTGATAATGTAATTAACGCTTGCTTTTATTTAAAATGAATTAATATTTAGTTCAGAGAGTCAATACAGTAATTTCCTAATTATAGTTACATACAATACTTAGTTATGACCAAGCTGACTTGTCAATTACAACTATATTGGGAATGTGGAATCTTTGACACAATGACACTACTCAGTATATATCACCACTACACCAAACACTTTATTTTTGCACTCGACGCGCGTTTCGCTAACCATATTAGCTTCATTAGGAGAAATGGTTGACTCATATATACTGAGTATTGTCAATTACAGTTTAAAAGGAAAATAACTATATTTAATTTATAGTATAGGTATACAACAATACAAATAAGTTCTTTATAGAAGGAATATTAATAACAGGTAACTAAATCTTCAAAATTTTAATAGTAACCATAATTACTATCAAAATGGACTTTGATTAGGTGTACTGTCCATTTAACGAACTTATTTTCAGGATATTTTACCCTCTGGCACACATCGTCTGACAAAATCATATTACAAAAATTTCTTTGGAATCACATTAAAATTTTTCTTATTTTAATAGCATATTTGATTCAATAATCCATTTATATCAGTTATTTCAATAATCTCATTCCCCAGTGGTTTTGTGATCTCAACATGACACTTAATATTTAAACTTTCAAACCCAGCTTATAAGAAAATAAAATATACTGTCTAAAATTTGAAAATAATAAATATGTTGTTATAGGTTCTGTATTCCTTACAATATATTCACAGAAGCTTTTGAAAGATTGGCATGAAAAAGGAGCAATGTAATTTATAGAGAAAAATAGAAAAAAAGTCACTTTCAGAGTATTGTACTTGCAATTAAACAGTGTTAAATTTACCAGGTTTATTATTAGAAAAGGTGTGTCAAACAATTAATTCAGATGAAGTTATTGAAAACTAGAACCCTCTTGAGAATACACCTTTTAGAAAAAAATAATATGTTTTATTTATAATTTATCAAATATAAATAGTTTTAAATAACTGAATACTAGTTTACACAAAAATAAATCTTTCTAAAAACCAGAACTTGGAGGATTATTTATTAATCATAAAAAAATTACACAGGCACACAAAAAAAGTTTTTCACTACCGAACAGATCCCTATACCTATATGTATTTTTGGGAATCCGAGGTCAGAATTGAGCAATCACGTCAAGATTTTTAAATAACCAGCCGACCTAAGTTTAGAAATAAATTTCAAGCTTTAATGACCAAATCACTCTACCAATACGAACATTTTATTAAATCAATCAAGGTTCCCTGGAAGGCTGTCTCTTGAGCAAATATGCCTAAACAAAATGTACATTAGTAATGATAATATTGTTTCATGCATATGTATTTTTTCAAAAATGCATTTAAGATAGTGAAAAGTTGTCTTGTGAAAGCAAGCAATAGAGATTTATTAAAATAATCAACAACTTTAATCGCATACCATGATTTCTATAAAATCATTGTTTCAACTAAAAGCAGAGGAACTGCAAAAAAAAATCATTAATGCAGCAACTTAAACTTTGACGGATGATAGTGTTGATGATTACATGTGATGTAAATAAAGCATAATTAAATTTAGTTATGATTTAGAATAATAGTCTTAGCGCGCCCTGATTGAGTTAGAAATTTCTTATTTGCAAATTTTAGAGCATAAAAAAGTGTGACTTGAGCAAATAATTATATGGAATATTGCAATTCTTAACGGCACAACAATAACCTCCTTTCCCCATGATTATATAAATTGTTTCTCAACCTTTTCGATTCTTTTCACTTACAAACGTTTTTAATTATCTTTTTTTTACTAACTCTATTTTCCTTCTGTCTTTATATTCATATAAACTGCAGTCACATCAAGAAACGATGGACAATACATTTCCAAAGACACATTCCGAGATCGGATGTAAACACTGAGCGGCCATTTTGAAAAAGGACCCATCGACGCACGCGCCGTCAAAATCTCGTCACCAAATTGGAGCTGTTTCGCTACTGTAGTATGTTTACTGTGATGTGGGTATCGATATGTTGTCTGACTTCATATTATGGAAATTTACTTTCTTTTTATTTGAGAAAGTCAAAGTACTTATTTTAGGACTCCATGTTTGGAAGGAAAGTACTGGGTACGACGTCAGTTGTTCCTCTCTTTGCCACGAGACTTTCGGAGAAGTGTACGATGGATGGAAAACTGAAGTTCCCGGTTACAGTATCACTGGTAGAAGTTTACTTTCTTTTTACTTGAGAAAGTAAAAGTACTTATTTTAGGACTCCACGTTTGAAAAGAACGTAGTGGGTAAATCGCTTTACCGATTTTTTTGTGAAAATGAAAAATTAAGTATATAATAAAAGACTGTCTTTAGTCAATTTCCACTGGTTTATTTAAATTCCGATGACGCGTTTCGCTGTCGATGCAGCTTCTTCAGATCTACATTTTACACTGTCAAGTTAGGTTTAATATTCACAGTTTTATATAATTTCTTAATTATAATATTACACCTAATTAAATTACATTGATAGTATTGGAAAATCCACACAGATTTGGAGTTAGGAGAATAAATTCAATAATGGTGAATTGCTTAAATCTACCTGGTCGTTGAGTAAAGTACCTGTAGTCCTTAATCGATTTATTTGCATTGTCTCTAAAAGGTTTAGTTTTAAACCTTTTTGTTGGGTGTGTAAAATTTTGAAATTTTTGTTAAATGTGTGATTTTCTGTTAAAAGATGATTGCATATGTTGAATTAGATGTTTTTTCATGTTCTGTAATTCTTTGTCTAAATGTACGTCCAGTTTGTCCGATGTATGTTTTAGGATATGACCCACATGTTAATTGATAAACCCCTGATTTATTGTCTTTATTGATTTGTGGTTTGTAGTTTTTAAGATATTTCCCTATAGTATCGTTAGTCTTATAAGCTATGTTGATATTTTTTTGATTTAAAAATTTCCCCAGTTTTTCCGTTGGTTTGCCGAAATAGGTTAAGCATTTAAAAGTGGCATTTCTATCCTTAAAACGTGGGTATATTTCTGAGATTGTCTTGTTTCTAAGTTTTTTCCTAACGATACTATTGATTAAAGTAACCGAATGACCGTTGTTGACGGCTACTTGTTTTATGTAGTTTAATTCTTTAGTAAAATTTTCTTCTGATAAGGGGATATTAGTTAGTCTATGTATAAAACTATGATAAGCTGCAAGTTTATGATGGTTAGGGTGGTGATAACTATTGTGGATTGTGGTATCTGTATGACAAGGTTTGTGATATATTGCAAATTCATGCTTTTTCGTGGCTTTACTGATTTTTAAGTCTAGGAAATTGATTTTCCCTTCGACTTCTTCTTCCATTGTTAAACTGATATTTCTATGTCAAGAATTAATATACTGTAAAAAGTGAGTTAATTGTCAGTCCGTACCTGTAAAGCATACAATTATATCGTCTACGTATCGATACCAGTATAGACAATTATTACTATTGTTATTATGGTTGTTATTATTGTATTGAAACAATGATATTTAACAACCATAATAACAATAGTAATAATTGTCTATACTGATATCGATACGTAGACGATATAATTGTATGCTTTACAGGTACGGACAGACAATTAACTCGCTTTTTACAGTATATTAATTCTTTACATAGAAATATCAGTTTTACAATGGAGGAAGAAGTCGAAGGGGAAATCAATTTCCTAGACTTAACAATCAGTAAAACCATGAAAAAACATGAATTTGCAATATATCACAAACATTGTCATACAGATGCCACAATTCACAATAGTTTTCACCACCCTAACCATCATAAACTCGCAGCTTATCACACTACATAAAACAAGTAGCCGTTAACAACGGTTATTCGGTTACTTTAATCAATAATATCGGTAGGAAAAAACTTAGAAATAAGGCAATCTCAGAAATATACCCACGTTTTAGGGACAGAAATACCACATTTAAATGCTTAACCTATTTCGGCAAAGCAACGGAAAAACTGGGGAAATTTTTAAATGAAAAAAATATCAACATAGCTTACAAGACTAACAATACTATAGGGAAATATCTTAAAAGCTACAAACCACAAATCAATAAAGACAATAAATCAGGGGTTTATCAATTAACATGTGGGTTATATCCTAAAACATACATAGGACAAACTGGAAGTACATTTATACAAATAATTACAGAACACGAAAAAAGTTTCATCCATAGAAAATCGAATTCAACATATGCTAATCATCTTTTGACAGAAAATCACATATTTAAAATTTTACACATCCAACAAAAAGGTTTAAAATTAAACCTTTTAGAGACAATGCAAATAAATCGATTAAGGGCTACAGGTACTTTACTCAATGACCAGGTGTATTTAAGCAATTAACCATTATTGAATTTATTCTCCTAATTCAAAATCTGTGTGGGTTTTCCAATACTATCAATGTAATTTAATTAGGTGTAATATTATAATTAAAAAATTATATAAAACTGTGAATATTAAACCTAACTTGACAGTGTAAAATTTAGATCTGAAGAAGCTGCATCGACAGCGAAACGCGTCATCGCAATTTAAATAAACCAGTGGAAATTGACTAAAAACAGTCTTTTATTATATATTTCTAATGAATTTCCATCAAGTAGAAGCTACAACCATCCAAAATTTGACGATCACTTACGTCTTCAAAATATTTTAATGAGATTACCGTACTCTTTTAATTAAAAAAAATACGACTTCTTATAAGCTTTAAATTTATATTATCCATTATAATTGATGAACTCTGTGTTTACCTGTGAATTTAGATTGGCCACACCAATAAGCAGACGTAAATGGGAAATACCATTTTTGAGGTACTCCATATTCGCCAGGAAATACGGCTTCAAAGTAGAGAGCTATAAGGAGGTACAGAATGCAATCAACAAACAACATAACCATAACAAGTCCTAAACTAAGATTGTCATCGACTGAATTGGGTCTCCAGATGTTGTCGAACTGCACTCCTGTAAAACAATATATATAAATATAAATACAAACATAAATAAATAAATATATATATATATATATATATATATATATATATATATATATATATATATATATATATATATATATATATATATATACATATATATATATATATATATATATATATATATATATATATATATATATATATATATATATATATATAAATGTGTTTTAAGTAGCTAGACCAAAAACTTTTCAGTCTAGAGAGAAAGCAAAAGTTGCCGTATCTAACAAAATCCTAAGATATGAAATTGTTGGGGAACTCGGAAAATGGGCAACAACAGATGTTCGCACTGTATTCATTTAGCCAATATTTCGGTCCTAGGTTGGGACCCTCATCAGGGCACAAGCTTACTCTGGAAGCGCTGGATCCTGTTATTATCATTGAGTCTGTCTGACATTAAGCTGTTCATGCATCCAAAGTTCTGCGCAATATGTGTGGGAATTAGGCCTGTTGACCTTCACTTTAATAAAAAGTTCCTTCTACTGGTCATTTTTGCTAATTTTTGGTTATACTTAGCCCAATTTCGGAAAAGGTTTGTTGTTTCCGCTCCATATCTATGGTATAAATCTTGGAAAAACCCCATTTCTTACTCTGGAAGCGATGGATCCTGTTATTATCATTGAATCTGTCTGACATTAAGCTGTTCATGCATCCAAAGTATGTCCCAGACGTATTGTGCAGAACTTTAGATGCATGAACATCTTAATGTCAGACAGATTCAATGATAATAACAGGATCCAGCGCGTCCAGAGTAAGAAATAGGGTTTTTCCAAGATTTATACCATAGATATGGAGCGGAAACAACAAACCTTTTCCGAAATTGGGCTAAGTATAACCAAAAATTAGCAAAAATGACCAGTAGAAGGAACTTTTTATTGAAGTGCAGGTCAACAGGTTTAATTCCCAGACATATTGTGCAGAACTTTGGATGCATGAACAGCTTAATGTCAGACAGATTCAATGATAATAACAGGATCCAGCGCTTCAAGAGTAAGCTTGTGCCCTGATGAAGGTCCCAACCTAGGACCGAAATATTGGCTAAATGAATATAGTGTGAACATCTGTTGTTGCCCATTTGCCGAGATCCCCAACAATTTCATATATTAGGATTTTGTTAGACACGGCAACTTTTGCTTTCTCTGTCTTTATTTATTATAGAAATGGGATTTTTCCAAGATTTATACCATAGATATGGAGCGGAAACAACAAACCTTTTCCGAAATTGAGTTAAGTATAACCAAAAATTAGCAAAAATGACCAGTAAAAGGAACTTTTTATTGAAGTGCTGGTCAACAGGCCTAATTCCCAGACATATTGTGCAGAACTTTGGATGCATGAACAGCTTAATGTCAGACAGATTCAATGATAATAATAGGATCCAGCGCTTCCAGAGTAAGAAATAGGGTTTTTCCAAGATTTATACCATAGATATGGAGCGGAAACAACAAACCTTTTCCGAAATTGGGCTAAGTATAACCAAAAATTAGCAAAAATGACCAGTAGAAGGAACTTTTTATTGAAGTGCAGGTCAACAGGCTTAATTCCCAGACATATTGTGCAGAACTTTGGATGCATGAACAGCTTAATGTCAGACAGATTCAATGATAATAACACGATCCAGCGCTTCCAGAGTAAGCTTGTGCCCTGATGAAAGTCCCAACCTAGGACCGAAATATTGGCTAAATGAATATAGTGTGAACATCTGTTGTTGCCCATTTGCCGAGCTCCCCAACAATTTCATATCTTAGGATTTTATATATATATATATATATATATATATATATATATATATATATATATATATATATATATATATATATATGTATATATATATATATATATATATATATATATATATATATATATATATATATATATATATATATATATATATATATATATATTATATATACATCTGTATATGGGACGTTTCACGTCAACAGGGTCTCCCATGTGGCCAGAACTGAGAGAGGCGTCCACATATGTGTAATAGCTCAAAAAAAAGTGTTTACTTTCGAATGCCACCTGGCCTTCTAAAAAATTCAATATGGCAGATAAACTATATGTTTCAACAAAAAAATGAGTTTTTATAACAAAAAACTTTCGTTTCTGCGGTTAGTTTTTGATTTTGCACCTTTACGAGGGATGAAAACAGAGTTTGGGAGTGACTAATTATCAGAATTTGTACGAATTTAGTTCTACAGAAATGAATTCAGTACTCTCGGAAACCCCCGAGTATGAATTTTCCAATTTTTTTAGAACGTTTTTTGTTTAAACATTATGAGTTTAGCCGCCCTACTGCATCTGCCATATTGAATTTTTTAAAAGGCCAGGTGGCAGTCGAAAGTTAACACTGTAACAAAAATTTTGAGCACATATGTGGGCGTCTCTCTCAGTTTTGATCACATAAGTGATGACGTAAAACGTCAAATATATATATATATATATATATATATATATATATATATATATATATATATATATATATATATATATATATATACATAAATCATCAATATCAAAGGCTTTTGATACCATAAATTTCTCACTGCTATTCATTAAGCTTGAGAGATATGGGGTGAGGAGAGTGGCCCTGGGGCTTCTGGAGTCATATTTACAAAAACCGATCCCAGTCAGTGAATGTTAGGATTAATCTCCGGGACTATTTCTCGGACCCTAACAGCATGTGTAGGGGTATACCACAAGGATCGATACTAGGTCCATTGCTTTTTTTGTTGTATGTGAACGATTTACCGGCCTATCTGCTGCAGCAGCAAGTGGATGATGATGATTGGGATGGAATGGCTTGTTAATTTGTTGATGACACATCGGTCATTTTATCAAGCTCTTCTATCGCTAGCCTGTCAGTGATTTGTTCTCGTATAGTGGCAAGAATGGCAGAGTGGTGTGAAAAGAATTACCTTTGTCTTAATGGAAATAAAACGGACCTTATATTATTTAATAAAAATAAAATACCCACACAATCGTTATATGTGCGACATGAACTAAAGTCAATACCCAATATAGAAACGATAAAATTTTTGGGGGTTAATATTGACTCAAGTATTTGTTGGGAAATACATGCAGTGAAACTTCGGTCTAAGCTCAATAGTGCGTGTGCTCTTATTAGAAGACTTGATATATTGTATCATCAAATAGCATACAATTTTTCTATTTTGCTTATGTTCAATCCCAATTAAAACTATGGGATTTCTTTCTGCGGATCTTCAAGATTTGCTAGGGATATCTTTAGGGCACAAAAGAGAATTGTGAGATGCATGCGTCATTTACATCCTCTAACGTCGTGTCGACCATACTTTATTGAAATGGGGTTACTTACGGTCCCAGGTCTCTATTTCATGGCTTTGGTCACCTTTGTTAAGAAGAATCCATCATTTTTCTTGACAAATAGGGATGAATATGCTCCAGATATGGCAATCACGACTAGAGGTAGAAACGAATTACGAGCGCCCTACCATGCTACTTCTTTCTTTGAGGGGATTGAGAGATTCAAAAGGGAAGCAAAAAGGTTTGCTCTCTCAAAATGTTTCTATTCTTTTAATTTTGATCAATAACACAGGGGAACAGCTGTTTTGGTGTCGAGGTTTTTTTGAGCTGATTCTATATCAATTTGATATCCTGAATTCAAATAACGTATTCATTTGTACCTAGGAGCTCAAATTTTTAAGATATACAATTTTAGAGAAATATAAGTTACATTATTGTAACTCAAATCCGTAAGTGTAGTAAACAAAAGTAGATACGAAATTTTTATTTTAGTTATACAAAATACAATATTATGTCGTACTTACAAACAAAAAAAAAAACATTGACGAAATGAAATAGTCACTCAACACTTGGAAAGCTTCTTTTCCGCGTCATTCTTGAATGTTTTTTTAAACAGTCCCTTTTTAAACTCCAGCAGTAATCTGCCATCATGTGCATGTTCCATCTTCCTTGGTAGCGGTCCTCCATAACTTTAATATCTTGGTGAAATCTTTCACCTTGTTCCTCACTCATGTCTCCTAAATTTTCTGGAAAACGGTCTAAGTGGCTGTGTAAATAGTGTATTTTAATACTCATATTGCACCCTAAGGATTTGAAACTATTAAGCATCTTGTTAACCATTTCAACATAGTTTTAAGCTTTATGTTTGCCTAGAAAATTTTCTACAACTGCAACAAATGATGTCCAAGCTTCTCGTTCAATTTGATTCATTGAATTTATGAAGGCAGGATCCTTAATTAATTGTCTTATTTGTGGGCCGTCAAATATCCCTGCTTTGAGTTTTTCTGTGCTCAACTGATGCATTTTTACCCCTATATATGCAAAACAAGACCCATTCTTATCAAGAGCCTTTACAAATTGCTTCATTAAGCCCAACTTTATATGTAACGGAGGAAGTATGATTTTTTCTCTTTCAACCAAAGCGTCGTTAATGACATTCTTTTCCCCAACGTCCATGTTTTCTCTCTGAGGCCAATCTTTTCTAACCCAGTGGTGTGTTTTGTCCCTACTATCCCAGAGGCACAAGAAACACGGATATTTTATGTAACCACTTTGCTGCCCAAGAAGAAAGTTTACCATTTTTAAGTCTACACAAATCATCCATTGAAGTTCGTAATACTTTATCTTCTGCAAGACCAAAGCTATGGTATTATATTCTTCTTTCAGTTTCGTTGAGTGAGCTAGTGGTATTGAACCATATTTATTCCCATTATGTAGAAGGACACATTTTAAACTTCGTTTTGAACTGTCAATAAATAGGCGCCAATCATCTGGAATATATTCAGAAAGTCCCATTTCTTTCATGAGTCCCCTAATTTCGTGACAAAATACAAGATTGTCTTCTTGAGAAAAGAATGGTAGCAGATCTTTTTCTCTTGTACGGTAAAAGGTAATTTTGGTTCCTTGTTCCAGTAAATTTTTGTCGTTCAACCTAGAAGCCAGTACTTCAGAAGCTTTTTTCGATAAATTGAGATCCCTGGTGAGATCATTTAATTCATTTTGATTGAAGCGTTGAGGAACTGATGACGTCCCCTCATAGTCACTGTTAGTTTCATTAGCATCGGAACTTTTATTAGCATCAGAAGAGCGATCAGAGGGAAAATATTCGTCATCAGAGATATGTGGTAGCTGATGAAATGTTGGAATCGGTATTTCATCTGAGTGCGGGATAGGGCGTATTGCCGAGTCTAAATTGGGATAAGTCCACTTACTGCGGTTATTTCGATTGATTCCATTAGTATTTACTAAACAGAAATAACAATCATTGAAGTGGTTTTTTGGTTCTCTCCAAACCATTGGTACGCCGAATTTTAGACATTTTCTTTTCCCGTAGTCCACTGCCGTAAATGCTCTGTACAAGTTTTACATACGAGATGCGGGGCCCACGTTTTGTCCTGATCGATCTACTCTCATTAGTAAGAACGCACAAACTGACGAGACTTACCCGAGTTAGGTGATTAAAAGGGTCAGTTCAGGTACCTGATAGGCAATGGTTCCACTATTTATAGATTTACCTGGAATTTACTCAATTACAGACTGACAATAAAACCATTGTACCTACATTAATGAATATATAATAATTTTAGAACTCTCATAAATGAATATACTGAATAAAAACCACATTGGTAGATAAGTTGATGTATCTAAAAAAGTAGAGCTGATAGAGAAAAACGGATTGCATGTATAGATTTAGCGTCCCAAATATAGTTAAAATCAGCTCTAAAATCCCAGGCACCAAAACAAAAATATTTTTTTGTTGCCCTGTGTAATTTTAGTTATCAATAGTTGTAAGATTTTGTCCTCTGTACGGTGTCTTATATTTTGTTGGCTATATACATATATTCTACTTTTTTGTGTCGTTGCTTTTTTACGTTATGTAATCTTGATGGCAATAAAGGAATGAATAAATAAATGAATAAATATATATATATATATATATATATATATATATATATATATATATATATATATATATACTTCAGCAAAATTTTATTAATTCTGTTTTACCTTCTCCACTTCCTTCATACATCAGAATAATTTGGAAACCATAACCCATGGCTGTATTAGACAATAAACTTGTAGCTAATTTGGTAAACAGCGACAAACTATCATAACTTGTTTGAATGAAACTGTACACAGAGTAGGACAAAAACCAGGCCAAACCAGCTATAGTTGCAGCAGTATTCGCTAAAAATAAATAAAATAAATTAAAATAAAAAATAGCACAGGTGAGACAAGGTGTTCCTTTGTATAGGTCATTTGAATCGGTGGCAGCACGCAGAGTTGAACCGGGGCATATGCTGAAGACAGCAATGGGAGTATTTTGTTCAGTGTTGAAAGAGGACATGTGATTCATTTGGCAAAAGTTTGGTAACATGCTCCCTTTGTAAAATGATTCATTTAAACACTGAAAGAGTCCCCGATAGTCAATTACTTATACTCGATTGGCATACACTAAGCCGAGACCCATCATAAATATAGGTACTGAATCTCAGCATTCTACTGAACACACCATCAACATAGGATAAATTGAAGGTCTTACTTCGACCTCCAATTCCAATTGTACAAACACTGTAATCTATCCAAATTCGTATATTTTGTTTAAAATATCTTTTGACGTTCTCCGGTGTTTAATTTCCATGTCTTTCTGCCATTCTATTCGCTCTCTCTCTTAATTCCTTTAATCTCACTGCTCTCCAGATTCGGTTATTCCAAATCTTCTATTCTATCTATTCTCTGTACACGACCATATAATTTTAGTTATTTTGTTTCCATATTGGTCTTATCCACTATCCACTTCCATTTGCTGTCGTAATCTTCATGTAAATTTCCTTTCCGTCTTGATATTTCCGGTGATGGTTTAAAGCGGGTATAAGTAATACACAACTTCCTTGGATCAAACCACTATTTACGAGAATTAAGTACGAAATTTTGTATATTTTTATTTTGGTAATTATTAAGAGTACAGTTAATATTGGCTTTCTGTAACTATTCCACAGTTTTTTAATAAGGACAGTATTATAAGCTTTATGAAGGTCTAAGAACATAAGATGAGTCTTTTGGTTTGATCTTTATCCTATTAGTTGTTTCAGATAAAATACTTTATCTGTACTCATTCGTATGCCTCCCAACCACGACGGTTCTTTTTCCTCTTACTATTTAAATTCCTTCTCAGTTCAGTCTTTAAGAATTCTGATTACTAATGTATATCTGTAATTAGAACAATCCAGTTTATTTCCTTTTTTGTGTATAAATAACACGTTGCAATGTTGAATAATTTTAAATATCCCAATTTTCATTTGAAAATTTGCACTTATTTTGACTTTATGTTAGTTTATAAACAACATTGTTTTATAAAATTTTTGTTAAAAGTAATAAATAATGCTACTTCCCTCTTCAAGCATTTTCATGTTTTCCTAATTTATTAACACCCTGTAAATCTGATCTAAAATTTTTATATTGGAAATTCATTTTCTCAATAGATAGAACTTTTTATAAAGAATGACTTTTTGTCGTAAAATGAATAATAAAGATTTTTTCCCTCTTGTACACTCCATCCGCAGACACACTGTATATATATATATATATATATATATATATATATATATATATATATATATATAAACAAGACAATGTCAGTTTTAGTAACTGAAGATAGACTCTAGTTCCTACCGGTGACTGACGGTTGGTGTTACCAACTTGTACCAAAAACATCACAAATGTAACCTAAAATAATAGAAATAATAGGAACCTATGACATTTGTGCTTGGATTTTTTTAATTGCTGAAATGGAGATCTCGTACAAACTTTATAAAGCAGCATGTTTTTTTTTCTTCTTCTCAAGAAAAACCAGAGGTAATATTTTCCGCGAAAACAATACTTTGGCATTAAAATAAATATAAAGGTTAAAGATTTGTAAATTTTAATATTTACCCACAGGAAAAGGACAAGAAAGCAAATACGAAAGCAGAAATAGATTATGTTTTGATTAATTGTCCAGCAAACTCAAAGGTGAAACTCATTATTAGATTAAAATACTACTCTTCGCGAACACTTGAATACGCAGTAACCTTCACCTTATTTATTTATTTTTTTTTTATTGGTCTAGCACACGTGCTGCAGGGAAGTCCCTAAAGCGCTCCAGGAGCGGCACGAGTGCGGAAAAAGCGATTCACGTTGTTCTTGAATCGCTGTAAATTGTACTCGGTGGGAAACACAGCGCTGGGCAAATTATTCCAAAGGGATGACGTTCTCCATATAAAAGATTGCTTGAAAAGCGTTGTACGCGGAGTAACAAGCTGAACCTCATACGGATGCGAAGCACCAGCGCGACGTGTATTTCTAACATGCACCGCTTTGGGAGGAATTAAGCGGGCTACATCCTTCGAACACTTTCCATGAAAATACTTGTAGAACAGACTCAAGTCGCCAACCGTTCTTCGATGTTCCAGCGAATCAAGGCCGCCGGTCAATTCTGGGTCCCCAATCAGACGGACCGCTCTTCTCTGAACAGAATACAACAAATGCAGTGTATGTTTGGGAGCGGAGCCCCAAACGTGGGAGCAGTATTCCATAGTTGGTCGAATTTGGGCTTTGTAAAGAATTAACAGTTGTGGGGTGTAAAGCTTTCTGGTTCTAAATAATATTCCCAACTTTTGAGAAGCTCTCCTTGCTATGCCTGCAACATGTTCATGCCAAGACATATTTGCTCCCAAACTAACGCCCAACAAATTGAGCGACGATGCTAGGGGAATGGAGTGCCCCGACATAACTATGTCGGGTTCAGCAACGTTAACTTTTTTAGAAAAAACTGCCGCTTGGGTTTTTGTAGCGTTAAATTTCACTTGGTTACTGTCACCCCAAGATGGAATTTCTTCCAGGTCTTTGTTGAGTTGAACGACCTCCTGCTGTCTGCGGATATTCGCCTGAGCAGCCGATGTCCGAGCGTTCAAGGTGAATGAAGAGACAAGCGTACTGTCATCTGCAAAGCTATAGATTGGATTCCCGGTCTTTTCCAGCAGATCGTTAATGTAAATGAGAAAGAGAGTAGGAGACAGTATGGAGCCATGGGGCACACCAGCGTTGATAGTGAAGGTGTTAGAAAGAAATCCGTCGACCGCCACTCGTAAAGAACGCTCTCTGAGGAAACATGAGAGCCACAAACAGAACCTTTCAGACATACCATAAGAGCGCAACTTAGCCAACAGTCCATCGTGCCAAACACGGTCGAATGCCTTGGATATGTCAAGAGCAACCGCTCGAGATTCTCCAAAGTGTTCAATTGCGTTGTTCCAAACATGTGTTACATAAGTCAGAAGATCTCCTCTTGATCTATGTTTACGAAAACCATATTGGTGATCGCTAATAACATTGAATCGTTCAAGATATTTTAGAAGATGCTCATTGATAACCTTTTCCATGACTTTCGATATTATTGAAAGCAGTGCAACTGGTCGGTAGTTATTTGGCAAGGTTTTCTTACCTTTTTTAGGTATCGGCTGAACCGTGGCACATTTCCAGCAGGACGGAAATATTCCCTTTCTGTAGGATAGGTTAAAAAGTCTACAGAAAACTGGTGTTAGTTCCCTTGCACAGTTTTTGAGAACTATGGCAGGTATTCCGTCAGCGCCAGAAGCCTTCTTGGTGTCTAGCTTCATTAAAATACGCTTTATGATGCGCTGTCTGAAGACAACATCGGGCATCCTTGACTGCAATATGGGAATAGTAGGTGGTGTTTTTTCCTTGGAAATCGACAGTAGAATGTGAAGCAAAAAGTTCAGCCAACAAGTTCGCTCTCTCAACAGGTGTGGTTGCAATGGAATTATCTGGCCGTGTGAGTGGTGGTATGGTGGATTTGGTAAAATTTTGACTAACTGCCTTAGCGACTGCCCAAAAGGACCTGGAATTGTTGGGACAAGCGAGAAGTTTGTTTCTAATTCGTTGATTGTGTGCCTCCTTGGTTTCGTCGATAATTCCCTTGCATCTGTTCCGGGCATGAACAAAGATGTTTCGATTTACGGTGTTAGGATTTTCACGCCATTGTCGGTAGGCAATATGTTTAGAAGCAACAGCTTCTTTGCATTTTCGGTCGAACCAAGGCTTGCCGTTGGAGGAGCATTTCTTCGAAAAAGGGATGTAAGCTTCCATACCAGCCAAAATAACATCGGAGACCTCCCTGGCGCAGTCAGATGGGTTATCGAATCGAAAACAAACGTCCATCCAAGGGAAAGTTCGAAAGTATTCCATGAGGTCTTCCCATTTAGCAGATTTGTAGTGCCAAATCTTGCGCGGCCTAGGCGCCTCTCTGTCACTGATTGGCAGGATACTCGATGTCGAAAGCAGTTTATGGTCGGAAGAACCTAACGGCGGATTTACGGTGACCGTGTAAATCTCCGGATTGGTGGTTAAAAACAGATCAAGAAGACTGGCGAACTTCCCATCTCGATCAGGGATCGGTGTTGGTTCCTCAATAAGCTGAGTTAAGCCACAACTGATTGAGAATGATTCAGCTTCACGACCTTGTTCGTCGGTAGTATTTGAGTATTTGAGCCAGTTGATATTGTGGACATTAAAGTCGCCCAGGATGGCAACTTCGGCACTTGGATAGTTACTTTGTAAATGTGTCTGCAAGAGAAGCGAAAAGTGTTCGAAAATTGGTATCACTTGGTGGTCGATACAGGACACAGATAAACCTTGTGGTTTGTTGAGTCGTTATTTTTAACCACATAACATCAAAGTTTGGGGGGCTCCAGATCTTCTTCTCGTTGACAAGAGAGGTCGCTTCTGACAAAAAGACAGATTCCAAAGTTACGCCTAAATCGGGAATAGAAGTCGTACCCAGGATAAAGATAGTTGACTGTGCTGGTCGATGGACTGACCTTGGTTTCACATAGAGCGAGTACATGAGGTTTATCTGATTGCAGGTGTTGATGCACTGAATTTATGTTCGAGTTTATACCTCGTATGTTGCAAAAATCTATCTTAAAATTTTGATGTCTGCAAGTCGACGCCTCCGAACCAGCCCCCACCCGAGATCCGAACGGGGGGCCATTCTACCTCCGGAACTTCTTGCATCCAGGCGCCTCATCATGCTCTTTGGTCCCACAGTAGTTAATGAGGAATTTTCCTGTTCTGTCACATGTTTATCTTTGCCTTCTTTGGCTTTGATCCAGGGGGTGTTATTATTGGGTAGTTTGGGTTCTGACCAGATACTTTTCCAATGATCTGTGAGTTCTTGTTTGTTTGGTGGTTCGGTCACTGCTGTCTGTTTGCTGTGCATAGTTTTCCGGTAGAACTGTGTTTGGCTTCTTCGGAAGAGGTTGTTGGTATCTTTCCTCTCGTTTGGTTCTTTGTATCTACGAAGTCTTGCGGCATATACGGATAATTTTTGTTTCAGAGTATCCAGGATTTTTGGCAGTGTTCTGTTGGGAGACCCGGACTTGATCTTGTTTATACTCTGTGTGACTCGTTTGGACACGTTCCCGTTGATAAACTGGGTAAGGTGTCCTAGATATCTCCTGATGTTGTTGATTTGGTTTTCTATTCTTATTTGCCGTTTGAATTTTGGTTTTGTGCTGTTGGGATTTCTTTGTCGTTGCGGGAGTTTTTGATTGAATACTTCGTCGGTTACGTTTGGGATTGATGGTGGTGGGTCTAGGCGGCGAGTGATTCCCTTCTCAGTGGTTTCTTTGTCAGGACTTGTGCTTTTATCAAAGCAACGCATGGTGTGTTCGTTTGTTCCTGTAGTATAACTCATGCGTTGCCTTGATTTTCCCGCCTTGGTGGGTGTCGGCTTACTCGCCGGCACAACACTTTTGGCAGGTCCATTGTCAGTTGCCCGGTCTTCATCGTGTTGGTCGAGCTGCCATTTCCCGCGACGTCCTCGACCGTTACGTCGCTCGCCCGATGCTTCTTTTATTGGTCTACTGTTGTTTGGGATGTTTTTAGTGTTTTGTGGTGTCAGAAGCATGGCGGGAGTCATGACGCTCTAGTCAAACGCTGCCATTACCCCACCCACCAAAAAAAAAACACCTTTAGGAGGTAGAGATGTCTGAAGATGCCTCATGCATTCGTGAAGGGAATATTGAAAACTAATTGTAATTTAGCATAGCTTATTCATTAAATTAAAAAGGTAAAAATTTTCTCTACGAAAAATCGACACTAAAAAATACATTTTTTAAAGTTCACTTATTATAGTACATACCTTTTGAGAAAAAGACACTCACAGCAAAGCAAAATGTAATAGTGGCACACACGTAGAAGAATAAGAATATTAAAAGAACAAACGGACTGGCATATGTAAAAACTGTAAACTCTGTATTTTGGTACCATCTTACTTTCAATAATACTACTACTAAAACAATTGAAATCATAAGAAAGGTGAAAGTTTTCAAAAACCAAGCTGTCCAATGTAACCAATTCGGGAGACCCATTATCTTCATAGATTCCTAAAAAAAATGGTAAAATTATGTATCTGGAATTGATCTCCTAAATACAACTTATTAAATAGATTGATATTCTAAATTTTAAGAGTTTCAATTACCATCCTTTTTCGATTTTAGTTAGGAAGTTCAATGACTATCGAATTCCTTGTTCATCCCCTTCCCTTTGAACAACACTCGAAAACTCTCAGGCAAACAATTTGCTTTTCTTACTAAAGAAAACTACTTTATTCGTAAAACAGTCACCTTCTGAGATTTTTCCTTTTCTCACGTTTTAGGGTTTCTAGATCACGAAAACATAATCAATCATTTCCGTATGTTTGGCAACACAGGCCTGCACTTGAACTAGTTCGTACAATGACGGCGTTTCAGGAGCGGACAAGTTGGAGTGATAGAATCCAGTTGTGCTTTTTTTTTTAATTTTTCAAAAATTTTCGAATTGAGTATTGAATTTGTTTCTACGAGGCTGGTTTGAAAAGTCCGTGCAAAAATAAAAACTACTTATGTGTTTGGGGTAAACCTTTTTTATTTTTCGACGTAGTCTCCTTTTAGGCTTATACACTTCGTCCAACGATGTTCCAGTTTGTTGATCCCTTCCGAATAATAGGATTTGTCCAAGTCTGCAAAATATCCATTAGTGTCTGCAATCACCTCTTCGTTTGAATAAAATCTTTGTCCCGCCAGCCATTTCTTCAAATTGGGGAACAAATAGTAGTCCGAGGGAGCCAAGTCTGGAGAATAGGGGGGATGTGAAACGAGTTGGAATCCTATTTCCATTAATTTTGAGACCACAACTGCTGAGGTGTGTGCTGGTGCGTTGTCGTGATGGAAAAGGACTTTCTTGTGGGCCAATCGCGGGCGTTTTTCTTGCAGCTCGGTTTTCAAACGGTCCAATAACGATGAATAATATTTACCTGTAATAGTTTTACCCTTTTCCAGATAGTCGATAAGGATTATCCCTTGCGAATCCCAAAAGAGAGTCGCCATAACCTTTCCGGCCGAAGGAACGGTCTTCGCATTTTTTGGTGCAGATTCCCCCTTGGTAACCCATTGTTTAGATTGTTGTTTGGTCTCAGGAGTATAGTAATGTATTCATGTTTCATCCACAGTGCCGAAACGACGCTTAAAGTCCTCCGGATTCTTCTGGAACAGCTGCAAACCATCCTTGCAACACTTCACACGATTCCGTTTTTGGTCAAGCGTGAGCAATCGCGGCACCCATCTTGCGGATAGCTTTCTCATGTCCAAATGTTTATGCAAAATATTATGTACCCGTTTAGTCGAGATGCCCACAGCACTAGCAATCTCACGCACCTTAACTCTTCTGTCATCCATCACCATATCATGGATTTGATCAATGATTTCTGGAGTCGTAACCTCCACAGGCCGTCCAGAACGTTCAGCGTCACTTGTGCCCATATGGCCAGTCCGAAAATTTTGAAACCACTTATAAACTGTTCTAATCGAAGGTGCAGAGTCACCATAATGTTTATCAAGCTTCTCTTTAGGCTTCTGAGGCGTTTTGCCTTTCATAAAGTAATGTTTAATCACCACACGAAATTCTTTTTCGTCCATTTCTTGAAAATCACTCGACTTCCTTGATTCACACGAATGCCAAACACAAAGAAATAGACCAATATGGCTGAAACTTGGTGTGCGTTCATTCAAGAGATGCTACTAACTAAACATGACCTCGATACGCGCCGGTGGTGCCATCTCTCGGACTTTGCACGGACTTTTCAAACCAGCCTCGTACATGACCCTACGAGTCACTCGTTTTAATACATGCAGGGAATTTCATAACACCCTATATATATATATATATATATATATATATATATATATATATATATATATATATTACAATAGGGATTTTCACGGATGATGGAATGTAATACATTAAAATTCTGGGTTTCAATCCGCGACGCGTTTGCACGACGTTTCGCCAAAGTCTCATTTGGGATTTTCAAGTGCTCTTGCTGCTGCTGCTACTCGATAAGCAGCAAGATGACAGTATCGAGTAGTAGCAGTAGCAAGAGCACTTGAAATGCCATATGAGATTGTGGCGAAACGTCGTGCAAATTCGTTGTCAGACGAACGGATTGAAATCCGGAATTTTAATGTATTATTATATATATATATATATATATATATATATATATATATATATATATATATATATATATATATATATATATGTATAAATAAATATATACGGTGAAGTCTGCTTAAAACGAACCTGTTTATAGCGAATTTTCAGTTAAAACGAACTATTTTATAATGCACGAAAAAACTTCCATAAGACGAATGCAAATTTTTATCGGTTATAACAAACCCGGTTATAACGAACTTCCAGATAAAGCGAATCAAATTTAGATGTTTTGTGTCCGTCTATAATGAACTTGCCACTCCTTGTGCTCGATGTCGTACGACTTGATCTAGGGTATTCCCCGAAACTCGCTATTCCACTTGTTTCCGCCGCGTCGCTAGTTCGAGCAGTATTATTTTCAATTCACTTGTATTATGCGGTTCTAATGCATATTTGATCAAAGTAGCAAAGTGAATGTTTAAGCTTTTCTTTTTAAATGAGTACAGAAAAGTGTAAAGCGTTTACTTTAAAAGACAAACACGTTATTATAAGGAAAATAGAAAATGGAGTTAAACAAAGTGATGTTTACAAACAGGTGAATTTAACTAAACCTACGGTTTCTACCATATGGAAAAGAGGCAAGAAATTTTATCATTCGGTAATAAAAGAAACTTTAGTTGTAAAAAAGTAAGAAAATCCAAGTCGATAAAAGACTACTTAAATGGTTTAGACAAAAACGATATAAACATGTTCCTATTACCGGCTGTACTTTACAAGAGAAAGTTAGTGAATTGGGGAGGAAAATAGGGAACACTGAGTTTAACTGTTCTACAAGTTGAATTGAACGATTTAAGAAGCGAGATAATAGGAGAAACTACAGGAGTGGATATGACTGTTGTTGATCAGTGGTTGACCAATGTATAGCCGGAAATTTGAGAAAGTTATGAATATGTGGACATTTTTAATGCGGATGAAACTGATTTGTGTTACAGGATGATGCCTGATAAGACATTAAAGTGTGTCGGTGAGAATTGTGCTGGTGGAAAATTTTCAAAGGTAATGATTACTGTGTTAGTAACTGCAAATATTTCTGAAATAGAGAAAAGAAAATTGTTGGTGATAGAAAAGTCCGCTATTCCCAGGTGTTTTAAAAACAAATATTTACCAGTAAAGTACAAATCAAACAGTAAAGCCTGGGTGACATCAGAAATTTTTAAAAACAAACTGATCGAATGGGACAAAGAATTAAAATTCACAAACAGAAAAATATTACTTTTGATCGACAACTTTCCAGCGCTCCCTGAAGTTGATCTACAGCAAATAAAATTGGTTTTTATGCCTCCAAACACAAGTGCAAAGCAACAGACAAGGTGTGATGCATTATTTAAAATGTTATTATATAGTAGAAAAATTTTACTTATCAAAATGTTAGAGACGATCGATAAACGTAACATTTTTTCTGTAACTCTGTTGGTCGTTATAAACGTTATCCATATGGCTTGGCAAAGAGTCAGTAGAGAAACCATTGCAAACTGTTTTAAACATGGCGGATTTTTAAGGAAGGAATGTAGATATGACTCAGATGATGAGCTACCGTTGACTCAGTGGATTGAAAAACATCGAGAAGATCCTACTGATTGTCTAGAATTTGTTTACGATGCGGACATTCAACAAAGTGCAGTGGAAATCGAGATTAAAAAGTTGTTTAATCACTCTAATTTTGAAGAATATGTATGTGCTGATAATGAATTAATAACAAGAGAAAAATTAACTGATGATTAAATTGTGACATCCGTTTCAGAAATGACCAAAAAAAAGACTGAAACTAGCAATTTTTTGGAATCTCGTGAATTTCCTGAACGGTAGTTTTTGTGACCTTGACAATTATATAAACACCTTTTTCAAGTAAAATTGTACAAACGAAAATTACTGATTTTTTTGTATAAACTACGTATTTTAATGTTTTTCGTTTATACTCGTATACGTACCAACATACATAATAATACCTTTAGTATGACTTGTTTTATTTTGTTTTAATAATTATTATTCTTCATTTTTCTAAGCATTAGCGTCTAATCTAAATAAAAAAAGTAGTGAAAAATGATATTAGACTTTGTTTACTGTTTGAAACGAACTTCGAATATAGTGAACCATTTTTGTGATTTTCTGGAGTTCCTTATAAACGGACTTCACTATAATATATATAAATATATATATATATATATATATATATATATATATATATATATATATATATATATATATATATATAATACTTGAAAAT
The DNA here is from genome assembly GCA_019049505.1 of Pachyrhynchus sulphureomaculatus. Lineage (NCBI taxonomy): Eukaryota > Metazoa > Arthropoda > Insecta > Coleoptera > Curculionidae > Pachyrhynchus > Pachyrhynchus sulphureomaculatus. The sequence continues at coordinate 170,189,827 of CM032453.1, read as the reverse complement.
CAAACACGTAAAATATAAATATTGCTACAGAAAGACAAACACTTAGAACAAAATGTTACCGGCGTCGGATTGTTAACATGTGATTTGTCGAGTTTTTCAGAGATAACGCGCATATTTTTGCTTATTACCGTTACATGTCATGGAACTGCTACTTTCGCAGCATCTCTGAGAAACTCGATGAGGCCGGCTTCGTTTCGCGGTGGCGTTTTGTTCCACGTGTCTGTTTTTCTGTAGTGGCAGCTATATTGTCTGTGCTACCAAATCTGTAAAGAAACTTATATAGGGGGTTCCAGCCAGAGAGATTTTGTTTAATGTATATATATATATATATATATATATATATATATATATATAAATATATATAAATATATATAAATATATATAAATATATATATTATATATATATATATATATATATATATATATATATATATATATATATATATATATATATATATATACAAATATTTGAAATCAAACACATAAAATATAAATATTGCTACAGAAAGGCAGACAAAATGTTACCGTAAAACGAAGCCGGCTGGCTACCGCCGTAGGATTGTTACGAAGTGATTCGTCGAGTTTTTCAGAGATAACGCGCATATTTTTCCTCATAATTGTTATATGTCATAGAACTGCTACTTTCGCAACATCTCTGAGAAACTCGATGAGGTCGGCTTTGTTTCACCGTGGCGTTTTGTTCCACGTGTCTGTCTTTCTGTAGCGATAGCTATATTGTCTATGCTACCAAATTTGTAAAGAAAGTTATATAGGGGGTTCCAGCTCGAAAGATTTTGTTTGATGTATACATATATATATATATATATATATATATATATATATATATATATATATATATATATATATATATATATATACACTTCTGGACAAAATTAATGCAACAATATATGAAATCATACAAATCTCTATAATGAATTAATTTTAATAATGTTTTATGAACATTGGTTACACTAAAAGTTAGAAAAAACTTATTCGGATACTTTAAAAGTGAATTAGCTACCAAATTTCTTTATAAGATTCAAATTAAAATTATTCTTAAGACCTAATAACAAAATCGTTTCAGGTGCAAGTATATGACGTTTCACATTTTTCTTAAGGTGATCCCATACATGTTCTTTCGGATTCAGATCCGGGCTTTTTGGTGGCCATTGCATAATCGGTATATCAACTTGATTAAGATAATCGAGTACCTCCCTAGCCACGTGAGGTCGAGCGTTGTCTTGCATAAACAGGAAATTGGGCCCCACAAAATGACCAAAAGGCATCACATGTTCTATTACAATATTCTCAAGATAGTAGTCAGCATTCATGGATCTCGTACGGACAGGAACTAACTCTGTGCGAGCATCAAAGCAGATGTCACCCCAGAACATAACAGAGCCAGCGCCAAACGGAATCCTTGCAGAGATATTGCAAGGATCAAACCTCTCTCCTGGTCTTCGCCATACTCGCTCACGACCATCTGGATGTTTTAGACTAATCCTAGTTTCATCTGTGAAGAAAACTTGTTTCCAATCATCCACAGACCAGTTTTCGTGATTTCGAGCAAAACGTAACCTGGCAACTCTGTTCTCTCTAGTAAGCAAGGACGCAATGGCTGGTCTCCTACTATTGAATCCAGCTTCATTTAACCATCTTCTAACTGTTTTAGAAGAAATTGTGACATTGCGAACAGCTTCGAGTTCGTTTCTTATTATAGAACCAGTGACAGTCCTGTTTCTTAAAGTATATTGTCTTATAAAACGTTCATCTAGGTCGCTAGTGCATCGTTTTCGCCCTTGCCCTAGCCTTCTAGAATAAGTTCCTACTTCATACAAGCGTCTTACCATACGACTTATTGTGGAACGATGTTTGCCTAACAAATTGGCAACATAACTCTGACAATATCCCTCGTCCAATAAAACTGAGGCTCGTACTACCTCGTATTCAGTTAAATTCCTTGTTCGATTCATTTTTCTAATTCTTTGGGGTCAAAAATAAAACAGTCTACCACAAAAACGTATTACTTTGAAAAAGGGAACAATTTATAAGCTTACTTTTAAAGAAAATCTATCGCATTATTACAGAAAATTGTTTATCTTCTAAAAAATTCTTTAAAACTGTAAATCTAAACGAATTGTTTTGATTTCTGTCATGAACAACGAAACAAAATATGCTTAGCCTACTATTCAAATACTCGATAAACTTTAAAACTGACATAGGAAAAAGATAAATTAATTTTCAGATTGTTGCATTAATTTTGTCCAGGAGTTTATATATATATATATATATATATATATATATATATATATATATATATATATATATATATATATATATATATATATATATATATATATATATATATATATATATATATATATATATATATATATATATATATATATATATATATATATATATATATATATATATATATTTTACGTGTTCTTGAAATTAGATCATTAAAAAACTATTCTTGGATTTGTTATATATTTATTAACGTTTCGACCTTCGGAAGAGGTCTTCTTCAAGATTTGCTCTAAAAGATGACATTAGAAGAATTAAATATAGATAAGTAATTAATCAGTTTGTTGTGTATTTCGGGGTTAAAATATTTGTAGCTTTTCATAGTTTTTAATTTAAGATACTTAACTGTATACATTAATGAGGGCCTTACCTTAGAAAGTAGTTCATTGTGTGAGGTGTTAATTTTAAATCACTAGCAAAATCACATTTTTACTTTCTACAAACAAACCACTTAACTTGAAGGACTTTATATGACTGGTAGGTAGATACGGTTTAGGTTGTTTACATATGTTTTTTCGTTTATTGCACTGGGCGTCAACTGAATGTGTACGGATTCGAGTATTTCTCTTTTTTTTTTGTATTTATTTCGGTGTTGATAATTTTGATTATTTTTGAACTCTAAAGTATGACTTTTATTTATTTCATGATTCGTTTTTTTTTTTGTCGTATTTATGGCCTTTGATCCTATTTTCTAGATATTGGCTTGTTTGCCCGACGTATATTCCTTCGCAATTATTACATTTGATTTCGTAGACTATGTTACTTTTTTTATTATTTGGGGTTTTGGTTTTAAGCCTGGAAAAATTGTATCATGTATCCAATATCCATTGGCTTCACTTTGCAAACACTTGAAAGATATCTTGCACAAAATCTTGTAAAAATGACCACTATATTAAAGATTCTTTCCAATTTAAGGATAAACTTAAAAACATAAAACTTCCAAATAATTATATCTTAATATCACTATATACCAGTATATAGTGGACGTCATATCACTATATACCAGTATACCCATAGCATTAGCCGTTAAAACCATTAAGAAAAACTGAGATAAAATTAAACAATTCACCGACATCCCTATGAGTGAATTTATTAACGCAACAGAACTAAATCGATGTATTTCCAATATGAAAATAAAATTTACGAACAAATAGATGGGTGTGCAATGGGAGCATCTATTTCTAGCGTGATTGCGCAATTAGTAATGGCAGACTTAGAAACTGATGTCATACCAAAATTAAACTTCAACCTTCCATTTTTTTTACAGATACGTTGATGATTGTTTGATCGCTATACCTAAAAACCAAATTAATTATATCCTACAAAAATTCAACGGATACAACAAAAATATTCAATTCAAACAGAAGACAACAATAAGATAAATTTCTTAGATGTAACTTTACACCACAATAATGAAAATATAAAAACTGATTGGTATACTAAAAATACATGGTCTTCTAGATACCTTAATTATGAATCACACCCCCCGAATTTCCAAAAAAATCTGTAATCATAGGTCTAGCAGATAGAGCAATCAAGCTTTCTGACACAGAATACAGAGAGAGTGCAATAACCAAAGCTAAAGAAGCATTAACACCGCACATATCCGATGTACCTTAAAAACAAAATCTTCAAACAACGAATACATAACTTTTACAATACCATAATAAGTAAAAAACCAACCAACAACAACCACAACATATATTGCTTTACCGTTTATAAATGGACTATCCCAACCACTCAAAAAACTTTTTGAAAACTACAAAATTCGGTTGTCAGAAATCATATAATCTGTTCTCATCCAATTTTTCCAAGCTTAAAACCAAAACCCCAAATAATAAAAAAAGTAATATAGTCTACGAAATTCAAATGTAATAACTACGAAGGAATCTACGTCGGGCAAACAAGCCAATATCTAGAAAATATAATCAAAGGCCATAAATACGACAAAAAAAACAGTACAGCTGAGAAAGAGAGAAATACTCGAATCCGTACACATTCCGTTGACGCCCACTGCAATAAACGAAAAAACAGATGTAAACAACCTAAACCGTATCTACTTACCAGTCATATAAAGTCCTTCAAGTTAAGTGGTTTGTTTGTAGAAAGTAAAAATGTGATTTTTGACAGTGATTTAAAATTAACGCCCCACACAATGAACTACTTTCTAAGGTAAGACCCTCATTAATGTATACAGTTAAGTGTCTTAAATTAAAAACTACGAAAAGCTACAAATATTTTAACCCCGAAATACACAACAAACTGATTAATTACGTATCTATATTTAATTCTTCTAATATCATCCTTTAAAGCAAATTTTGAAGAAGACCTCTTCCGGAGGTCGAAACGTCAATAAATATATAACAGATCCAACAATAGTTTTAATGATTTAATTCCAAGAACACGTAAAATATAAAATATATATATATATATATATATATATATATATATATATATATATATATATATATATATATATACCAAGATCAAAGAACCTTACACTCAACAAATATATATATATATATATATATATATATATATATATATATATATATATATATATATATATATATATGAGGCTGGTTTGAAAAGTTCGTGCAAAAATAAAAACTACTTATGTGTTTGGGGTAAACCTTTTTTATTTTTCGACATAGTCTCCTTTTAGGCTTATACACTTCGTCCAACGATGTTCTAGTTTGTTGATCCCCTCCGAATAATAGGATTTGTCCAAGTCTGCAAAATATCCATTAGTGTCTGCAATCACCTCCTCGTTTGAATAAAATCTTTGTCCCGCCAGCCATTTCTTCAAATTGGGGAACAAATAGTAGTCCGAGGGAGCCAAGTCTGGAGAATAGGGGGGATGTGAAACGAGTTGGAATCCTATTTCCATTAATTTTGCGACCACAACTGCTGAGGTGTGTGCTGGTGCGTTGTCGTGATGGAAAAGGACTTTCTTGTGGGCCAATCGCGGGCGTTTTTCTTGCAGCTCGGTTTTCAAACGGTCCAATAACGATGAATAATATTCACCTGTAATAGTTTTACCCTTTTCCAGATAGTCGATGAGGATTATCCCTTGCGAATCCCAAAAGACAGTCGCCATAACCTTTCCGGCCGAAGGAACGGTCTTCGCCTTTTTTGGTGCAGATTCCCCCTTGGTAACCCATTGTTTAGATTGTTGTTTGGTCTCAGGAGTATAGTAATGTATCCATGTTTCATCCACAGTGACGAAACGACGCTTAAAGTCCTCCGGATTCTTCTGGAACAGCTGCAAACCATCCTTGCAACACTTCACACGATTCCGTTTTTGGTCAAGCGTGAGCAATCGCGGCACCCATCTTGCGGATAGCTTTCTCATGTCCAAATGTTTATGCAAAATATTATGTACTCGTTCAGTCGAGATGCCCACAGCACTAGCAATCTCACGCACCTTAATTAACTCTTCTGTCATCCATCACCATATCATGGATTTGTTCATGCCCATATGGCCAGTCCGAAAATTTTGAAACCACTTATAAACTGCTTTAATCGAAGGTGCAGAGTCACCATAATGTTTACCAAGCTTCTCTTTAGTCTCCTGAGGCGTTTTGCCTTTTATAAAGTAATGTTTAATCACCACACGAAATTCTTTTTCGTCCATTTCTTGAAAATCACTCGACTTCCTTGATTCACACGAATGCCAAACACAAAGAAATAGACCAATATGGCTGAAACTTGGTGTGCGTTCATTCAAGAGATGCTACTAACTAAACATGACCTCGATACGCGCCGGTGGTGCCATCTCTCGGACTTTGCACGGACTTTTCAAACCAGCCTCTATATATATATATATATATATATATATATATATATATATATATATATATATATATATATACATACATATATATATATATATATATATATATATATATATATATATATATATATATATATATATATATATATATATATATATATATATATATATATATATATATATATATATATATATATATATATTTATATCAAAAGCTTAATAATGTAAGAAATGTAGCAATAATTATGTACTGTCACTTATCAATAATTTCCAGCGAAAATTATTACCAATTTATTTAAAAAATTATTCAATCAAATTATTTAAAAAATACGGTTACCTTCAACTGCTTCTCCTTTTCCTGTGTGATAGTTTTGACAGTGTTAATACAAGTATAACAAAAACTTAAATTTATGATAATACTGACGAAAGCTTTTAGAGGTGTCAATAGAATATCCGATGTGTAAGCTGCATAGGGAAACCTTCTCATATTTATAAATGGCAGCCTGTTTTCCATAAGTAATTGAAGCAATGTTACATTATCGGTTGGCATTGGAAGATTTTTTTGTTTCCATAAAATAAATACTGAAGCCAGATGTTGAAGTGCTAAAAAACCTTCTGTGAAGTAACCTAAAATAAATAACGTATATTAGTTTAATTGATGCAGAGAACCGTAATGCAAGATGACCCTTGCTTGTGATACTCAGTAAGGTACAACTACTTTCATCTCTGGCTGCTGCAAACCTAGTTTTGAAGGCATACCTTCGCTTTATCGGGGGGCTGTTTAAGGTCACAGACCTGCTCTCGCTTTAAACGGTCCGAGAGGTATGTCTTCAAAACTAGGCTTATAGTAGCAAATTGTTGTATCTTGCTAATTCTTTGAGCTAGTACTGTAATTAGTACCTTAAGTTTTATTTTCTTCTCTGTCGATCCTAGCTCAACTGTTGGGTCGTGATACGATGAAACGCGTCCCGAGATCGATTGACAGATGAGAGAACGGTAAATAACTGCTAAGATATGAATTAGGTTCAATATTAGTAATTGAGATTAATGCTTGTGATAGATTGACATATTTCAGCATATACAAATTTTGTCGGATATTATATTTATTAATCAAATACCTTGACGTACCGTTAGGTGTCAAGGTGTACATTTTCATGTTAAATACATTTTATCTAAAAATTGTATACAAATCTTGCCCATTCCTTCTTGTTTTTTGCCCTTTCCTTTCCTTCCTTCCAGGTCGTTTTTCGTTCAGCTACTTCATTTTCCAAGTTTTGGCTGGTCGACAACAACAACAATGGAGAAAAGACTAAGGGTCTTTTCTGCATTGTTCGGATTTCCCATATCACTTTTGCTTGTTGACTCTCTCTTGTTCATTCTCACTAAGTGACCAAACCATCTCGATTGGTTCCTTTTTATCGTTGTCGTTAGCGATTCTATCTGCAATTGTTCTCTCACCTCGATGTTTCTAATTTTATCTCTACTTGTAATGTCTATTACTGATACTTCATCTCAATTGCTTGAAGTTTACTGCTCGTTCTTTTTGCTCTCGCTGCCATATATTAGGATAGGTCTAAATCTAGTTTTATAGACCATCATTTTTAGTGTTCCGTACGGAACACTTATAAGATGATTTCGATGTCTGTCTGTCCGTCTGTCACACCCGATTTTTTCCGAAACTGTTTATCATAGAAAGTTGAAATTTGGTAATAACATAGGAATTGATGTCCTCATCAGAGCCATGTAGTTTTGAAAGTTAAATTTTGACTTAAGGGGTTAGTTTTGGGGGGAGAAATCGGAAGTGAAAAAAATTTTTTTTTTGTTGGGTCATCGAGTGTGGTGTCAAATGAAAGCTTGTGAAAACACGAGTAAAAATACATATATAATGTAATACTTGCGCACACTTTTCTTTGTATTATTTTCAAAAAATCGCGAAAAATCGTTGTCCCCCCACCTTATCTCGAAAAGTACTGATCAAAGAATTTTGAAAAAATTCTGGACTATTCTCCACGGGCTGTAGATTGAACGAAAATTATCACGAGGGCATTACCTTTAATAATTTATCGGGTATATAAAAAAAACAAAAATTCAAGGTCATCTCTTTTCAGTAAAGATTGAAAACAAACTTTCTTGAAAACTCATTTGGGTTGTGTTTTGTGAAGTCACTGATCATTTTATACCTCCGTAACATATTTTTTAAATTTTAAAAGCAATCAACGTACGGAACACTAATTGCGCAACTTCAACTTGCACTTGACCGGTTATTGTATTTATGGAGACCTCTTTTTTACGTATGAATGTATTGTTGAGACTTTTAGTGCATTTTCTATTTTATCATTTATTTCCGCATCGTTCTTTCCTGGTTTATATATTTTCGTTCCTAGATATTTGAAACATTCTACTTGTTCTATCTCTCTGCCGTCAATTTTTATTGTTGTCTTTTCTTTGTCTCTGCCGTCAGTTTTTATTGTTGTCTTTTCTTTGTCTCTGCCCATTATCATTGTCTTGGTCTTGTCTATATTTATTCTGAAATTTCTTTGGTGCAGTACTATTTTCCATACTTCTAAATTGTATTGTAACTCTCTCCTGTTCTTAGCGTAAATTACCAGATTATCTGCATAGGCGCTTTCAGATATTTCTGTCAGTATCATATTTTTATAGCCGATACTGTATTTTTTTATTTTTATTTTTACTTCTTTTATTACATCGTCCATTATTATATTGAACAAGGTTGGGCTTAAAATTCCCCCTTGTTTAAGTCCCTCTTTTATTGTAAACTCCTCGGACACATATTTTCCCGTTCTTACATAACATCTTGTGACCTTGTATACACTTTGAATGACTCTACATAAATGCATTTTTATTCCTCTTGCTATTAAGCTGTTCCATATAAGTTGCCTTGGGACACTATCAAAGACTTTTTCAAGATCTAAAAACGCAACGTAAATTCTGCTATTCTTACTTTTTTCTATTAAATTCTTAATCGTAAAGATATTATCCTGTACTCCTCTTCCCTTCCTGAATGCACTTTGGGATTCTTCTGAGGTTCTATAATTTTTTGGACTCTTCTTTTCAAGATTTGCTTATACATTTTGGTTACTGTATTAAGTATTAAAATTCCTCGTTGGTTGGAACAACCCTTGTTGTCTCCTTTTTAGTGTTCCGTACGGAACACTTATAAGATCACTTCGGTGTCTGTCCGTCTGTCCGTCTGTCACACCCGATTTTCTCCGAAACTATTTGTCATAGAAAGTTGAAATTTGGTAGTAATATAGGAATTGATGGCCTCATCAGAGCCATGTAGTTTTGAAAGTTAAATTTTGACTTAAGGGGTTAGTTTTGGGGGGTGAAATCGAAAGTGAAAAAAAATTTTTTTTTTACTAGGTAATCGAGTGTGGTGTCAAATGAAAGCTTGTGAAAACACGAGTAAAAAATATATATATAATGTAATACTTGCGCGCACTTTTCTTTGTATTATTTTTAAAAAATCGCGAAAAAAAAAAAAACGCTGTCCACCCGCCTTATCTCGGAAAGTACTTATCAAAAAATTTTGAAAAAATTCTGGAATATTCTCCACGGGGTGTAGATTGAACGAAAATTATCACGAGTGCATTACCTGTAATAATTTATCTGATATATAAAAAAAAACAGAAATTTCAAGGTCATCAATTTTCAGTAAAGATTGGAAATAAACTTTGTTGAAACTTATTTGGGGTGTATTTTGTGAAGTCACTGATCATTTTATGTCACCGTAACATAAATTTTGACTTAAGGGATTCGTTTTGAGGGGTGAAATCGGAAGTGAAAAAAAAATTTTTTTACTAGATCATCGAGTGTGGTGTCAAATGAAAGCTTGTGAAGACACGAGTAAAAAATATATATATAATGTAATACTTGCGCACACTTTTCTTCGTATTACTTTTAAAAAATCGTGAAAAATCGCTGTCCCCTACCTTATCTCGAAAAGTACTGATCAAAAAATTTTGAAAAAAATCCTGGAATATTCTCCACGGGGTATAGATTGAACGAAAATTATCATTACCTTTAATAATTTATCTGGTATAGAAAAAAAACAAAATTTCAAGGTCACCAGTTTTCAGTAAAGATTGGAAATAAACTTTGTTGAAAACTTATTTGGGGTGTGTTTTGTGAAGTCACTGATCATTTTATATTACCGTAACATAAATTTTGAATTAAGGGATTCGTTTTGAGGGATGAAATCGGAAGTGAAAAAAATTTTTTTTATACTAATTCATCGAGTGTGGTGTCAAATGAAAGCTTGTGAAAACACTAGTAAAAATATATATATAATGTAATACTTGCGCACACTTTTCTTCGTATTACTTTTAAAAAATCGTGAAAAATCGCTGTCTCCTATCTTATCTCGAAAAGTACTGACCAAAAAATTTTGAAAAAATCCTGGAATATTCTCCACGGGGTATAGATTGAACGAAAATTATCATTACCTTTAATAATTTATCTGGTATAGAAAAAAAAAAATCAAAATTTCAAGGTCACCAGTTTTCAGTAAAGATTGGAAATAAACTTTGTTGAAAACTTATTTGGGGTGTGTTTTGTGAAGTCACTGATCATTTTATATTACCGTAACATAAATTTTGACTTAAGGGATTCGTTTTGAGGGATGAAATCGGAAGTGAAAAAAAATTTTTTATACTAATTCATCGAGTGTGGTGTCAAATGAAAGCTTGTGAAAACACTAGTAAAAATATATATATATAATGTAATACTTGCGCACACTTTTCTTCGTATTACTTTTAAAAAATCGTGAAAAATCGCTGTCTCCTATCTTATCTCGAAAAGTACTGACCAAAAAATTTTGAAAAAATCCTGGAATATTCTCCACGGGGTATAGATTGAACGAAAATTATCATTACTTTTAATAATTTATCCGTTATAGAAAAAAAAAACAAAATTTCCAGGTCACCAGTTTTCATTAAAGATTGGAAACAAACTTTGTTGAAAACTCATTTGGGGTGTGTTTTGTGAAGTCACTGATCGATCATTTTATACCACCCTAACAAAATTTTTTCTTTAAAAACAATCAAAGTACGGAACACTAATTGTGCAAGTTCAACTTGCACTTGACCGGTTTTTTATATAGTGGTATGATTATTCCCACTTCCCATTCTTCTGGTATCTTTCCGTTTGTCATTATTTTATTAAATAGTTTCCTTAAGATTTCTCGTCCTATATCGCCAATGTTCTTTAACATCTCTGCAGTTATGTTACTGTGTCCCGCTGCTTTGCCTCTCTTTACTGTATTAATCGATTCTATGTTATTTCTGGATTTTCTTGCGTTTCCCCTTGATTTATTTCAACTTCTTCACACTTCTCTACAGCTTGACATATTTGGTTTGTATTTAGACTTTCCTCGAAATACTCCTTCCACCTCTCTCCAACCTCTTCTTCATCATATATTATTTTTCCGTTTTTATGTTTCATATGCTTAACTTCATGTTTCTTTCCTTTTCTCATTGTTTTGAGTATTCTATAGAACAACTTTTGGTTTCCATGTCTATCACTTTCTAATTTCTCTCCGAACTCTTCCCATGCTTTTTGTTTCGCTTGCTTTACCATTTTTTTCATTTTCACTCTCTGTTCTTTATAGTAATTATAGTAATTATAGTTCTCATTTGTTCTAGATTGTAGGTACTTTTCCCACTTATCCTTTTTAATTTTCACTTCTTCCCTGATTTCTCGACTCCACCATATTGTTTGTTTTATGTTCTTATTTATTCTGATGACTCCGCATGTTACGTTAGCAGTTTCGTATAGTATTTCCTTTATTTTTCTCCATAGTTCTTCTATATGGATTTCATTAATGTTCCTATATAACTGGTCCATTTTTTATTCTGTTCTTTTCCTGTACGCCGTGGCTATTTTTATTTCCTGTAATTTATACGACTTAATTTTCTCTACTGTTGTACCTTTGCCATGCCCTAGTTTTTCATTTCTTGCCCTCTCTTCATTTATTTCTATTTTCGATGTTAATAAGTAGTGGAACGAATATATTTCCGCCCCTCTTCTAACTCTCGTGTCTTTTACTTCTTTCATGTATTTGCTACTGATAATTAGGTAATCGATAATAGATTTTTCATTTCTGCTTTCCACTACTCTTGTAAATTTATGAATCTCCTTGTGATTAAAAAATGTGTTACTTTCAGATCATTGATAATACAGAAATCGATGAGTCGTTTACCATTACTGTTTCCTATACTTTCTCCATGTCTTCCTATTGACTCACCCGTTTCATCATCTCTTTTACCTACTCTCCCATTTAAATCACCAATTATTATCAATCTTCCTTTATAATCCTCCACTGCTTCATATAATTGTTTCCAGAATTTATCCTTCCTTTTTAAGTTTTCGTCTTCGTTTGGTCCATACGTTACAATAATTACTGTTTTTTCCTCATTCTATGTGACCATTTCCATATTTAGTAATCTCTTGGATATTCCTGTCTATTTCTTTATATATTTAGCGTTTCCCTTTCTTAAAATAGAGCCCACCCTCCCTCTTGCTCTTTGGTTTAGTTTTGCGCCACTATATATCATCCTATGACCTCCTTCGATCTCTAATTCACCTATTCCTTTCTTTTTCGTTTCAGTAATTCCCAATAGGTCTAAATTATTCTTTTCGAATTCTTTAATTAGTTCACTTTCTTTACCGTGTATACTTCTAATGTTCCAGGTTTCTATATTTCATATTTTTTCCCTCTTTCCTTTCTTTATATCATTTTTAACCTTCTTCTTTACCATGGTCGTCATCGTTACTCCTTTCCCATCCTTTCTTAGCGATTTTTTGCATTTCTGTTCATATAAGCTCTCCTGAGCACATATTTTGGTATATATAAACATTGTCGAATATTAAAAATAAGAAAAAAATAAAAATCCTCTGGCCGTAATAATTTCGGAACATGCGGTGTATGCGTTAGGACTAAAAATATTACAATTAAATAATGGGCGCGATTTAAAAAAGTATAGCTAAGAATGTGGCGTATCACTACACAATATAAAACAAAGTCCTCTGCCGCGTCTGTCTATCTGAGCACGATTTTATCAGTAACTACAGAATTGATTTTATTCCAGTTTTCACTAATGGATAGAGTGTTTCACGAGGAAGGTTTAGGTGCATAATTTGTGAACATTTTGTGTAAATTAGCTGACCTATGACGATGAATGTCGACGATGTCGGAAAAAAACAACAATTATGGGAGAGGTATCTTCGCGTGCGCTGCGTAAGTAGTTAGAAATACGTGAAGACAATGTGCGGCAATATGGTTCGCCTTAAATAGTTCTACAAAAAAGTTAGCGACAGTATATGTCTATCTTTAAAGGTTAACCCAAATTATCGAAGTAAAGATATTTATTGATGGCTAGCAGTGTCCGCGGCTCCGCTCGCATGGACTTCATTCACTATTATCGTCACTGCTCATTCCTTATATTACCTAACGTATTAACATATATCCTATAACCTGGCCAGAAAACATATGTATGAATTAAAAAAAAAAAAACACGCAAATCGGATAAGTAGTTCGCGAGTAATAAGCGCACTAACGGACAGACAGGCAGACAGAGATGTTACATTTTATATATATTATATTCTTTGCTACATTATATTCCATATTTAATAATTTAGGCAGCGTACTGTCTGATTCACTATTATCGTCACTACTTATTCCTTATGTTAGCTAACGTAATAAAATATATCCTATAACCTGGCCAGAGAAGCACGTAAGCACGTAAATCGGATAAGTGGGTCTCGAGTGATAAACGCACTAACGGACAGGTAGACAGATAGATAGACAGGGAGACGTCGCATTTAATATACATTATAGAAGATTATAGATAACCTGGTCAGAGAACAAACGTATAAATTAAAAAAAAAAAACATGTAAAAGTGGTTCTCGAGTGATAAGCACACTAACTGACACACAGACAGACGGAGAGACGTTGCATTTTATATATATTATATTTTTTGTTACATGATATTGTTCCATATATATATATATATATATATATATATATATATATATATATATATATATATATATATATATATATATATATGTATATATATATATATATATATATATATATATATATATATATATATATATATATATATATATATATATATATATATATATATATATATATACATACATATATATATATATATATATATATATATATATATATATATATATATATATATATATATAAATACATATATATATATATATATATATATATATATATATATATATATATATATATATACATATATACATATATATATATATATATATATATATATATATATATATATATAAATACATATATATATATATATATATATATATATATATATATATATATATATTTATATATGTATGTATATATATATATATATATATATATATATATATATATATATATATATATATATATATATATATATATATATATATATACACAGTCTCTATATAGTGAAAGACCAAAATGTTGACCGAAATTTCACTATAGAGAGTTTTTCACTATATAAAGAAAAAATCCGTATATGTTGCTATGTATGTATTTTATATTGGTAATCATTTACTTGTATTTTATAAGGTACAAACAACAAAAAAAAATTGCAAAATTGAATTATTAGAAATGATTTTATTAAACATTTGAAAGTTTAAATAGTACATAGCATGTACAGGGCTAAATATATACATAAAGTCCAAACGTTATATCTTTATCCGTGCGTCATAGTTTTCAGGCCATATAACAGACGACTATTATATTATTTGTCTCTTTTCACCAATAAATCGTAGGTATTGGTAAAAAGAGACAAAAAATATAATAATCGTCTGGGATATTGCCTGAAAACTATGACGCACGTGTAAAGATATAACGTACGGACTTTATGTATGTAGGTATTACATACGAAATAAAAAGAATAATACAAAATCTGTTAATACATATGTACATACTACGTACATACGTACTAGGAAAAATAATCAGTTATTTTCTTTTGAACATTACTTTTGAAAAATAATTGTTGCAAAATTCTCGCATTTATTCAAATGCATAAAGATTTGATCAGGTACACTTTCCTGGCCCCTGAGAGTAGTTCGCATAATGTCAAATGCATTTCTTATTTCATTTTCACTAAATTTAGCAGGACATTCCCCGGTTTCAGTTTCTTTTTCATGATCTTCTATACTTTTTATATCGTCAATTATGTCTTGGTCAGTCGGGAGATCTGTCGTGCCAACATCATTGGCGATTTCTAAGAAATTTTCAAGTAAAAAATCTGCGTCGACGGTAGCAGTTTTTTGTAGAATACCCCATTGCCTTTTTAAGGTAGCGAGATCCATTTCGTCTTCTTCTTCCCATTCGTCAATTTTTTCAGTAAAACCTGCTTTAGAAAAGCAGTTTTTGATAGTTTTCTGAGAAACATTTTCACTCCATACTTTAGCGACTTCGGTTATACACTCTTTAAGGGTAATCAATTTTTGGACTGGAAGGTTGTTATCAATCGCATTAACAATTTAGTGAACAATTCTGTTTCGGTAATGATGTTTTATGTTTTTTATAATACCCTAGTCCATAGGTTGCAATTTGGAGGTCATGTTTGGTG
>CM032453.1:170116570-170169070 GCA_019049505.1 Pachyrhynchus sulphureomaculatus | reverse complement strand
TTGATCTCAAAATATTCTTTAAAAATATTTTCTCTCGAATTTACAAAAATGTATCAAAATAAAATTATCAAAAAATATTTTATATTACATTAAAATAGGTTCAGCCGTTTTGTGAAAACTTCTATATGGGTCTTAGCAGTTTATTGCTTTTAATAATTAAAATCAGTTTTGTCGCCGGCATTTTGGTTTTTTCATTGCAATAATTAATTTATCCTATTTTATTCTCTTAAAATAGCCATATCCTGTTAAAGTCGCCTTATGATTACTAAAACAAACATTTTTTTCTTTACAGGTAGGTAACTGATACGAAACATGGCTGAATCTAAGAAGAAATGTCGACAGTACAGTGTTGATTATTTGAAATTTGGTTTTCTTCCATCAAAATCAGACAAACGATTACCCATATGCCATTTATGCAACAAAGTTTTGAGCAATGACTCTATAAAACCATCGAAGCTCGAAGATCATCTAAGAAGGTGTCATCCTGATAAAATAGGTAAAGATTTAAAATATTTTCAAACATTGAAGAAAAAATATGAAAAGAGACCCACCGTGCACAGTATGTTCGCTTCAACGTCTCAAAGTAACGATGAAGGCTTGCAGGCATCTTACAATATCTCATTGCTTATAGCGAAATCTGGAAAACCGCACACCATCGGAAAACAGTTAATTTTACCCGCTGTTGAAGAGGTTTTAAAAAACTGTTCTGCACAAACCTCCATTTGACGTACTCAAAAGAATTCCTTTTACAAGGGGACAGCCTAAATTTAATAAAAACAAAGGGTGTAATTTCGGCTTTTCTTGGAAAATTGAAATTTATAAAGCAAAATATTAGTCGACGCGAATTCTCCCAGTTTCCAAACTTGTCACGGGCAGAATGTCTTAATGAGGATATTCAGACATACGTTCAACATTTAAATGCCCTGCATGATGACTTCAAAAATAGATTTGAAGATATTCTGACGATGAAAATACCACCATGGATCATAAATCCATTTGATGAAACGGAAGTGGCGAAAGTGATATTACAACAGGAGCTACTCGAGCTTAGCACCAATGAGGAGCTGAAGATGAAATTTAAAAAGGGCTATCAAACATTTTGGCTGCAGGAAGAAATACCCGAAAAATATCCTGGGCTGTGGGAAATTGCGAGAAAACTTTTGATAGCGTTTCCCTTGTCATACCTTGTCGAAAAAAGTTTTAGTGTCAGTTAACAAAAAAAAGGAGCAGATTGAACAACACAGAACGGGGAGATTTGCAGTTATTCCTTACAAAACTGAAGCCAATTTGCTGTCAATCCATCAAGTACATCCCTCCCATTAAAATTATGACTATTTTTTTTTAATTGTTGATTTGCATTGTTGAAGTTACGGTACGTTATTAATGTTTAATTTTAATTTTATTAAGTCTGTAATCATATTATTTTAATAAATAGAACACAAGAAAATATATTATTTTTCTTTTTATTTTTACCACTCCGAATTTAGGGTTGGAACTCAGCCACGACGCAAATTTCCATTGTTAGATCTAATCTTCACATTTTTTCACGAGTTTTGGGAATATGGTAGAAATGTAGTAGCGGGGGGTCCACCGAAACCAGTAAAATTTTGAAAGTGGTCTACGAGAAGAAAAAGTTTGGGAACCTCTGGTCTAGAACCAGCGTTTGATACATCAAAAATAAGTGGTCATATTGTGACTCTCTTGGTTCATTTACTTAACTTAATATTCTATTCAGGCAAAATTCCAACAATTTTTAAAACTTCAGTTGTAATACCAATTCATAAAAGTGGATTAAGAACCACCATTGGGAAATACCGACCTACTAGCTTGGTAACATGTTCCAGTAAAATCTTTGAAAAATATTTAAAGGATAGGCTGTTGAATTTTTTTGTTAAAGCGCAGGCATTCTATTTAGGTAGGAACCACAGATCACTGCTTACACACGATTTTTGTATGGAAGTGTTGCTTACAGATAGTGAACTGTGTATAATATTTTTCAGTGGTTTTTCTTCTTCAAAGAACTCGTCAAAACTAAGCAATCATGCAGCGAACATAAGTACAGTGTGACTCAACGATAGAGTAAAGTTCATTATCTCATTTGTTTCGGGAATGACGAGAAAATGTTAAATACAATAGTTTTAACTAAGTTGGGAATGTGGAATCTTTGGCACAATGATACTACTCAGTATATATCACCACTACACCAAACACTTTATTTTTGCACTCGACGCGCGTGTCGTTAACCATGTTAGTTTTATCAGGAGCGATGATTGACTCATCACTCGCACACAATCATCGTTCCTGATGAAGCTAACATGGTTAGCGAAACGCGCGTCGAGTGCAAAAATAAAGTGTCTGGTGTAGTGGTGATATATACTGAGTAGTACAATAGTTTTAGGGAATGTTAAGGTTCACAGTTTAAAATTATTTTTGAGTATACAGAGTACTTCAAAAAACTGTAGCGGCTATAACATATGTTTTTTTAAATGGAACATCCTATTTTCTATACCTAAACCTAGTAGTTTTTCTAATATTTCAATTTTTTTTTAAAAAAATACTAGTTTTCGGTTTTGTAAAAAATTGCCAGTAGCGCCATTGTTTCTGAAGGTGGAATACTCATAATTGGTACGAGCGTTCTACAGAGATATAGAAAAAGATATATGTAGAGAAATTCGAATTAGATGCTACAGGGGGTTCAAAATAAATTTATGCATTTCGACTATTTTAAATTGAAAAATCTCAAATTTTTTAAATGGCACACCCTGTATATTATTATTTTTTCTGATAGATTTTACAAAATCCTCCAACTTTTACTAAGTATGTCATATACCTATTTCTAATAGTTTTCGATTTATTTTGAATTTTTCAATTTTTACCCTTGTTTTTAATACACTTACGCCAGGTGTGCTCAAACTTGAACTGCTGGCGATCTACCTCAATATTGTTAGAGTACGATCGATCGACTCTGAGAGGCTGCACGTAAGTGTGATGCAGGATTGTCGTCTAGGTAGGGTGTATCGTGGCATAGATATTAGTTTTCCGCACAATATGCATTTTTTTAGTCAAGGTAAGTGTAGGTCTGCTCTAAAATGTCAATGAAAAAACTCATAATTATTTAAAATTGCGAGTTTATTGGTTCTTACAAAACAAACGAGTTCTAGTGTCTAAACTTAACTAAAGAGTGACTTTGGATGTTGAAGCGTGGCACTGCATGTCCTCAGCATGATGACATATGTTCGTCAGTTAGTCGATTGCCATATTTTGACTTAATTATCTTCATTTCAGAAAATGCAGACTCGCACAAGTAAGTTGACCCAAACATTGCCGTCAGTTGAAGGGCGATTTGCCTTAGATTCGGATATTTATCTTCAGATATAAAACACCAGAATTTTGTATCAGATGCTGTGGCTTTGAGATGTATATCTGATAAAATCTGCATTAACTCATTTTCAACAGAGCATGAGTCCATGTTAAACTGACTTGCTATTTCAGTAGCTAATTCCTCAATGTTTTTTACACGAAAAAGGATAACTCATAAATGATGCGATATTTGCCAATTTACTGAAATCATAAAAACGTATTTCGAATTGGCCCAAAATATTTGATAATTCTGCATCATAAATATCATAATTCAACTGAGGAATCCTTGCTTTCAAAGACGGAAAATTTTTCAGATCCTTTCTTTTCACTTGATCTATCATAAGTTGCAATTTACTTTTGAATGCGTTTATTGCGCTAATCATCTCAATAATACTTTTTCCTTTACCTTGAAGCTCCAAATTAATGGTGTTTAAATGCATTGTGATGTCTGTCAAAAATGCCAAATCAGTCAGCCATTTTCCGTTTTTCAGCATCTGAGTGTCATCACCTCTTTCGTCCAGAAAAGAGGTTATTTCGGGCAATAATTCTTGAAACATTTCTAGGAATTTTCCGCGACTCAACCACCTGACGTCCGTGTGAAGAACTAAATCAGTGTGTTTAGCTGACTCACTATCTTCCAACTGCAATTTAAAGAGCCGTCGTTGCAAGCTACGTGCACGGATAGAATTCACAATTTTTATTGCAATGCCCATAATCTCCTCCATGTTTAGAACTTTTGAACACAAAACTTGTTGATGTATAATGCAATGGAAGGAGAAAAATGAAGGAAAATCATCATTAGCTCGACACAATGCCACAAAACCGTTTTTGTTTGCAGTCAGCTGGTGCTCCATCGGTTGTAATGGACACTAGTTTTTATATTGGTAGCTTGTAGTTTGTTACAAAATTGAAGGAAACGTCATATATATCTTCGCCACGGGTCTTTCCTTTCAGAGGAATCATTGTCAAAAACTCTTCCTTAGCCGACATGTCATTGAATACCATTCGAATAAAAATACACAGCTGGGCAGTGTCTGTCATATCGGTGGATTCGTCGAACTGTAAAGAAAAGTATGTACATTCCATGATATCATGTTTTAGTTTATCTGCCATGTCCTGACTCATGACTTCAACACGCCTTGTGACAGTCGGACGAGATAACTGAAGTTCTCTAATAGCAGACATAATCTTTGTTTTATTTTTAAAATCTCCAAATAAAGTCTCACCCGCTTCAATAAATGCTTCCTTCACAACCAATCCATCATCAAATGGTTTCTTGTGTTTCGCCAATATATGAGATATTTTAAATGACGCGATCGTTGCAGCTTTTGATTGTTTGGCTGGTCTTGTGAACATGGTTTGTTCTTTTTTCAAACAAGTTATCAAATCACGTACTTTTCGTTTTCTTAAGTCACTCTGTGACGGAAAATCCTTTCCATAGTTTTTATGAACCGTTTTATGATGCCTCTCTAAGTTCCCACGCTTAGGTATTGCAACTGACGCACGGCCAATGAGACAAATGCACTTATCCTTTACCATACAAAAGAAAAATTCTTCCTCCCAATCGTTATTAAAATGATAAGTTTTACTTTTCTTCGCCGCACTCATTTTGGACTATTTATTAATAAACTTTGTATCAATGTATCGCCTTCAAGTTACAACTCAGACTGACTCCTATTCCTGCAGGCGCAACATTTATATCGGCGCGAACGAAGTTTCGAATGTTCCCGTCAAACACGCCGCCCGAAGTTTCTAGAAAAATCGGCGGGAATCAAAAACGCGGCTTTTCTTTGACAAGTATCACGCGTTCCTTTGCCGCTAGCAGGGGGTTATTACGATAAAAGAAAGTGATGAGGGGGTTATTTTAGCCTAATTGTGAA
Source organism: Pachyrhynchus sulphureomaculatus (assembly GCA_019049505.1). NCBI lineage: Eukaryota > Metazoa > Arthropoda > Insecta > Coleoptera > Curculionidae > Pachyrhynchus > Pachyrhynchus sulphureomaculatus. The sequence continues at coordinate 170,163,830 of CM032453.1, read as the reverse complement.
TCGAATAAATTTTAGTTTGTTCATTACATTTTGTTTTAGTTACCTCTAACAAAATCTGTGTGTGACTTGTCGATCGCGATCGACCGTTTGAGCACCCCTGACTTACGCTAAAACATCACAGTTGCCAAGACAAAACAAATATGTAGGCATTGTCAAATTTTGACATGTCTATTAAGCAAGTAAAAATAGTTTAATATGTTGTAGTAAGTGACGTATAAAGGTAATAGTTATGGATTTTCCTAAAAATGAATTAATTGATATGGTTTATATACTGGGCGAGCCGGGAAATAATTGTCTTTTGACAGTTTAATGGAATGGTTTGATGGTAGTGGTAGCGTTGAGTATATGAAACGGAAAGTAGTAAACCAGAATGCTACCAATGAGGAAAAAGAAATGGAGATTTTACTTCATGTTGAAGATAATCCCCAAGTCAGCAGCCGTCAACTACCGGACTTATCTGACACATCCCAATCTACAGCTAATCGCACCACGAAAAAACACAAGTATCATCCCTTTCATATGGAACTACACCGAGAACTTCAAGACCGTGATTTTGAACGACGAGTAAACTTTTATACCACCATGAATGAAGCAATAGAAGCCGATCCAAATTTTTTATCAAAAATAATGTTTTCTGATGAAGCTACTTTTCGCAGTAATGGAGCTGTTAACAGCCATAACATGCATTATTATTCAACAGTTAATCCATTTTTGGTCCGGGAAATTCAAAACTAAAACCATTGGTCGCTTAATATATAGTGTGAAATATTAAATTTTCGAATTATTGATTCAAATTTTTTCCCCGAACCGTTCAACGGGCGTAAATATCTAAATTTTTTGCAAAACGAACTACCCCAGCTTCTTGAAGAAGTTGATAACTTTGAAAGGAAACAAATGTGGATTCAACAAGACGGAGCTCCTACTCATTACCACCGGGAAGTTCGGGAATTTTTAAACGATCGTTACCCACAAAAATGGATCGGTAGGGATGGATTCATTCAGTGGCCTCCTCGATTATGTGATTTAAACACCTTTAGACTTCTTTTTGTGGGGCTACATTAAAGATCGTGTTTATGTGAATCCCCACTACAACACCAGTAGATATGGAAAATAGGATACGGGATGCGTGCAGGACAATAACGCCCTTTATGCTAAGGAAAGTGAAGGAAAATATAGAAAACGACTAAATATGTGTATTCAAGCAGACGGGCATATTTTTGAACGTTTATTACATCATAATAATTAATCATTAGATAAGTGAAACTATATTAAAATTATTATTAACTATTGGTTTGTGTTTTCACAATAGCGTAAGTGTAATAAAAATAAGGGTAAAAATTGAAAAATTCAAAGTAAAACGAAAACTATTAGAAATAGGTATATGATATAATTAGTAAAATCTATCAGAAAAAATAATAATATACAGGGTGTGCCATTTAAAAAATTTGAGATTTTTCAATTCAAAATAGTCGAAATCTATAAATTTATTTTGAACACCCTGTAGCATCTAACTCCAATTTATTTTCATTTATATTTTTTTTCAACTCTATAGAACGCTCGTACCAATTATGAGTATTCCATCTTCAGAAACAATGTCACTATTGGCAATTTTTTATAAAACTGTAAACTCGTATTTTTGAAATATTAGAAAAACTACTAGGTTTAACTGTATAACATTATTAATAAAAGATTTATAAAATTTTACGCAGAATTTAAAAATAAATTAGAAAATAGGATGTTCCTTTTAAAAAAACATATGTTATATCGGCCACACTTTTTTGAAGTACCCTGTATACTCAAAAATAATTTTAAACTGTGCACCTTAACATTCCCTAAAACTATTGTATCTATCGTTGACTCACCCTGTACGAAAATACGAGGCTGGTTTGAAAAGTCCGTGCAAAGTCCGAGAGATGGCGCCACCGGCGCGTATCGAGGTCATGTTTAGTTAGTAGCATCTCTTGAATGAACGCACACCAAGTTTCAGCCATATTGGTCTATTTCTGTGTGCTTGGCATTCGTGTGAATCAAGGAAGTCCAGTGATTTTCAAGAAATGGACGAAAAAGAATTTCGTGTGGTGAATAAACATTACTTTATGAAAGGCAAAACGCCTCAGGAGACTAAAGAGAAGCTTGGTAAACATTATGGTGACTCTGCACCTTCGATTAGAACAGTTTATAAGTGGTTTCAAAATTTTCGGACTGGCCATATGGGCACAAGTGACGCTGAACGTTCTGGACGGCCTGTGGAGGTTACGACTCCAGAAATCATTGATCAAATCCATGATATGGTGATGGATGACAGAAGAGTTAAGGTGCGTGAGATTGCTAGTGCTGGGGGCATCTCGACTGAACGGGTACATAATATTTTGCATAAACATTTGGACATGAGAAAGCTATCCGCAAGATGGGTGCCGCGATTGCTCACGCTTGACCAAAAACGGAATCGTGTGAAGTGTTGCAAGGATGGTTTGCAGCTGTTCCAGAAGAATCCGGAGGACTTTAAGCGTCGTTCCGTCACTGTGGATGAAACATGGATACATTACTATACTCCTGAAACCAAACAACAATCTAAACAATGGGTTACCAAGGGGGAATCTGCACCAAAAAAGGCGAAGACCGTTCTTTTGGCCGGAAAGGTTATGACGACTGTCTTTTGGGATTTGCAAGGGATAATCCTCATCGACTATCTGGAAAAGAGTAAAACTATTACAGGTGAATATTATTCATCGTTATTGGACCGTTTGAAAACCGAGCTGCAAGAAAAACGCCCGCGATTGGCCCACAAGAAACTCCTTTTCCATCACGACAACGCACCAGCACACACCTCAGCAGTTGTGGTCGCAAAATTAATGGAAGTAGGATTCCAACTCGTTTCACATCCCCCCTATTCTCCAGACTTGGCTCCCTCGGACTACTATTTGTTCCCCAATTTGAAGAAATGGCTGGCGGGCCAAAGATTTTATTCAAACGAGGAGGTGATTGCAGACACTAATGGATATTTTGCAAACTTGGACAAATCCTATTATTCGGAAGGGATCAATAAACTAGAACATCGTTGGACGAAGTGTATAAGCCTAAAAGGAGACTATGTCGAAAAATAAAAAAGGTTTACCCCAAACACATAAGTAGTTTTTATTTTTGCACGGACTTTTCAAACTAGCCTCGTATGTGTTTACAGTAGAAGACACTGATTTCGTAAAAAATAAAAACAAAAAGTGTTTATTGACGGGTTTCTGAAATAAACGATTCAATTAGTATTGTTAGGGCAGTTCTTTCCCCCAATTCGTTAGCTAATAAAATATTTTGATAATGCTTGATTACATGCTTACATGGAATATGGTTTATACTCTTAGTTTTCGGATGTTCTTTTTGTCAATTATTGTTTAAATAATTTTTGCTACGTGGGACAAACAAAATGACATAAATAAATTGTTGGCAAATACTTACTCAAAGAGGGCCATTGGATTTGTTTGTTCATCAGTATAAGCCACACCAAATCTATTACTAAGTGCTTTTTTCAATGCATTGTTGACCGTACTATTTTGCGGCGCCCAATCGCACACCCCCGTTATATTTAAGGGTATTGTACAAAATGGGGTATATTCTACTGCTGCATGATCTTCGGGGTCCACCAAACTTCTCATAAGAACCAATATAACGGAGAAGAATACCGGTGCCAAAATTTCGATGATAGTTTGTATGGGTCTTCGGTATTGTAGGACCCAATTCTTCCACATAAGTAGAAGGAATTTGTCCCATTTTTTACCCATGATTTCTGAAAATTCGGAAAGTAAATTGTTAGTTTTGTTATTCATTTTAAGAGTTTTTCTGCAACAGCAGGCAAGAGAATATTGAATAAGTCTGAATAAAAAGTTTGTGTCAAAAAATGATAATTCAGCTTTTTTCTATTAGTGTGTGGTTTCCATGGTTCCCATTGTTATTTATTTATTTATTTAGGTTTTTATGTATGACATATTACTTTTTAAAATTCTTTAACAATTGGAATACGCATCTGATACAGTCAAAAAAGTCTCCATACATCACCTGCTTTCTATACTGTCTTTCTATTATGTTTAACTAATTAATTGGAACTATGAGGAAAGATGTTTAAATTAATATTTGAAACTTAACCAACGAGGATTAGTATTAAAAACAACTACGGAACATTTTATTTAGAAGTAACATCATTGTTATAAAAACCGGTCAAGTGCAAGTTGAACTTGCACAATTAGTGTTCCGTACGTTGATTGTTTTTTAAAATAAAAATTTTTGTTAGGGTGGTATAAAATGATCAGTGACTTCACAAAATACACCCCAAATGAGTTTTCAACAAAGTTTGTTTCCAATCTTTACTGAAAACTGGTGACCTTGAAATTTTGTTTTTTTTTTATATACCAGATAAATTATTAAAGGTAATGCACTCGTGATAATTTTCGTTCAATCTATACACCGTGGAGAATATTCCGGAATTTTTTCAAAATTTTTCGATCAGTACTTTTCGAGATAAGGTAGGGGACAGCGATTTTTTAAAAGTAATACGAAGAAAAGTGTACGCAAGTATTACATTATATATATATTTTTTACTCGTGTTTTCACAAGCTTTCATTTGACACCACACTCGATGACCTAGTAAAAAAAAATTTTTTTCACTTCCGATTTCACCCCTCAAAACGAACCCCTTAAGTCAAAATTTATGTTACGGTGGTATAAAATGATCAGTGACTTCACAAAACACACCCCAAATGTGTTTCCAACAAAATTTGTTTCCAATCTTTACTGAAATCTGATGACCTTGAAATTTTTGTTTTTTTTTATATACCTTATAAATTATTAAAGGTAATGCACTCGTGATAATTTTCGTTCAATCTACACCCCGTGGAGAATATTCCAGAATTTTTTCGAAATTTTTTGATAAGTACTTTTCGAGATAAGGCCCGGGACAGCGATTTTTCGCGAATTTTTTATAATAATACAAAGAAAAGTGCTCGCAAGTATAATATTATATATATATTTTTTACTCGTGTTTTCACAAGCTTTTATTTGACACCACACTCGATGACCTAGTAAAAAAATTTTTTTTTCACTTCCGACTTCACCCCCCAAAACTAACCCCTTAAGTCAATATTTAATTCTCAAAAACTACATGGCTCTGATGAGGCCGTCAATTCCTATATTATTACCAAATTTCACCTTTCTATGTCAAATAGTTTCGGAGAAAATCGGGTGTGACAGACAGACAGACAGACAGACAGACAGACAGACAGACACCGAAGTGATCTTATAAGTGTTCCGTACGGAACACTAAAAATGTAAACAAAATTAACGTCATAAAAGTCTCCATACACTCAACAATTACCAATAATAGTTTGACGGAGTTTAACGGAAAAAAAACAACTTCGTTTAACCCAATATTTAGTGGGACCACCGTTGGCCTAGATCAGGGGTGCTCAAACTTGAACTGCTGGCGATCTACCTCAATCTTGTTAGACTACGATCGGTCGACTCTGAGAGGCTGCAAATAAGTGTGATGCAGGATTGTCGTCTAGGTAAGGTGTATCGTGGCATAGATATTAGTTTTCCGCACAATATGCATTTTTTTAGTCAAGGTAAGTGTAGGTCTGCTCTAAAATGTCAATGAAAAAACTCATAATTATTCAGAATTGCGAGCTTATTGGTTCTTACAAAACAAACGAGTTCTAGTGTCTAAACTTAACTAAAGAGTGAGTTTGGATGTTGAAGCGTGGCACTGCATGTCCCCAGCATACTTTTCATAAGATGGTACGTAATTACCGAGTGCTAATCGCAAGCATGATGACATATGTTCGTCAGTTAGTCGATTGCGATATTTTGACTTAATTATCTTCATTTCAGAAAATGCAGATTCGCACAAGTAAGTTGACCCAAACATTGCCGTCAGTTGAAGGGCGATTTGCCTTAGATTCGCATATTTATCTTTAGATATAAAACACCAGAATTTTGTATCAGATGCTATGGCTTTGAGATGTATATCTGATATAATCTGCACTAACTCATTTTCAACAGAACATGAGTCCATGTTAAACTGACTTGCTATTTCAGTAGCTAATTCCTCAATGTTTTACACGAAAAAGGATAACTCATAAATGATGCGATATTTGCCAATTTACTGAAATCATAAAAACGTATTTCGAATTGGCCCAAAATATTTGATAATTCTGCCTCAAAAATATCATAATTCAACTGAGGAATCCTTGCTTTCAAAGACGGAAAATTTTTCAGATCCTTTCTTTTTAGTTGATCTATCATAAGTTGCAATTTACTTTTGAATGCGTTTATTGCGCTAATCATCAATCAATAATACTTTTTCCTTTACCTTGAAGCTCCAAATTAATGGTGTTTAAATGGATTGTGATGTTTGTCAAAAATGCCAAATCAGTCAGACATTTTCCGTTTTTCAGCATCTGAGTGTCATCATCTCTTTCGTCCAGAAAAGCTGTTATTTCGGGCAATAATTCTTGAAACCTTTCTAGGAATTTTCCGCGACTCAACCACCTGACGTCCGTGTGAAGAACTAAATCATTGTGTTCAGCTGACTCACTATCTTCCAACTGCAATTTAAAGAGCCGTCGTTGCAAGCTACGTGCACGGATAGAATTCACAATTTTTTATTGCAATGCCCATAATCTCCATGTTTAGAACTTTTGAACACAAAACTTGTTGATGTATAATGCAATGGAAGGAGAAAAAATGAAGGGAAATCATCATTAGCTCGACACAATGCCATAAAACCGTTTTTGTATCCAGTCATTGCTGGTGCTCCATCGGTTGTAATGCACACTAGTTTATATATTGGTAGCTTGTAGTTTGTTACAAAATTGAAGAAAACGTCATATATATCTTCGCCACGGGTCTTTCCTTTGAGAGGAATCATTGTCAAAAACTCTTCCTTAGCCGACATGTCATTGAATACCATTCGAATAATAATACACAGCTGCGCAGTGTCTGTAATATCGGTGGATTCGTCGAACTGTAAAGAAAAGTATGTACATTCCATGATATCATGTTTTAGTTTATCTGCCATGTCCTGACTTATGACTTCAATACGCCTTGTGACAGTCGGACGAGATAACTGAAGTTCTCTAATAGCAGACATAATCTCTGTTTTATTTTTAAAATCTCCAAATAAAGTCTCACCGGCTTCAATAAATGCTTCCTTCACAACCAATCCATCATCAAATGGTTTCTTGTATTTCGCCAATATATGAGATATATTGGCTATACTCAAGTATTAGGTTCCGTGTGCCATCTCCACACGCTCGCCTAAACCATTCTTTTTTCTACATGCCTGTTCCAAGAACAAACTTGTTGATGTACTCGCCGATATACGTTATGTGCATGAATTATGAAAGGGTCAAACATATAGTTGATATTTTCTGTTGCAGTATGACGTCTCTACGTAGGTCATGTTTAACTGTGGATTAGGTCTGTCTCTTTTTATTTTATTTTTCTTTAGCTTGTAGTGTAGTTATTAGAATTATTAAAATGCTGATTTGATAAATACTTATCTATTTGTACTTGTTATATTTGAATGTTCCTATCCTATAATTGGATTGTTCTGTAGGATAGTTGTATTAAATAAATAAAATAAAATAAAATAAATAAAATATTTTAAATAACGCGATTGTTGCAGCTTTTGATTGTTTGGCTGGTCTTGTGAACATGATTTGTTCTTTTTTCAAACAAGTACTTTTCGTTTTCTTAATTCTCTCTGTGACGGAAAATCATTTTCATAGTTTTTATGGACCGTTTTATGATGCCTCTCTAAGTTCCCACGCTTAGGTATTGCAACTGACGCACGGCAAATGAGACAAATGCACTTATCCTTTACCATACAAAAGAAAAATTCTTCCTCCCAATCGTTATTAAAATGATAAGTTTTACTTTTCTTCGCCGCACTCATTTTGGACTATTTATTAATAAACTTTGTATCGATGTATCGCCTTCAAGTTACAACTCAGACTGACTCTTATTCCTGCAGGCGCAACATTTATATCGGCGCGAACGAAGTCTCGAATGTTCCCGTCAAACACGCCGCCCGAAGTTTCTAGAAAAATCGGCGGGAATCAAAAACGCGGCTTTTCTTTGACAAGTACCGCGCGTTCCTTTGATAAAGCCGCCTTTTGCCGCTAGCAGGGGGTTATTACGATGAAAGAAAGTGATGAGGGGGTTATTCTGGCCTAATTCTGGATCGAATAAATTTTAGTAGTTTATTCATTACATTTTGTTTTAGTTACCTAAAACAAAATCTGTGAATAGTTCTATATCGGAATTTTTTTCTCGAGATCGACTCAAAAAGCACTCGCGATCGACCGTTTGAGCACCCCTGGCCTAGATAATCTTCTGTAACCGTTTTGTCATGTTTGCAACAAGCTTTCTAGTAACTTCTGCTGGCATGTTCTCCCATTCTTTCAATATTCTGTTTTTTAATTTTTTTTCTATTTGAAACATTATGTTTGTGAACGCGCCTTTTAAGTTCCTCCCATAAATCCTCGATGGGGTTAACATCGGGTGATTACGAAGGTGTATGAAGCTGCTGTCGCAGATTATCGATCATCCATTCTCGCACCAAGTTTGCAACTTGTTTCGGATCATTGTCTTGTTGGAAAATGTATCTTTTTTCGGGTGCTAATTTTTGGACACTTTCTTTTAAATTGACTTTTAAAATGTTTCAGATAAACATGCTGATCCATGGTACCATTAATAAAATGTTAATTTTCAACCCCTCTAGCGGACATGCATCCTCAAAGCAGAACACTACCACCTCCTGGTCTCACCGTGGAACAAATGTTTTTAATATCGAATGCAGTATCCTTCTTTCTCCAAACTTTAGTTCTGCCAGCAGATAGAAAAAGGTTAATTTTAGTTTCAAAATTTTTTGATCAGTACTTTTCGAGATAAGGGGGGGACAGCGATTTTTCGCGATTTTTTTAAAAATAATACAAAGGAAAGTGTGCGCAACTATTACATTATATATATTATTGAACTCGTGTTTTTACAGACATTCATTTAACACCTGACTAGATGACCTGGTAAAATTTTTTTTTTCACTTCCGATTTCACCACCCAAAACTAACTCCTTAAGTCAAAATTTAACTTTCAAAACTACACGACTCTGATGAGGCCATCGATTCCCATATTAGTACCAAATTTCAAATTTATATTTCAAGGAGTTTTGGAGAAAATCGAGTGTGACAGACAGACAGACGGATGGACAGACACCGAAATGATCTTATAAGTGTTCCGTGCGGAACACTAAAAATGCTTGCTCATATATGAAAAATACTCGAAATGCACGGATACGTATTGAAGTATACCTTAGTACTACCAAAAGACAAAAGTGAGTCAGTTCGAATACGAGTATTGGATGAACGATCTGAAGATATTCCTAACATCACCAAATACAAAATACAAGATACTTAAATAAAATGGCAAGAGGAAGAGCAAGAGGTGAAGATGGCGTACTTGTCGAAATGTTGCAACTGGGCGGATAGCTTATATTATGAATGTTATTTATATTGTATAATAAGTGTCTCGATATCTGTGATATACCTCGAGTCTGGGATAATGCTGAGATGGTCTTGCTCTTCAAAAAAGGAAATAAGTCTAAATTAACCAACTATAGACCAATCAGTCTACTATCCGTAATGTACAAGTTATTTATGAAAATAATAACTGCGAGACCCACAAAGAAATTAGACGCTTACCAACCTAGAGAACAAGCCGGATTTAGAAAAGGCTTTAGTACATTGGACCACCTTCAAGTATTAAAAACCTTAATAGAAAAGTCAAACAAGTATAATTTTAAGATTCGAGTTGCCTTTGTGGATTACGAGAAAGCGTTTGACTCCCTTGAAATCTGGGCAACATTAAATAGTCTAAGTAACTGTAGAATTGATAGCAGGTACTTGCAGATTATTCAAAATATATATAAAAAATGCAACATTTCAGATAGTATTGAAAGAAAACACCAATAAGATAGAAATGAAAAGAGGTGTACGTCAAGGGGACACCATCTCGCCGAAATTGTTTACGTTGGCTCTAGAAGACCTTTTCACACAACTTTCATGGACAAGTAAGGGTATAAATATAGGAGGAGAGCAACTTAATCATTTGCGATTCGCGGATGATACTGTGCTTTTATATCTAACAACGAAGAAGAATTGGAGGAAATGCTGAACGAAGAGAGATTGGTCTGAAGATAAACATCGCCAAAACCAAGTTTATGAGAAATGACGACTGTGATAAAGAAGCAGAACTGAACATTGACAACGCGAAAATCGCAAGAACAGATTCATACGTATATCTTGGACAAAAAATAGAAATATCTAAGGAAAACTTGAAAGCGGATCTGTCAAGGAGAATATCATTGGCTTGGTCGGCATTTGGCAGATTGCGGTACGTCTTCCTTCCCAAATACAGTAAAAGCGAACACATTTGATCATTGCGTGTTGCCAGTATTGACATACGGAACGGAAACGTATGCTTTGAATCAAGACATTATAAATCGCCTACAAGTAGCTCAATGAGCAATGGAAAGAAGGATGTTGGGAATATTGTTGCGGGATAGGCTAACTAATGAAAAAATTCGAGGAAGGTCCAAGATAACTGATGTAGCTGAGAGGGTAAGCAAGTTGATGTGGAGATGGGCGGGTCATATAGCAATACTCTATGATAATCGATGGACCCATAAAGTAATCAACTGGAGGCCCTGGAATGAGAAAAGAAGTAGAGAATGCCCGCAAACCCGATGGTCTGACGCCATCAAGGGACTAGTGGAATACAACTGGATAAACCAGACCAAAAACTGAAGAAGATGGACGTACTTAGGGGAGGCTTATATCCGACGATGGACTGCATAGCTGATGATGATGCTAATGATGATGATGGATAAAATATAGTAACAGAATGAACCCCAGTATAGAAAAACGATGAATCAAATCAAAAGAACCATAACTCCCCACATGGGCGTTATTTGTCAACCATCTTTTCAGAGAAGTATTATAATAATAAAATGAGCATTTAGCTTTAGTGGCTGAAGTTTTATCAAAAGGATTTACCTAAAAAAATGTATTGAGTGTTACTACTAAACTATACACTGTAATTTTAAACCATATATACCCTTTATTTTTATCAACACTACTTAAATACAAATATTTATATAAACTGCACTAAAATATATTGTTTGACTTTTTAAACTAATATAAAACAACTAAACCTACATGTTATTTGGTTACACGAAAACTGAATACATCGCAAGCGGATGCGTTATTAAAATAGCTTGTCGCAAATCTAAAGTGATCAGATAATCATAATCAATATAATAATTTATACGTGGAATCTATTTTTTTTTTAATTTATAACAATTCATTTTAAAAACATTCGTCCGTGTTATCAAAAACAAAAAACAATATAACAAGTTCGTCGAAAAAAATTTAGTCAGATTTCTGCTAAAAATCTCTAATTACAGTAATTGTAATGGTTCATTCAACATCAGCTAGACTTTTTCTATTGATACGATGAATGCCTCCTCTATGCTCTTCCAAATTGATGTATTCCGAGCTCTCTGGTACCAGTTTATTTCTGAGAATCTTTTCAAGTTGTCGTACTGTAGTTAACTCTCTTTCTTTCTGCTGTCTTCTATCCCATATGGAATGTAGTGGCCTCTGATACATCCCACGTAAGTTGTCGCCAGTTCGGTCTATCCTGAGTTTCATCTATAAGGTCATGCATTGATCTTCCTGGTATTGATTTAAGCTGATCTATCCACCTTGTTGGAGATCGACCGCGTTGCTCCTTACCCTCTACTTTACCTTGGACGACCAGCTTTTCTAGATTTTCTGCGCCTCTTCTCATAACGTGGCCAAAATATTTGAGAGAAGACTGGCTAGAATCAACCTTTACTACAGTACCCAAGAAAAGAGACGCTAAAGAATACGATAAATTAAGCTCGATTAACCACATCACTAAGGTCTTCATAAAAGTTATTTATAATAGAATCTACAGAAAATGTGAAGCTAACATCAGCGAGTCTCAGTTTGGCTTTCGTAATACTCTTGGTACACGAGAAGCCACATTTAGTTCATCCAATACTGCACGGATATGAACAAAAATGCTTTCCTATGTTTTCTGGACTTCGCCAAAGCATCTGACAATGTCAGACACGAACGACTAATGGAAATTCTTCAAAAAGCTGATATTGATGGCAAAGATAAATCATCATAATAGCAAATCTGTATTGGGGACAATCGGCTAAGGTAAGAATAGATAAATCCTACTCTGACAATGTTGACATCAAAAAAGGCGTACGGCAAGGTTGTGTCTTATCTCCTCTCCTCTTTAACCTATACTCCGAGGAAATATTTAACAAAGTAGAGTTAACAAAGGCATCAAAATAAATGGCGAGATGATTGGATGTTGGATGATACTGGATAGTCTTCGTTTGACGTTTAATTCTCTTAAAATGGATATATTTCTTCTGTGTTGGTCTCATATTATAATTTAAGCATTTTTCTCCAGCAAAACATTTCCGTCGCTTCGGTTTTTTTCTCTCCTTTTGCCTCAACGTCCAAGATTCGCACCCGTACATCCGTATTGGAAAAAATTAGACAATTCATCAGTCTCGCTTTAACTTGTTTGGAGACTTTGCTGCTCAGTATACTTCAGCTTCCGAACTGCCACTTTTGTGATTGCACACCGTCTTCTTATTTCCACTCCGGTAGTGCCTTTGTTTCTAATCGTGGATCCCAAGTATGTATACGCATTCGCCGAAATTCTTACTTTCTTCTTCAACTTTGCGAATGAGGTCGAGAATTTCGTTCTCGCTACTACCCAAGAGGACAGTATCGTCAACGAAGTGACAATTATTTACTTTCTGTCCGTTGATGGAAATTCCATAGTCAGCATCTTCCATCACTCTCCTCATGATGTATTCTCCATAGATATTAAAAAGTTGTGGAGATAATATGCAGCCCTGTCTTACACTCGTTTGGGTTGAAACTCTTTTGTTAATGTACCTTTTAGTCTTACTGCCCCGGTATTATTTGCATACAAGTTAATTATGAGGGTGATCAGGTGCTGAGGTACTCCAACTTCTTTAAGAACCAACCACAATTTATTCCCCTTGACTCTATCGAAAGCCTTCTTGCAGTCTATGAAACATATATACATCGGGATGCTAAATTCTCTAAATTTTTCAGTGAGTTGTCGTAGGTTAAGTAAGTGCTCTCTTGTTCCTCTTCCTTTAGCAAATCCAGCCTGTTCAGCCGATATTTGTGGCTAAATGTATTTTCTTAATCTTTCGTTGATGATTTGTAACGATTTTTTACTGGCATGCGATATTAGCGTGATTGTTTTGAAGTTGTCGCATTTGTGTATATTTTCCTTTTTGTGGATTATTATTATTTCATTCTTTGTTCAGTCCCTTGGTCACTGTCCAGTGGACCATATTTAGTTGACTAAATCGAGAAGTAACTCTTTACGTTCTTCTCCGCTAGCGTCGAGTATTTCGGCTGTGATTCTGTCTTGTCCTGCGGCTTTATTGCGGCTTAATTTTTTATTGGCATTATCCAGCTCACTCTTTATAACATCTGGTTCTCTTTCGAAGTTATTTTATCTTGTTTGTAACTCTTGTTTTTGTTCTCCATTATTGTACAGTCTTTCGCAATATGTTCTCCATGCTTCCGCTGCTTCCTCTATATTTGTTTTAAGGGCTCCATTGCGATCTTCGATTGCCCATGATCTAGGTTTATAATCTTTGGTAAGATACAACGAATTGTACCAAGTACGCATACCTAATACTCCATCGTAGGCTGACACAGCAGCCACAAGCCGTCAGAGTGGTTGACAAAGTCAACACTTCACCGCAGGCGGCGTAATTTTCGAAGGATCCCCCCCAGGTTTATGTGGTTTAATATTAAACCTTTATAATCTCTAGTAATACATTTAATTTTCCGAAAAGGGTCTCCAGGTTGGTTTGTTTGTGCATGACACTCAATTTCCTTATATATATTGGTTCTTGTCTACAGGATTGTTTGATTTGTTTGAAAAGAGTTTGCCTGTTTGATATTATCCTTCTGTCCTCTATTAGTTTTATTGTGTCGTCAGATATCCAGTGTTTCCTTTTTCTTATAGTTTTTGATTGGTTTTCTACTGCTGCATCCATTAACTATTTCTTTATGTTATTCTACTCCTGATCTGTTTGTTCATTGTTCCTAGTTTGTGGAAGATTTTTTTCAGTGTGCTTTGAAATTTTATTGGGCCTTCTATTGAGAGTCTTTAACATTTTTGGAAAGGCAAGGAGCATTGAACTTGATGCGAACTTTTGACGCTAACAGCTGATGGTCTGAGCCACAGCCACTATCGTTATAAGGACCTTTATACCCTTCCTTTTTTACCCAGGGCCTAGAGCTCGTAATTTTACCGCTCTGTTTATTTGTATCTAGTGGCATAGCCGGCTCACTATCACCGGAAGGAGCTTCTCGGTTTAACTATTTTTTTTACCACTCACCTTCCCGCCTGACTATATCCACAATTTTAGTTGCTGCCTTAGGTTTTATGGTTTCTTGGTCTGTTACTTAATCTTCCTCTTTCTATAGCTTTCTGGTGTACCTATAGTTTGGTTATTGTTTTTGTGTTTTACTTTCAAAATTAATACGGAGATGATACGAAGCGCGTTTATAATGTTCCGTACCAAAATTGGAAAGCGCAATATTATTGAAATCACTTAGGTGTCTGTCTGTCACAGTCGCTTGCTAAAACTTGTCACAAATATAGCAATTGATGGCCTAATCACAGCCGTGTAGTTTTGAAAGTTAAATTTTGGGTTAGGGGTTAGTTTTTGGGGGTGAAATCGGAAGTGAAAAGAAAAGTTTTTTCGAGGTCATCGAGTGGGGTGTCAAATGAAAGCTTGTGAAATACAAGTTCAAAAATATAAAACTTTTCTGTATATTAGTTTTAAAAAATTGCTAAAAATCACTATCCCTGTACCCTATCTCTAAGAATACTAATCAAAAATTTCGAAAAAATTGTGCAATAAGGTGTAGATTGAATGGAAATTATCACAACGGCATTACGTTTGATAATCTGGTATATAAAAACAATAATCGGAAACAAACTTTTAACATAAATTTTTGTAATGGTTTAATGATACTCTATCCACCTATTTGAATATCATTGGGCTTACATACATGATACAAGATACTAGCTCTACTAGAGATAGAATCTTAATAGAGAATGTGTTTTTCAATTTCAGTAGAATACCGAAGTAGTATTCGGATCTTCATTCATTAATCTGTAGCAAATCCTCAGCAAACCTGACGGTTTTCTCAGGTCTTATCTCAATCCAACCTACTGTTTTGACTGCCGTTTTGTCTTCGAGATCTAATGGTGGATCTACGTTTCGTTTACAGTTACAAAATAATGCCAGCATTCCTTCAAATTATGCTACCACTTTTCCAAACACGATTTTAAAATGCCCTTTCTCGTGAGTTCTTGGTCTCGAGTCAACAAAAGCGGTACCCATCGCGCACACGTTTTTTTAATTTTTAGAAGTTTACGCATGATATTATGCGCCTGTTCATATGAGATGCCTACCATCTCGGCAATTTCACAAAGCTTAATGCGCGATCGTTCATCACGATATTATGAATTTGATCGACCATTTCTTATCAACGGTCATTCCGCCACCGTCGTATATATATATATATATATATATATATATATATATATATATATATATATATATATATATATATACACGCCTATTCTTTATAGTCCCCTCTACTGGTTACTTGTCCGGAACTGATGGCCTGGCCTATGCCATTAGTTCCGCCTGAGTAATTCAAGGGTTAGGCTAAGTATAAATAGGGTAGATTTGTAGTTTAGCTTTAGTCAATCATCGCTCCTGATGAAGCTAACATGGTTAGCGAAACGCGCGTTGAGTGCAAAAATATAGTGTTTGGTGTAGTGGTGATATACTGAGTAGTATCATTGTGCCAAAGATTCCACATTCCCAACTTAGTTCTAGTACCACGGTGAATATTTTGGGTAATATGATGTCACCCTGTCTAGCACCTCTCTTTATTTTTACTTCCTTGTTATCCTCGTGTAATCTCACTTCCAGTTTTGATTATTCATTGACTTTTGTTAGTATATCTATAATATATATAAAATGCAACGTCTCTCTGTCCGTTAGTGCGCCTATCACTGAAGAACCACTTATCCGATTTACGTACTTTTTTTTTAAAAACATACATATGTTCTCTGGCCAGGTTATAGGCTATATTTTATTACAATAGGTAGCATAAGGAATGAGCAGTGACGTAAAATAGTGAATGATGTCGGAAATAAGTTTGCCGCTAGCGCGTGCCTTTGCAATACACAGCCTAAACCATTAAATATGGAACAATATTATGTAGCAAAGAATATCTGTAATGTATAATCTATAATATATAAAATGCAATGTCTTTCTGTCTGTCTGCCTGTCCATTAGTGCGTTTATCACGCGGGAACCACTTATCCGATTTACCTGTCTTTTTTTAAATTCATACATATATTCTTTGGCCAGGTTATATAATAATAATAATAATCTATATCTATAATATATATAAAATGCAATGTTTGTCTGTCTGTCTGTCTGTCCGTTAATGCGCTTATCCCTCGAGAACCACTTATCCGATTTACGTGATTTTTTAAATTCATGCATATGTTCTCTGACCAGGTTATAGGTATATATTTTATTACATCTATAATATATATAAAATGCAACGTATCTCTGTCTGTCTGTCTGTCCGTTAGTGCGCTTATCACTGGAGAACCACTTATCCGATTTTCGTACTATTTTTTTAAAAAATACATATGTTCTCCGGCCAGGTTATAGGCTATATTTTTATTACGATAGGTAGCATAAGGAATGAGCAGTGACAATAATAGTAAATGAAGTCGGACAAAGTTTGCCGCTAGCTCGTTCTCTTGCAATACACAGTCCAAACCATTAAATATGGAACAATATTATGTAGCAGAGAATATCTATAATATATATAAAATGCAATGTCTCTCTGTCCGTCTGTCCGTCTGCCTGTCTGTCTGTTCGTCTGTCTGTCTGTCCGTCCGTTAGTGTGCTTATCACTGGAGAACCACTTATCCGATTTACGTGTTCGTTACGTATGTTCTCTGGCCAGGATATAGGATGTATTTTATTAGGTGACATAAGGAATAAGCAGTGGCGATAATAGTGAATCAAGTCGGAGAAAAAGTTTGCGGCTAGCGCGTTCTCTTGCAATACACTCCCTAAAGCATTAAATAAGGAACAATATCATGTAGCAAAGAATACAATATATATAAAATGCAATGTCTCACTGTCTGTCTGTTTGTCCGTTAGTGCGTTTATCACTCGAGAACCACTTATCCGATTTATGTGTTTTTATAAAAATTTATACATATGTTCTATATAATTCGATATAAGCCTAGATAATGGGAGATAAGGTGAGATAATGGGAGATAAGGAGAAATAATGGGAGATAAGTTGAGATAAGCCTCGATAATGGGAGATAAGGTGAGATAATGGGAGATAAGTATAAATAATGGGAGATAAGGAGAAATAATGTGAGATAAGGAGAAATAATGGGAGATTAGGAGAAATAATCGGAGATAAGTTGAGATAAGCCTAGATAATGGGAAAATAAGGTGAGATAATGGGAGGTAAGGAGAAATAATGGGAGATGAGTAGAGATAAGCCTAGATAATGGAAATTATGTAGAGATAATGGGAAATAAGGAGAAAAATTGGGAGATAAGGAGAAATAATGGGAGATATTTTATTACGTTGGGTAACATAAGGAGTAAGCAGTGACAATAGTAGTGAATCAAGTCCACGCGAGCGGAGCCGCGGGCCCGGCTAGTACATATATATATATATATATATATATATATATATATATATATATATATATATATATATATATATATATATGATAAAGAAAGAAAGCAAAAGATTGCCGTATCTACCAAAATTTTATAAAAAACAATCTTAGTTGGGGAACTCGGCAAAAAGAGGGCGTGATAGGAGATCACACAATTTTCATAAAGCCAATATTTCGGTCCTGGATTGGGACCTTCTTCGGGGCAGAAATGGCGGTGGCCATGTGTGGTAGTCATAGTTGAAATAATTAACAACGTTCTCAACATCCAAGGTTCCCAATGACATCCATATTTTAATTTTGGTTTTTATAATTTTGTCTACATGTTTTTAGTGTGTATTTTATATATATTTTATGGATTGACCAACTTTTTAATGTAACAACTTTTTTTATGTATAAGCCACCTACGGCCATTCAGGCTAACGAATTCTTTGCACTTCTCATATCTGCCCTGAAGAAGGTCCCAATCCAGGACCGAAATATTGGCTTTATGAAAATTGTGTGATCTCCTATCACGCCCTCTTTTTGCCGAGTTCCCCAACTAAGATTGTTTTATATATATATATATATATATATATATATATATATATATATATATATATATATATATATATATATATGTATATATGTATATATGTATATATATATATATATATATATATATATATATATATATATATATATATATATATATATTTATATATATATATATATATATATATATATATATATATATATATATATATACATATCATAGGCAGTAATTTTCATAGACTTCCGAAATTTTTCCATGAATAATATTTTAGGAAACAACTTTACCACTATTTTAAATTACCTTTACTTATTTTCCGCCAGTAAAAAAATCGTAAAAAGCTGCATACTCACAAACATGCATTTTTATCTGGTGTTATTTTCACTAGTTTGTAGATAGATTAGTTTTAGAAAGACATCCTCTTATCAATAGAGAATTATCTGAGGTATTACAACGTTTTATAGAGTATACTTCATCTGGTTCAACTTAAATATAGTAATCCAAACAGCTGTCAATTTTTAGCTAGATATCAGGCCTGTGTGTTAAACTACTCACCTGAAAATTAATTGTCGTACTGTGTAGATATATTGTTCATTTCGATTTATTGAATTCGTCGAATTCTGCTCTTCTTGTTCTACTATATTTTTATATTTATGACTCATCGATAAATTATTAATATATGACTATATTGTTCCAGGTGCTTGTGCCGGTTGAATCAAATAATAAATAAATAACCGGTCAAGTGCAAGTTGAACTTGCGCAATTAGTGTTCCGTACGTTGATTGCTTTTAAAATAAAAAAAAAATTGTTACAGAGGTATAAAATGATCAGTGACTTCACAAAATACACCCCAAATGAGTTTTCAACAAAGTTTGTTTCCAATCTTTACTGAAATCTGATGACCTTGAAATTTTTGTTTTTTTTATATACCATATAAATTATTAAAGGTAATGTACTCGTGATAATTTTCGTTCAATCTACACCCCATGGAGAATATTCCAGAATTTTTTCGAAATTTTTTGATACGTACTTTTCGAGATAAGGCCCGGGACAGCGATTTTTTGCGAATTTTTAAAAATAATACAAAGAAAAGTGCGCGCAAGTATAATATTATATATATATTTTTTACTCGTGTTTTCACAAGCTTTCATTTGACACCACACTCGATGACCTAGTAAAAAAATTTTGTTTTCACTTCCGACTTCACCCCCCAAAACTAACCCCTTAAGTCAAAATTTAATTCTCAAAACTACATGGCTCTGATGAGGCCATCAATTCCTATATTTTTACCAAATTTCACCTTTCTATGTCAAGTAGTTTCAGAGAAAATCGGGTGTGACAGACAGACAGACAGACACCGAAGTGATCTTATAAGTGTTCCGTACGGAACACTAAAAAGGACTTTGTGCATTAATCCATGATATATTTGCTATTAGTTCTTATTACTGATATTTCAGGAAAAAATCTAAATTTGCTAATCCATTTATTACCTTACTGGGAAACATAAAAGTTTTTTAAAATATATTTCGTTTGCAATCACTGTTTAATCCAATGAGAAAATAATGTTTTTAGATTTAAATTAGATCAGACTATAATGATTTTTAAACATTTTAACCTTTTAACTAAGGGGTGCCAGTTTTCATCCATACAACATTTTGCGTGCCGACATAGGTACTTACTACAACTAAAATTAACAAAAATTAACTTAAATTAACTTAAAATATTGCTTTTAGAAGGTTTAATTACAAAAAAATTTTAACATTTAACAAGTAATTTTATTATACTAGTACTAGGACCTAGTGTGAACCCTGTGCTTGAAGTTCTTTAGAGAGTTTTCTTATATCCGGTTCATGTCTGGTTATTTTCAGTGTCACACATGCTTCCGAGTTGTCTGTTGTCAGCTTGCATCGGTACGGGTTTAAAAATCACTCTCATATGGGAAAAAAGTTGTTCACAGATATAGGATGATCCGAAAGCTGTAAGCATGGCAAACGCTACTTTCTTAAGACAAATAAATTGCTCTGGTAAACTCATCTAACAACTGAGTATATCGTTTGAATGGTTCTGGTAGTCACCTTCTAATACCCTTCTTAATTCTACAAATTTCGTGTTCCATAACTCGGAGCTTTTAAATTCAATGTATTGAAGATCAAAATTATTAATGTCCATCCATGAGAAAAGAGATATGTCAAAGCAACTGCTGGAAAAATCCATTAAATATGGTTTGATTAAAAAAGCGAATATAGGACCATGTTTATCAAAATCCTGACCCCTCTCGATAAATTCCTCTTTTAAATTAGTCATCTATTTAAGAATTTCGTCTATTAGTGCACCATCGTCGACACTGGATATTATAAGTTTTTAAATTTGGAAAATATTTATATGTGTTTGTAGTAATATCGCTGATAAATAAATCTATTTTTAATTTGAATGATTTCCAGTATTCGTATAAATCCAGAACTGTTTTGCCTGAACCTTGTAACTTTAAGTTGAGTTCACTGAGATGGTTTGTAATATCAGTAAAAAACATTAACATACACATCCAGTTCTTATATTCTAGTTCAGGATAAGCATCCACTTGATTTTTTTCCAACAAGAACGATTTAATTTCGCCCAGACATTGCACAAATCTAGAGAGCACTTTACCACGGCTGAGCCAGCGCACATTGTGCAATGGTATATCTGAATATGCACTTTCTAATTCCTGCAGAAACGCCTTAAATTGTCTATGGATCAGTGAAGAACGACCGACAATGTAGTTAACTATTTTAACCACCCTATCCATCAGGATTTTAAACTTCCAGCGAAGATTTTAGCACACAACTCTCTAGGAGAATTATGCAATGAAAATTCAAAACTGATCGACCCATGCGTTCAATAAGAAGGGAAACAAATCCTTTATGTCTCCCAATCATAGCAGGAGCGCCATCTGTCGTTACGCAAAAAATTTTATTTAAATCAATGTTCCACTTTTCAAAATATTTAACAAATTCTGAAAATATATCCTCTCCTCTTGTAGTTCCCTGCAATGTAAGCAGACAAAATCAGCTCTTCATACACACTGCCATCATCGAAGTATCGCGCAACGATTGCCAGACGGGCAATGTCATTAATATCGACACTTTCATCCAATGCTACACTAAATACAAAACTCCGTTTGATAGCGTCTCTCTGCTGTTTTTGGACATTTTGTGTCATTTCGGTAATTCGTCTCTCGATGGTCCCGCGCTGATGCCGGTATATCCCTAATCCTGGCCAATATTGTATCCTTATTGGGCAAGTCGTCGAATAAAATCTCGCCAGTACTCAAAAACGTTTACTTCATAAATTCTCCGTCAGTGAACGGCCTATCCTTTTGTGCCAACGATTGTGCAATTTTGAAACTGCATTCAGTTACCTGATTTTTTCCTTAGAAAACTTTGCTAAATGTTGACTGTTTCTCGTATTGTTTACTTGCTCTTTGTATTGCCTCCCTTTTATCAGCGTTATCTCTAAATGACGATTCATGTTTTATCTGGAAATGTCGTTGAACACTAGATGTCCAGAAAACTACGCTTTCCCGACATAGGACACAAATGGCCCGATCGTTTTGCTGTACAAAACCGTAATCTGTTGTCCATGAAATCTGAAATGATCGAACGTCTACCTGCTGTTTCTTCGCGGCCATAACGCAACGTAATTTTAATTTTTAAACTTTTCGACGACTATTGACTGGAACGGATGTTACTTCTATACTAAATGATCCAAACGTGTAGCCGCTTGCTATATATAGAAAAATAATGTTTCCAGAAAATTCCAATAATTACGTTTATTAAATTTCTTAGAACAAAAATTATTATCTACAACGCGCCCATTGCAATCAAAGGGCCGCTTAGAAGTTAAATCTAACAAAAACTAAAGTTCGGCAATATAAAAAGAGTTGCGGCGCGCGTCGGAACTCAAAGTCAAACAAAAACCGCCTTATAGCGGCTCTTTTGATCTGAATTGAGGACGTTTATTTGTGTTTTTGCCTAGGCTTATATTTTGCTTGCTTGCCTTCTTTAATACTTGCCGAAATTAAAGCCAAACCAATGCGTTCAGTAAAATTATAAATTACAAAATATATATTTTGTAGTTTTTGGTAATAATACCTAGTGACCTATATAATATATCGTTTTTGTTTGTATCGTTAAAGTAATACTGTCTTCGATTATTTACTTAATTTCGAAACATGTCACAGATTATAGAATTAATGTGTAAACTCTGAATAGGTACGCGTGCTATTCAAAATTGCTTGGCGTGCCAGAGATGGCACGCGTGCCATAGGTTGCCGACCCCTGCTCTAAAGAATACATTCATTTCTAGGCAAAAGAATAAATATAAAAAGCTGTAAAAAATAACTTTAAGAATAATAACTGTCTATGTGTCACCGTATTTACTTGATTTAGCAATTTGTGATTTTATACCATTCCCAAAAATTAAAACGAAGTTTTTCTAGGAAATGGTACTTCATTAGCATTGCAAGCAATGTCACAAAATGGTAAAAAATCATTTTAATCACTATTAAATCTTTGTAGATAGCGTACTGAAGTACTTTCCTTGCCTTGCAAACACATACTTCTGATATCTGACTGAATATGACTTTCTTAAGTAGAGTTTTTTTTTTTATTAAAAAACATCGATCAGATGTTTCTTATGATTACAATCTAGCCCATTGTTGCTAATCAGTAATTTACATCTAACCTAAACTACTATACAATTACTTAACCTAAGAGTTCACCCACTGGTGTTTCTTAGTTTCTATCAACATTAGTGGTACACTATATTGTTGTATACACTTTTCACAGCACTTTGCTCTGCCTTTGATTTTAACTTACTACATTAGTTCAAAGGGTTTTAACCTATTCAGTCTTCTCAATAAATTTGTGGTGTCGAGGAGCTGGATGGCCTCTACATTCACATGATTGTGGAGCCTGTCTTCGTGGTTATGTGCGAAGCGTTATAGCTCGTTTTTAACAATTTCCAATCCCAGGTCCCTGTGGAGGTGATTGTTTCTTATGTACCAGAGAGCGTCGACGATATTCCTCAGTACTTTGTTTTGAAAACGTTGGATGATATCTACATTACTTTGTTTAGTGCAGCCCCAAAGTTGAACACCATAAGTCCAGACTGGTTTAGAACTTGCTTATAGAGTAGTAGTTTATTATGTATTGTTAGAGTGGATCCTTTTCCGATCAGCCGATACATGCTTCTGTATTTAAGTCCTTTTCTTTTCAACGTGTGCTTTCCAGCGAAGCTTTGTATCCAAGGTCATACCAAGATACTTAGCTGTGTTTGCATGCGGTATTGATTGATGATTCATGTATACCGGAATATATTCGATTCTTCTGTTTGTAAAATTTATATGAATGGATTTAATTTAATTTAATTTTATCCTCCATCTTTTTGTCCAACTGCTAACTTGGTCAATCGCCACTTGTAGCGCTGCTGTGGATTCTCCGTTCGTATTGCCGACGGCCATAATTGCAGTATCATCTGCAAAAGTTGCAATAAGAATATTTT
Source organism: Pachyrhynchus sulphureomaculatus (assembly GCA_019049505.1). Taxonomy (NCBI): domain Eukaryota; kingdom Metazoa; phylum Arthropoda; class Insecta; order Coleoptera; family Curculionidae; genus Pachyrhynchus; species Pachyrhynchus sulphureomaculatus. The sequence goes on along the minus strand of CM032453.1, from coordinate 170,139,801 downwards.
CTTATACTGGAAAGTCATAAGTGTACAATAGGCAAAGAACCGGTCCCAATATACTTCCTTGAGGAACCCCAGCTTTAATTTCCTTAAGTGCCGAATAAGCATCGTCCTGTCTTATTCTAAAGAATCTGTCTGTTATGTATGACTTGAGAATTGTTGTGTATTGTTTCGGTTTTCAGTTTGTAGTTCAACCCTTCGTGTCAAACCTTATCAAATGCTTGCGCCACGTCGAGGAAGATTGCATACTCTTTGTTTTTCTAACGCATTTTCTATTATAGCTGTGATTCTATGTATTTGATCTATAGTTGAATGTTTTTCTTGAAAACCAAATTAGTGTATTGGTAAGAGGTTTGTATCCTCTATAATGGGTTTCAATCTTTTTCGCAATAGTTTTTCGAATAACTTTGACATTATCGGAAGTAGTGATATAGGTCTATACGAAATTACCTCGTGTGGTGGCTTTCCTGGTTTGGGTACCATTGTGACCTCAGCTACTTTTGCTATAAAGAGTAAATAATTTCCCACTTCTTTCACTCCCCTTAAACTATATCAATTATAGGTCTCAGTCGTACTTACTCGTAAGTGGTTCTCGAATTATAAGCGCTGTAACGGATAGACAGACAGACAGAGAGACGTTGCGCTTTATATCTATTCAATGGATTATTATTATTATATAACCTGGCCAGAGAACATACGTATGAATTAAAAAAAAATCACCCAAATTGGATAAGTGGTTCTTTTAGCAGCTTTTTGCCATCCACCCCTGGATATAGGCCTCCTCCTGTCTTTTCCACTCTGCTGTATCCTTGGCTATATGGTGACAGTTCCTGCCGACCTGTTGTTTTACGTTTTACATCGATCCATCTTTTTGGTGGTCTTCCCATACTTCTCCTGTGTCTTCTAGGTCTCCGCTGTATTAAGTGTCTCGTCCACTTTCTGTTTAGCGACGTATCCTACCCAAGTCCATTTTAGAATTGCCACACGCTTTATGACATCCTCGACCTTGGTCCGTGACGTATTTCCTCGCTATGCAAGTGGTCTCTAAGCGTTACTCCTAGCATAATTCGTTCTATGGCTCTCTGGGTAGTTCGCTAGCTGTTTTCACCGTTAATGTTGCGGTTTCTAATCCATACGTCATCACATGTTAAAAACTTTGGTTTTCAGATTGATCGGGATATCAGGACTTTTTAAGACGTGACCCAGTTTTTCAGTGGCTGCCCATGTCATTCTAATTCTCCTATTCAATTTGGCCTTTTGATTCTCTTTATCAAGTTTATTTCGTGACCCAGGTAAACATATTCTTTTACTTCTTCTATTTTACTACCTCCAACATAGACTGGTGTCTCGTGTGGAGGATTTTAGTTTTTGTTAAATTCATAGCCAGCCCAACTTTTTCTGAAGCTGTCTTCATATCTTGGACAATCTCCTGTAACTTTTGTAAGTCATTGCCGATCAAAACTACATCATCAGCAAAACGGAGGTGGCTCAAGTATCTTCCATCAACATCTATTCCTCTCTCTTCTCAATCCTGGTGTTTAAAGACGTCCTCCAAAGTCAGTGTAAAAGGTTTCGGCGAGATAATGTCGCTTTGTCTTATTCTGCATTGTAGAGCTATTTTATCAGTTATTAGATCATCGTTGATTTTAACTTATAGTGTAGCCTTTTCGTATACGTATTTAAGATGGTCTCGGTATTTTGAATCTATTTTAGCATTATTCATAGCTTGAAATATGGTCCATAGTCTGCTTATAACGCACCAGTTTATAGCGAATTTTCGGTTAAAACCAACTGTTTTATAATTCACAAAAAAACCAAGACCAATGCAAATTTTTGTCGGGTATAGGTGATAGGAAAGTCCGCTAATCCCAGGTGTTTTAAAAACAAACCTTTACCAATAAATTACAAATCAAACAGTAAAGCCTGGATGACCTCAGAAATTTTTAAAAACGAACCGATCGAATGGGAAAAATAATTAAAATTCACAAACGGAAAAATATTACTTTTGATTGACAACTGTCCAGCGCACCTTGAAGCTGATCTACAGTAAATAAATTTGGTTTTTATGCCTCCAAACACAAGCGCAAAGCTCCCAGCCTATGGGTCAAGGTGTGATACATTCTTTAAAATGTCATTATAGAGAGATTTTACTTATGAAAATGTTAGAGACGATCGATGAAGGTAAAATTTTTTCTGTAACTCTCTTGGACGCTATAAACTTTATCCATATGACTTGGCAAAGAGTCAGTAGAGAAACCATTGCAAACTGTTTTAAGCACGGTGGATTTTTAAGGAAGGAATCGGTGACTTCTGGAAAGATTTTAAGCGATAATGAGGACAAAGACGAGCTTGGAGAAGGAGATAATATTTATGTTCCATCGATTTCAAAAATGACTAAGAAAATGATTGAAACCCGCAATTTTTTGGAATCTCGTGAAGTTCCTGAACATATATGGAGTAGTTTTTGTGACCTTGACAGTTATATAAACACCATTTCTTTTTCAAGTAAAATTGTACGAAAATTACGGATTTTATTCTATAAACTACGCATTTTAATGTTTTAGTTTATACTCGTATATGTCCTAACATACATAATAATAACTTTAGTGTGACTTGTCTTATTTTCCTTCGAACGTTTTCTTTTAATTTAATAATAATTATTATTCATTTTTCTAAGCATTAGCGCCTAATCTAAATAAAATAAGCTGTTCGCAATGTCACAATTTCTTCTAAAACAGTTAGAAGACGGTTAAATGAAGCTGGATTAAACAGTAGGAGACCAGCCACTGCGCCCTTGCTTACTAGAGAGAACAGAGTTGCCAGGTTACGTTTTGCTCGAAATCACGAAAACTGGTCTGTGGATGATTGGAAACAAGTTTTCTTCACAGATGAAACTAGGGTTAGTCTAAAATATCCAGATGGTCGTGAGCGAGTATGGCGAAGACCAGGAGAGAGGTTTGCTCCTTGCAATATCTCTGCAAGGATTCCATTCGGCGGTGGCTCTGTTATGTTCTGGGGTGGCATCTGCTTGGATGCTCGCACAGAGTTATTTCCTGTCCGTACGAGATCCATGAATGCTGACTACTATCTTGAGAATATTGTAATAGAACATGTGATGCCTTTCGGTCATTTTGTGGGGCCCAATTTCCTGTTTACGCAAGACAACGCTCGACCTCACGTGGCTAGGGAGGTACTCGATTATCTTAATCAAGTTGATATACCGATTATGCAATGGCCACCAAAAAGCCCGGATCTGAATCCGATAGAACATGTATGGGATCACCTTAAGAAAAATGTGAAACGTCATATACCTGCACCTAGAAACCTGAGGGAACTTGAAAATGCAGTTATCACAGAATGGGAGCAAATTCCTCAAAATTTTATCCAAAATTTAATTAGAAGCATGCCTAGGCGCATAAACGCTGTCATCCGAAGTAAAGGAGGTAACACACACTACTAGTATTCCAGTTACACCATTAATTTTGCTACTAGTGTCCCAGTTTATTCTTTTCATTATTACATAATTTCAACGATTTTGTTATTAGGTCTTAAGAATAATTTTAATTCGAATCTTATAGAGAAATTTGGTAGCTAATTCACTTTTAAAGTATCCGAATAAGTTTTTTCTAACTTTTAGTGTAACCAATGTTCATAAAAAATTATTAAAATTAATTCATTATAGAGATTTGTATGATTTCATACATTCTTGCGTTAATTTTGTCCAGGAGTGTATATATATATATATATATATATATATATATATATATATATATATATATATATATATATATATATATATTCGCTAATAAGCTCTATATTCATATATGATTCATTGAGGTATTAATTTTTATAACTCTAACAACAACTACCAAAACCAGTCTAGATTTGCTAATTCATTTATTGCCTTTTGATAAAAATAAAAGTTGTTTACTATAAACTGCATTTTGGTTGTAAATATTGTTTAATTCAATAAGAAAATAAAGTTGTCTGGATTTATATTCAATCAGATTACGATTACTTTTAAATGTTTCACCTATCCTTATAAAAAATATCTTGAAGAAACAGAACCCGTAATAAACATATAATTTGACGAAGATACGCACAAGATCTATTAAAATTAAAAATATAAATCCGACTTCCGTTTAAATTTGCTTATTTTGTAGTATTCACCATGCCGATTAAAAGTGGCAATGGGTTCCTTATTATTATTTTTGAACATTTAGAACATAATTTTTAGGGCAATCTCTATGGGAGCTAACACCGTCTTTTTTTTTTAAGTTGTCGTCTTCGTAGGGTGGTTGACTATTAGTCCAGGCAATATAGCTGAAAAAAGAGCCTATCTGCCGATTTTGAGATAATAAGCTATAAATTGGTGTATACCTTCGTTTTGGCTTTGTTTATGTGTAGTCAAAAGTCACCGATGATAGCTTGTTCGGTTCATCAAAAAAAAAACGAAGGTCAAAGGTCACAAAAATTGGTTTTTCAACAATATCTCGTTTTTTATGCTCTAAATCACTTTGGGACCTATTATAAAAGTTGTAGAGCATAAAATTTTTTTCTAAGTCTAACCGTTTTTGAAATAGAGCGCGGAGAGTAGGAAGTATTTGGTCGTATGCATGATAACGCTACGTTAGCTGCATAATGCAATACGTTGTGCAATTTATACGTTAATAATTTACTAAAAATGTTTAAATAATCAACGAATTTCAATTATTTACTTGAAAATAAATGATATTTGTTTATAATATTTAGAAATAACATGTGTTTGATTTAAATTAGGAAATAGTAGTTTAAAAAAAGATATTGAAATGAATAAACTCAAATACATTTTAAGAACTTCCTTATATTATTCAAAATAGAAAAATTGAATACTTTATTATTAATAAAATATATATATATATATATATATATATATATATATATATATATATATATATATATATATATATACATACAATATTTATCACAATAAAATGTGAGAGTCCTCTACATATTTTTATATATATTATTTTATTAAATCGTTCATTCTTCGTCGTCTTCTTCTTCTTCTTCTTCCAACTGCTCAATTTGCAAATCAAATTGATCGTCATCATCATTTTCGTCGTCCGTATTTACAGTTGTTTCTAGCATCTCAAATATATCCGTCGCATTATCATCATCTTGGTCATATGAATACAATGGAGCATTGAGGCATGCTTGCCCTTTACAATGACCACACGCAGAGGAGCATTGCAAGCCTACTTTTCTGCGTAGGGACATCTCGAAGCTCTTTCAATGTAAATTGTGAATCTTCGTTATTTTCAATAAAAGAAAAAATTTCTTGCATTGCTACTTCGATTTCATCTTTTCGGCTCGGCTCTTCATGTTTAGACGGCTTTGAATGAAAGAATTTAGTCATGCAAATAGTGTGATATTTTGCTCCGGCAGCAATCTAGTCAAATTCACTAATTACGCGACTTTTCACTAATTCTCCAAAAGAATCACCTCGTTCAACTGCTCCTTTAATTATATTGTCTTTCATATTTATAGTTTGTACCTTACTAATGACGCGCTTATACTTTTGATGTTTACGTTTTTCTTCTCCTTCATCAGCTGTTTGGCCACAAATCAAGCACAATTTTGCGAAGTCAAAAGGCTCAGTTCTTAGTCTACGAGGTGAACTTGATGTCGAAGGTTCATCATCTTCCAGGCGTCGCTTATATGCAGTTATACTATGTTCACTGGTGTACTGTTTCCTGCAGTTAATATGCACTTTTACAGAACTTAAAGTATTCAAATAGTCAATTTTACCGTCATTTCTTTGAATACTTGCATTTTTTAAAACTTGTAAGCCACGCGAAACATTCACAGTTTTGTCATCTGATAGTAACTTTTCACATATAAAACACAATTCAGCCATTTTACCCGAAATCGTATGTCTGTATTTGCCAAAATTCAGTTTTACACTGAAGAGAAGTCTAGTGAAACTAAATAAAAGGAGAAGCCTTGAGAACGGTACAAGTCTTATGTAACATCTGTCCCAACTCACTATATGAAAACATAAAAGACCGTTGGTAGAGGCCCCCCTCTGTCAAGCGTGGCCCTCTACGTCTATAACACGTGAACTATTACACAGGTAGTCGACGACACACATACGCGCACACATTGATCGTAAAGATGTATAGAGAGAATATATGAGAATATACGTGAATTTGAAGAAACTCTAGCTCTTCGAAGCTTCACGCACTAATGCCTTAAGAAGGTAAAATTCTTGAACTTATATTCTCGTATTTTCGCTCTCTTGCAACCACTCAATAGAGGGGGAGGGCTGCTTGGTGGTGCACACCGCTGATTGGTTTTACAGAGCAGTCCCTAGACTAACTAATCCGAATACTTCCTATGTATATATTAAAATTTCTCAAATTATAATATGCATAAGCTCCATAAATTAGAATTATCATCCGCTCGAAACTGTAAATTTACGACATCGCACAAATCACCGAAAATTTAAAACTGATTAGTGCAAATGTACCTGCATTGTATCTATGAGGGACCCAACATTTTTGGAAATTATACGGTCCGTAATTGACTACATAGATCCTGCCATAAAGTAGTATGATTCCATCCGTTTATTATAAATAATTCGGAGAACGATTTTGAAAATCTCTACAACTTCATAGCAGAGAAAATAAAAATATAATGAGAATGCAATTAAGCTAATATTTACTAAATTTAATCAAACACATGTTATTTCTAAATATTATAAACAAATATCATTTATTTTCAAGTAAATAATTGAAATTCGTTGATTATTTTAAACATTTTTAGTAAATTATTAACGTATAAACTGCACAACGTATTGCATTATGCAGCTAACGTAGCGTTATCATGCATACGACCAAATACTTCCTACTCTCCGCGCTCTATTTCAAAGACGGTTAGACTTAGAAAAAAAATACCTTAGACCAATCTTGTAGAGAATTTTATGCTCTACAACTTTTATAATAGGTCCCAAAGTGATTTAGAGCATAAAAAACGAGATATTGTTGAAAAACCAATTTTTGTGACCTTTGACCTTCGTTTTTTTGATGAACCGAACAAGCTATCATCGGTGACTTTTGACTACACATAAACAATGCCAAAACGAAGGTATACACCAATTTATAGCTTATTATCTCAAAATCGGCAGCAAAATGCTAAGTCTCCTGGACAATATTGGCTTATTACGTTCGAGTCATTTGACTACCACAAAAGAATTGAAATAGTTCAAATAATTAGATAAATATAAAGTAATTGAATTAAGGTAGTGTAATTTAATTATTTATTAATTTTACCTCGATGCCATTTGGTCATTTTACACCATAGAAAAATCACAAAGTTACAAGTGTTCTCAAACAAATGTTAACTCTCAAAGTTAGAAAGTCTCATTTTCTAAATTAAAAAATGTATCTACCTACGCACTCTAATTCCTCGAAACCCACTTCCCATACAAAACGTTTATGCTGAAAGAAAAATATACCATAAAAGTGTCTTTTTTTATGTTTATATATGAGCAATAGTCAATATACATAACAATCATTAGCTCTAAGTGACATTAAAAGAATACATATGAAATATTGCTATTGACTATAATTAAACTTATTAATAATTGAGCTGATGTTTCATTTTGATATTGTGATCTATTAATTTTCTCCATAGATATAGGCAAGGTCTAATATATATTATATATCCATTACTATATTATTAATTCTTGACCTCTATTTTGTAACCTTTATTTTTATAGTTTGTCTATTTTTGTATTACTTTACGTTGGTATTAACAGAATAGCACAGAAGTTTGACAAAAGTACGACTACCTCTCATTTGATGAGATTTTTAGAGAACCTGCAAGACTCATTTTTGCTATATTATATATTTTTTTAGAGCTATTTAGAGTATTAATAATATTACGTAATAGGACCTAATATTGTCTTTTGTAGTCTACTATAAAGGCAAAACTCTTTGTTCTCAATAGTTTACCTTTTCTAGTTTTTTTACTTCTGCTCGATTTTTAGTGGTACTATGAGATATACCCTCGTAAACGTATTTGGCTCAAGCTAGTCGGTGATATTGCGAATCAGATTTTAATAACTATCGTCCGGTGATGGGTGTTTTACTTTTAGTCTTTTAACCTGTTTTTCTAAGACGCTACATCCCAAAATCAAAAATTTGTGTATCGTTCTGAGTTGAGAACTCACCCTTCGGTAAGTTCTTCTTCTGGACTATTTCTTCCCTTTTTTAGCTCACTCTGGAATTTCCAGTAAAAGAGACCATTTCTTTTTTACAGAAATAAGGGAATATTATCGAAAAGCTTGAGATCTTTTTTTTACTACAAATTTCCTGCTGCGCATTTTAATGCCATACGTTTTCCATCAGGAGTTTTATATACGTTTTTTGCTACATCTTCTTCGTTTCACTCTTTTCGTTTATTCTAAAGCTTATTATCAAGACGTCATGTCACCGGTCTACGCTCCAGAGTTGTACAATGTAGTTTAGTGCAGAGGTGACGTTTAAGTTCAGAAGACCAGTTTCTTCGAAAGAAGAAATTTCGTTTTAGGCCAGTAATATTCTATAAATAAATCTAAATTTTTTTCTTTTTATCCATAAAACACTAATACTATTTTTCAGTACCTATATCCAACATGACATATTTTTTTTGATTCATATTACATAATTTCTTTATATTAGGTTCTTATGGTGGACAATAAAAGGTATACATATATATATATATATATATATATATATATATATATATACATATATATATATATATATATATATATATATATATATATATATATATATATACATATATATATATATATATATATATTTATATATATATATATATATATATATATATATATATATATATATATATTTATATATATATATATATATATATATATATATATATATATATATATATATATATATATATATATCGGGTCTTCCATTAAGGACTTGACAACTTTTTTTTGAAATAAAACGCAACCCATTTGAGACATTTCGACAATTTTACTATCGGCTTGAAGTACAATCAAAACATTTATGTATGGAATTCGACTACATTCATATGTCCACCACGAGCACGTTTGCAGCAGTCGATTCGTTGAACCCAATTTTCGATGACTCGGCCACACATTTCGACGGAAACGGCCGCTATCTCTCTGTCAATATTGGCTCTGAGCTCCTCTAACGACGCAGGATTTTAACATAGACCAATGATTTAACGTACCCCCATAAAAAGAAGTCTAGAGGTGTTAAATCACACGATCTAGGCGGCCATTCGACGGGACCATTTCTCGATATAACACGTTCACCGAATTTAGTCGATTGTTACACCCGATGTGTGGCTTGTGGCGCCGTCTTGTTGAAACCACATATCATTAATGTCTAGCCCATGCAATTGATCAAAGAAATAACGTTGCAACATGCCTCTGTAGCGATCTCCATTGACTGTAACGTGACGGTTATTTTCATCAACGAAAAAGAACGGCCCAATGACACCATCGGCATGAAAACCGCACCAAACAGAAATTTTTTGTGGATGAAGTGATGTTTCTTCAAGCACATGAGGGTTTTCACCTGACCAATAACGCATATTCTGTTTTGTTGACGAAGCCGTTTATCCAAAAATGCGCTTCATCACTAAAGATGATTTTGCGATGAAATTGGTCATCTTCTTCATTTCTAGAGCCCAATTCGAGAACGTACGTCGCTTCATACGAGCGAGTATGGCGAAGACCAGGAGAGAGGTTTGCTCCTTGCAATATCTCTGCAAGGATTCCATTCGGCGGTGGCTCTGTTATGTTCTGGGGTGGCATCTGCTTTGATGCTCGCATAGAGTTAGTTCCTGTCCGTACGAGATCCATGAATGCTGACTATTATCTTGAGAATACTGAGGTACTCGATTATCTTAATCAAGTTGATATACCGATTATACAATGGCCATCAAAAAACCCGGATCTGAATCCGATAGAACATGTATAGGATCACTTTAAGAAAAATGTGAAACGTCATTTACCTGCACCTAGAAACCTGAGGGAACTTGAAAATGCAGTTATCACAGAATGGGAGCAAATTCCTCAACATTTTATCCAAAATTTAACTAGAAGCATGCCTAGGCGCATAAACGCTGTCATCCGAAGTAGGGGAGGCAACACACGCTACTTGTGTCCCAGGTACACCATTAATTTTGCTACTAGTGTCCCAGTTTATTTTTTTCATTATTACCTAATTACAACGATTTTGTTAAGAATAATTTTAATACGAATCTTATAGAGAAATTTGGTAGTTAATTCACTTTTAAAGTATCCGAATAAGTTTTTTCTAACTTTTAGTGTAACCAATGTTCATAAAAAATTATTAAAATTAATTCATTATAGAGATTTGTATGATTTAATATATTGTTGCGTTAATTTTGTCCAGGAGTGTATATGCACAAGGATTTTTTCAATACTATATTTTATTAAATATTTGTAATTTACTTATGCTTGTTAAAATCACGCAACCAAAAATTTCGTTTTAAGTTTTACCAATTATAAAGCAACAAAAATAAAAACTGTAGGTATCATCGGAAAGCTGAGAGTCTCCTCTTCAAAAAGCTATCTTTAGTTTTTTTTTACACTCTGAAAACAAGTAATATCGATTAACCTTCGAACGGTGCGCGTCGACTTTCAAATTAACCTATTTGGCGTTCTACACTTTTTGAATCACCTGTACGAATTTTTAATAAATTCTCACGTTAATAAAAAGAATCTGGAAAAAATCTATATACTATTTTTTTGTAAAATTTCCCGCTCTTTCACGTGATGCTATTGGCTTTTCGATATCTCTTTTATTTTTGCGAGATATTACCGAAAACCGATTTTTTTTTATTTTATTTTGGATTTTGGGGGCTTAGCGTACATCATACTGTAGTAAACTTTTTTTTATCGTATTCTATGTTCAAAAAAACTATCTGTGTGCCAAAGTGCAACCTATTAACATTTAATGGGAGCTGACAATCCCTGGCAACTGGGCTAAATAAGATGTTTTTACTCATGATACTTGTAAATATGTTTTTTTTTTCTCCACAGACTTAGTACAATTCGTTTTATTTTGTGATTAACAGCAGGGTTATTCAGGATTACGTAACAATAATTATAACAGCCCCACAAAAAAAAAAGTGGGGTATACTTTTGATGCGATATATCAGATCCGTAGTATTTTTGCCCGCTGATCACGAATCTGACGTCAGAATATCGCCATCACATCTCAATTTTTTTCTAACCTCAAAAAATAGGTAAAAATTAGTAAAAATTAAGAAAAATATACTCCTAAAAAATTGATTCAAGCTTTTTCATGAATCCAAAGATGTATTAATATGTATTCGGACACGCTAAGCTAATATTCATCGGTTGGATTGAGCCATACAGTTCTGTTTTCTTTCTAACCTCAATAAATACGCTTCTCGAATGCAAAAACGAATTCAAATTAAAATTCAACCGATCCTTACCAAATTTGGTACACGGGGATTTTTGGGTCGCTGATCACGAATCTGAGGTTGGATTTGCAAAATTCAAGATGGCAGATGTTTTTTCGCGCCATTTTGAACGCCGAGAAAATTCATCGGTCGATTTTTATTCTTCTACCTGCATCCAGGGCACCTCCACATGGTGACGGTGGGCAACGGTGTTACTCCACTAGCTGGCAGAGTCCCTGGATAACGGCTTAGATGCCGTCATGGCAGGTAGAAGAAAGAGAATTACGATGCAGGGACTCGGAAACCCTGTATCGGCGGTTGGTCAGGGTGGGAAAGCGGGCCCGCAGCCGTCGTCATCCAGCGACCGTAGCTCTCCATGTGTGGGTGACTTGGCTCATGTAGAGTATAATGTTACAAGAAAACGGTCTCACGGTACAAGGACTTTTCATAAGTGCGATAAAAACAGTGATTCATTTTGTTATATTTGCTGGCAACACGTATTGAGTAAAATGGGGTCACCGATAACGGATAAGATTAGGATTATATAAGAATTGTTTTAACATTGAAATACAGCACCAGGATACAGATTGGGTTCCCCACATCATTTGCAGTTCTTGCAAAATAATGTTGTACATCAATAAGAAGGCGATTAAATATTCCAGACCAGCAATATGGAATAGACCATACAGTGAAAATGATTGCTACTTTTGTATGAATGTTGTATCTAGGCATAACCGAAAAAATAAAAGCACTATTACTTATAACGATGTTTCGACAGTAACAAGACCAACTAAACTAATTCCGCCTCCTGAACCACTTGATGCTGATGTTATGGAAACAAATGATTTCACCTTATCAGTTCATGCCGAAAACATTGAGACTGTCGAAAAAGATTCAAACACTGTTACTAATGAATGTTCTAGTGACAACCTATCATATACTAGTGACACAGATAAAGAATTTCTACCATACAACCGTAAACCAGAACCAATACTCGTATCACAGTCAGAACTTAGTGATCTAGTCAGAGATTTAGGCTTATCCAAAGATAGTTCAGAGCATCTTGCTTCCTTTTTATAGAAAAGACATTTACTTAAGCCAGAAGCTACGATTTCTTATTATAGAAACAGAGATGAAGAATTTCGAAAATATTTCACAATGGACGAGGAATTGTCACTTTCATATTGTACCTATGTAAAAGGTCTAATGGATTAATTTCAAAATAACTCATACGATCCTGAAGAATGGAGACTGTTCATTGATTCTTCTAAACGGAGCATTAAGGCAGTTTTGCTGCATAATACCAACGTTTACGCTCCCATTCCGATTGCTCATTCCATAGTTATGGAAGAGCAATATGAAAAAATGAAGCAGCTTTTGATAAAAATAAAATATGCTGATCATAACTGGAAAATTTGTGGAGATCTGAAAATTGTAACAATATTGCTTGGCCAACAGTCAGGGTTTACACTTTATCCCTGTTATAAATGTCTGTGGAATAGCAGAGACAGGGAACGTCATTATAAGAAAAAAATTTGGCCAACAAGAGAATCGTTCACTCCTGGTGAAAATAATGTATTGTTTCCAGCATTGGTAGATCCAGGAAAAGTTCTTATTCCCCCGCTTCACATTAAGCTTGGACTTATGAAGCAATTCACGAGAGCATTAGATACAAATGGCCCCAAATATTTGCATAAAAAATTTCCGAAATTGTCTGAAGCTAAAATTAAGGCAGGCGTATTTGACGGGCCACAAATAAGAAAATTGTTTCAAGATTCATTATTTGTTACTAAAATGAATAAAGTTGAAAAAGCTGCTTGGCTTAGTTTTAAAGAAGTCGCAACAAACTTTTTGGGAAATAATAAAAGTCCTAAGTACAAAGAAATAGTCGAGAAAATGGTAAAAAATTTTCAAACATTAGGTTGCTTAATGAATCTAAAATTACATTTCCTGGACTCCCACATCGATGATTTCCCAGATAATCTTGGTGACTACAGTGAGGAGCAAGGGGAACGTTTTCACCAAGATCTGAAAATCATAGAAAATCGGTATCAAGGACGATGGGATGACCATATGCTAGCGGACTATTGCTGGTCGCTAAAAAGAGAAACAAGTCCTCAAAAGCGTTTGGGCAGAAAGCCTTTGAATAGGTCATTCGCGGAAAAAAGAACAAGATACAGCCAAAAAAAGGAAAATTAGGCGCGGGTCTAACCTTCGCAATTCTAGGGCTTAAGGGTCTACTATTTGAGAGTATATGGTTTAAAAGTCGTGGTTTTGAGTTTATTGGGTCTCATTTTTAAAGTTACAGGATTATTGAGGTCTATTTTTTGAGGTTACAGGGTGTGGGAGTCTAAGGTTTCAGGGTTTAGGGTTTAAGAGTATCAGGTCTGAGGATTCCCCAACTGTATACCAAATTTGGTAGGAATCGGTTGGTTTTCAAAAAATTTTGTCCGCCATCTTGGATCTGCCATTTTGAATTTTGCAAATCCGACCTCAGATTCATGATCAGCAACTCAAAAAACCCCCGTGTACCAATTTGGTAAGAATCGGCTGAATTTTAATTTGAATTCGTTTTTTGCATTCGAGAAGCACTATATCTGTCTGATTTATTGAGGTTAGAAAGAAAACAGAACTGTATGGCTTAATCCAACCGATGAATATTAGCTTAGCGTGTCCGAATACATATTAATACATCTTTGGATTCATGATAAAGCTTCAATCAATTTTTTAGGAGTATATTTTTCTTAATTTTTACTAATTTTTATCTATTTTTTGAGGTTAGAAAAAAATTGAGATGTGATGGCGATATTCTGACGTCAGATTCGTGATCAGCGGGCAAAAATACTACGGATCTGATATATCGCATCAAAAGTATACCCCACTTTTTTTTTGTGGGGCTGTGTAATCTTAGAATACGGGAATTTGTAGTTGTGACTCACGATAAACTGCTCTAAGGTGTTGATTTTCACGAAATTCACAAAAGTGTCAATATCTCGAAATCTAACAATTTTTCACTAAGGTAATATTTACATATTTCGATAAGTTATGAGCTGGCCTATTAGCCCTCGAAGGGAATACGTTGGTTTTTGGAACACCCTGAATATATTTTAAACTTTTTTAAAAATATTTAATATTTCAGGTAAAGATAAATAATCATTAGTTAAAATAATGATATTAACGTCTGTCGATAACAAGATAATATTATTAAACACACTTCTGTGCTGATGACCTTCATCAGAAAAATTTAATCATATTATGAACAAACAGCACTAAACAATCAATGACGTATACAATGGTTCATCAATATAATTACGGTTATTAAACAAATTCACGATTACATCTACTAATTACAGAAAATTATAGACAATATGGTTTTATATGCACAAAATCAAATGTAAATTAACATATATGAATGAATGACTTTTAACGGGTACTACTAGTACTGAAACAATAGCATTTATAGGTTAAGTTCGATGTTATAATTAGGTGTTTTCTAAAATGAATTGATGAATCTTATCAGTTTTGTTTAAAAGAAAAAGTACTTACCTGTACCTTGTTCATAATTAAAAGAATTGTCATATTCATTCTGGATAAGATTATAGGAACAACTTGGAGATAAAATATTCGACATGTATAATTGTTATTTATTCTATTACGCAGATCGACTTTTGCTTAAACAGTTCCATGGAGAGAGAGTAGCAGGTTCGTATTTAACAATTCTAATTGAGATTAAATCTTCTCGCATGACTAATTCGTTAAATAATATTGTGCAATAAACAATGTCATTTCATGTGAATCGTGGTATTATATTGAGCTAAAGAATATGTACAAAAAAAAAAAATTCAGAAACTGGTTTATTTCAAAGGGGCATATACAAACAGCGTTGCCAGATGTTCCGATTTGCGCGGTACGTCCCGATTTTCAGGGGTCTGTGGACACGTCTCGATTCACCCTTGATCGGGACGCCGAATGTCCCGATTTTGTGTCAATCGGTAATTATAAAAGCTTCGAATTTCGCGCGTATTGTTTTGTGACTGCGAATAGCCCTTCAAAATGGCACAGTTTATAGCGTTGCTACAGATGCTTCTACTCACGGCACAATAAAAATGTTTCCATTGTTGGTAAGATTTTATAGTCCAAAGACGAGTTTATAAAAGTGCATGGTTGAATTTACGAAGACGCAGATTAAACTGGATTAGCCATCTATAGAAATTTAGTAACACGACTCAAGGAACGCCATTTCAATCCCAATCTCAAAGGCCCATATCAACCGTCCATTTGCGAACACAGACCTCCCTCATTTCATCCCATTGGGCTCTATTTTGCGCTTCTCTGATCCAGTTTAGCCCGGCAGTCAACTTTAGATCATTTGTCCAACGTGTTGGTGGAAGTCCCCTCTTTCTCTTCCTGGTATACGATCTTCAATGAAGGATGATGTTGTTCCATCTTGAGTCGGTGCATCTTGCGATATGTCCTGCATAATTCCACTTTAAAGTGGTGATTGTTTCAACAGCATATGTCATTCCTGTTTTTCGTCTAATCCATTCATTGGTCCTCCTGTCTTTCAAAGATATGCTAATCATTTGCCTCTCCATAGCTCTTTGCGTAACGGCTATTCTTTTTAGGGTTTGCTTTGTCCAAGTCCAAGTCTGGCATCCGTACGTAAGCACTGGAAGAATGCATTGATCGAATACTTTCGATCTAAGCTTTAAGGCAATGTTCTTATTTTTAAATCGTAACATCTTTGTTCATGCCCGGAACAGATGCAAGGGAATTATCGACGAAACCAAGGAGGCACACAATCAACGAATTAGAAACAAACTTCTCGCTTGTCCCAACAATTCCAGGTCCTTTTGGGCAGTCGCTAAGGCAGTTAGTCAAAATTTTACCAAATCCACCATACCACCACTCACACGGCCAGATAATTCCATTGCAACCACACCTGTTGAGAGAGCGAACTTGTTGGCTGAACTCTTTGCTTCACATTCTACTGTCGATTTCCAAGGAAAAACACCACCTATTATTCCCATATTGCAGTCAAGGATGCCCGATGTTGTCTTCAGACAGCGCTTCATAAAGCGTATTTTAATGAAGCTAGACACCGGGAAGGCTTCTGGCGCTGACGGAATACCTGCCATAGTTCT
The DNA here is from genome assembly GCA_019049505.1 of Pachyrhynchus sulphureomaculatus. Classification (NCBI taxonomy): domain Eukaryota; kingdom Metazoa; phylum Arthropoda; class Insecta; order Coleoptera; family Curculionidae; genus Pachyrhynchus; species Pachyrhynchus sulphureomaculatus. The sequence goes on along the minus strand of CM032453.1, from coordinate 170,123,179 downwards.
CAAAAACTGTGCAAGGGAACTAACACCAGTTTTCTGTAGACTTTTTAACCTATCCTACAGAAAGGGAATATTTCCGTCCTGCTGAAAATGTGTCACGGTTCAGCCGATACCTAAAAAAGGTAAGAAGACCTTGCCAAATAACTACCGACCAGTTGCACTGCTTTCAATAATATCGAAAGTCATGGAAAAGGTTATCAATGAGCATCTTCTAAAATATCTTGAACGATTCAATATTATTAGCGATCACCAATATGGTTTTCGTAAACATAGATCAACAGGAGATCTTCTGACTTATGTAACACATGTTTGGAACAACGCAATTGAACACTTTGGAGAATCTCGAGCGGTTGCTCTTGACATATCCAAGGCATTCGACCGTGTTTGGCACGATGGACTGTTGGCTAAGTTACGCTCTTATGGTATGTCTGAAAGGTTCTGTTTGTGGCTCTCATGTTTCCTCAGAGAGCGTTCTTTACGAGTGGCGGTCGGATTTCTTTCTAACACCCTCACTATCAACGCCGGTGTGCCCCAGGGCTCCATACTGTCTCCTACTCTCTTTCTCATTTACATTAACGATCTGCTGGAAAAGACCGGGAATCCAATATATAGCTTTGTAGATGACAGTACGCTTGTCTCTTCATTCACCTTGAACGCTCGGACATCGGCTGCTCAGGCGAATATCCGCAGACAGCAGGAGGTCGTTCAACTTAACAAAGACCTGGAAGAAATTCTATCTTGGGGTGACAGTAACCAAGTGGAATTTAACGCTACAAAAACCCAAGCGGCAGTTTTTTCTAAAAAAGTTAACGTTGCTGAACCCGACATAGTTATGTCGGGGCACTCCATTCCCTTAACATCGTCGCTCAATTTGTTGGGCGTTAGTTTGGGAGCAAATATGTCTTGGCATGAACATGTTGCAGGCATAGCAAGGAGAGCTTCTCAAAAGTTGGGAATATTATTTAGACCAGAAAGCTTTACACCCCACAGCAACTGTTAATTCTTTACAAAGCCCAAATTCGACCAACTATGGAATACTGCTCCCACGTTTCGGGCTCCGCTCCCAAACATACACTGCATTTGTTGGATTCTGTTCAGAGAAGAGCGGTCCGTCTGATTGGGGACCCGGAATTGACCGGCGGCCTTGATTCGCTGGAACATCGGAGAACGGTTGGCGACTTGAGTCTGTTCTACAAGTATTTTCATGGAAAGTGTTCGAAGTATGTAGCCCGCTTAATTCCTCCCAAAGCGATGCATGTTAGAAATACACGACGCGCTGGTGCTTCGCATCCGTATCAGGTTCAGCTTGTTACTCCGCGTACAACGCTTTTCAAGCAATCTTTTATATGGAAAACGTCATCCCTTTGGAATAATTTGCCCAGCGCTGTGTTTCCCACCGAGTACAATTTACAGCGATTCAAGAACAACGTGAATCGCTTTTTCCGCACTCGTGCCGCTCCTGGAGCGCTTTAGGGACTTCTCTGCAGAACGTGAGCTAGACCCATAAAAAAAAAAAAAGTATATGTGATAATTTTCCGAATGCAAACCATGCAGGCCTTCTCCTTCTATATATTCTATTTGTTTGGTTTTCTTTTTCTTCAGCGTAAACATGATTATTATGCATATTTGTTATACCACGTCGAGTGAAGCGTGCTCCGTCTGTAAACAGTATTTTAGTATGAAAAGGCAGAACACTCGCTTTGCGTGCTCGAATAATTTGTGAAAAATGCAAACGGGATCCAAGATCTGTAGGTAAGAGTTCCTGGACGGACTGTATATTAAGGGGTGAATAATTTGTTGTCTAATGATCTGGTTAATCGTACCTTTTGATATTCCAGTTTGACGTTCAATTAAACGAGTACTGACTCCATGATTATCGTGTACAATTTCAAGGATTTCCTCTTTAACATCGGGTGCTCTAGCTTGTGAAGGCCACCCAGCATTATTCCTAATCAGCTTAACACTTTCATCAAGTGAATCTGAATACGAATTATCCCACAGTTCAGAATCTGATTCTGATGAAGATGAAGAAGTCGGACAGATACAACAGCCACCAACTGTCAACTTAGAAGGTACCAACGTTGCTCAAACTACTCCGCCTACGCCTACGCCAATTACGGGCTGGGCAAATGATTGTAAAAGTCCGAACGATATAAAAACTTTTGAATTTACGAAGAGGCAGGAATTGTCAGTACCAAAACCGGGGAACAGCCCTATAAATTATTTCTTTTTATTGTTCGACGAGGATTTTATGAATTTCATTATTCAAGAAACAAACAAAAATGCAGTTAGCGTTTTATGTGAGAGTTCGTCGGAAAAATCTCGCATTAGTGCATGGAAAGATGTAACCGTTGATGAAATGAAAATATTTCTTGGACTTTTGTTCACTATGGGAATGGTCCCACTGTCCAGATTGCAAGATTACTGGAAAACTAACGATAGAGTGTTCAATTTTCCTGTGTTTCGAGAACAAATGAGTAGGAATCGTTTTCTATTGATTTTGCGATGTTTACATTTTTATTCAGAAGATGAGCTTACGGAACCTAACAGAGATGTTCTGAAACGGATTAGACATGTAATTGATTATTTCAATAATAAAATGAAACACATTTATTATCCAGGGAAGCAGCTTGCCATAGATGAAAGCATGGTGTTGTGGCGAGGACGGTTGGGGTTCCGCCAGTACATAAAAAACAAGCGTCACAAATATGGGATCAAACTCTATATGTTGACGGAGCCGAATGGAACCGTTTTGAGGTTCCGTGTCTATACAGGAGCTAATGATGCAGATCTACATGGTACAGGGCATGCATCCAAGGTAGTTTTGACACTTATGGAGGAATTACTCGATAATGGCCATTCTTTGTATATGGACAATTTTTATAACAGCTTTGCCTTGTCAAAACAACTTCTTGACAGAAAAACATATTCCACGGGTACCCTAAAATCCAATCTAAAAGAAAATCCATTAGAATTGGTAAAAAAAAAAGATTAAGGTGGGAGAAAATGTATCCGCATTCAAAGATGGCGTTCATATAGGAAAATGGAAAGACAAGAGGGAAGTGACGTATATCACAACAGAGTACGACAATACAATACAAATAACCACTAATAGAAGGGGAGTTGAAAAACAAAAACCGCTGGCAATTATTGAGTACAATAAATATATGTCAGGCATTGACCACCAAGATCAACTTCTTTCGTATTATCCTTGCGAACGCAAAACAATAAGGTGGTATAAAAAGTTATTTATACATGTAGTGCAATTGCTTGCGCAGAATGCTTTTAAATTCTACAATGCCGATTATGGAAATAGAAAAATGACACTGTACGATTTTCGGATTTCTATTATAAATGCTCTTCTTCCAGTCAGACCAGGAGTTGCAATTGTCCCCAGACGTGTAGAATCAAAACATTCTATTACGAAGATACCTGAACAAACTCGTGACAAAGAAAACACACTCTCAGGGTAAAAAGAAAACAGTGTCGTCAGTGCACTAAAGAAGGTAAAGGAAGAAAACAAACTGTATTCCAGTGTAATGACTGTAATGAAAAACCGGGTTGTGTGTGGAGTGTTTCGACAAATATCACGATTCCTTGTAGTTCATAAATACTTTTATATTTTATTCTATGCTTATTATTTGGTTTTCTTTCGTTATCGTTCTTTTATTTGATATATTTTATAATAGTACTATTTTGTTGTGGTACCTGAAATGAATTTATTTTTTCATGTTTTCAAAGTTATTCCATACAGAATAGCTAAAATTTTTATTTTTACTGTTTCTTATGCTTTAGATAATAAATAATGAGGTTGCAATAATCTGTTTTAGTAAAAAATCCGATCGGAGTCGCCGGCACACAGTAACCGTTTCACAAAAAAATGCTCGTCAATGCCACCGACTCCGATCGGAGTTGTTTTTGTTTTTTTTTGTTATACTAATTTTTTATGCTTCCAAAAAACATTTAATACTGAATTAAGGGTTTTCGACCGTAGTTTCATAATTATGTGCGAAAAGCTTAATTTGGCTCCTCGGGATGACGCACTACTCACAAAGCGGCAGCGAAAGTGTTAAATTGTCCAATTTCTCAAAGTCGCCTCTCAATACTGATGGTTAGGAGTCCGATGATGCGGAAATCTTTCGCAAAACCAAACACTAAAATCATATCAGTTTGCTCACCAAAAGTGTACTCCATAATAATCTAGATTTATAACACTGTTGAGTGATCAATTCTCGTTAATATTGGTAAAATTGGTTTGATATATGTCAAAAATTACTTTCTGTCAGTATTACTACAAGCCAGTTAAGTCATAGAACATATCTTACATCATTGTCAGAGTGATTTTTGGCGTTGCCAAGTACCTGTACAATGTGGAGAAACGTGTGTAGGTACGCATTTGCGAATTTGACAATGTAATTAAAAAATGTAGACAAACATCCCATTATCTCAGAAACTGTTGCTAGTAGCAACAATTACCAAGATAGCTTTTTTAGACAGGAGAAGGCGGAGATGGTTTCGATTCCTCATCTCAGAAAACCCCTTAGCACTGAATCTTCTACAAATAGTACAATTATTAAGAATGCGACTTAAGAAAAACTAAAATAAAAGTATAACTTTAACACCCTGTATCTCAAAAATTACGAATTTTTCGGCTAAGGTAAGTTGGGTTAAATAATTATATTTTCATCCCAGAAATCCACAGTAACTCTATATACACGGAATACTGGGATACCCTGTATATGTTAAAATACACAGATTATACGTGTCCGACTATATATATATATATATATATATATATATATATATATATATATATATATATATATATATATATATATAATCTTTTGAGACTATGTCTTGTTTGTTCTGGTTTATTGAGTTTCTTGTGATGTGGAAGTCCAGCTTTTGTGCCATCTTTTAGGTGGTCGACCAGGGAGTTCTTTGTGTGTTTGGTCTTTCGTCTTTGGCCCATTTTGCCCAGCTATCGCCCTGTATTCTATTAACACAACCCCTCCATTGTCGACGTCTTCCTCTTATGAACCTTACTATATCTTGTACTTTGAGTCCCTCTCTTATTACTGAGCTTCTTATTTGATCTCTTAAGGTTACTCCTTTAATAGCTCTTAATACTTTCATATCTGTTGTTCTTTGTAAGGATTTTGTTTTCGACGTTTCTGCCCGGGTCTCTGCTGCATACGTTAGTACTGGTCTTACGATGGTTTTGTAAATACGAACTTTGCTTTCTTTTGACATATGCTTATTCTTCCAGATGAGTTTGTTTGCTTGTGCTCGAACTTCTTGGTGTAGATTTTTGTAGCTCGATATTTCGCTCGCAAGTATTTGCAACGCATATTGTATATATACATATATATATATATATATATATATATATATATATATATATATATATATATATATATGCATATATATATATATATATATATATATATATATATATATACATATATATATATATATATATATATATATATATATATATATATATATATATATATATATATATATATATATGTATATATATATATATATATATATATATATATATATATATATATATATAATGCATATATATATATATATATATATATATATATATATATATATATATATATATATGTATATATACAATATGCGTTGCAAATACTTGCGAGCGAAATATCGAGCTACAAAAATCTACACCAAGAAGTTCGAGCACAAGCAAACAAACTCATCTGGAAGAATAAGCATATGTCAAAAGAAAGCAAAGTTCGTATTTACAAAACCATCGTAAGACCAGTACTAACGTATGCAGCAGAGACCCGGGCAGAAACGTCGAAAACAAAATCCTTACAAAGAACAACAGATATGAAAGTATTAAGAGCTATTAAAGGAGTAACCTTAAGAGATCAAATAAGAAGCTCAGTAATAAGAGAGGGACTCAAAGTACAAGATATAGTAAGGTTCATAAGAGGAAGACGTCGACAATGGAGGGGTTGTGTTAATAGAATACAGGGCGATAGCTGGGCAAAATGTAGAGAGACATTGTATTTTATATATATTATATATATATATATATATATATATATATATATATATATATATATATATATATATACATATATATATATATATATATATATATATATATATATATATGTATATATATATATATATATATATATATATATATATATATATATAATATATAAAAATACAATGTCTCTCTGTCTGTTTGTCTGTCCGTTAGTGCGCTTATCACTGGAGATCCACTTATCCGATTTACGTACTTTTTTTTTTTAAAACATACAAATGTTCTCTGGCCAGGTTATAGGCTATATTTTATTACGATAGGTAGCATAAGGAATGAGCAGTGAAGTAAAATAGTGAATGAAGCCGGAAAAAAATTTGCCCCTAGCGCATTCCCTTGCAATACACACCCTAAACCATTAATTATGGAACAATATTATGTAGAAGAGAATATCTATAATCTATAATCTACAATATATATATATATATATATATATATATATATATATATATATATAAAATGTAATGTCTCTTTGTCTGTCTGTCCATTAGTGCGTTTATCACGCGAAAAGCACTTATCCGATT
>CM032453.1:170106570-170111570 GCA_019049505.1 Pachyrhynchus sulphureomaculatus | reverse complement strand
TGCAACCACTCTCTTTGCATTATCATTAAGATTAACATCTTTAAGTTTAGCCCCAAGGCTTTCACATACCGAGCAGACATCAACCTGTGGTCTTCCAAACCTGAGATTGTAGTTTTCATTATAATATTTTAGATAGAATTCGTATTTAACCAAATTTTCTAGCTGTGGATTTTTATCTATAAACAGATTGTACATTTTCTTCACATTTAAAGATGCATCCAAATAATGAATGGTTTTTGAGGAGTGATGGGAAACTTTAACCGGGAATGACTCAATGTGTTCTTTTATTTTCACAATCCATTCTTCGCATATTGCACGAGGTCTGTTGTTGTGCCGGCCTCTTAAATCCTTTGGTGATTTTGTAGCTAGAAGTAAGGTGTTTAAACGCTGAACTTGCCAATGAGATATGGCATGAAGACTGATAAATGCCTGTTTACATACGGAAATTCGATTTGATTGTTTCATAACAAAGTACAAAAAATTTGATTTTCTTTGTTGTTTAGGTCTTACGCCTCTTATCCGATGTCTTTCAATAGGCTTTGCTTCAATAAGCCCCTGCAAATACGTATCTTGTTCATTTTTTGGCTTACCGTCGTATAATTTTGATATTATTTCTGTTTTCTCTTCATCAGTAAACTGCTGCATGCACTTTTTTTTACACCTTAAAAATGTATTCATTAGTTAAAATTAATTAATTAAAAAAAAAAAATGTAAACTTACATGCATGTAGGTCCGACAGTTTTCGCTTCAATATGTTTTCCGTTTTTTACCAACATATTCCTGACCGTGCAAACGTGCTATTTTTCTTTGGTTATGTTTCCAACTAACAATATTCCTTTTTCTTTTTTTGTTGCCATTGCTAGTAACCACATCTTCTCTGTCACAGGATGACATATTTTATTTAAACAAATTTAAAAACACACGATAATTAAGCTATTTTAATTAATAAAACCCACACGAAGTCAACTCACGGACATGTACGGTTTTTCCAGTCATCACCGAACGGCAGCCTACTGTAGAGCGTTAACGTTTAAGTATATCGTACGGTTTTTTATGCTCAGTTGATAGGGGGATATATTTAAAACAAAATGGCTATCTCAGTTTAAAATGTCAAATTTTGGACTTGTACGGTTGTCGAACTCACCGATTCATATATATATATATATATATATATATATATATATATATATATATATATATATATATATATATATATATATACATATATATATATATATATATATATATATATATATATATATATATATATATATATATATATATATATATTGGGATCAATATTAGGACCTCTCTTATACATTATATATACGAATGAACTCAGTAGAATATCCGGAGAACATACTATACTTTACGCAGATGACACTACATTGTTCTTTAGTGAGGAGAGTCCGCACGCAATGCTGACCAGTGTGCAAGGAGCGTGCGAAGCTCTTGATGGATACTTTTCGGCTCATGACTTATTAATAAACGCTCAAAAAACACAATGCCTATTTTTCGGCAATAGAATAGAAAACATTTTATCTTTTACATATCGAAATATTAATATTCAATCGTCCGAACGTGTTTCCTTCTTGGGGGTGGAAATAGATCAGAGACTGGACTGGAGAGCGCATATTGAGAATGTTGCGTTGAATGTTTCAAGGTATTGCTGTGCTTTGAGAATTATTTCTGAAAATGTTGGAGTCGATGCTGCTCTGTCAGCTTATCATGTACAGTCAAGAATAAGATACGCACTTATCCTTTGAAGTAATTCACCGGAATTTGAAAGAGTTGTAATTCTTCAGAAAAAATGTATTAGAGGTATATTTGGAATGACGCCGCGTGACAGCTATAGGAATGTGTTTAGAGACAGAAAGATCTTAACCATTATTTCTATGTATATCTTGGACAGTTTTATGTTTGTTCACACCAACAACGATATTTTTGAGACTTACATGAACAATCACAGGTATGCCACTAGACATAAATTGAATCTGCTTCCCGAAAAGTGTAATTACAGCTACATACAGAAAAATGTTTAATTATGTCATATTAAAGATATATAATAGTTTCCCAGAGAGTGTACCTGCGTTATGTAAAACGGAAGTAAAGAGACTTTTAACCAAATATCTGCTTCAAGGAGCTTATTACTCATTAAATGAATTTTTCTTAAGTCCAGTTGAAATTAGCACAGGGATTTGATGACTCTGTCAGCAAAGATGGTTTCTTGTCTATTCCGTTGTGCCTCTTATTTCATTGTGTCTGTGTTACTGTATTGTAATTTTGCTTTTAAAGTGTTTTTACTTATTTACTATTTTTTCCTTTTCTTTTATTTAATTATAGGTTATTGTAAACTTAGTTAACATTGTTTAATGCCTATTGGCTTATAAGTGTAACTTATTGTTACATGAAAACAAATAAATTATTATCTATGTATCTATCTATCTATCTATCTATCTATCTATCTATCTATCTATATATATATATATATATATATATATATATATATATATATATATATATAATACATATATATAAAGTTTCGCGTCAACGGAGCCACCCCAATACCTAAAAATAGAATTGACGAAAAAAAAATTCAAGAGTGTCAATTTTTTCGTTGAAATGTAAGCTTTCAAATACAACTAGGCCCTTTTGAAAAAACAAGATGGCGGCTAGAAACAAAAAAATCATGATTTCTAAGCGGAGTTAACTGAACTTCAAAACTGAGACAAAATACAATATTGACGTAATAGTTAGAGTAACCAACATAATTTTATGTAATACCAACATGGCGGATCCAATATGGCGCTTAAAATCGAAAATCAGACGAAAAATGAGCAATTATGGAGATTTCGCAGTGAGATAGCACTTTTTCTGACCGGAGTAATTTTTGGTTTTAGGCGCCATATTGGATCCGCCATGGTATTACATAAAATTATGTTGGTTACTCTAACTATTACATCAATATTGCATTTTTGTCTCAGTTTTGAAGTTCAGTTAACTCCGCTTAGAAATCACGATTTTTTTGTTTTTAGCCGCGATATTGAGCCTCCATCTCGTTTTTTTCAAAAGGGCCAACCAAGTTGCATTTGAAAGTTTACATTTCAGTGAAGGAATTGACACCCTTGAATTTTTTTTTCGTTGATTCTATGGGTATTGGGGTATATATATATATATATATATATATATATATATATATATATATATATATATATATATATATATATATATATATATATATATATATATATATATATATATATATATATATAAAGGGTGTTTTTTATAGAGGTATAAAACTTTAAGTTGGCAACACTTTTTTAACTGGCGGCCATTTTGTCAGCTGTCAAGTGATTTATGTTTAGTTTGGTTTGGCATTTCAACATGAATAGACTGACGCCTGAACAACGCTTCCAAATTGTGTAAATTTATTTTGAAAATCATGGTTCTGTTCGAAATACGTATCGCGTACTACGTCCATTTTACGGTCAACATAATCGTCCATCAGAGCAATTAATTCGATTAACCATGGAACGTTTTCACACCACGTTTACTCTAAAGGATAATACGCATCCACAGAGACGTCGTACAGTGCGTACAGAAGAAGTCATTGCTGCTGTAGAGCGTAGCGTAGAGGAAGACCCGAATCAGTCTATCCGCCATCGTGCACAGGAATTGGATATGTGTCCATCCACTTTATGGAAGATTTTGCGGAAAGATCTTGGTTTGCGTGCTTACAAAATCCAACTCGTGCAACAATTGAAGCCACACGATCACCTAGCAAGGCGTAGATTCGGTGAATGGGCCCAAAACAAGATTGCCGTTGATCCCGATTTTCATAAGCGAATTTTGTTTAGCGATGAAACTCACTTTTGTTTAAATGGATACGTCAATAAACAAAACTGCCGTATTTGGAGTGATGATAATCCTCAAGTGTATGTTGAGACACCATTACATCCAGAAAAAATGACTGTTTGGTGTGCTTTATGGGCTGGTGGAATCATTGGTCCGTACTTCTTTAAAAACGATGCTGGTCAGAACGTTACAGTCAATACTGACTTTTTCGTTCATCAATTGAACAGCCATGATGTGCAGGAGCTGTGGTTTCAACAAGACGGCGCAACATGTCACACAGCTCGTGCCACAATTGATTTATTGAAGGAAACGTTTGGTAACCGCATAGTTTCACGTTTCGGACCCCTGAATTGGCCTCCAAGATCGTGCGATTTAACGCCGCTAGACTATTTTCTGTGGAGATATGTGAAGTCGCTAGTCTACGCCGATAAGCCCGAAACGATTGACCACTTGGAGGACAACATTCGCCGCGTTATTGCCGATATACGGCCACAAATGTTGGAAAAAGTCATCGAAAATTGGACCTCCAGATTAGACTACGTCCTAGCCAGCCGTGGCGGTCATATGCCAGAAGTCATATTTAAAATTATAATGCCAGAAGATTATCTTTCGAATAAAGTAAATTTCATGTCAATTTAAAAAATTCATCTTTGTTTTATTCCATTTCAAAGTTCTATACCTCTATAAAAAAACACCCTATATATATATATATATATATATATATATATATATATATATATAAAGAGAGAGAGAGAGTGAAAGATTTAAATATATATTGTTTCATAACTTGTATCTCCAAAGGGAATTTTGGGTAAATATTTCGACTAATTTTCTAGTCTGTAGTCATTTTCCATATCTCTTGTTTTTGTAAAAAAAGATAAAATTAATAATGAAACGAAAGGCAAATAAAAAAACACTAGATAATAATAGTACTACGTAGGTAGTTCTCCCATATGTTCCTGTATATCTTTTGTTTTATTACTCAATAATAATGAACATATATACATTACAGGCAGTGGTGTAGCCAGGTTTAAAAGATGTGGAGGCTTATGGATAGAAGGGGCGTTTCTTTAGGGGGAAAAAACACTAAAGGCAGATTTACTTATAGAGGAGGGGTGTTAATCAACAAATCTGGGAGCAAAATT
>CM032453.1:170094070-170101570 GCA_019049505.1 Pachyrhynchus sulphureomaculatus | reverse complement strand
CAGAGAATACAGAGAGTTATATAGGAAATTTTGGCCTTGGAGAGAGGAACAACAGAGGGCATATGCTGATGACATTTCTGGAAAGGGAGAAACTCTATAATATGAACACTTTTTTTCAGAAAAAGGAGAAGAGGAAATGGACATGGATTAGTCCTGATGGTGAGACAAGAAATGAAATTGATTATGCATTAACAACACATAAGAATATAGTAACAGACGTGAAGGTCCTAAATAGATTTACAACGGGTAGTGATCATAGGCTGGTCAGAGCAAAGATATTTTTTAACAAAAGACTCGAACGAAAATGTTTACACAACAAGAAAACAAATAAAAACAGACAGACAAAAACTAAAAGAAAACGTAGAACAATACCAAAAACAGATTACAGCCAACCTTAATAATAACACATTAACTACAGAAGCAAGTATAGACGAAAGAAACAGAAAAATAATTGAAACACTCAAGACCACTGCAGAAAAAATAGCTCCGCAACCTACTAGGCGAAAGAATAACAAGCTCAGTGAAGAAACAAAAAGAATGTTGGAACAACGAAGACAACTTATAAACGAAGGAAAGAGATTAACTATCGAATATGCAGAATTGAATAAGACAGTACGAAAAGCGACTAAAGAAGACATAAACAAATACAAAGAAAACATGGTTAAAGATCTTATAGAGAAAAACAAAGGATTAAAAGTTTTTAGAAGAGCAAACGCCTGTAAAAGTGAGATAATTAAATTGAAGGACCAAGAAGGAAACATAATCATTGACAAGAAAAATATGCAGAACAGAATTACAACTTTCTATCAAGACCTCTACAGTTCAAAAGTCCAAAATGTCGTAGTTGAAATGGACAATTCATCAACAGACAAAAGAGTAATTAATGTCAACTTAGAAGAAATTCCTGACATAGGAATGGATGAAGTTAAAAAAGCCTTACAACAGACGAAAAGTGGAAGAGCGGCTGGAGAGGATGATATTATGCCTGAAATGCTAAAATGAGGAGGTGAAACCCTGATGAATGAATGAAAAGATCTTTTTAATGAATGCCTCAAATGTGGAAATATACCAGAAGAGTGGGAAAACGCCATAGTCATTTTAATATACAAAAAAGGTGACCCCGAAAACCTAGAAAACTACCGGCCAATTAGTTTACTTTCCCAAGTTTACAAGCTGTTTTCACGAATCATAACAAACAGACTGGAACACAAAATGGAATTATACCAACCGATAGAACAGGCTGGATTCAGATCAAGCTTCAGTACGATTGAGCACTTGCACACATTGAGAATACTAATCGAGAAGGCCACCGAATATAATATACCAATGTGGCTCACATTTGTAGATTTTCGCAAGGCTTTCAACACAGTGGAAAAATGGGCGCTTATAAGAGCTCGTATAGACCACAGATACAGCGAACTGATAGCCAGAATATATGAACGAGCAACACTCAAAGTTATGGTAAACCAAGAACTGACAAACAAGGTCCCAGTGAACAGAGGAGTAAGGCAGGGCGATGTAATATCGCCTAAGTTATTTACAATGATCTTAGAAGATGTATTTAAAGAACTGAATTGGGACGAAAATGGCCTTCTGATAGCTGGCGATCGGCTAAACAACCAGAGATTAGCAGATGACATTGTAATTATAGCAAACAATAAGAATGAAATGATCCAGATGATCACAGATCTCCACCACCAAGCAAGAAAAGTGGGACTTGACAGAAATTTCTCCAAAACAAAGTACATGAGTAACGAAGACACCAATGATGAAAATATAGTGATTGAACATTCAACAATAGAAAAAGTAAACACGTACATCTATCTGGGCCAAATAATAACGATAGGAAAGGAAAACCAGCAGCTTGAAATAGAAAGAAGGATACGTATGGGAGGGGCAGCATATGGAAAATTGAAATATGTACTGAATATGAATATTCCTCAAAGATCAAAAACCCAAATTAATAATCAATGTATCTTACCAGCTACAACGTATGGAGCCGAGACATGGGTTTTAACTAAAAGAACAACAGAAAAACTACAAGTTCACCAACGAGCAATGGAAAGGAAGATGTTGGGTGTTACTTTGAAGGCCAAGAAAACTAATAAATGGACTAGACAACAAACAAAGGTGGATGATATCACCAAACGGATAACATCTCTGAAATGAAGCTGGGCCGGCCATGTAGCGAGAACAACGTATAAGTGGACTGTCAAGATCACGAGGTGGAGACCATGGGGTGAAAAGCGAAGCATAGGAAGACCCCAACAGAGATGGAGCGACGATCTGAAGAGAATCGGAGGGCTTAACTGGTATCAACAAGCACGACATAGAGAAAAATGGAAAGATTTGAGAGAGGCCTATACCCGACAGTGGGTAGAGAGCGGCTGAAGGAAGAAGAAGAAAAAGAACTATGATATTTTAGCGTAAGTGTATTAAAAATAAGGGTAAAAATTGAAAAATTCAAAATAAATCGAAAACTATTAGAAATAGGTATATGACATACTGTAAATGTAAAAAATAATAATATACAGGGTGTGCCATTTAAAAAATTTGAGATTTTTCAATTTAAAATAACTCAAATTTCTTTACATATATTTTTTTCTTCGTCTCTATAGAACGCTTGTATCAATTATGAGTATTCCACCTTCAGAAACAATGGCGCTACTGGCAAATTTTTACAAAACTGAAAACTAGTATTTTTAAAAAAAAACTGAAATATTACAAAAACTACTAGGTTTAGGTATATAACATTATTAATAAAAAAGTTATAAAATTTTACGCTGAACTTAAAAATAAATTAGAAAATAGGATGTTCCATTTAAAAAGACATATATAACCTGTATACTCAAAAATAATTTTAAACTGTGCTCCTTAACATTCCCTAAAACTGTATTGTATTGTCGTATTTAATATTTTTTCGTCATTCATGAAACAAATGAGATAATGAACTTTACTCTATTGTTGACTCACCTTGTACATATTGATCGAATACTCTGACTTTTATTGTATTTGGGATGTCTAATTTAAATGTAGACTGTAACCTTCCGAACGCAGACCAAGCTAACGAGATTCTTCTATTCAAGTCAACCTTTAAATTGTTTTTTAAAATTTCGATTTTTTGTCCTAAATACGAGGCTGGTTTGAAAAGTCCGTGCAAAGTCCGAGAGATGGCACCACCGGCGCGTATCGAGGTTATGTTTAGTTAGTAGCATCTCTTGAATGAACGCACACCAAGTTTCAGCCATTTTGGTCTATTTCTTTGTGTTTGGCATTCGTGTGAATCAAGGAAGTCGAGTGATTTTCAAGAAATGGACGAAAAAGAATTTCGTGTGTGGTGATTAAACATTACTTTATGAAAGGCAAAACGCCTCAGGAGACTAAAGAGAAGCTTGATAAACATTATGGTGACTCTGCACCTTCGATTAGAACAGTTTATAAGTGGTTTCAAAATTTTCGGACTGGCCATATGGGCACAAGTGACGCTGAACGTTCTGGACGGCCTGTGGAGGTTACGACTCCAGAAATCATTGATCAAATCCATGATATGGTGATGGATGACAGAAGAGTTAAGGTGCGTGAGATTGCTAGTGCTGTGGGCATCTCGACTGAACGGGTACATAATATTTTGCATAAACATTTGAACATGAGAAAGCTATCCGCAAGATGGGTGCCGCGATTGCTCACGCTTGACCAAAAACGGAATCGTGTGAAGTGTTGCAAGGATGGTTTGCAGCTGTTCCAGAAGAATCCGGAGGACTTTAAGCGTCGTTTCGTCACTGTGGATGAAACATGGATACATTACTATACTCCTGAGACCAAACAACAATCTAAACAATGGGTTACCAAGGGGGAATCTGCACCAAAAAAGGCGAAGACCGTTCCTTCGGCCGGAAAGGTTATGGCGACTGTCTTTTGGGATTCGCAAGGGATAATCCTCATCGACTATCTGGAAAAGGGTAAAACTATTACAGGTGAATATTATTCATCGTTATTAGACCGTTTGAAAACCGAGCTGCAAGAAAAATGCCCGCGATTGGCCCACAAGAAAGTCCTTTTCCATCACGACAACGCACCAGCACACACCTCAGCAGTTGTGGTCGCAAAATTAATGGAAATAGGATTCCAACTCGTTTCACATCCCCCCTATTCTCCAGACTTGGCTCCCTCGGACTACTATTTGTTCTCCAATTTGAAGAAATGGCTGGCGGGACAAAGATTTTATTCAAACGAGGAGGTGATTGCAGATACTAATGGATATTTTGCAGACTTGGACAAATCCTATTATTCGGAAGGGATCAACAAACTAGAACATCGTTGGACGAAGTGTATAAGCCTAAAAGGAGACTATGCCGAAAAATAAAAAAGGTTTACCCCAAACACATAAGTAGGTTTTATTTTTGCACGGACTTTTCAAACCAGCCTCGTATATGAATAAAGCACAATCAAGGCGTTTACCCAAGGTGTTGGTATTTTACTTTCTATGAGGCACCTGTTAAATAGAGCTTGAAGAGATTGTATTATCGATGCCCCTCCATACTTTATCGTTTCTATAGTTATTTCATCGTCCCCTGGTTCTTTGTTGTTGTACATATATTGCAGGGCGTTCATTATTTCATCCGTTGTTACCCGGTGTACAAGTAAGAAATGCGGATTTTGTTTCTAAAAAAACATGTTAAATTCGGAAGAATGATAAAAAGTGTTTTATTCAAAGTATGCTCCATCGCTTGTTATACATTTTTCCCATCTTTCGGGCAATTTGGGAATACCACGCCAGTAAAAATCTTCCCCTTTTGCTGCGAACCATTCATCGAGTCATTTTTTCACATCTTCGTACGAACCAAAGCGCTGCTAAGCAAGTGCATGACCCATCGATGCAAACAAGTGGTAATCGGAAGGAGCCAAGTTTGGTGAGTAAGCTGCATGGGGTAGAACTTTCCAGCTGAGTGCTTCCAACGTGTCGCGAACTGGTTTTGCCGTATATGATGGAGCATTGTCATGAAGAAAAATGACTTTGCGTCGCCTCTTTCAGTATTCTGGCCTTTTTTCAAGCAGCGAGCGGTTCAAATCGGTCAATTGTTGTTGGTAACGTTTAGTATTAACCGTTTCTCTAGGTTTTAACAGCTCATAATAAAGCACGCTCCTCTGGTCCCACCAAACACAGAGCATCGTCTTTCTGCCAAAGCGATTCGGCCTTGCGGTCGATGTGGATGGTGCGCCTCCGTCTGCCCATGATTTTTTGCGCTTGGGATTCTCAAAATAAATCCACTGTTCATCCCCTGTAACTATACGATGCAAAAACGACTTTCTTTTGTACCGAGCAAGCAAAATATCACACGTGTTTTTGAGCTTTTCCATTTGCCTGTCGTTCAACTCATGTGGTACCCATCTACCGGTCTTCCGAATCTCTCCCATCTCTCGTAGCCGATTGGAAACAGCCCAATTGTTCAGCGAGATGTTTTTTTGTATTTGCGAATCATCTTCGTTCAACAATCCTTGCAATTCCACATCTTCGTATTTTTTCGGCGGTTTTCCACGTTCCTTGTCTGCAACATCGAAGTTACCATTTTTCAAACGCCGAAACCATCGTTCTTTTTTTTTTTTTATATGGGTCTAGCACACGTTCTGCAGGGAAGTCCCTAAAGCGCTCCAGGAGCGGCACGAGTGCGGAAAAAGCGATTCACGTTGTTCTTGAATCGCTGTAAATTGTACTCGGTGGGAAACACAGCGCTGGGCAAATTATTCCAAAGGGATGACGTTCTCCATATAAAAGATTGCTTGAAAAGCGTTGTACGCTGAGTAACAAGCTGAACCTCATACGGATGCGAAGCACCAGCGCGACGTGTATTTCTAACATGCACCGCTTTGGGAGGAATTAAGCGGGCTACATCCTTCGAACACTTTCCATGAAAATACTTGTAGAACAGACTCAAGTCGCCAACCGTTCTTCGAGGTTCCAGCGAATCAAGGCCGCCGGTCAATTCCGGGTCCCCAATCAGACGGACCGCTCTTCTCTGAACAGAATCCAATAAATGCAGTGTATGTTTGGGAGCGGAGCCCCAAACGTGGGAGCAGTATTCCATAGTTGGTCGAATTTGGGCTTTGTAAAGAATTAACAGTTGTTGTGGGGTGTAAAGCTTTCTGGTTCTAAATAATATTCCCAACTTTTGAGAACCTCTTCTTGCTATGCCTGCAACATGTTCATGCCAGGACATATTCGCTCCCAAACTAACGCCCAACAAATTGAGCGACGATGCTAGGGGAATGGAGTGCCCCGACATAACTATGTCGGGTTCAGCAACGTTAACTTTCTTAGAAAAAACTGCCGCCTGGGTTTTTGTAGCGTTAAATTCCACTTGGTTACTATCACCCCAAGAAAGAATTTCTTCCAGGTCTTTGTTAAGTTGAATGACCTCCTGCTGTCTGCGGATATTCGCCTGAGCAGCCGATGTCCGAGCGTTCAAGGTGAATGAAGATACAAGCGTACTGTCATCTGCAAAGCTGTAGATTGGATTCCCGGTCTTTTCCAGCAGATCGTTAATGTAAATGAGAAAGAGAGTAGGAGACAGTATGGAGCCCTGGGGCACACCGGCGTTGATAGTGAGGGTGTTAGAAAGAAATCCGTCGACCGCCACTCGTAAAGAACGCTCTTTGAGGAAACATGAGAGCCACAAACAGAACCTTTCAGACATACCATAAGAGCGTAACTTAGCCAACAGTCCATCGTGCCAAACACGGTCGAATGCCTTGGATATGTCAAGAGCAACCGCTCGAGATTCTCCAAAGTGTTCAATTGCGTTGTTCCAAACATGTGTTACATAAGTCAGAAGATCTCCTGTTGATCTATGTTTACGAAAGCCATATTGGTGATCGCTAATAATATTGAATCGTTCAAGATATTTGAGAAGATGCTCATTGATAACCTTTTCCATGACTTTCGATATTATTGGAAGCAGTGCAACTGGTCGGTAGTTATTTGGCAAGATCTTCTTGCCTTTTTTAGGTATCGGCTGAACCGTGGCACATTTCCAGCAGGACGGAAATATTCTCTTTCTGTAGGATAGGTTAAAAAGTCTACAGAAAACTGGTGTTAGTTTCCTTGCACAGTTTTTGAGAACTAGGGCAGGTATTCCGTCAGCGCCAGAAGCCTTCTTGGTGTCTAGCTTCAATAAAATACGCTTTATGATGCACTGTCTGAAGACAACATCGGGCATCCTTGACTGCAATATGGGAATAGTAGGTGGTGTTTTTCCTTGGAAATCGACAGTAGAATGTGAAGCAAAGAGTTCGGCCAACAAGTTCGCTCTCTCAACAGGTGTGGTTGCAATGGAATTATCTGGCCGTGTGAGTGGTGGTATGGTGGATTTGGTAAAATTTTGACTAACTGCCTTAGCGGCTGCCCAAAAGGACCTGGAATTGTTGGGACAAGCGAGAAGTTTGTTTCTAATTCGTTGATTGTGTGCCTCCTTGGTTTCGTCGATAATTCCCTTGCATCTGTTC
>CM032453.1:169877339-170093970 GCA_019049505.1 Pachyrhynchus sulphureomaculatus | reverse complement strand
TTCAACTACAGTGAACGACACTACTCTATAAGAATCTTCTATCGGCTTCTGACGGTAAGATTTAACAATTTAGCCCAGCCATACGTCGGGGACACGGACTGAAATAAAATGTAGCTGCAAACTGATTATTAAATTACAATCTTTAGAAATTCGGGATTTGATTTTTGTCGCATAGCTTGTAGACATCCAAATTTACTTAATGAGTGGGAATTTAATAAATTAGTTCGATATTTTAGATCATTTTGTAGAGCTGGGCGAGCACGTAAATACATTGAGGAACATAAGATACACATTTACACATTAGTCTACATTAAACACCATTGAGAAGGTGACAAGTGCAGAGAGACAAGAGAAAGGAAGAACCCTGAATATACAACGAAATGCTGTTTCGGACAAATTAATTTAAATGGCAGTAATTTTAGACCTTTAAAAAATTCTTTGGCTTGGTGTGTACATAGGCCTTCGACAACATTTATTACTCATTCGTTTGAATAAAGTCCGAGAGAGTTAAATCAGAGAAATATTGATTGAATTGATCAATTAAGTCAAAGCCTAAATTGTCTTGTCTAACCTGAACTAACAACGACTTGTGAACAGGCACGTTGTTTTTGCAAACACAACACCCCTTTAGACACATTTCTTCGGCGTTTTTCTATACTTTTCGAAAAAGTTTAGTTAACAACGAAGAATAATATTCACTGTCACTAAGTTGGGAATATGGAATCTTTGGCACAATGATACTACTCAGTATATATCACCACTATACCAAACACTTTATTTTTGCACTCGACGCGCGTTTCGCTAACCATGTTAGCTTCATCAGGAACGATGATTGACTAAAGCTAAACTACAAATCTACCCTATTTATACTTAGCCTAACTAACCCTTGAATTACTCAGGCGGAACTAATGGCATAGGCAAGGCCATCAGTTCCGGTCAAGTAACCAGTAGAGGGGGCTACAAGGAATAGGCTCTCTGTCTTTATTTAAACTACTTTTACATTTTATAATTTCCATGCTTTCGTATGCGTTCAACAATCTCCTATCAGATACATTTTTTATTAATCTTAGATTATCTAATGTTACAATATGATCAGCTTCAAGGGCATGTTCGGCAATGCTAGACTTTTCTGTTCTACTGTATCTTAAGTGTGCTAAATGTTCTTTAAATCGTATTTAATTGACCTTTTAGTTTGCCCAACATACTTTTTGTCACAATCATTACAATTAATTTCATAAATTCCACTTTTCTCACAATTAGGAATCTTATCTTTGGGATTTCCTAAGATATTCCTCAGATTGTCTGATGACTTGTAGACTAAGGTGAGGCCTACCTTATTAAATACCTTATTGAGTCCCTTGCTATATTTCGGATTATATGGTATGGAGACTTGGTGTTATTTTCTTCGCGTATAAAAAAGGTGGAATTCTGAATATTAAACCTAAACTTATGTCTATTTATTAGCTTATTTACTAAGTCATCGTCATAACCGTTAACTCTAGTTATATTTCTAATACGATTCCTTTCTTTATTAAAGTATACTCTATTCAGAGAGCAAGTGACCAAACGATGAACTAAAAAATGTAATGTGGCTAATTTGTGTTGTTTGCAATGAAATGAATCATTAGGAATATATCTATCCGTTACTGTGTCCTTCCTATAGATATCGAATTCTAATCTATTATTATTTTTAATAATTAAAATATCTAGAAAAGGTAATTGTCCTTTGTTCTCAACTTCGTAAGCGAATTTAATGGAATCATACCGGCTATTTAATTTAGAAACAAAATCATCAATATTTGCTTTCTTTGTATCAAAAATCGCGAATATATCATCCACATACCTATACCTGATGGCCTTGCCTATGCCATTAGTTCCGCCTGAGTAATTCAAGGGTTAGGCTAAGTATAAATAGGGTAGATTTGTAGTTTAGCTTTACTCAATCATTGCTCCTGATGGTTAGCGAAACGCGGGTCGAGTGCAAAAAATAAAGTGTTTGGTGTAGTGGTGATATATACTGAGTAGTTTCACTGTCTCTGTTTAATTGTGTTCCACATAATCTGTCTCAAAAAACAGAAGCAAGAACGTTTTCCCGCCGATTTCTGTAAATGAGTCTTCCTGAGGCGAGGAGTTTCATCCATAATTGTCATTTAAATTAAAAAGTTAAAACGAATCAAACGAAATCAACTTGAAACAAAAATTGAAATTTTTTTATCACATCTGGTAGAAAAACGCGAAACCGTTATTTAAAAAAATCATTTTCGTTAACGTGAAAATGGCCAAACAAAAAAAAGTGTTTGTTGTTATTTAATTAATAAACAAATGTAAAAAAAAAACGGTTAAAATTACTGCAAAAAAAGACTTTTTTAATGTCATCGGAATTCTGGCGTCGATACCTAAATTTTGAAAAAAAAGTTCCATTTTGGAACAAATGGCATAAAATTGCGGGCAATTCAAAGTTTAAATAACAAATTCAATTTTGCCCACTGGGTTCAATATTTTTGTATCAAAATTTTAGGGTATTTTTGCTATAATAAACGGCATATTTTCTGAAAGTTTCAAGCCGATCGGTTCACTGAGTCGACCTGTATCAAAATTTTAGGGTATTTTTGCTATAATAAACGGCATATTTTCTGAAAGTTTCAAGCCGATCGGTTCACTGAGTCGACCTGTACAATAAAAAAAAAAACAGTTTTTGCAGGCTTTTTAAAATTTTGTGTGTTATGTACGCACTTTAGCGACTTAAAATCATCGAAAGTTTGTTAAAAATTTCATTACGAAGAGTTTTTCTTTTATCTCGATCCGACTTATATAACCGAAATTATACACATTTTAAGCTCCAAAATCCGTTTGGAAACTTAAATCTATAATATATATAAAATGCAACGTCTCTCTGCCTGTCTGTTAGTGAGCTTATTACTCGAGAAGCACTTTTCCGATTTAAGTGCTTTTTCTTAAACATACATATATTTTCTGGCCAGGTTATAGGATATATATTATCATGTTAGACAACATAAGGAATAAGCAGTGACCATAATAGTGAATCAAGTCGGAAAAAAGTTAGCCGCTGGCGCGTTCTCTTGTAATACACTGCCTAAACCATTAAATATGAAACAATATCAAGTAGCAAAGAATATAACGTCTCTTTTTCTGTCTGTTTGTCCGTCAGTGTGCTTATCGCTCCACGCTACTTATCCGATTACGCGATTTTTTGTAATTCATACATATATTCTCTGACTATGTTATAGATATATATTTTGTTGCGTTAGGGAACATTAGGAATAAGTAGTGTATTGCAAGAGAGCGCGCCAGCGGCAAACTTTTTTCCGACTTGATTCACTATTATCGTCACTATGTATTAGGAATAAATATGTTACCTAACGTAACAAAATATATATTTATAACCTGGTCAGAGAACATATGTATGATTTAAAAAAAAATCACGTAAATCGGATAAGTAGCTCTCGAGTGATAAGCGCACTAATGGACAAACAGACAGAGACATTAGACATTAAAATTTATTAAGAAAGGAAATTTCAAAATATTACTTAAAGATCCGACAGAAAAATTCAAGAAAGATATTAGAACAGCGTTAGGTAAAGCTTCTAGCATCATATCAGACAACCAAATCTCAAAATTAACAGTCATGAATCATCAGCCCCCTCTACTTTATTCATTAGTCAAATTACATAAAGAAAATCATCCTATTAGAACTGTAGCCTCCTACATATCGGCCCCAGTTTACAAACTCTCAAAATTTCTCATAGATATCATTAAAACGAACATTAACTTCACCACAACTTACACAATAAAAAATTCAATAGAATTAACGGAAAAAATGTCCAACGTCTTTCTACCAGATAATTCAAAACTAGTATCATTTGACGTCCAAAACCTTTTCCCTAGCATACCCCCGGATAAAACAGTAAAAATCTTAAAAACATTTCTAATCAAAAATAAAGTTAATATCGTTATACAACAAGACATACTAAATTTATTAAACACGAGCCTCAATCAAAATTATTTTTTACTTTAATAATACGTTTTATAATAGTTCTGAGGGTCTCATAATGGGTAGTCCACTTAGCCCGCTTTTAGCAGAAATATTTATGGATAACCTAGAAAAACAGATACATCGACAAGAATTTAGCAAATCATTTTTGTATTGGTACCGATATGTAGACGACATCTTTGCTTGTTTTAATGGTACAGAGCGTCAACTTGACAATGTTTTTAACTATATAAACTCAATACATAAAAATATTAAATTCACTATGGAACTAGAAGTTGACAATAAAATTAATTTTCTTGACTTAACGATAACCAGACATTACAACAAACACAAATTCTCTATTTTTCACAAACCCTCACATACAGATACTACAATAAATATAAAATCAGCTCATCCCCTACAACAAAAATTGGCAGCTTACCACAGTATGTTGCATAGACTTGTAAGTGTCCCCTTATCTGTAGATGATTTTAATAAAGAATTCAATCTAATAAAACAAATTGCTGTTAACAACGGATATTCTCCTGACACCATAGATTCAATTCTAAACAAAAAATTAAAAATAAAACTATTTCTTTAGTATACCCCAAGAAAGAAAACACAGGGAAAAAAATTTAATGTTTTAACATATTTTGGTAACACGTCAGAGAAAATTAAAAACCACTTAAACAAATATAATATCAACATAGCTTTTAAAACAAATAACTCGTTAGGAAAATTCATTAAAAACGCAAAGGGAAAACAAAATAGATCAAAAAAATCTGGAGTGTATCAGTTAAATTGTGGTTCTTGTCATAAAAGTTACATAGGTCAGACAGGTCGCTCATTCGAAACTCGGATTTCAGAACATAAAAGAAGCTATTTAAAAAACAAAACTGACTCAGCGTACAATAATCATTTAACCGAATCAAATCATCTTTTTTTGACGATAAATTTAAAATTCTACACATACAAAACAAAGGCCTAAAATTAAACCTATTAGAAAATTTAGAATAAATAGAATTAAAAATTCAGACATCATTTTAAACGAACGAAAAGATACCTGTCTGGCCCATGGTAACTCCCCTTTACTCAATTTATACAATTAATATTCAGAATGGATTTCCCAGCTATATTCATTAGCATATAGTATTAATTTTATTACCTATCTACCTTAGGGTATTTATATAAATGTAGCAAAGGCCTTCGACCGAGTCTGGCACGAAGGCCTCATTCTGAAACTGATCCGACACGGCTACCCCCTTTCATTAACAAACTCATTCAATCCTTCGTCTCTGACAGAACATTCCAAGTCAGAGTCGATAAGGCCACCTCCGAAGTCAAGGCCATTAGAGCCGGAGTCCCTCAAGGCTCCATCCTCTCCCCCCACCTCTTTAACATTTTCACAGCCGACATTCCAAAAACGGATCAGACTACCCTACTCCTGTATGCTGACGACACAGCCATCACAGCAGAATCCAGCAGCTACAGAATCATCACCAGTAGATTGCAGCGCCACCTGAACGTCCTCGCCCCCTGGTTCGACCGATGGAAGATCCAGCTAAACCCATGTAAGACACAGGCCATCGTCTTCGCCAAAGGCAACGGCACTCCTTATGGACAACTCCAGCTCCAGGGATCCCGCATCCAATGGGCAACCACCATCAAGTACCTGGGAATCCAGTATGATAAACACCTCATCTGGAAAGACCAGGTCTGTGCTGCCTCAAGGAAAGCCAAGCAACTACTGGGCAAGCTGTACCCAATCATCAGCCGGTCCAGTAAGTTGCAACCAAAAATCAAGCTGCTAATTTATAAAACCATCGTGAGGGCAGGACTCACACACGCCTGCCCTACTTGGTCTAAACTCACCAAGACTCGCAGAGCTCAACTTCAGGCAGTACAGAACAAGGCCCTGAGGATGATCACGGGAGCCCAATGGTTCGTCCAAAACCGTCAATTGCATAGAGACCTCGGTGTGCCAACAATCAAGGCACACATGAGGTCCACCAACATCAAGTTCTTCGCAAAGGCGCTACAACACCCAAACGCCATCATGAGGAGCGCATTCCACGTGCCCGCCAACGCCCGCCATCACTATCCAAGACCTTCTGACCCCATATCCGACGAAGACGATGGCCCTCTCCCACCCCCATGAAGATTGTAACCTAGATTAAGTTTAGAATTAAGTTCTAGATTAGTTTAGAATTAAGCTCTAGTTAAGTTAGATTAGTCAACCAATGTAATTAAAACCCAATGTCCTAGGTTAAGTTAATTAGGATTACTGTATAGAACCTAGGTTAAGTAGTATAGGAATATAAGCTATCATAAATGTAAGTAAGAGGCATAGCCTAACTTAAATTCAATAAAGACAATGACAATGACTCAAATATCATTTTGTATCAGAAGAAGCTATAGTATAGCGAAACGCGTCATACAGTTTCAGTGAAACTAAATAAAGTGGAAATTTAACAATATTAGTCTTTCATTACATTAGACAGAGAGACGTTGCATTTTATATATATTATAGTTATTAATTTATATATACATATAAAGTGTGACGTTTCTCTGTCTGTCTGTCTGTCTCTCCGTTACTGCGCTTATCATTCGAGAACCATTTATCCGTTTTTTTTTTTTAATTCATACGTAGGTTCTCTGGTCAGGTTATAAGATATATTTTGTTACGTTAGGTAACGTAAGGAATAAGCAGTGGCGATAACAGTTAATTAAGTCCACGCGAGCGGAGCCGCGGGCACGGCTAGTTGTTCATAAACAAAAGAGCACAGGTTTTTCGAGGTCCAAAACTCAGGACAGTACTCCTGGTGATACCCCAGAGAGGATAAAATCATATTATAGCTGTATCTAGACTGTGCTACTAATTTTCAAGTGTTCTATCTTATAGCTAATAAAGAAAACCAAAGAGTCAGAAACATATCTCTGGCACGACCATTATTTATAACAGCATCCCCGATAATGTTCTTTTAATTTTTTATTATCGTTGACATAGCATTTCTGCTCAATTTCAAAGGTTAAAAAGGGTAATTAGGTAGGTTTACAAAACAAATTCTCTGTCTTTTAAGTAAGACACGTATTATTATTATTTCATTGCATTTACTTACTTAAGAAAGCATTTTACCAACCACATAGCACCCTTGCAAGTGTTAAAAGCGAGTTTTTGTTGTAACTGAACACACAACTTTATTTGTTGATGTCGAGTCAGAATTAAGAACTTCAAAAAATAGTGGAAATAATAGTCTTGTTCAATATTAATAAAAATTAAAAAACAGTTTTTAGTGTTCCGTACGGAACACTTATAAGATCACTTCGGTGTCTGTCTGTCTGTCTGTCTGTCACACCCGATTTTCTCCGAAACTATTTGACATAGAAAGGTGAAATTTGGTAATAATATAGGAATTGACGGCCTCATCAGAGCCATGTAGTTTTGAGAATTAAATTTTGACTTAAGGGGTTAGTTTTGGGGGGTGAAGTCGGAAGTGAAAAAAAAAATTTTTTTACTAGGTCATCGAGTGTGGTGTCAAATGAAAGCTTGTGAAAACACGAGTAAAAAATATATATATAATATTATACTTCCGAGCACTTATCTTTGTATTATTTTTAAAAATTCGCGAAAAATCGCTGTCCCGGGCCTTATCTCGAAAAGTACTTATCAAAAAATTTCGAAAAAAATTCTGGAATATTCTCCACGGGGTGTAGATTGAACGAAAATTATCACGAGTGCATTACCTTTAATAATTTATATGGTATATAAAAAAAACAAAAATTTCAAGGTCATCAGTTCAGTAAAGATTGGAAAGAAACTTTGTTGAAAACTCATTTGGGGTGTGTTTTGTGAAGTCACTAATCATTTTATACCACCGTAACATAAATTTTGATTTAAGGGGTTCGTTTTGAGGGGTGAAATCGGAAGTGAAAAAAATTTTTTTTTACTAGGTCATCGAGTGTGGTGTCAAATGAAAGTTTGTGAAAACACGAGTAAAATATATATATATATATATATATATATATATATATATATATATATATATATATATATATATATATATATATATATATATATATATATATATATATATATATAATGTAATACTTGCGCACATTTTTCTTCGTATTACTTTTAAAAAATCGCTGTCCCCTACCTTATCTCGAAAAGTACTGATCAAAAAATTTGGAAAAAAAATTCTGGAATATTCTCCACGGGGTATAGATTGAACGAAAATTATCACGAGTGCATTACCTTTAATAATTTATTTGGTATACAAAAAAAAAAACAAAATTTCAAGGTCACCAGTTTTCAGTAAAGATTAGAAACAAACTTTGTTGAAAACTCATTTGGGGTGTGTTTTTGTGAAGTCACTGATCATTTAATACCACCCTAACAAAAATTTTTATTTTAAAAACAATCAGCGTACGGAACACTAATTGTGCAAGTTCAACTTGCACTTGACCGGTTTTTTAATTAAGCGGTTGCATATATTTATTTTAAACAGTATTTTGAGCGAATAAAATCATAATGTTACTGTATCTAAACTATGCCTATCTCATCATTATTTTGACCTTTTTTACTGCACTATTTACTAAATGTCAAGCTACTGTTTATAACTGATTAGAAACAAACTTCTCGCTTGTCCCAACAATTCCAGGTCGTTTTGGTCAGTCGCTAAGGCAGTTAGTCAAAATTTCACCAAATCCACCACTCACACGGCCAGATAATTTTATTGCAACGACACCTGTTGAGAAAGCGAACTTGTTGCCTGAACTCTTTGCTTCACATTCTACTGTCGATTTCCAAGAAAAACACCAGCTAATATTCCCATAGTGCAGTCAAGGATATTGTCTTCAGGCAGCGTATCATAAAACGTATTTTGATGAAGCTAGACACCAAAAAGGCTTCTGGCGCTGACGGAATACCTGCCATAGTTCTCAAAAACTGTGCGAAGGAACTAACACCAGTTTTCTATAGACTTTTCAACCTATCTTACAGAAAGGGAATATTTCCTTCCTGCTGGAAATTTGCCACAGTTCAGCCAATACTTAAAAATGGCAAGAAAACCTTGCCAAATAACTACCGACCAATCGCACTGCTTTCAATAATATCGAAAGTCATGGAAAAGGCTATCAATCAGCATCTTCTAAAATATCTTGAAGGATTCAACATTATTAGCGATCACCAATATGGCTTTCGTAAAAATAGATCAACAGGAGATCTCCTGACTTATGTAACACATGTTTGGAACAACGCAATTGAACACTTTGGAGAATTTCGAGCGGTTTCTCTCGACATATCCAAGGCATTCGACCGTGTTTGGCACGATGGGCTGTTGGCTAAGCTACGTTCTTATGGTATGTCTGAAAAATTCTGTTTGTGGCTCTCATGTTTCCTCAGAGAGCGTTCTTTGCAAGTGGCAGTCGAGGGATCCCTTTCTAACACCTTCACTATCAACGCCGTTATACCCCAAGGCTCCATACTGTCTCCTACTCTCTTTCTCATTTATATTAACGATCTGCTGGAAAAGAGCGAGAATCCAATCTACAGCTTTGCAGATGACAGTACACTTATCTCTTCATTCACTTTGAACGCTCGGGCATCGGCTACTCAGACGAATATCCGCAGACAGCAGGAAGTTATTCAACTTAACAAAGACCTGGAAGAAATTCTATCTTGGGGTGAAAGTAACCAAGTGGAATTTAACGCTACAAAAACCCCGCCGGCAGTTTTTTCTAAAAAAGTTAACGTTGCTGAACCCGACATAGTTATGTCGAGACACTCCATTTCTCTAACATCGTCACTCAATTTGTTGGGCGTTAATTTGGTAGCAAATATGTCCTGGCATGAACATGTTGCAGGCATAGCAAGGAGAGCTTCTCAGAAGTTGGGAATATTATTTCAAACCAAAAAGCTTTACACTTCACAACAACTGTTAATCCTTTACAAAGCTCAAATTCGACCAACTATGGAATACTGCTCCCATGTTTGGGGCTCCGCTCCCAAACATACACTGCATTTGTTGGATTCTATTCAGAGAAGAACTGTTCGTCTGATTGGAGACCAGGAACTGACAGGTGGCCTTGATTCGCTGGAAGATTGAAGAACGGTTGGTGACTTGAGCCTATTCTATAAGTATTTTCATGGAAAGTGTTCGAAGGATGTGGCCCGCTTAATTCTTCCCAGAGCGGTGCATGTTAGAAGTACACGTCACGCTAATACTTCCCATCCGTATGAGGTTCAGCTTGTAACTCCTCGTACAACGCTTTTCAAGCAGTCATTTATATGGGGAACATCATCTTGTACTAAAACCTACGTAGGACAAACTGGTAGATCTTTTGAAACTCGCATTAAAGAACATAAACACAGTTATTAAACAAGAACAATTCACATTACGCAACCCATATAATAAACGAATCCCATAATTTTGATGATATATTTAAAATCCTACATGTAGAAAATAAATCTAAAAAACTAAATATGCTTGAATGTCTTGAAATTAACCAACAAACTCCAGTCTATTATTAAACGAACAGGTAGTCTTAAACCATTCACCCTTACTTGTAACTCCCCGTACAACGCTTTTCAAGCAGTCATTTATATGGGGGATGATGTTCTCCATCCCTTTGGAATAATTTGCCTAGGACTGTGTTTCCCACCGAGTACAATTTACAGCGATTCAAGAACAACGTGAATCGCTTTCTCCGCACACGTGTCGCTCCTGTAGCGCTTTAGGGACTTCCCTGTAGCACGTGTGCTAGACCAATAAAAAAAAATAACCGCATTTGTTTTTGCCAATGGAAAGTGGTCTGAGTTAACTAGTTGACAATACTCGTAGAATCTTTTAGTAAAAAAATAGAAATTGCAAATATTATTGCTATGTTATTTCATCGCATGGATGAATTCGTGATGTTTAACATATATATATGTTCCATAAAAATAATAAAAAAAAACATCATCTGCTCCAATGAGTCTCTCATAAGACATGCGTAGAGTCTATATTAAATAATAATAGTTCTACTTTTATTCTATATTTTCATAGATAGCATAGATATTTTCTGCCATTATTTTAATAAGTAATATAAAATAATGGCGTGATAAACGTGCCAAACCAAACTTCACGCCTTAATTTTTATTATTATTATATTAACATTAGTCTCAAAAATTGCAAGGTAATAGTGAACTTTGAAAACATTTAAGTTTTTTGTTAATAAAATATCAATTAATCCAAAGATGAGTTTAGTACATTCTTATCTATATGCTGGTCTAATAATTATCTTCCTTCTTTAAACTTTGAAATTAAGATAATAAAACATTGGAAGAACATTATCGGGAATGCTATTATAAATAATGGTCGTGGCAGAAACGTGTTTCTGGTTTTCTTTATTAGCTATAAGATGGAAAATTTGAAAATTAGTAGAACAGATAAATAGCTCATAGCATAGCGCATAGCAGGACATGTAACCACAATTGTGGTTTAAATCCAAACCCAACCATTGTTCTAGCGTTAATCTGGCATTCCTGTAACTGTTCTTGTAACCTGGAGCAATTCTACTTAATACAAGTTAAATATTGAATAGAATCTATTGTGACATGACTAATACTTTTC
The DNA here is from genome assembly GCA_019049505.1 of Pachyrhynchus sulphureomaculatus. Classification (NCBI taxonomy): domain Eukaryota; kingdom Metazoa; phylum Arthropoda; class Insecta; order Coleoptera; family Curculionidae; genus Pachyrhynchus; species Pachyrhynchus sulphureomaculatus. The sequence continues at coordinate 170,082,366 of CM032453.1, read as the reverse complement.
ACTTTATTCCCGATGATTTTTTCCCATTTTGTTTTTATAGTTATTAAAAAACCTTAGAAAAACCCTATATCATTTTACTACTCTCTCCTGTTTCTGCAATATGTTATAGTTCTAATAAATTTTCTCTTTAATGTTGGAGCCATCATTGAAAAAAGCGCATATTACTTTTATAAAATTATATAAAAACAACACTGTGTTTTAATTTCCAATATATTTAAAATGACTTTACAATTGTTTCACCATATAATGGCTTCTGCAGAAGTGAATTAGAAAGAAAAATGTTTGGTAATAATACTGGGTATATAGTGCTTAAAACTATTCTTAATTAGATAAGTTTATGTTAATCGTTTTATTATATTATTTACTGACAAAGTTATTCTAAACATGCAAATCTGTGGTACTACTTCAGAGAACTAATAAAGATTAAATAAGGTTGAATGGTTTAAGTCTACCTGATAATAGATTGGAGTTTTTCCGTTTATTCATATCAAGACATTCAAGCTTATTTAATTTTTTAGATTTATTTTCTACATGTAGGATTTTGAATGTATCGTAAAAATTATGGGATTCGTTTATTATATGGGTTGGGTAATGTGGATTGTTCTTGTTTTAAATAACTATGTTTATGTTCCGTAACGCAAGTTCCACAAGATCTACCAGTTTGTCCTAGGTACGTTTTAGTATAAAATCCACAATTTAATAAATAAACTCCTGATTTTAAGGATTTTTTAGATTTGGTTTTTTTATTCAAAATTATATTCCCTAAGGTATTACTGGTTTTAAATGCTATTTTATTGTTCTTTTTGTTAAATGTGCTGAAATTGTTCTAATTATTTTCCCTGTGTACGTGAGTGTGCTAAATTTTCCTTTTTTGTCATTAATGGTGGGAAATTTAGCGCACTCACGTACACAGAGAAAATAGCTAGAACAATTTCAAAACATTTAACAAAAAAGAACAATAAAATAGCACTTAAAACCAGTAATACCTTAGGGAATATAATTTTGAATAACAAAACCAAATCTAATAAAACCTTAATATCAGGAGTTTATTTATTAAATTGTGGATCTTGTACTAAAACCTACGTAGGACAAACGATCTTTTGAAACTCGCATTAAAGAACATAAACATAGGTATTAAACAAGTATGCAACCCATATAATAAACGAATCCCATAATTTTGATGATACGTTCAAAATCCTACATGTAGAAAATAAATCTGAAAAACTAAATATGCTTGAATGTCTTGAAATTAACCAACAGAAAAACTCCAGTCTATTATTAAACGAACAGGTAGACTTAAACCATTCACCCTTACTTAATCTTTATGAGTTCTCTGAAATAGTACTACAGATTTGCATCTTTAAAATAACTTTGTCAGTAAATAATATAAAAAAACGATTAACATATTCTAATGTAATTAAGGATAGTTTTAAACACTATATAACCAGTATTCTTACAAAACATTTTTCTTTCTAATTCACTTCTGAAGAAGTCATTGTATGGTGAAACAATTGTGAAGCCATTTTAAATATATTGGAAATTAAAACATAGTGTTGTTTAATATAATTTTATTATGAATTTCCAACAAGTATCGGCTAACAGAATTAAAGATATCACCTTTATGACCCTAAGAAAGAGTAGGCACATATTTCTTCGTTATTAATATCCAAATATACGAGTATTAACTTGATGAAAAGTGCCATTTGGCACAACATAACAAGATTATCACTGTTCATTTTATAAATAATATACAATGTGGCAGCATTGCCACACCGAAAAGTCTTGAGGAAGCAACGAACGTATGCTATTATAATCGACGAGTGTTTAGAATGTCGTTCACAAACCCACCGGATACTGGGATAGTTAAAGATCAAACCTCGAACATTAAAATTGAAGCTCTCATGTTCAAAAACTCATCAACAATGGTGCTTCAACCCTCTAAAAATCCCTAAAAGATTGGAACGCTGTCAGTAAGAGGCTTGCGACTATATAGAAAAACTGTGAAGAGATACAGACTGTGTATACTTTTAAACTGTTATAACTGTTTTATACCACTCTATATGATATGTTTAATGATGTATTCGTATTTTCCGGCTTCTTCTGTCAAAAAAAGCTCTCTTGGTAAATGTTGCGCCGAGCAACAGTTTCTGAGATAATGGGATGTTTGTTTCCATTTTTTTTTAATTCCATCCATACTTCATACAGGCTTAAGACAGGTCCAAAAGAATTGTCTTTGAAATTTGGAGCATGCTTAAAAGCAAACAGTCCAACAACTATAACAAATTTAAAGACCAACGGGTCAACAACAATAAGAATGTAAAAAACCAAATGGCTAAGAGCATAAAAGATTACCCACAAATTGAAAAATCGAAAAAAAAAAAAAAATTTTTAATTAAAAATATCATACAGTGGTATAAAAAAGTTATTACAATTTAAAAGCATACGCAGTCCAATAAGTGGTGCCCCCTACAATTCACAATAAAATTGTGAGCTGATTTCTATTTCTCATCTCAGAAAACCCCTTAGCACCGAATCTTATACAAATAGTACAATTATTAAAAAAGTTACTTAAGAAAAACTAAAATAAAAGTATAACTTTGACACCCTGTATCTCAAAAATTACGAATTTTTGGACTAAAGTAAGTTGGGTTAAATGGTCGTATATACTTGGACACCCTGTATATATACCTGTAAGTAGGTATTCGTAGAACGTTCTAAGAATACGAGTATAATTTTTCTGCCGTGTTCCGCCCTTTATTATACAAAGCCCTTCGACACAGTACAGTGGGATTACTTATGGAGGATTCTTCAAGAAATGGGGATACCAAACCAGAGTTGAGAAAAATCTGTCCAAGCCATTCCAAGTCGCAAAGGGGGTGAGGCAGGATTGTATCCTGTCTCCACTACTGTTGAATATGGTATATATGATGAATGGATTATCGACAAAGCGACGGAAGAGTGAAATGGAGGTGTATCAGTAGGAGGTAAAAAGTTCTTGAACTTAAGATATGCTGATGATACTACAATAATGGCTAGCCCCGAGGAAGAAATGGGTGCACTGCTGCATCGAATCGAAAAAGTTAGCGCAAATGTCGGCCTTTCTCTAAATCGAAAAAAATGTTCTCTTCTTATAGTAGATCAAGCTAAAATTTTCCTTCTCTTAACAAAATCAACGATATACCACTGAGGACAGGTATTATACACTTAGGCACCTTAATTTTTAACAAGTGGGGCTTCGAAGAAGAAATTAAAAGTAGGATGCGATGGCCAAAACTGTAATGGCAAGCTTAAGCAAACTATGGAAAGATCACAGAATAAATAGAATGAATAAAAAATAGTCACATTCGGAGCCGAAACATGGACTATTAATGCAGCATGCTGTAAAAGAATAGAAGCTTTCAAAACTACATGCGGATGCTCAGAATTTGCTGGACAGTTCATAGGACAAATGCGTCTGTTCTGAGAGATCTTAACATCCAAAATAGTGACCAGCTGTTACCATCGATTCAGAGAAAAATAGCATCATTTTTGGTTACATAATAAGGAGGGCTGGCATGGAAATATTGTTGATCCAGGGAAAGGTCGACAGTAAAAGAAAAAGTTGTAGATCTCCCAACAGATACATCGATCAGATCATGTCTACAATGCACTTGGAGTTGTCGGAGATGATGAGAAGTGTCAAAGATAGAGGGCTGTTGTGTAACAATGCAATGAAGGTTATGACGCTCGGAGTCGAGCAACGATGCGAGAGAGAGTAAGTAAGTAACCAACGTGCGTTATCTATGAAACCACTCCCGTAGGTAAAAATTAAACTAGAAACATTTTAATATAATAATTCAGCATTTATTAAATTACACAAATATTAGTACCAGTTGGCGTCTTATCATTTTAATTCTTTTATTTTGGCACCAACTTTAATAATAAAGGTACGTATCTGCATAGGCCTTAAATTCACAATTAGATTTTCCAAATCACCTATGGGATGTCCTTCTTTTAATTGTTCACCACCATCTGATTGATATAACGATCTAAAGTTTAACCTTTGATTATCATCTAACCATTGGTTACCACCTAGGGTAGTTTCTCGAATTGATCTTATTTCAAACGTGGAGAACAGGTCCTAAAACACACACAACAAGATAATAATTAATACATCCTAATAATATTTATGAATAAAGGTGAAATATAATGATCGTGATATTTTCCTTAGAAACATTTAGTGCTAAATCACATTTATATATTTGATGTCTTGAACTTACTTTAAGGCTAACACTAACAGGTTTTGACAATATAGGATCTTCATTTTCTTCAAAAGTATGTTCCAGTCTTAATAAATAACCCTCTTCTGTCCATGGTTCTAATGTCAGGATGTGAACATTTGAGGGAAGGGATTTTTTTAGGCCTGAAAACTAAATAAGAATCATCGAATTTATAGTTTTAGAAAAACCGTACATATATATATATATATATATATATATATATATATATATATATATATATATATATATATATATATATATATACATATATATATATATATATATATATATATATATATATATATATATATATATATATATATATATATATATATATATATATATATATATATATATATATATATATATATATATATATATATATATATATATATATACATGACACCAAAATTGACGACGACATTTGGAACATACGGTATACCGGAAACCAACACACAAATAGATATCTGAGTGCTGAATCTCCACCATCAACCCTCACAACTGCCGGCTGTAGCGAATACATTAGTTTTTAGATGAATTCGCCTCAAAGATAACTCTAAGAAATCAGGGGCTGTAGAAAAGATTACTACAACTCTAAAATAGAATGGATACATAAACAGGACCATAAATCTATAATAAAATCACGAAGAAAATCTAATGAACACCCGATTAACAGACTCAAAGCTATTCAAGGGACCGCTGACAGGATTGGACGCCTTCTGCGGAAACATAACATATCAGTTTAGTATGAACCTCTAGGGATAATAAGATCTATCATAAGAAATCGCAAAGACAAAATTCAACTGGAAAACCAGGATGTATACAACGCACTCTGTGGAACTTACAATAAAGCATACGTTGACAAACCAACAGAAGAATATCTACCACACTGGAAAAGTATAAATTGGCTATCAATAAACAAATTACATCTTCAGATCGGTTACAAAATAGATTTCAATAGTTACAAAAAGATAACAACAAACAATCCGAGGGGCTATCGAAATCGAAAAAATCAATTTAAAAAGAAATGTATCGACCGAGAGACAGAACAGAAGTGTTTGAAATGGAAACCTTTAACTGCAAATATATATATAATACATTAAAATTCCGGATTTCAATCCGTTCGTCTAACAATGCAGCAACAGCAAGAGTACTTGAAAATGCCAAATGAGATTTTGGCGAAACGTCGTGCAAATCATTGTTAAACGGAAGGATTGAAACCTGGAATTTTAATGTATTACATTCCACCATCCGTGAAAACCCCTATTGTAATATATATATATATATATATATATATATATATATATATATATATATATATATATATATATATATATATATATATATATATATATATATATATATATTACAATAGAGGTTTTCACGGATGGTGAAATGTAATACATTAAAATTCCAGGTTATATATATATATATATATATATATATATATATATATATATATATATATATATATATATATATATATATATCGGGTCTTCCATTAAGGACTTGACAACTTTTTTTTGAAATAAAACGCAACCCATTTGAGACATTTCGAAAATTTTACTATCGGCTTGAAGTACAATCAAAACATTTATGTATGAAATTCGACTTCATTCATATGTCCACCACGGGCACGTTTGCAGCGGTCGATTCGTTGAACCCAATTTTCGATGACTCGGCCACACATTTCGACGGAAACGGCCGCTATCTCTCTTTCAATATTGGCTCTGAGCTCCTCTAACGACGCAGGCTTGTTAGCATAGACCAATGATTTAACGTACCCCCATAAAAAGAAGTCTAGAGGTGTTAAAATCACACGATCTAGGCGGCCATTCGACGGGACCATTTCTCGATATAACACGTTCACCGAATTTAGATTGCAGTAAGTCGATTGTTACACCCGCTGTGTGGCTTGTGGCGCCGTCTTGTTGAAACCACATATCATTAATGTCTAGCCCATGCAATTGATCAAAGAAATAACGTTGCAACATGCCTCTGTAGCGATCTCCATTGACTGTAACGTGACGGTTATTTTCATCAACGAAAAAGAACGGCCCAATGACACCATCGGCATGAAAACCGCACCAAACAGTAATTTTTTGTGGATGAAGTGATGTTTCTTCAAGCACATGAGGGTTTTCACCTTACCAATAACGCATATTCTGTTTGTTGGCGAAGCCGTTTATCCAAAAATGCGCTTCATCACTAAAGATGATTTTGCAATGAAATTGGTCATCTTCTTCCAACATTTCTAGAGCCCAATTCGAGAACGTACGTCGCTTCATATGATCGAGTGGCTTTAGTTCTTGAGTTAACTTTAACTTATAAGGGTGCAGGCCAAGATCCTTTCGCAAAATTCGCCATAGTGTGGTCTGAGCGATGTCCAATTCTTGAGAACGCCGTGAAATCGACTGTTTTGGTTCGTTTGAGATGGACGCTTGAACGGCAGCAATATTCTGGCCACTTCGACCAACCCGTTGTCTCACTGGCACGGGAACATCCAGCAGCGAATATGTTAACTCAAATTTTTTCACTAGACTATGAATTGCTTGTCTACTGGGACGAGAATTACGACCAAAAATTGGCGTTAACGCTCTTAAAGTTGCAGTCACCGACTCCAAATTTTGGTAGTAAATTTTAATTATTTGTAAACGTTGTTCGTTCGTGTACTTCACCATGAACAAAATGTTGACTTTACTGAATGTTTTGACGTTGACAGTTCGGTGATTGGCTTAAGGGCGCGTTCACAGTGAAATTTCAAAGTTGTCAAGTCCCAAATGGAAGACTCTTTATATATATATATATATATATATATATATATATATATATATATATATATATATATATATACAAGTATATTTTGTGTTATTTAATGATTGTAACAGAAGCCTCTGATTGCAATATTTGTTTCTGGAAGTGCCGAAAACTAGTATATATATATATATATATATATATATATATATATATATATATATATATATATATATATATATATATTAACTATTTTTGTATTATTTATCTTGGAATCTTATCCAAATAAAATTATTGTTAATTTTTTTTAACGTTTCGATCGGTCACGCAAGATTGTCAGAATGGAGGCTGCTTTTAATAAACAATCAGAATGGAGGCTGTTAATTTTTCTTTTTATTGTTTTAATAAATAATATTTTAAAATTAGTATTTTAAAAATAAGCAAGGTGGTAACATCCTTGAGGTACCTAAATTACACGTACTTTAAACATTTTTATACACAACAGATAATTATTTTGGATATCGCATGAATCAAAATGGCGGATTCAAAATAGCTGCCGGATTCGAAATGTTGCAGTAAAATAAACGTTTTTTTAGCGATTACTTCAATTATGTTGTCTTATTTTACGTATTTTTCACTGGTTTTTGTATATTTTCGAGGTCGCTGACAACGATAGTGATGATAAAAGAGACCAGGAGTTGCACAGTTGACAGAAATTGGTTAATTTTTGGCTATTTTTAGCCACAGGCATAATTATCTGACCTTACCGCGTCTAAAGTTGTGCGGGTCGCAGCTACCGGATTTCACTCATCAGATTTTTCTCTTTCTGTCAAATAATAATAATAATAATTCAAAACACCTTACTTGCATAGAATGTTGATCCTTATATTCATTAAAAGACTTCTCAGATGGAGACGACAAGAATATCCAGGAATCTAAGAGTTTTTCTTCAGCAATTTCATGTTCAATGGCAGCAATTGTCTGTTCTAAAATGAATTTTTTTAATTATTAATGTCTTGAGTTTACATAGTGTGACACGTCAAGATTGTAGCGGGTAGAAAACGTTGTTCCCATTAAGGAAAAAAAGAGACAAGAAGGATAATAAATAAGGCTGTTTTTATATCGCATCATAATCTGTGAGTGCAGATAATTTATAATTATTTTTACCTGATGGTGTTCTATTGTCAATAGGTCCAAATACGACAAAATGAGAGCCTCTTGCAACGATTGGTTCTTCGAACGCAGTTTCTTGCAAAGCCTCACTGACACCAAGTTGATCGTCACTAACTGCATTTCTGAGTAGCTGAAATATTACATTTTTAATAATTACAAAAAAAAATGTAATTTGTTTATTGATAAACTTAAATACAACTACTGTGAGGAATGTCGATTAATGAAACTAGTCAAAAACTGTAAACCCATTAATACCCGGTTAATGTATAAATTTTTTCTTCGAATTTTCTCTTTATAATACTTATTTAATTAATTCAGGTTAGTTTTGGTAGCAACAAAAGTAACTTCTACGTTAGTAGCACATTTTTCCAAAAGCCAGAACATAGATTGATGGACATGACAAAGCCCAGATGACATAACACGAAACGAAATTGATTATGTGTTATCAAATGATAAGAATATTGTCATTGACACGACAGTCCTGAATACGATAAGCATTGGCCCTTGGCATTGCCACTGGATGCTCAGAGCAAAAATAAGAATAAATCTGAAGTAGGAGAGACGTAGATTGATAACGTATACAAGGATAAAGACACCAACGGAAATAATAAAGCAAAACACAGGCGAATATCGACGAGCACTGGAAAATCATATAAAATACATAAACTACCAAACAGAACTTGATGAACTAAACGCACAAATAACCAACAGTAAAATTAAGTAAATCCGTTGAGCTTATTGGAGAATATCTCAAAGATCGTCATTAGAGAGTTGTCATGAGTGGCTCTTTCTCGGACCTCCAAAGGGTGACCAGAGGCGTCCCGCAAGGATCAATTTTGGGCCCTATTGTATTTTGCATTTATACCCATTTATTTCCGTCATTTCTCGAAGTCTGTAACTGTCAGATGTACGCTGACGATACTCAGTTGTTTTACTCTTTTTCTGAGAATACAGTGCTTGACGGTTGTCGACTGATAAATGGTGATTTGGAGGTTATACAGAGAGTTTTGGAGGAACATCATTTGAAACTTAATCCCAACAAATGTGTCGCAATGTTGTTCGGTAGAACAATTGTTGTAAAGAGACTCACTTCACTAGTTGAACTTAATATTTCTAATGAAAGAATACCTGTTAAAGCTGAGGCTAAAAATCTTGGCTTAATTTTGGATTCAACTTTAAGACTTAAAAAACACGTGTCGGTTTGCATTAAGAGAGCAGTGGGTCTACTTAGGTGTCTTTATAACTCAAGACATTTATTAAATACTCAATTAAAACTCATGCTTTGCGATTCTATCATTTTACCTATATTTAACCACTGTGATGTTGTTTACGGCTCCTGCTTGACTGCAGAAGATACAAAAAGAATTCAAAAAATTCAGAAATATTGTTTACGGTTTAGCTACGGTATAAAGAAACGAAATCCAGTTACTTATAAACTGAAGGAAGTTAAATGGATTGACATGAAGTCAAGACGATATTTGCATTGTTGTACCTTGTATCATAAGATTATCTGCACAAAGTCACCTACCTATCTTTTTAAAAAAAAAAATCTATTCAAGACTGACGTTCATAATATAAATATAAGAAGCAGAGGCTTACTTACGTCCCCACTTCATAAAACAGGCATATTTGAAAGGTCTTTCACTTTCAATTTAGTTAAAACTTATAACAACCTACCGGACATTTTTAAATCTAATTGCTGCCTAGGGGCAAGTGTAAAGACAGATGGACATATATTTTGCTTCAGTTAAATTAAGTTTTTTTTTTCTTATCTTTGTTCAGCTGCACTCTGTCCTTTTCACTGTATATTGCATACTTTGAATAAAATTGTTTATTATTATAATTATTATTATCTCATGAAACAGTGACGACTATTAATAAATGATCCTACAATTGCAGATTAGAATTGGCAGAAATAGACAAAAAAATAAAAAAAAAGATCAGAGAAGACGTCAGACAGTACAAAAACTCGAAAATGGAAAAAACTTTGAAAGAGGGAAAAGTTTGGAACACCTAAAGAAACAAATGAAAAAAGGGAGACATCAAATAATAAAACTTATGAATAACGATAACCAAAAGATCGCACAAATCAAAGAGATAAAGGAAGCTACAGAGAAATATTATCAAACACTATGATACGAAAATACCGCCACCGTCCGGAAAAGAAGAAGGAAATAGAGTGCTAGTAAGAAGTGTGGGACCTGAAGAAATTCCCGATGTAACAACGGATGAAATAATGAACGCCCTACAACATATGCACAACAACAAAGAACCAGGGGACGATGAAAAAATTATAGAAATGATAAAGTATGGAGAGGCATTGATAATACAATCCCTTCAAGCTCTATTTTACAGGTGCCTCATAGAAAGTAAAATACCAACACCCTGAGTAAACGCCTTCATTGTGTTTTTATTTAAAAATTGGAACAAATTTAAACTGGAGAACCACAGACCCATCAGCCTGTTATCGATACTACCAGGTGTATGCATAAGTTTTTGCCGGTTTTTGTGGTAATGAAAACACGTTATTTTCAAGGGAAATTCATTTTTTATTTATTCAAAATATTGGCCATTGGCTTCTACACACTTCGCCCATCTTTCAGGTAAATTATGAATATCATGCCAGAAAAACTGCTTGTCTTTTGCGGCAACCCATTCGTCGAACCATTTTCCAATTTCTTGAAGTGCTGCTCTGCAAGCACGTGCCCCATTGATGCGAAGAGGTGAGAGTCAGATGGCGCCAGGTCGGGAGAGTACGGCGGGTGCGGAAGGATGTCCCATCCAAGCGATTTCAAGGTGTCTTTCACTGGTTTTGCTGTGTGAGACGGCGCATTGTGTAACAAAATCACTTTGCCATGTCTTCTGGCCCATTCCGGTCACCTTTCGATCAATGCGTGATTTAAATTAATCATTTGTTGGGTCATCATCCAGTAACGCCTGCAATTCCTCGTCTTCGTACTTTTGTGGTCTACCGGAGCGCGCACTGTCTTTCGCATTGAAATCACCACTTTTAAATTGTCGAAACCATGTCTCACATGTTCTAATCGATGGAGCGTGTTCATCATATGTTTCTACCAGCAAACGATGACTTTACGCAGCATTTTTCTTTTGATTAAATAAGAAAAGCAATGCGTGCCGCAAATGTTCTTTTTCAAGCACAAAAGTCGACATGATCACTGAACGATACACTACAGACGCTAATGTTTGGCGGACATAACTTGTGTAAGTTGGTTAGGTTAATGTCAGACGAACAAACTGACGTATTTATCAAATTCATAAACTGCGTACTGTTCGCTGGTGCCATCTCTTAGTGAAACCGGCAAAAACTTATGCATACACCTTATATACAAAATCCTCACTAAAATCATAAAATATACGAGGCTGGTTTGAAAAGTCCGTGCAAAAATAAAAACTACTTATGTGTTTGGGGTAAACCTTTTTTATTTTTCGACATAGTCTCCTATTAGGCTTATACACTTCGTCCAACGATGTTCTAGTTTGTTGATCCCTTCCGAATAATAGGATTTGTCCAAGTCTGCAAAATATCCATTAGTATCTGCAATCACCTCCTCGTTTGAATAAAATCTTTGTCCCGCCAGCCATTTCTTCAAATTGGGGAACAAATAGTAGTCCGAGGGAGCCAAGTCTGGAGAATAGGGGGGATGTGAAACGAGTTGGAATCCTATTTCCATTAATTTTGCGACCACAATTGCTGAGGTGTGTGCTGGTGCGTTGTCGTGATGGAAAAGGACTTTCTTGTGGGCCAATCGCGGGCGTTTTTCTTGCAGCTCGGTTTTCAAACGGTTCAATAACGATGAATAATATTCACCTGTAATAGTTTTACCCTTTTCCAGATAGTCGATGAGGATTATCCCTTGCGAATCCCAAAAGACAGTCGCCATAACCTTTCCGGCCGAAGGAACGGTCTTCGCCTTTTTTGGTGCAGATTCCCCCTTGGTAACCCATTGTTTAGATTGTTGTTTGGTCTCAGGAGTATAGTAATGTATCCATGTTTCATCCACAGTGACGAAACGACGCTTAAAGTCCTCCGGATTCTTCTGGAACAGCTGCAAACCATCCTTGCAACACTTCACACGATTCCGTTTTTGGTCAAGCGTGACCAATCGCGGCACCCATCTTGTGGATAGCTTTCTCATGTCCAAATGTTTATGCAAAATATTATGTACCCGTTCAGTCGAGATGCCCACAGCACTAGCAATCTCACGCACCTTAACTCTTTCTGTCATCCATCACCATATCATGGATTTGATCAATGATTTCTGGAGTCGTAACCTCCACAGGCCGTCCAGAACGTTCAGCGTCACTTGTGCCCATATGGCCAGTCCAAAAATTTTGAAACCACTTATAAACTGTTCTAATCGAAGGTGCAGAGTCACCATAATGTTTATCAAGCTTCTCTTTAGTCTCCTGAGGCGTTTTGCCTTTCATAAAGTAATGTTTAATCACCACACGAAATTCTTTTTCGTCCATTTCTTGAAAATCACTCGACTTCCTTGATTCACACGAATGCCAAACACAAAGAAATAGACCAATATGGCTGAAACTTGGTGTGCGTTCATTCAAGAGATGCTACTAACTAAACATGACCTCGATACGCGCTGGTGGTGCCATCTCTCGGACTTTGCACGGACTTTTCAAACCAGCCTCGTAGATTAACGAACAAATTAGATAACTATCAAACACGTGAACAAGAGGGATTTAGACGAGGATACAGCACTTTGGGCAGCCCTTAACGCCTTAATTATCCGCAGAGTCGATGAAAGGTATACAATTCTGGTTGATACCGAGTTGTGGTAAGGGTCGGTGAAAGGTTCCGAGTTGCGGTATAGACCTTTTTCCAACCCAGAATTGTCGGCCGAGTTGCGGTCCGACATAGGTAGGTATAGAGCTATAAGTATGCAAATTATATGTGAAAATTAACGCAAAAGACATATTTCAGTAATTACTATATATATAAGACATGCATTTGACAAACGTTACGGCATCAGTTTCTTTATGTACATATTGAATTATCTTATTTTGTAAAAATGCTGAATTGTACCTATTAGTCGAATACTTTGGTGCACTGGTTTGTATAGCGTTGATTTTCGCGTATATTTCAGTCTGGAAACCCTAACTTGAACCTGCCGATTTGTCGATTACCGCAACTCGGATGAAAGGCAGGTCAAAATATTTACAACCTTCTAAAGGCCATTAGGCGGACCGCAACTTGGTATCTACAACTCTTCTTGAATACACATATAAAAATGCCACAGCACAAATAATATTTGAAGAAAAAACAAATAAAATCAAAATTAAAAGAAGAGTTAGACAAAACGACTCGATATTTCCAAAGGTGTTCACTTTGACTCTAGAAGACAAGTTCAAATAGTTAAAGTTGCAAATTAAAGGACTATTAATGGATAGTGAACGATTAAAACACTTAACGTTCGCAGACGATATCACTCTGATCGCCTACACAAACGAAGAATTACAAGAAATACTGATCGAAGTAAATAACAAGTCTCGAGAAATAGGTCTAAAAATAAACTTCACCAAAACCAAATATTTGAACACCGAAAGTGAAGATAACAGCCAGGAACTATTAATAGAACGTGAAAGAATAGAAAAGGTATAAACATTCATATATTTACGACTAGCCGTGCCCGCGGCTCCGCTCGCATAAACTTGATTCACTACTGTCGTCACTGCTTATTCCTTATGTTACCTAACGTAATAAAATATTTGCCATTAGTTTCCCTTATCTCCCATTATTTCTTCTTATCTCCTATTATCTCTACATAATTTCGATTATTTAGGCCTATCTCTGCTCATCTCCCATTATTTCTCCTTATCTCCCATTATTTCTCCTTATCTTTCATTATCTCACCTTATCTCCCATTATCCGGGCTTATCTCGACTTATCTCGCAATATTTCTCCTTATCTCCCATTATTTCTCCTTATCTCCCATTATCTCACCATAATTCCCATTATCTAGACTTATCTCTGCTTATCTCCCATTATTTCTCCTTATCTCCCATTATTTATACTTATCTCCCATTATCTCACCTTATCTCCCAGTATCTAGGCTTATATCGAATTATATAGAACATATGTATAAATTTATGAAAACACGTAAATCGGATAAGCGACAGAGAGACGTTGTATTTTATATATATTATAGATATTCTTTGCTACATGATGTTGTTCCATATTTAATGGTTTAGCATGTTTAGAAAAAATCACGTAAATCGGATAAGTGGTTCTCCAGTGATAAGCGCACAAACGGACAAACAGATAGAGAGACGTTGCATTTTATATATATTATAGATATCCTTTGCTACATGATATTGTTCCATATTTAGTGGTTTAGGCAGTATATTGCAAGAGAACGCGCTAGCGGCAAACTTTTTTCCGATTTGATTCACTATTATCGTCACTGCTTATTCCTCATGTTACCTAACGTAATAAAATATAGCCCTTAACCTGGCCAGAGAACATATGTATGTTTAAAAAAAAAAGCACGTAAATCGGATAAGTGGTTCTCCACTAACGGGCAGACAGACAGGCAGAGAGACGTTGCATTTTATATATATTATAGATATAGATCATTATTATTATATAACCTGGCCCAAGAATATATGTATGAATTTAAAAAAAAAAAAAAAAAAAACACACGTAAATCCGATAAGTGGTTCTCGCGTGATAAACACACTAATGGACAAACAGACAGACAGAGACATGATTGCATTTTATATATATTATAGATTATAGATATTCTCTGCTATATAATATTGTTCCATATTTAATGGTTTAGGCTGGGTATTGCAAGAGAACGCGCTAGCGGCAAACTTTTTTCCGACTTCATTCACTATTATCGTCACTGCTCATTCCTTATGCTACCTGTCGTAATAAAATATAGCTTATAACCTGGCCAGAGAACATATATATGTTTAAAAAAAAGTACGTAAATCAGATAAGTGGTTCTCCGGTGATAAGCGCATTCACAGACAGACAGAGATACGTTGCATTTTATATATATTATAGATGTAATAAAATATATAACTATAACCTGATCAGAGAACATATGTATGAATTTAAAAAATCGCGTAAATCGGATAAGTGGTTCTCGAGGGATAAGCGCATTAACGGACAGACAAACAGACAAAGAGACGTTGCATTTTATATATATTATAGATATAGATTATTATTATTATTATTATATAACCTGGCCAAAGAATATATGTATGAATTTAAAAAAAAAACACGTAAATCCGATAAGTGATTCTCGCGTGATAAACACACTAATGGACAGACAGACAGACAGAGATACATTGCATTTTATATATATTATAGATTATAGATATTCTCTGCTACATAATATTATTCCATATTTAATGGTTTAGGCTATATATTGCAAGGGAACGCGTTAGCGGCAAACTTGTTTTCCGACTTTCTTCACTATTATCATCACTGCTCATTCCTTATGCTACCTATCGTAATAAAATATAGCCTATAACCTGGCCAGAGAACATATGTATGTTTGAAAAAAAAAAGTACGTAAATCGGATAAGTGGTTCTCCAGTGATAAGCGCACTAACGGACGGACGGACAGACAGACAGAGAAACGTTTCATTTTATATATATTATAGATAAACAATCGAAATATCAAAAAATAATTTAAAAGCTGACTTGGATAGAAGAGTCTCGTTAGCTTTTTCTGCGTTTGGAAGGTTACAATCTACATTCAAACTGGACACCCAAAATACAATAAAAGCCAGAGTATTCGATTAGTATGTACTGCCGGTATTAACATATGACACTAAAATGTGGGCTTTAAATCAAAGTATTATAAATAAACTCCAGGTAACCCAGAGAGCAATGGAGAGGAGAGTGGTAAATATTAGACTCCAAGATCGTATTCCTAACATCGACATACGAGACAGATCAAAAGTGATAGATGTAGTGCAACGAATATATATATTAAGGTGGAATTGGGCGGGGCATATCGCAAGGCTGAATGATAGCAAATGCACACGCCGTATAGTTGAATAGAGGCATAGAGAACACAAAAGAAGCAGAGATAGATCACAGACAAGATGGACGGACGACATAAAAAGATTAGCGGGAGATGACTGGATGCAAAAAGCAAACAACAAGGCTCATTGGAGACAACTTGGGGAGGCTTACATTCGATTATGCATGGAATAAGCTAATGATGATGATGATGATGATTTAATAAGTTTTTCTTTTGGTCTTTTTTTCTTCTACAATGTAATGCACAGAAGCATTAACCCCAAAGATACAGTGTATTAATAAACTGTTAACGTTAACGCAAGATTAAATATCCTGTCAACCCCAATCACCCCTAATTAATTTGAAATTAGTGGCATTTACATAATGAAATTAAATCTTAACTCGAAGCTAAAATATTCACTCTAAAAAAACTAAATGCTGCTGACATTGTTAAGGGTTTGATCTAACATCACATTCGTTATTTCATTTCTTTTTAATTTCGTGGTTATTATGAATAGTTTCCATGGTTCAAGCAAATAACTAACAATTATTAAAACCTACAAACGTTCAAGTTCTTAGCAAGTTACCAGGTGTACAAGTATGAAATGCGGATTTCAGACAACAGATGGTGTACCAATGCAGTTTGTGCTATAAAGATTTAACACTGCGCCATTTTGTTATGTCATCAACAAGTGCCAGACTCACACGAGTGATAAATTGGAAAAGTGTGTGCATAGTATTGTGTTGTTGTGTTCAATATTTCGAAATTCATACCGAACAAAGAGCATTCGCGGACAGCATTAATTTTTTGTTTTCATTTGAAGAAAATTGCTGTTGAATCATACCGATTACTTCGGGAAGCTTATGGTGAACATGCTCCATCGCAAGATACGTGTGAACGATGGTTTCGGCGTTTCAAAAGTGGTGACTTCTATGTGATGACAAGGAACGTGGAAAACCACCAATAAAATACGAAGATGTGGAATTGCAAGCATTGTCGGACGAAGATGATTCGCAAACACAAAAACAACTTGCCGAGCAATTGGGCGTTAGTCAACAAGCTGTTTCCAATCGGCTGCGAGAGATGGGAAAGATTCAGAAGACCGGTAGATAGGTACCACATGAGTTGAACGACAGGCAAATGGAAAAGCGCAAAAAAACACGTTTGACATTTTGCTCACTCGGTACAAAAGGAAGTCGTTTTTGCATCGTATAGTTACAGGGGATGAAAAGTGCGCAATAAATCATGGGTAGATCCAGGCGCACCATCCACATCGACCGCAAGACCGAATCGCTCTGTGTTTTTGGTGGGACTAGAGGGGCGTGGTCTATTATGAGCTGTTAAAACCTGGGGAAACGGTTAATACTAAACGTTACCAACAACAACTGACCGATTTGAACTGTTCGCTGCTTGAAAAAAGGTCAATTTTCTTCATGACAATGCTTCATCACATACGGCAAAACCAGTTCGCGACACGTTGGAAGCACTCAGCTGGGAAGGTCTACCCCATGCGGCTTACTCACCAGACTTGGCTCCTTCCGATTACCACTTGTTTGCCTCGATGTGTCACGCACTTGCTGAACAGCGCTTTGGTTCGTACGAAGATGTGAAAAAATAGCTCGATGAATGGTTCGCAGCAAAAGGGGAAGATTTTTACTGGCGTGGTATTCACAAATTGCTCGAAAGATGGGAAAAAATGTATAACAAGCGATGGAGCATACTTTGAACAAAGCACTTTTTATCATTCTTCCGAATTGTCTGCATTTCATACTTGTACACCTGGTATAAAGCATGATTATGAACGACAGAAATATAAATACCTAGGCTAACCGAAGAAACTAAAATCTTTTGTATAAAAATATTGTTTATAGTTTTATAAAATTTAATACCATAAGTTCTACTTCTCCATCTTCCAAGCTTGATCCGCCTTGGGCCCTGTCCGTTAAAACAGCAAATTCAATATCTTCCTTTTCATCCTCGATCACAATCCTCGAAGTTATAGGGTAATAGTTCGAGGCCTCTGTCTCATTTATAGAAAGATCCCATGTCGGTCTGAAGTTCCTTATTCTTTGAACCATTTCTCTACCATTCGAATCGGTATAAAAAGTCGCATGGGTTTTTAGGGTTGTGGTGAAACGAGAGATGACTTCTTGACCATGTCCATTGGGCCAGCTACATATAAATAATAGTGATTTACGTCGCAAGTTCGGAAAGTGGTTTATATACAACAGATAAGTAAGTCCGGAAGGCTTGCGGGTCTTGCTTCAACACTGCCACTCTCCGAACATGAAGCATACAAAGTGTATTTATGTAAAAAAATATCAAATATAATAAACAAATAATCACATATTTTTTAAAATTTACATAGTCGTTGTCTTGGTATTAAAGTATATAGGTTGTCGCAAAATAAACAGATTTTTGGCTCTAGAAACTAGATGTAAGTGGTGAACTAAATACGTTGAAATTTTCCCATATGGTGTCAACTCTTTGCCAGTCGCTGTATATTAGATGTGCCAATTAATTCTCCCAATATCCCAAAGTCGAGTAAGAGTAGTCTTGCCTGTATCGATCAGTGCCTGATGAGGCTATGAACCCATCCACAGCATGGAAGGACACGCCATTAAAGTACTTGTACTGTCAAGCTTGTTAGTTATGCCTGAATATTCCACCGAAAACGGGCGGCATGTTAGACTGAAAAACCCCATACACCTGCAGTTGAATCTAGGCCTGCAAGCAGTCGACTCAAAATGTTCCCCAGTTCAGCATCTTCTAAAATATCTTGAAGGATTCAACATTATTAGCGATCACCAATATGGCTTTCGTAAATATAGATCAACAGGAGATCTTCTGACTTATGTAACACACGTTTGGAACAACGCAATTGAACACTTTGGAGAATCTCGAGCGGTTGCTCGTAACATATCCAAGGCATTCGACCGTGTTTGGCACGATGGACTGTTGGCTAAGCTACGCTCTTATGGTATGTCTGAGAAGTTCTGTTTGTGGCACTCATATTTCCTCAGAGAGCATTCTTTACGAGTGGCAGTCGACGGATTTTTTTCTAACACCTTCACTATCAACGCCGGTGTACCTTAAGGCTCCATATTATCTCCTACTCTCTTTCTTATTTACATTAACGATCTGATGGAAAAGACCGAGAATCCAATATACAGCTTTGCAGATGACAGTACGCTTATCTCTTCATTCACTTTGAACGCTCGGACATCGGCTACTCAGACACAGGAAGTCATTCAATTTAACAAAGATCTGGAAGAAATTCTATCTTGGGATGACAGTAACCAAGTGGAATTTAACGCTACAAAAACCCAGGCGGCAGTTTTTTCTAAAAAAGTTAACGTTGCTGAACCCGACATCGTTATGTCGGGGCACTCCATTCCTCTAACATCGTCACTCAATTTGTTGGGTGTTAATTTGGGAGCAAATATCTCCTGGCATGAACATGTTGCAGGCATAGCAAGGAGAGCTTCTCAAAAGTTGGGAATATTATTTCGAACCAGAAAGCTTTACACTCCACAACAACTGTTAATTCTTTACAAAGCTCAAATTCGATCAACTATGGAATACTGCTCCCATGTTTAGGGCTCCGCTCCCAAACATACACTGCATTTGTTGGATTCTATTCAGAGAAAAGCTGTTCGTCTGATTGGAGACCCGGAACTGATCGTCGCCTTGATTCGTGGAATATCGAAGAACGGTTGGCGACTTGAGCTTATTCTACAAGTATTTTCATGGAAAGTGTTCGAAGGATGTGGCCCGCTTAATTCCTCCCAGAGCGGTGCATGTTAGAAGTACACGTCGCGCTAATAGTTCACATCCGTATGAGGTTCAGCTTGTTACTCCTCGTACAACGCTTTTCAAGCAGTCTTTTATATGGAGAACATCATCCCTTTGGAATAATTTACCCAGGACTATGTTTCCCACCGAGTACAATTTACAGCGATTCAAGAACAACGTGAATCGCTTTCTCCGCACACGTGTCGCTCCTGTAGCGCTTTAGGGACTTTCCTGCGGCACGTGTGCTAGCCCCACATTGGGGCGACGGCGTAAAAAATCGGATATTGGATGAAAAAATTAAAGATGTATTTTTCGAATATTGACGATTTTTTCCTTTAATATATATCATAAACCATACATAAATATGTTTTAAACTAATTTATTCCTTCGTTATAACTAATTTATTCCTCTGCCTTCCTTAAAATTATCTATTGAAGTGTGACATTTTCGTCAATGTTGGAATTTCTGTAATTCGAGAAATTACATTCTAAATTCTCTGTGGACAACATAACTACGAATATGAGTTAAACGCTTACTAGAACTTGTTTATTAGGTTTCAAACAACAAATTAATCTTAGTGTAACGTCATTAGAGTGCTATAATATATTAATAAACATTTGACATATTCGACACAAAAAATTAATCTTACTTCAATATTTAAAGATGTATAAAGTTTTTGGAATGAGGTGGAATGAGATGGCGCTTTCACCATCTGATAGGGCAAAGTCTCTAGTTTCCGGAGATATCCTATTTTTATCCCCTTCGTCCCCCTTTGGTAAAAAAATGGACATTAAAGTTCCCCCGACTTGATCTAACGTTCTCCACTCAGCCATTCTCTCGGGCAATATTCCAATGAAAAGAAAAAATGACGATATACTCCTCATTTCTTATGAAGTATACACTTCTAAAAAAAGGGCAATTAAACTCTTGTTGCCTCTTTTCGGCAACGCGGCTGAACTACTTTGAAATTTCGATATCAATACGAGTGTTTGCTTACATCGCGCGCCATAGTGAGACAAATGCGACATTTTTCGGTCATTTGCTCATAACTTCGACGTTTGTCAATGGAATGACTTTAATTTAATATACATAATGTACGATTTATAGATTTTCAGAAATATGAAATCCAAATCATACAATTTATTATCACGAGCACGATAAAGCGTAAAGATAATTCATGTAAAGATAATTATTAATTATCTGAAGATGCTCAGGAAGCAAATCACAAATATTTCAGAAAATACAGAGAAAACAATTCACGAAGAATGTCTCGAATATATAATAATGAAGATATTTTTAATAATTTGATCATTGCTTCAGATCCGATAATATCTAATTCGCGAAAATTGAGGGAATGTAAGAAGAAAGAATTGTCCGAAGATGTAAAACATCTATTACATTTCAGTGATGATGATACAGATTACGATGAATAAAACAAGAAGTATAAATGTGAGAAGCAAGGGAACTCACAAAAATCAAGCACCCCGAGGGATCAAATATCTGTCACGTCCACGTCGTTGATCCTGGGTAACGCTAAGAGCAGATAATTGATATTCGAAATATTATTCGCTTCATGAGTGTATTTTGATGGGTTAATGTTCCCTTACATGTCGCATGCGTAGGGCAATCGTAACACGGGACAATGATATTAATGCTGCGTAAGCGCAACCAGTGTTTCTAATTTTAGCTATACCTCGAAAATAAAAAAAAAGTACCAAAACGAAACAAAAGGCATTTTAAAGCTAAATGTTGATACTTACGCGTAGTATTAACGAAATTTATGAGAAAAAATATTTGTGCTGTGTTATGTCATGAAAATCCTTAAAACCGTCTTTTTTTGCAAATTTCCGTCTTTTTTTTCATTTTTAGCCAATTTGGAAAACCGATTGTGTTCCAGAAGGCAAAAAATAACATTAGAAATTGACTCAAAATTACGACGCGGTAGCCAAATTTGGACAACAGATTCGTGTTCAGAAGGCAAAAATACATTGAAAATGACTATTCGTACTCATGTAATCGAAAAATTTTTCAATTTGTTGTCTAGTATTTTGAAATAATCATCTTTACGCGTTATCGCGCACGCGATAACAGTATATAGTATGATTTTTATTTCATATACTGAACATATATTAATCGTACATTATGTGTATTAAGTTTGAAGTCATTCCAATAACAAATGTGGAAGTTATAAGCAAATGACCGAAAAAAAAAAAAAAAAAAATAACGCATTCGCCCCATTGTGCGCCGGTTTTCGGTGGACTGTTCAGGCATAACTGACAGGTTTGCCGATACGTGTATGTCCCTTATTAAATCTTCTCAATACCAGTGTTTATATTAATATTTACAGGTGATTATTAAAAAGAAAATAAAAAAATACACATACGATTCATTCAAATAAAGCGGTCCGACCACCCAGTCAAATTCGACATATTTTTCGTTCTCATATATTCTAATCACTTGACTGACATATTCACTAAACTTTTGATGAATTTCCGTCACTATGTCACCTCGGTAAACTTCAAATGAAGCTGTGTCGGATACTTTCTCAATTGGATAGTCTGCAGTTGGCCTGAAATCAAAAATAATATTTTTTCAATACTAACTAATAAATGTACACACAGCGTATGACTAAGGTTTGGATTTATGGAAATACCTAGTGAATAACCTATTTTAGTGGCAATGACATAGAGTAAACTTTTTTCGGGAATAGTTCTTGTCTAATTTGAGGAAAGCTTTCAGATTCTCCATCGCTGAATTCGCAATAAATAAATTACGTGTATGGTAAACTATACAGAATATGCCACTAAAAAATGAGCTTGCACTCATATCCAGTGACTCCGTACAATATAAAATATTTCTTAACCATAGACCAACATGAAAGAAAATTAATTAATACGTTTGTAAATTTTTCAAAAAAATTAATTTCATTTACATTGTCTAGACTTTAACAACACTCTGTATATTAAAGTAGCTCTTTTGAAAAATAATTTCTAAAAAATTTTATCTCAATAGCAATAAAACAATGTCTGGAAACGAAATCTTCTAAATTCAAGTCTCGATCGAGGAGCTTTTCACTTTTCTTAAGTGGTCAGTCTACTTTACCACCTTGAAAAAAATCTAATTTTTTTTATGAGCGTTTTCGAAAGTATATGCCATGAAAAATGTTGTCTCAAAGTTTTGTAAGCATTCCTTCTATACATTTGAGCACGTTATTAAATTGGCCTCCGAACGCTCGTCTCGGCACGTGCGCTCGCTCTCTCCTCTTACTTGCTCTCTAGTTTCCTAAACAGAGCTGCTCCCTACTGTAATTATAAACCGATATTCACACTACGAGACCTTTCTATTGAATTTTTCGGAGCAACACAAGACCTTGAAGCTTAGTTAGATTGTTATGTCGAAGCGTGTTTCGAAGTTAAAGAGTTCAGGTTAGTTTTTATTGTTCTTTTCGAAACCGTTTAACCGATCTTTACGAAATTTTTGATACATATTCAGCACATGTGTGGCTATGGCCGGAACTAGAATAAAGTCAAAATTGTCATTTTTACTATTTTTTTTGGCATAGAAAATAGCAAAAAACATTCACGTGTTCACAATTTTTTTTAACATCCTCATTCAGATTTTGTTATTTTTTCATAAAAGTGAATGATTCTAGTTCGGGCCATAGCTACAGTCCTGAGAATGGAAAATCTTTTTAGTTTTTGTGTTTCAGTACTTTTCGAGATAAGGCGGGGGGACAGCGATTTTTAGCGATTTTTCAAAAATAATACAAAGAAAAGTGAGCGCAAGTATTACATTATATATATATTTTTTACTCGTGTTTTCACAAGCTTTCATTTGACACCACACTCGATTACCTAGTAAAATTATTTTTTTTCACTTCCGATTTAACCCCCCAAAACTAACCCCTTAAGTCAAAATTTAACTTTCAAAACTACATGGCTCTGATGAGACCATCAATTCCTATATTATTACCAAATTTCAACTTTCTATGACAAATAGTTTCGGAGAAAATCGGGTGTGACAGACAGACGGACAGGCACACACCGAAGTCATCTTATAAGTGTTCCGTAACACTAAAAATTTCAAGAGGGGATTAATATAGCCCAAAAAGAATTATTCCAATATTTACAATAGATAGCGCTAGAAAAACTCGCAAAAATATCATTTTTTCGGGCGTCTAAAGTGAACTGACCCCATAATAAAGAAAAAAAAGTAATGTAATCTTGAAAAAATCTCCCTCCGATATTTTCGCTTTTCTTCCCGCTTTTGGGTTCCTATATAATGAAAAAGTCACTCATTTCAGTCTATCCGTCTGTCAGTCTGCTGATACGATAACTCTCGAACAAAATGAGATTTACAACTGTATTAATACGTACAACTTGGTACGTATTAATACAGAAGAAAGGGATGAAACCTACACTTTTTTGGCGATATCGCTTCAAGGGAAAAGAGTAAAATTGGTTATGCGATAAATTTTATTCGTAACATGGTAATTTTCCTAAATTAATCTTAAATAAATTTTGCACATAAATATTTATAGTAAATCATATCAGGAACTAAACGAGTGAGAAAGTATAGTAGAGGGTTTGTTTCGTATATATCATGTTATATGTCCTCTTTAGGGTTCTTGGAGTCGAGGAATTCGAAAACTAAGTTATTTTCTAATAGGGGAAGAGGGTGAAAGAGGACAGGGTAGTTAAATATTGTATAATTTGACTAGTATTATGGAAATTTTTCCAGATTTCTTGATTGATTTAATGAACAAATTTTAAGCGTATTATTTACAGTAATATATGTAAGAGTTTAAAGGGTGTGGTAGAAGGATAAAAATGTTGTCTTATATATTTGAGTTATATGTCCATTTTAGAGTTTTTGAAGTCGAGCGATTTGAAAATTAAGGCATTCTTTCATTACCACCAATTTTAACGTTAAATATTGCCTGGTTTCAGACCTAGAGAGATGAAAACTATGATTTTAAGCGATATAGCTTTTAAGGAAGGGGCGAACGAGATGGGTATCGATATGTTATATGGTTTTGATAGTATTATGGGGATGTTTCCTGGCTTTTTGTTGAGATAATCAAGAAATT
Organism: Pachyrhynchus sulphureomaculatus; assembly: GCA_019049505.1. Taxonomy (NCBI): domain Eukaryota; kingdom Metazoa; phylum Arthropoda; class Insecta; order Coleoptera; family Curculionidae; genus Pachyrhynchus; species Pachyrhynchus sulphureomaculatus. The sequence continues at coordinate 170,057,278 of CM032453.1, read as the reverse complement.
TTATGCATGATTATTATATTATTTCCAATTATAGATGGTCAAATATATAGAGGTTAAAGAGGGATTGCTCTATATATATATATATATATATATATATATATATATATATATATATATATATATATATATATATATATATATAGAGCTAATGAGGGGGTCCGGTTGATAAAGAAGGAACCATATATATATATATATATATATATATATATATATATATATATATATATATATATATATATATGTGTATATATATATATATATATATATATATATATATATATATATATATATATATATATATATATATATATATATATATTATATATATATGGTTCCTTCTTTATCAACCGGACCCCCTCATTAGTCCATAAATTAATGCAATTTATGAGGATAAAACCGAGTCTAGATTAAAGTTTATGATATGTACTTTTACATTTTGAGTGGCATATCAAGAAATTGTGCTGATTTGGGCGACCCAAATCTGAAAATGAATTTCAAAATATTTTAGAAAAACTAAAGTAAAAATGTAATTTCCTGATATAACCAAATGTTTTCTCTAATAATCTTATTCTACCCCAAAAAACCTACAACTTTTGTAGGAAAAGGTTTTTTTATGGCCTCAATTTTTGGAAAAATTTATCAGAGCGTATATTCAACAATGTTTTACTCGAAAACTAAAACTTTTAGAGAAATTATATAAGAGAAAAAAAATGCTTGCTCTTGTTCTTAAAATCACCATGAATTTTTGAAGCACCTTTTGATAATTCGTCATTTTTGTTACGGTTTTTTTCGTTCTAAAACAATTTGTCGGTGCATATATATATATATATATATATATATATATATATATATATATATATATATATATATATATATATATGTATGTATGTATGTATGTATGTATGTATGTATGTATGTATGTATATCTTACCTCACCAAAATCCGGACATATTGAACAATTTTTTTAAATAAAATTTTACTAATGAAAAATTAGAACAATTTTTTTACATGCACCTGGGAATCCACAAGGAGCATAATTATTCAAAATATCCCCGTTAGTTCAGGGAATGACTGTCTTAATATTTGGTTAGAAGCTTCTGTACACATGCTTTAATGCAGTTCTGTCGATGCTAACGAATGCTGGCTCAATAGTAATCACATTGAGATGATGGTGACTCTTTTAACTATGCTCCATATTTGGTAGTCCAAGGGATTCACATCTGGACTCTTAGGAGGCCAGAATTCCTTGGGCCAAAAAATATTGACGTAGTCTAAGAGCTAGTTTTAGACCAAACGGCTCGTGTGGGCCGGTAGTTTCAACGTAGCGGCCATTTTAAAGTTAGAAATTCATTTGTCCTGAATTTGGTGAACACCTTGTATATATCAAACCTAAAAATATAAGCTCCAGAAGCCCTATAGTCGAACGGATCGCCCCATCCACTTGTACCATTATAATACCAAAATTTTTGGTCGACATCAAGGCTAATTTTGTTCATATGAATTTTATTAATAAGGCCAGTAGATGAATCAATATTGAATCCAATGTCCTGAAAAAAATATATTATTAATTACTCTTTAATTACTAAAGTTCCTGAAGGCGGAAGACGTCTGTTTGTCCAGTCTAATCTCAGACAAACGCTAGGTAATGGCATTTTTCAGGTAAGCATATCGATTGACGGTGTTTTTCTTGAAATTATCTATTTCTAGCCAATGATTCTATATATTTTAGAAATAACATCCTCACACTGTGTTTATAATTCTAATAAATATCGAAGATATAATTAATTTCCTTATTTAACTGGGCGGCAAATCTCTGAAAGGAGAATTAAAAGTCCTACTAAATAAATGTCCCTATGAAGGAAAAATTCCAACAAAATGGTGTAATTCGGAAGTTATACTTCCCTTTAAGAAAGGTGATAATACTGATATCGAAAATTATCGGCCCATATCTTTTCTATAGCGCTGATATAAGATCTTCACTAACATCTTAACAAATCGCTTAACAGCTAAACTGGATTTCTGTCAATCCTTGGTACAAATTTAGGGCAATTTACCACCTATATACAATACGTACTGTAATAGAGGAAGGTACAGGATATAAGGTATCAACACATTGGGCCTCCATTGATTTTCAGAAGATATTTGATACTGTTGAAATCTAGTTAGTTTTAAAATCCCTGGCGGATGTAAAAATAGATTTTGGATATAAAAAAATAATAGAGAACATCTGTAAAGATGCATCTCTGTATACAGTCAGTTCAAAAAGTCTCCATACACCACCCGCCTTCTATACTATTTTTCTGTTATTAATTGGAACTATGAGAAAACATGTTTAAATTAATATTTGAAACTTAACCAACGAGGATTAGTATTAAAAAACAATTACGGAACATTTTATTTAGAAGTTAAATCATTGTTATAAAAATGTAAACAAAATTAATTTCAAAAAAGTCTCCATACACTCAAGAACTGCATCGAAAAAAAAAAACGTTATAATCAGTCGCATTTTATCAAGCTATCTGTTGCTCGTTAAACTGAAAAAAAATGAATAATTTTCGGCCATACTTTATAATCTGCCACTTGTTGCTAGTAATTTTGCAGTAGGTTTTCAAAGTAGTATTAAAAATGAGCGAGAGAAAATTATAAAAATTCCATTTCAAGTTCGAAACATCATAATTGACTTGTGGAAAGATGGAAAATCGTACAGAAATATAGGAAAAATTGTTATTGTTTACACAGGGCAGGCCATAAGGGGTGTGCAGACAGGAAGAAACCGTTAATTTCGGCAGCTAATCGCAAAAAGCGGTTAGCTTTTAATAATAATAATAATAATAATAGCTTTATTCCCAACAATAAGAACTATTTACAGGGAAACAAGAAAGAATATGAATGAAATTTTCTCTTAAAACTAAGGTACTAAAGTAACAACAAAAATAGACAAAAACAACAAAAAAAAAAGAAGAAGAAGGAAAGAAATAAAAATGAATAAAGAAAGAAATAAAGAAATTAAATGAATCAGCGTAGTACAAATCAGAATAAAAGTGAAATAAAACAAATATTAGTTACATACATCCAACAAGCAAAACAAGCTTCTAAAAGATTTTTTATAAATGTCCTATCAAATGAAATGATCTAGACATATTGACCGAATCTTATTTTCGGTGTCTGCAAAAATGTCACATTCATTACTAATTAAGTTAAATTTATTGCACATAACATTGATTGGTTCAGTTAACCTGAGATTAGTATAAACAAAAGTAGCAGTATTTCGTGAATTAATTCTAGGCACCAATATAGCCACCTCCGATAGCAGCTGAGGACAGTCGATGACTCCGTGCAACAATCTATACAAGAAAATTATAGACGAACACTCTCAAGTGATTGAAAATTAAATCTCTCCAATAACAAAGACTACTCTATTCCTCTCATTGGATAGAGGGAAGCATAGAAGAGATTAGAAAAGACCCAGACGTCCAGTAGCAGGCAAACAGGGGTTGAGAAGAAGAGGAAGAATTAATTCCGGCTCTCATTTATACTAGATTAAATAAAGAGGCAATGACAGTTAAAAAAAAGATATTATACCCTATATACTCGGAAAGTACCATTACAAGCCAGATGGGCTTCCAAGATAGTCTTCAAAACTACCAGGTGTACAAGTGTGAAATGCGGATTTCAGACAACAGATGGTGCACCAATGCAGTTTGTGCTATAAAGATTTGACACTGCGGCATTTTGTTCTGTCATCAACAAGTGTCATTACTAATTAAGTTAAATTTATTGCACATAACATTGATTGGTTCAGTTAACCTGAGATTAGTATAAACAAAAGTAGCAGTATTTCGTGAATTAATTCTAGGCACCAATATAGCCACCTCCGATAGCAGCTGAGGACAGTCGATGACTCCGTGCAACAATCTATACAAGAAAATTATAGACGAACACTCTCAAGTGATTGAAAATTAAATCTCTCCAATAACAAAGACTACTCTATTCCTCTCATTGGATAGACACCATTTACCTTATATGATAAATATTTTAGAAATCTTCTTTGAACTTGTTCTAGCATTAGTTTGTAGCATAAATAATAAGGGCTCCAAATAAGAGAGGCATACTTTAGTTTGGATCTCACATAAGACTCATATAGCACTATTAAAGATCGTTCACTATTAAAGCTTCTACAGTTGCACACTATAAAACCATATAGACGATTGGCTTCCAGCGTTACTGTGATTAGAAAGTCCCTTACACTGTTGGTGCGTCCGAGAGTTGACGTTCCTAGTGAATATTCATATGTTATTATATGGTTTTTCCTCGTCACCGACATAATTTTACATTTAGAAATATTCAAGTCTAATTTATTGTGCTTACACCAATCCTCAAGCACGCAAAGCTCAGTTTGAAGCACTTTACAGTCCTAAATACATGAGACGGGCGCATACAGCTTGAGATCATCAGCGAAAAGCAGCCTGCCACAATTCAGAGTATCACTCGCTCACTTGCTAGGGAATACGTTACTAAACCTCCTAAATTCTGAGAATCCGTAATCTTTAGTAATGAAACTAAAATTAACCTTTTTGGGTCTGTAGGCAGAACTAAAGTTTGGAGAAAGAAGAATACCGCATTCGATATTAAAAACATTTGTTTCACGGTGAGGCAAGGGGATGGCAGTGTTCTGATTTGGGTACGCATGTCCGCTGGAAGGGTTGGAAATATACGTTTTATTAATGGTACCATGGATCAGCATGTTTAACTGAACATTTTGAGAGACAATTTAAGAGAAAGTGTCCAAAAATTAGCACTCAAAAAAAGATACATTTTCCAGCAGGACAATGATCCGAAACATACCGCAAACTTGGTGCTTCATACACTTCCGCAATCACTCCATGTTAACACTATCGAGCATTTATGGGAGGAACTTAAACGGCGCGTTCGCAAACATAATGTTTCAAATAGAGAAGAATTAAAAGACAGAATATTAAACGAATGGGAGAACATGCCAGCAGAAGTTACTAGAAAGCTGATTGCAAGCATGATAAGAAGGTTACAGGAGATTATCAGGGCCAACGACGGCCCCACTAAATGTTAGGTTAAACGATTGTTATTTTCCGTTAAACTCCGTCAAACTATTATTGGTACTTGTTAAGTGTATGGAGACTTTTTTGACAATAATTTTGTTTACATTTTTATAATAATGATGCAGGTGGGTCTGGAGACTTTTTGGCCTGACTGTAGTAAAATTGATGAAACAACTCTCACTAATAAAATACCATTAAAAAGAGAAGTGCGGAAAGGAGATACTATCACACTAAATTGTTTACGATGGCTCTCTCTAAGGAGGTAAATTGGGATGAAAAGGCATCAACATCGACGTCACCAAACTGAGCAACCTTAGGTTGGCAAGCGACATAATCCTGATAGCTAACAACACTAATGAGCTACAGAAAATGTTGAACCAGGTGAAAGTGTAGGTCTTAAAATGAATTAAAAGGAATAAAATTAGTGAGCCTTGAAGAAACCAGCATACAGATAAGAAACAACTCCATAAATTGCGTCGACAAGTATACTCACTTACGTCAGTTATTAAGATCGACAAGGAGAACCAGCATGCAGAAATTACCAGAAGAATTCGGCAGGTATGGGCAGTTTTTGGGAAACGAGGGCATATTTTAAAAAGTACTATAATGCCCATAAATCTAAAAACTAAAGTCTACAATATCTGTGTCCTACCTGACAGCACATATGGACTGGAAACGATATGGCCCACTAAAGCATTTGTTAAAAAACTCGCAACTTCACAGAAAGCTATGGTGAGAAATATGCTTGGTATCTTCCTTAGGGATAGAATTCATAATGAGCAAATAAGAAGACGAATTAAAGTCAATGACATAACTTTGGACGCGGCAAAGATGAAATGGCAATGGCAGGTCTTGTGGCTAGATAATCCGGAGATAGATGGGTATACAAGGTCACAGAATGGAGACCCAGAGAAACAGAAAGGGGTTTGGGACGTTCACACTATGATGGGTCGATGATACAAGAGGCTGGCAGGCAGCAGTTAAGGGTGGCAAGAGACAGGGAAGCATAGAAGAGATTAGAAAAGACCAACGTCCAGTAGCAGGCAAACACGGGTTGAGAAGAAGAGGAAGAATTAATTTCGGCTTTCATTTATACTAGATTAAATAAAAAGGCAATGTCGGTTTAAAAAAAGATATTATACCCTATATACTCGGAAAGTACCATTATAAGCCAGATGAGCTTCCAAGATACTCTTCAAAACTACCAGGCGTACAAGTGTGAAATGCGAATTTCAGACAACAGATGGTGCACCAATGCAGTTTGTGCTATAAAGATTTGACACTGCGCCATTTTGTTGTGCCATCAACAAGTGTCAGACGCGCACGAGTGATAAATTGGAAAAGTGTGTGCATAGTGTTGTGTTGCTGTGTTCAATATGTCGAAATTTATACCGAACAAAGAGCATTCGCGGACAGCATTAATTTTTTGTTTTCATTTGAAGAAAATTGCTGTTGAATCATACCGATTACTTCGAGAAGCTTATGATGAACACGCTCCATCGCAAGATACATGTGAACTATGGTTTCGGCGTTTCAAAAGTGGTGACTTCAATTTTGCAGACAAGGAACGTGGAAAACCGCCAAAAAAATACGAAGATGTGGAATTTCAAGCATTGTTGGACGAAGATGATTGGCAAACACAAAAACAACTCGCCGAGCAATTGGGCGCTAGTCAACAAGCTGTTTCCAATCGGCTACGAGAGATGGGGAAGATTCAGAAGATCGGTAGATGGGTACCACATGACTTGAACGATAGGCAAATGGAAAAGCGCAAAAACACGTGTGACATTTTACTCGCTCGGTACAAAAGGAAGTCGTTTTTGCATCGTATAGTTACAGGGGATGAAAAGTAGATTTATTTTGAGGATCCCAAGCGCAAAAAATCATAGGTAGACCCAGGTGCACCATCCACATCGACCGCAAGACCTAATCGCTTTGGCAGAAAGACGATACTCTATGTTTGGTGGGACCAGAGGGGCCTGGTCTATTATGAGTTGTTAAAACCTGGGGAAACGGTTAATACTAAACGTTACCAACAACAATTGACCAATTTGAACCGTTCGCTGCTTGAAAAAAGGCCAGAATACCGAAAGAGGCAACACAAAGTCATTTTTCTTCATGACAGTGCTTCAGCACATACGGCAAAACTAGTTCGCGACACGTTGGAAGCACTCAGCTGGGAAGTTCTAACCCATGCGGCTTACTCACCAGACTTGGCTCCTTCCGATTACCACTTGTTCGCATCGATGGGTCACGCACTTGCTGAGCAGCGCTTTGGTTCGTACGAAGATGTGAAAAAAAAAGTGGCTCAATGAATGGTTCGCAGCAAAAGGGGAAGATTTTTACTAGCGTGATAATCACAAATTGCCTGAAAGATTGAAAAAATGTATAATAAGCGATGGAGCATACTTTGAATAAAGCACTTTTTATCATTCTTCCGACTTTAATATGTTTTTTAGAAAAAAAAAATCCGCATTTCATACTTGTACACCTGGTATCTGTTTAGTCTATAAAGATTCACTTTTCGGTCTTCGAATGTAAATATGTATTATTTGAGGCTTAAAAAATATAAAGCAAAATTTTACTTTACCTTAAACGAATAATGGAAATTAAGATCTAGATTTTCCTCTGTGACATAATTTCCGTTAGTTGCTTCAACATAGAATGATTTGTAACCGAGAGGTGGTATATTTTTCGCCTCAAATATTAACTCCAGCGTGGCATTGCTCTTCCTTCCAATAATTTTCTTAACTCCAGTAGATGTTGGAATTATTTGACTCTTTACAGTATTACCTAAAACACACAGGTAAAACGTTTTACGCAATACGTCCCTCGCAATCACGCAAATCCAAAGCAAACATTAAAATTGACTTTCTAACAGGGGTGGTTTTAGGGGGAGGCAATAATGGCAACGCCCACTATGGATTAATTTTTGTTCCAAAATATCTACAGCAATTTTTTTTTTTTTCTGTAAGGATTCTCTTCTCTCGTAACTGATTTTTATTTTTGAAAAAGTCTCTCCATCGGTCATCAAATACAGACTCAACGCATCTTAGAATTGTTTCTTGCTCTCCGGGACCAATTCCTCGTTACATCTTAGCTTTCTCACACTAAAGCATAACTCAATTCAAGCCTGAAGCCTTAAGAAATGAAAAAGTCTCGGAGGATTTTCTTACGAATGAAATAATCTCTCCTGGAGCTCTGAATCGTGATAAAGAAAAATAATAATTTTGGTTGTATGGGGAATTGTAGGAAAGAGATAATGCAGAGGTAAGAGTCTAAGTTATTTAATTCAAGTAGTAGGGCTATAGGTATGGTAGCTGTTAGAAAACCACGAATGTTGTACAGAGTCGCCCAGGAAACGAGTAGTGCATAACCAATTGAATATTCTAAAAGATAGACAATAGACAATTTATTCAACTTTTCAGCTACAAAAGTTGTAGATAAGACATGTCATCAAAGGGATGTATGATCCCATCTTAGGTAATATCAAAAATAATAAATAATATAAAAAAAATAAGAAATCTTACTATTAAACACATTAATACACAGTAAATACAAGATATAACAAAAAACATAACACATATTTATAACAAACAAATTTATAACAAACAAAATACATACTGCTTTAATTAAGTAAGGATGTTATAAAGAATAACATTCACCCTCTGCCCAGCAGAAAACTTTCAAATTCAGTTACAGAATAAAAAGTTTTACTTAATAGTATAGTTTGTATTTGTTTTTTAAAACGTGTCATAGATTCAATCCTTTTTACATTTTCCGGCAGTAAGTTAAATAGTCTGCAACCTAAGTAATGACTAGTTTTTTTAACATATTCATGATTGTGTTTTTCAATATAAAATTTTTCTTTGTTTCGAGTCGGATAACGATGAAAAGATCTATGCGACATGAAGCTATCTTGATTTTGATAGATATACATTAAGAGTTTATATATATAAATACTTGTAACTGTTAATATTTTTTCTATTCTTAAAGACTTCCCTACAGGATGCGTTATATGGCATACTAAAAAAAATTAGTCTCATGATTCGTTTTTGCATTACCAGCACTCTGTCCAGTTCCTGCGCACTTCCCCAAACCGCCAGACCATAGGACATGGCCGGGTACGCATTAGCGTAATAGACAGTTATGAGATTGGGAACACTTAATGAGGTTTTTAAAGATTTTATCATAAAAAAACATTTATTTAGTCTTGAGCAAACGTCATCTATGTGCAAACTCCATCCGAGGTTAGAATCTATTATGATTCCTAAAAACTTTGAACTATGGCTAACAGGCAAATTCATATTATTAAATATACAATATTTAGGTTTATTGGTTTGCGCATTTTTGTCTTAAATTCCATAGACACGGTCTTTGATAGATTTATTATAAGGTTATTCTTTTTACACCAGTTTGAGAACTCAGTCAATATTATTTTAATTTTTTTCTCCAAAAGTTTCTCATCTTTGGCTAAGATGACTATGGTCGTATCGTCAGCGAACATAAAAACGTTTCCGCATGAAATGTATTCAGGTAAGTCGTTTATGAACAACAAGAAAATTAGAGGACCTAGGACACTGCCTTGAGGGGTCCCTAAGTCACAGTTTGTCATTTGCGAAAAAATATTACTAATTTTTATTTTAAAGTTTCTACCCTTCAAAAATGAATTAAACGATTTATTTAGTGGTCCTCTAATACCTAACCTTTCAAATTTTTTAACAACAAAGCCTGGGTATATTGTGCCAAATGCCCTTGTTAGATCATATAGTAGAGCTACTACTTTCTCATTTATATCAAGTTTTTTATATATATTCTTTATAAAGTCGATCGCTGCGGTCTCTGTAGAGTGCTTTTCTCTAAAATCGTGCTGGTGTGAGGCTAGAACTTTGTTATTATCAAGAAATGGAGTTATCTTATTGTAAATAACTTTTTCGAAAACCTTTGAAAAACAGTTAAGTAAAGATATAGGCCTATAATTTTTAATTAAAAGAGGATCGCCCTTTTTAAATACAGGTAAAATGTTAGCCTCTTTCAGTCGCGAAGGGAAAATACCTTCATTAATATTCATAATATTAATGTCTCTATTTTTGCACGCAAAACTACATAACAGAATTTTTCTCTCAACTTACCATCCGGTCCAGTAATAGTGTAAGCAGTTTGGGAAACTGGCAATCTCACATATTTATTCACTTCCCTGCTAAGTGGATTATAAACTGTTACCACAAACACTTTGGACTTTTCAGAAAATGCGCATTCACTTACATTGAGCAATAAACAAGTTTCAAAATTACTGCTTTTAATATTTGTTAATGTTCTAAAAACAAATTTAAATTTAATAAAGCCGCCAATGAAAGATATGTAGGTATAAAGAAACTACATAATAAAATCCAATATATTTCAGTAAAGTTTTTCTCTCCAGAATGGCCTGTACTATCGTGTAGAATCGGTATCTCGATAATAGAGACTCAAGGATTTATACAAGAATAGTTCATTTATATGTGAATTTTTACAGCTACCGCCATAATTATATATCAATAGACAATATTATCTGTCTTTTCAGCACCATTATGCCATCAGGCAGATTATTTGACATTCCATCCTTCGATGCTGGTTACGTTACGCAGAAGGTATTTATATTTTAAAAATAACCGGTCAAGCGCAAGGTGAACTTGCACAATTAGTGTTCCGTACGTTGATTGCTTTTAAAATAAAAAAAATTGTTACGATGGTATCAAGTGATCAATGACTTCACAAAACACACCCCAAAGGAGTTTTCAACAAAGTTTGTTTTCAATCTTTACTGAAAACAAAATTTTGTTTGTTATATACCAAATAACTTATTAATGCACTCTTGATAATTTTCGTTCAATCTACACCCCGTGGAGAATATTCCAGAATTTTTTTAAAAATTTACTACTTTTCGAGATAAGGCGGGTGGACAGCGATTTTTCGCGATGTTTTAAAAATATTACAGAGAAAAGTGAGTCCAAGTACTACATTATATATATATTTTTTACTCGTGTTTTCACAAGCTTTCATTTTGACACCACACTCGATGACCTAGTAAAAAAAAATTTTTTTCACTTCCGATTTCACCCCCCAAAACTATCCCCTTAAGTCAAAATTTAACTTTCAAAACTACACGGCTTTGATGAGGCCATCAATTCCTATATTATTACCAAATTTCAACTTTCTATGGCAAATAGTTTCGGAGAAAATCGGGTGTGACAGACAGACGGACAGACAGACAGACAGACACCGAAGTCATCTTATAAGTGTTCCGTACGAAACACTAAAAATTACAAATAATAGCATCCACAGTAAGATTCACTTGAAGTGAAATCCATAAATCTATAAGTACTTATTATTACTAAAAAATAAACGGTCAAGTGCAAGTTAAACTTGCACAATTAGTGTTCCGTACGTTGATTGCTTTTGAAATAAAAAGTTTTGTTAGGGTGGTATAAAATAATCAGTGACTTCACAAAACACACCCCAAATGAGCTTTCAACAAAGTTTGTTTCCAATCTTTACTGAAAACTGGTGACCATGAAATATTGGTTTTTTTCTATACCAGATAAATTATTAAAGGTAATGATAATTTTCGTTCAATCTATACCCCGTGGAGAATATTCCAGGATTTTTTCAAAATTTTTTGATCAGTGCTTTTCGAGATAAGGTAGGGGACAGCGATTTTTCACGATTTTTTAAAAGTAATACGAAGAAAAGTGTGCGCAAGTATTACATTATATATATATTTTTTACTCGTGTTTTCACAAGCTTTCATTTGACACCACACTCGATGACCTAGTAAAAAAAAAATTTTTTTTCACTTCCGATTTCACCCCTCAAAACGAATCCCTTAAGTCAAAATTTATGTTACGTTGGTATAAAATGATCAGTGACTTCACAAAACACACCCCAAATAAGTTTTCAACAAAGTTTATTCCAATCTTTACTAAAAATTGATGACCTTGAAATTTCTGTTTTTTTTATATAACAGATAAATTATTACAGGTAATGCACTCGTGATAATTTTCGTTCATTCTACACCCCTTGGAGAATATTCCAGAATTTTTTCAAAATTTTTTGATAAGTACTTTCCGAGATAAGGCGGGTGGACAGCGGTTTTTTCGCGATTTTTTAAAAATAATACAAAGAAAAGTGAGCGCAAGTATTACATTATATATATATTTTTTGCTCGTGTTTTCACAAGCTTTCATTTGACACCACACTCGATTACCCAGTAAAAAATTTTTTTTTTTTCATTTCCGATTTCACCCCCCAAAACTAACCCCTTAAGTCAAAATTTAATTTTCAAAACTACATGGCTCTGATGAGGCCATCAATTCCTATATTACTACCAAATTTCAACTTTCTATGACAAATAGTTTCGGAGAAAATCGGGTGTGACAGACGGACAGACGGACAGACAGACGGACAGACACCGAAGTGATCTTATAAGTGTTCCGTCCGGAACACTAAAAAGCAGTGTAAAACCGTTTACGGGGATAAAAAAAAACGGAGAGTCTAAAAAAGATCTTAGCCTCTTCCTCTGCATACTTACGATAAAGCTTGATTGGTAATTTCTTCACAATTTTTAAATCCAATATGAAGTAATCTAGCATAATCGTAAGCCACATATTCTTTTTCCGTACCAGTGATAGCATCATGGTGCTGCATAACTCCCATAGCTTCTCGAAGACTATCTAACTTTGAATCGTATTCAGAAGATAGATTTGATAAAGTGTAAAGTTGTTTACAGATCTAAAATTGAATATTATAATTTTTTTAAAATCAAAATAAATAAATAAATAAATGTAAGGATTTTAGGGGGAAACAGCCCTTGGGAACAGATTCAGCATCAAATAATGTATAAGAAAACACCTTTAAAATCCTTAAATTCACATCAGAAGCCTAAAGGAAGCCTGTTGAGAAGAAAAAATATATTTTCAATTGATGGTTGCGACCTCTAAATATTAAAATTTTTTTCTAAAAATTTAGGGGCTTTATTTTTTCATAGGATTGAATATTTTGCGGGAGTAGGACCAAAGAAAATCAAAAGAAATTTTGACATGTATATATATATATATATATATATATATATATATATATATATATATATATATATATATATATACATATATATATATATATATATATATATATATATATATATATATATATATATATATATATATATATATATACAGTCGACACTCTATATAGTGAAAGACCAAAATGTTGACCGAAATTTCACTATAGAAAGTTTTTCACTATATAAAGAAAAAATCTGTATATATTGCTATGTATGTATTTTATATTGGTAATCATTTACTTGTATTTTATAAGGTACAAGCAACAAAAAAAATTGTAAAATTGAATTATTACAAAAGATTTTATTAAACATTTGAAAGTTTAAATAGTACATAGCATGTAAAGGGCTAAATACATACATAAAGTCCGTACGTTATATCTTTACCCGTGCGTCATAGTTTTCAGGCCATATAACAGACTATTATATTATTTGTCTCTTTTCACCAATAAATCGTAGGTATTGGTAAAAAGAGACAAAAAATATAATAGTCGTCTGGGATATTACCTGAAAACTATGACGCACGTGTAAAGATATAACGTACGGACTTTATGTATGTATGTACTACATACGAAATAAAAAGAATAATACAAAATCTGTTAATACATTTGTACATACTACGTACATACGTACTAGGAAAAATAATCAGTTATTTTCTTTTGAACATTACTTTTGAAAAATAATTGTTGCTCAACAAAATTCTCGCATTTGTTCAAATGCATAAAGATTTGATCAGGTACACTTTCTTGGCCCCTGAGAGTAGTTCGCACAATGTCAAATGCGTTTCTTATTTCATTTTCACTAAATTTAGCAGGACATTTCCCGGTTTCAGTTTCTTCTTCATGATCTTCTATACTTTTTATATCGTCAATTATGTCTGGGTCAGTTGGGAGATCTGTCGTGCCAACATCATTGTCGATTTCTAAGAAATCTTCAAGTAAAAAATCTGCGTCGACGGTAGCAGTTTTTTGTAGAATAACCCATTGCCTTTTTAAGGTAGCGAGATCCATTTCGTCTTCTTCTTCCCATTCTTCAATTTTTTCGGTAAAATCTGCTTTAGAAAAGCAGTTTTTGATAGCTTTCTGAGAAACATTTTCACTCCATACTTTAGCGACTTCGGTTATACACTCTTTAAAAAAAATTGATTTTTGGACTGGAAGGTTGTTATCAATCGCATTAAAAATTTTGTGAACAATTCTGTTTCGGTAATGATGTTTTATGTTTTTTATAATACCGTGGTCCATAGGTTGCAATTTGGAGGTCATGTTTGGTGGAAAAAAAATTCACAGATCAATTCAATATTCCTTAATTTTTTACTTACAGTAACTGGATGTGCAGGACAATTGTCTATAAACATCACAATCTTTCGCTTTTGGCTTTTCATTTTCGTGTCCAGTTCTTTGATCCATCTTTCGAAAATCTCAGAAGTCATCCATGCCTTTTTATTATTGGCGTAATCTACCTCCAGAGATTTAACTCCTTTTAAACAACGGGGATTTTTGCTTTTACCTATGAGCAGTAATTTCAGTTTTTCTGAGCCATCCATGTTTGCTCCAACCATAAGTGTCACCCTTTCTTTACTTGTTTTAACACCAAAACATTTATCACTTTTAAAAGCAAAAGTTTTATTTGGCAAACATTTAAAAAACAGACCGGTTTCATCACAACTAAGAAACGTTTTTTGGCTCGTACTTTTTGAATGCACTTTTTAAAACAGTTTCAGTCCAAATGTCACAGTCCTTCTGACTAACGCTTGCACTCTCGCCAGTCCCTTCACTAGCTTGAAAATTAACGCAGTTAAATTCTTTAGCAAATTGTAAAACCTTTTGCTTTATTAAATTTCCCGATATTGGTACGTTTTGATGCGTACGGGACACTTGAAACCATCGTAAAACTGCTTCATTTACATCCTCGTAAGTACTCACCCGTACTCGTTTTCGACTGCTTGGAACACTAGGTTTTTTGATGATACTGTCGCGACTTTTTATTATCAGAGAGACGCAACTTGGAGAAACACCAAATTTTGCAGCAACATCAATTTTTTTGCAGCCTTTATCAACTTCCTCCAAAACTTTAATTTTCTCAGCTAAATTTAAACACACTCGCTTGGACATCTTACTTGATTCTTTAACAAAAAGAAACTGAACCTGAATTTGCGAATTACTAGGCCTCGACTATAAAATGGGTTTTTCCCCGAGTTTCTATAAAATGGGTTATTCCCGGGTTTCTCACAGCAATCTACCCGATTTATTGCCAACCATTAGGCGTTATAAACGCGTTAAGAACCTTTTCAAAAGAATGCGTCATAAAAATGAAATTCGTGCTAATGTTAGATAAAAATGGGAAACCCGAAATGGCCAAGATCTCAATAAATGCATAAAAATTTATACATAAAATTCCGGTAAAAATTTTATTATAGAGAGTGTTACTATTTTACAGATTCACTATATGCAGGGCTTTTTACATGAAATTTCATTAAAACATTCTAGGTCTTGAAAAATTGCACTATAAAGAGTTTTTCACTATATAGAGTTTCACTATAAACAGTGTCGACTGTATATATATATATATATATATATATATATATATATATATATATATATATATATATATATATATATATATATATATATATATATATATATATAAATAATATTTTAGGTTTTTCTGATCTATTTTATACCTTCGTAATAAAAGAAAAATAATTTAGAAGCAATCAATGTACGGAACACTAATTGCGCAGGTTCAACTTGCACTTGACCGGTGATCTTAAATACTGTCAATGAGTTTGGAAGACTCTTTATGCAATATCTTAAAAACTTAACCTTTGCAAATTTATATTGACCGGGGCTTTTACTTTTCAGTTGTAGAAACTATCTGGAAATTAACGAAAATTTTCTGAATCAGAATGTATAGCTGATAATCTAAATCCTACCTGGAGAAAATTATTTCCCATTCTTTCAAACCTTTTGAGAGTGGGTCTTGAAGTATAGAAACCTGTCCAACAGGCATGAGGATCTGAGATATAAGGGAAAAAGTCGTCGGTTTTTAGAGGAGATGTCAAAACGCCGTTATTTTCTTTATGTACTGCTGCTGCATAACATGAAGGAGTTGAATAGAGTGCATGATATTTGGTTTTATTGAATTCCTCTCTTTCATTAATGTATCTAAAAAAGCAAATATATTACTTTTGTGTCAGCAGTGGAAAATAGTTTAAACGATTTATGTCAAGCTGATATGCTTGAAATCCAAACCTATTTTTAACATTTAATTTTACCCAGTACCTAAACAACGGGTTCTAAGACTAATTTAACTTTCCCACACTAGACAATGACTTAATTTAAGCATTGCACCTGTATATGTTAAATGGAAAGTACTTTATGGTGAACTAGTATTCACAAAAAGCCTCAGAGATATTTACAACTACAACATTATATTTCTTCAAACATACCATTTCTGTTTAAATTGGAAATAATAAAAAAATAACAATTTTCCCCCAAAAAATTCTCAAAAGAAGGTATTTTATATATATATATATATATATATATATATATATATATATATATATATATATATATATATATATATATATATATATATATATATGTATATACAGGGTGTCCCATTGTATGGAATAATAATTCCATACTATTTATTAAGCAGTGTATCAAAAAAATGTATAAACAAAAGTTATAGGGTGTTATATGGCGCACATGCTGACGTTGACAATGAAATGTTTTGAACTGTCCGTTCGAAGAAATTACGTCATCTTAATATTTTTAAATGGAAATCCCTGTATATTATGTCATTTTTGAGTCCTACTAAAAATTCTAGATATTTTCATTTAACATACCATATGTCTAAATTGAACTATTTTGGAATTATCGTCATTTGAAATTTAAAATAAAAAAAAGTCAAAAAACTATTAATAAATACTCTAGGTTTATTTTTAAGGTAACAGTTGCTCAAAATATCTACGGTTAACAGCGAGGCAATGACTCAATCTATCATAAACAGCCTGAATAGAGTTTTTCAGAGAATCCGTGGTGATCTGTGCTACAGTACCTCTTCTGCCTATCCATCGATTAGGAAAAATCGCATCTAAACATCTACTAACAGTGATTTCATAGTGAGCAGGTGCTCTGTCCTGTTGATACCACAGATTCCTGTTAGGGGTATCCAAATTATTTTCATCGGGAAAAAAATCTGCATAAGTTGGAATAACTTTCTCTCGGAGTAACAATACATACCGCCGTCTTGTGGGATTTCCATCGATAAAAAAGGGACCAATGATATGACGTCCACAAACCCCTGCCCAAACATTTATCTTTTGTGGTCTTTGAGAATGACTGTCGATTATCCAGTGGAGAATCTCAGTAGACCAGGACCGGCAGTTATGCCTGTTAACTCTTCCGTTAAGAGAACATGTGGCCTCGTCAGAAAAAACAATATTATGAATTAGGTTAGGATCATTATTGATTCTTTCCATCATGACTTCGCAAAATTCAACGCGTCTGTCGTAGTCATCTTCAGATAATTCTTGCAATAGAATGGGTTTGTATGGATGTAAGTTTTCTTCATTCAGGATACGACTTAAGGTACCTTTACTTATGTTGTAGTCTAGGCAAAGCTGACTAGTAGCTGTATGGGGATTTTCTGTAATTCCCAGTAAAACATCTAATTTTTTATTATCGCTTGTTTTAACTTTTGGAGGTCCAGTTAAACTGATTGTTTAAATAGTTTTAATACACTGACACACACACACACACACATATATATATATATATATATATATATATATATATATATATATATATATATGTATATGTATATATATATATATATATATATATATATATATATATATATATATGTATATATATATATATATATATATATATATATATATATATATATATATATATATATATATATATATATACTAGCCGTGCCCGCGGCTCCGCTCGCGTGGACTTGATTTACTACTATCGTCACTGCTTATTCCTTATGTTACCTGATGTAATAAAATATCTGCCATTATTTCCCCTTATCTCCCATTATTTTTCCTTATCTCTCATTATCTATACATAATTTCCATTATCTAGGCTTATCTCTGCTCATCTCCCATTATTTCTCCTTATCTCCTATTATTTCTCCTTATCTTCCATTATCTCACCTTATCTCCCATTATCTAGGCTTATCTCGACTTATCACGCAATATTTCTCCTTATCTCCCATTATCTCACCATAACTCCCATTATATAGACTTATCTCTGCTTATCTCTCATTATTTCTCCTTATCTCCCATTATTTATACCTATCTCCCGTTATCTAGGCTTATATCGAATTATATAGAACATATGTATAAATTTATAAAAACACGTAAATCGGATAAGTGGTTATCAAGTGATAAGCGCACTAACGGATAGACAGACAGAGAGACGTTGCATTTTATATATATTATATTCTTTGCAACATGATATTGTTCCATATTTAATGGTGCAAGAGAACGCGGTAACGGTAACCTTTTATCCGACTTGATTCACTATTATCGTCACTGCTTATTCTTTATGTTACTAAAAGCAATAAAATATATGCTATAACTTTGCCAGAGAACATATATATGTCTTAAAAAAAAGCACATAACGCACTAACGGGCAGACAGACAGATAGACAGACAGAGAGGCGTTACATTTTATATATATTATAGATAGATAACCTGGCCAGAGAACATATGTATGTTTTAAAAAAAAGCACGTAAATGGGATAAGTAGTTCTCCAGTGCTAAGCGCACTATCGGACAGACAGACAGGCAGAGAGACAAACAGAGAGACGTTGCATTTCATATATATTATAGATATTAGATTATAGATAACCTGGCCAGCGAACATATGTATGTTTTAAAAAAAAAGAACGTAAATCGGATAAATGGTTCTCCAGTGATAAGTACACTAACGGACAGACAGACAGACAGACAGAGATATGTTGCATTTTATATATATTATAGATGTAATAAAAATATAACCTGGTCAGAGAACATGTATGAATTTAAAAAATCACGTAAATCGGATAAGTGGTTCTCGAAGGATAAGCTCACTAACGGACAGACAGACAGAGAGACGTTGCATTTTATATATATTATAGATATAGATTACACAGCCCCACAAAAAAAAAAGTGGGGTATACTTTTGATGCGATATATCAGATCCGTAGTATTTTTGCCCGCTGATCACGAATCTGACGTCAGAATATCGCCATCATATCTCAATTTTTTTCTAACCTCAAAAAATAGGTAAAAATTAGTGAAAATTAAGAAAAATATACTCCTAAAAAATTGATTCAAGCTTTTTCATGAATCCAAAGATGTATTAATATGTATTCGGACACGCTAAAACTAATATTCATCGGTTGGATTGAGCCATATAGTTCTGTTTTCTTTCTAACCTCAATAAATCAGACAGATATAGTGCTTCTCGAATGCAAAAACGAATTCAAATTAAAATTCAACCGATCCTTACCAAATTTGGTACACGGGGATTTTTTGGGTCGCTGATCACGAATCTGAGGTTGGATTTGCAAAATTCAAGATGGCAGATATCGCGCCATTTCGAACGCCGAGAACATTCATCGGTCGATTTTTATTCTTCTACCTGTATCCAGGGTACCTCCACGTGGTGACGGTGGGCAACGGTGTTACTCTAATAGCCGGCAGAGTCCCTGGATAACGGCTTAGATGCCGTTATGGCAGGTAGAAGAAAGATAATTACGATGCAGGGACTCGGAAACCCAGTATCGGTGGTTGGTCAGGGTGGGAAAGCGGGCCCGCAGCCGTCGTCATCCAGCGACCGTAGCTCTTCATGTGTGGGTGACTTGGCTCATGTAGAGTATAATGCTACAAGAAAACGGTCTCACGGTACAAGGACTTTTCATAAGTGCGATAAAAAACAGTGATTCATTTTGTTATATTTGCTGTCAACACGTATTGAGTAAAATGGGGTCACCGATAACGGATAAGATTAAAACGTTATATAAGGATTGTTTTAACATTGAAATACAGCACCAGGATACAGATTGGGTTCCCCACATCATTTGCAGTTCTTGGAAAATAATGTTGTACATCAATAAGAAGGCGATTAAATATTCCAGACCAGCAATATGGAATAGGCCATACAGTGAAAATGATTGCTACTTTTGTATGAATGTTGTATCTAGGCATAACCGAAAAAATAAAAGCACTATTACTTATAACGATGTTTCGACAGTAACAAGACCAACTAAACTAATTCCGCCTCCTGAACCACTTGATGCTGATGTTATGGAAACAAATGATTTCACCTTAATAAAATATTCTGATCATAACTGGAAAATTTGTGGAGATCTGAAAATTGTAACAATATTGCTTGGCCAACAGTCAGGGTTTACACTTTATCCCTGTTATAAATGTCTGTGGAATAGCAGAGACAGGGAACGTCATTATAAGAAAAAAATTTGGCCAACAAGAGAATCGTTCACTCCTGGTGAAAATAATGTATTGTTTCCACCATTGGTAGATCCAGGAAAAATTCTTATTCCCCCGCTTCACAATAAGCTTGGACTTATGAAGCAATTCACGAGAGCATTAGATACAAACGGCCCATGTTTCAAATATTTGCATAAAAAATTTCCGAAATTTTCTGAAGCTAAAATTAAGGCAGGCGTATTTGACGGGCCACAAATAAGAAAATTGTTTCAAGATTCATTATTTGTTACTAAAATGAATAAAGTTGAAAAAGCTGCTTGGCTTAGTTTTAAAGAAGTCGCAACAAACTTTTTGGGGAATAATAAAAGTCCTAAGTACAAAGAAATAATCGAGAAACTGGTAAAAAATTTTCAAACATTAGGTTGCTTAATGAATCTAAAATTACATTTCCTGGACTCCCACATCGATGATTTCCCAGATAATCTTGGTGACTACAGTGAGGAGCAAGGGGAACGTTTTCACCAAGATCTGAAAATCATAGAAAATCGGTATCAAGGACGATGGGATGACCATATGCTAGCGGACTATTGCTGGTCGCTAAAAAGAGAAACAAGTCCTCAAAAGCGTTTGAGCAGAAAGCCTTTGAATGGGTCATTCGCCGAAAAAAGAACAAGATACAGCCAAAAAAAGGAAAGTTAGGCGCGGGTCTAACCTTCGCAATTCTAGGGCTTAAAGGTCTACTATTTGAGAGTATATGGTTTAAAAGTCCTGGTTTTGAGTTTATTGGGTCTCATTTTTAGTGTTCCGTACGGAACACTTATAAGATCACTTCGGTGTCTGTCTGTCTGTCTGTCTGTCTGTCTGTCTGTCTGTCTGTCTGTCTGTCTGTCTGTCTGTCTGTCTGTCTGTCTGTCTGTCTGTCACACCCGATTTTCTCCGAAACTATTTGACATAGAAAGGTGAAATTTGGTAATAATATAGGAATTGACGGCCTCATCAGAGCCATGTAGTTTTGAGAATTAAATTTTGACTTAAGGGGTTAGTTTTGGGGGGTGAAGTCGGAAGTGAAAAAAAAATTTTTTTACTAGGTCATCGAGTGTGGTGTCAAATGAAAGCTTGTGAAAACACGAGTAAAAAATATATATATAATATTATACTTCCGAGCACTTATCTTTGTATTATTTTTAAAAATTCGCGAAAAATCGCTGTCCCGGGCCTTATCTCGAAAAGTACTTATCAAAAAATTTCGAAAAAATTCTGGAATATTCTCCACGGGGTGTAGATTGAACGAAAATTATCACGAGTGCATTACCTTTAATAATTTATATGGTATATAAAAAAAAACAAAAATTTCAAGGTCATCAGATTTCAGTAAAGATTGGAAAGAAACTTTGTTGAAAACTCATTTGGGGTGTGTTTTGTGAAGTCACTAATCATTTTATACCACCGTAACATAAATTTTGATTTAAGGGGTTCGTTTTGAGGGGTGAAATCGGAAGTGAAAAAATTTTTTTTTTACTAGATCATCGAGTGTGGTGTCAAATGAAAGTTTGTGAAAACACGAGTAAAATATATATGTATATATATATATATATATATATATATATATATATATATATATATATATATATATATATATATATATATAATGTAATACTTGCGCACACTTTTCTTCGTATTACTTTTAAAAAATCGCTGTCCCCTACCTTATCTCGAAAAGTACTGATCAAAAAATTTGGAAAAAACTCTGGAATATTCTCCACGGGGTATAGATTGAACGAAAATTATCACGAGTGCATTACCTTTAATAATTTATTTGGTATACAAAAAAAAAACAAAATTTCAAGGTCACCAGTTTTCAGTAAAGATTAGAAACAAACTTTGTTGAAAACTCATTTGGGGTGTGTTTTGTGAAGTCACTGATCATTTAATACCACCCTAACAAAAATTTTTATTTTAAAAACAATCAGCGTACGGAACACTAATTGTGCAAGTTCAACTTGCACTTGACCGGTTTTTTAAAGTTACAGGGTTATTGAGGTCTATTTTTTGAGGTTACAGAGTGTGGGAGTCTAAGGTTTCAGGGTTTAGGGTGTAAGAGTATCAGGTTTGAGGATTCCCCAACTGTATACCAAATTTGGTAGGAATCGGTTGATTTTCAAAAATTTTGTCCGCCATATTGGATCCGCCATTTTGAATTTTGCAAATCCGACCTCAGATTCATGATCAGCAACCCAAAAACCCCCGTGTACCAAATTTGGTAAGAATCGGTTGAATTTTAATTTGAATTCGTTTTTGCATTCGAGAAGCACTATATCTGTCTGATTTATTGAGGTTAGAAAGAAAACAGAACTGTATGGCTTAATCCAACCAATGAATATTAGCTTAGCGTGTCCGAATACATATTAATACATCTTTGGATTCATGAAAAAGCTTGAATCAATTTTTTAGGAGTATATTTTTCTTAATTTTTACTAATTTTTACTATTTTTTGAGGTTAGAAAAAAATTGAGATGTGACGGCGATATTCTGACGTCAGATTCGTGATCAGCGGGCAAAAATACTACGGATCTGATATATCGCATCAAAAGTATACCCCACTTTTTTTTTGTGGGGCTGTGTTATTATTATTATTATGTAACCTGGCAGAAGAATATACGTATGAATTTAAAAAAAGACACGTAAATCGGATAAGTGGTTCTCGCGTAATAAACGCACTAATGGACAGACAGATAGACAGAGAGACATTGCATTTTATATATATTATAGATTATAGATATTCTCTGCTATATAATATTGTTCCATATTTAATGGTTTAGGCTGTGTATTGGAAGGGAACGCGCTAGCGGCAAACTTTTTTCCGACTTCATTCACTATTGTCGTCACTGTTCATTCCTTATGTTACCTATCGTAATAAAATATAGCCTATAACCTGGCCAGAGAACATATGTATGTTTAAAAAAAAAAACGTAAATCGGATAAGTGGTTCTCCAGTGATAAGCGCACTAACGGACAGACAGACAGATAAAGAGACGTTGCATTTTATATATATATTATATATATATATATATATATATATATATATATATATATATATATATATATATATATATATATATATATAAGTTTTCAGATCAACGCTGTAAAATCTAAGTAGTTATTTTTAGGTTTCATGTCTTTCGTCACCTTAAAAGTAGTCCCCCTACACCTGAATGTACCTGTCTCACCGTTTTTTCCACTGGTCGGGTATTTTTTGGCAGGTAGATGGTATCACTGCGTTCAGCGCAACCAGCAATTCGCGTTGCATCTCATCTACCGTCTCGAAACGGCTACCCTTTAATTGTTGTATGTTCCTATGGGGAAACAGCCTACAGTCGCAGGGTGCCAAATCAGGCGAATAAGGGAGGTGGAGGATGATAGTTATAGAATTCTTTGTCAAAACCTGTCATATACAGAACGAACTGTGCATTATCGTGATGCAGAATGAAATTCTTCTCTCTCCTCGGCCGGTTTGTAATCAAAAGAAAGTTCATCAGGGAACTCAAATTACTTACTCATTTTGACTACGATTACCTAAATAAATTCCACTTTTTTTCTAAAAAGCCTTATGTCAACAACATGTGTAACTATTATCACTTACTTTATAAGTTTGTCCATATTTCTAAACCAAGCTTCTGGCTCCTGATAAGCAAAATCTCTACCCATAGGGACTATAACATTACTAGTTTGATAACTTAGACGTTCATCTTCTACGAAGTTTAAAATGAAATCTTCAGCCTAAAGAAATTTAAATAATAGTGCCATTTTTTTTTGTAAAAAAGACTAGAAATTATTGCTGCTTGTTATTGCTTACCCTTAGGTCTATATTATATTCGGGACTGTTTAAATCATCTACAAGGGGCTCACTATCACACAAAATGTCCCAACAAAATCCATCCGTGCGTCATAGTGATGGTAGAGAATGCTTGTGAAAATATCACTGGATCTCCCTAAAAAATTTATAAAATTAAAAAACAATATATATTAAACATTCTTTCATCTAGACGGATTAATCGTGGTTGTAATATAATAACACAGAATGAAATATAAACAGTACGAGGCTGATTTGAAAAGTCCGTGCAAAAATAAAAACTACTTATGTGTTTGGGGTAAACCTTTTTTATTTTTTCGACATAGCCTCCTTTTACGCTTATACACTTCGTTGTTGATCCCTTCCGAATAATAGGATTTGTCCAAGTCTGCAAAATATCCATTAGTGTCTGCAATCACCTCCTCGTTTGAATAAAATCTTTGTCCCGCCAGCCATTTCTTCAAATTGGGGAACAAATAGTAGTCCGAGGGAGCCAAGTCTGGAGAATAGGGGGGATGTGAAACAAGTTGGAATCCTATTTCCATTAATTTTGCGACCACAACTGCTGAGGTGCGTGCTGGTGCGTTGTCGTGATGGAAAAGGACTTTCTTGTGGGCCAATCGCGGGCGTTTTTCTTGCAGCTCGGTTTTCAAACGGTCCAATAACGATGAATAATATTCACCTGTAATAGTTTTACCCTTTTCCAGATAGTCGATGAGGATTATCCCTTGCAAATCCCAAAAGACAGTCGCCATAACCTTTCCGGCCGAAGGAACGGTCTTCGCCTTTTTTGATGCAGATTCCCCCTTGGTAACCCATTGTTTTAGATTGTTGTTTGGACTCAGGAGTATAGTAATGTATCCAAATGTTTATGCAAAATATTATGTACCCGTTCAGTCGAGATGCCCACAGCACTAGCAATCTCACGCACCTTAACTCTTCTGTCATCCATCACCATATCATGGATTTGATCAACGATTTCTGGAGTCGTAACTTCCACAGGCCGTCCAGAACGTTCAGCGTCACTTGTGCCCATATGGCCAGTCCGAAAATTTTGAAACCACTTATAAACTGCTTTAATCGAAGGTGCAGAGTCACCATAATGTTTATCAAGCTTCTTTTTAGTCTCCTGAGGCGTTTTGCCTTTCATAAAGTAATGTTTAATCACCACACGAAATTCTTTTTCGTCCATTTCTTGAAAATCACTCGACTTCCTTGACTCACACGAATGCCAAACACAAAGAAATAGACCAATATGGCTGAAACTTGGTGTGCATTCATTCAAGAGATGCTACTAACTAAACATGACCTCGATACGCGCCGGTGGTGCCATCTCTCGGACTTTGCACGGACTTTTCAAACCAGCCTCGTATATAGATTTTTTTCCAGTTTTTTTTATTAGCGTAACAATTTATTAAAAATTCGGATAGGTGATTCAAAAAGTGTTAATTTGAAACTTTACACCCACCGCTCGAAGGTTAATCGTTATTGAGTGTGTAAAAAAAAAAAATTAAAAGATAGCTTTTTGAAGAGGAGACTTTCAACTTTCCGATGATACTAATAGTTTTCATTTTTATTGCTTTATAATTTGTAAAACTTAAAACGAAATTTTTATTTGCATGATATTAACGGGTATAAAATAAATTACAAATATTTAATAAAATATAGTATTGAAAAAAAAAATCCTTGTGCATATATTATTATTATACTTTAAGTTTCAGTATAAAAATAATTAAAAATAACCACATTATCTGAGTTGTAAAATATAAAAATTTGCGTGCTATAGTGTGTCGCCGCACAGTGGGACAAAGCCGCACTGTGCCACTCAAATTACCCTACAGGTCTTAATTTTGAAGTAATCGGAAAGATTTTGTCTTTTAATTATTCGTTTTTTTTCATGACCAATCGATCTGTCTAGCTAGATTTTAGGTTTTTTTCCACAGTTTTCCGGAATTTTCAGAAGAAGTAATTAATTTTTATGAAAAAAAACGGCGTTTTTTCGCGGGAAAAATCACTCTATAGATCGTAATTTTTACTTAATCATGGTACTTTTTTTGAAATATTCGTTTTTTTTATTGCCAATCGATCAGTCGGGCTGGATTTTTGATTTTTCCCCCGTGTTTTTCAAAAATTTGAGAAAAATTTGTATTTCCATGGAAGTACAGTTCTTCCGTAAATAGCTATCATAGATGGTTTTCCTTCCATATTCAGGACAGATTTTGCTCAAAAATCAATTCTTTTGATGGACAATCAATCTACCGACCTCGCAAGCATATTTGGCGTTACCCAGGATACACCACATGGAGGTAGTGTCTGCTGGTATCCCTTTATATTTGTGTTTGTGTGTGTGTGTGTGTGTGTGTCTGTGTGTGTCGCACAGTGGGGCTTCGTCCCACCGTGCGCCGGCAAATTTACGTTCAAAGCAGTACGAAATGATCAAAAAAGTGGCACATTTTTTTTTTTTTTAAATACAGTTGAAAGTATACTTGATATTAGAAAATCATTAAAAACTTAAAAAAACTTTCTTTTTTTTTGTAAGTTTGCTCTTAAAAAAGTGTTTATGGTAAACGTATTTTTTGCTTATTATTAATCATATAACAAATATTTAAAGGTGGGAAACGAAAGATAAAAGTCTGAGCTTTAAGTATAAAGTAATTATATTTTATTTAAACATTCAGGTACAAACAAAACAGTTATTGAAAACACAAAAATTCTAAATTACTCGAGGAAATTATGAAATGAATTATACACTCTCTGACTGTCTTATTGGACCCGCCATTTCGAGATTTTCAAATCTGTCATCAGATTTTTAATCAGCACCTCGAGAAACCCCTTAATAGCCAATTTCAAAATATTTAGCGGTATACAGAAACGTTGATTTAATCATAAATTAGGTTGGAAGCAGTATTTCCCCTGCAATTAAAGGGGTTAAATCAGCCATTTTATTTTAAATATTTTTTAAATTACGGTAAAATTTAAAAAAAATAATCTATATACTATTTTTTGTAAAATTTTCTGTTCTTTCACGTGGTGCTATTACCATCAAAAATTACCTAAATTATTGCTTCCTCTCCACACCATTTCCATAGACTTATTTTCCAATCTAACTGCCTGATCTTGAAAGTCTATTCTTCCCAAAATAACACCATCATATCCTAAACCTGCAAAAATGGACGCCATTTCGCTGCTGTGACCGAAAGGATCTATTTGCCATCCAAATTTTGGACGAGCACATTCTCCCAAAGTATCATTAAGTCTCCTAAAAAACAAATTTCTAAATTATTCGATCTTGTTATATCAGTAACTACATGAAATGTTTTTATATTTTTGTGTCTATGACTATGGGAATTGTTTGATCCAATCAGGGGACTGTTAAGGACGAAGCTTATTTTACAGGCTTGTATCTCAGCTATCGCATGTGGGAACTATATCAAAATAGAATTTACTCTATATATTTTTGTGTAGAAGAAAAATCATGACAATACTTTTGAAAATAGCTATGCTAGAAAATTGTTATGGATATAAGATTTATTTATATTTTAAAAATACTTCAATAAATTTACTTTAAACCCCATGACATCTGATCAATTGTAGATTGGTAATGTGTAACTGCCTCATCATTCATGGACCAACCTCCACCTATAAATTCAATTTGGCCATTATCGACTAATTTTCTTAGATACATTTTCTCTTGTTCTGCTTGTTCTTGCCACCATTTCCAGAAAAATGCTGTTTCAACATAAATAAATCTAAAAAATAATATTTTATTGAAGCGTCAATGCACGATATCATTAGAAATGAAAAACGTAACACGATATTATAATATAGCAGGGCCGGCCCTAGCTTTTTTGCCGCCGTAGGCAAACTCAAAAAATGCCGCCGCACCCAAGCTTGAAGAAAACTATGCTAACCAGGAAAATGACATATAATTGAATTAAGACAATAATACTGATACAGATTTACGAAAAATTGTTTTATTGAAAAACAAAGTTTACATTTTTAACCAGCTAACGACAACGAACTTACAAACTAAAACTAGTACCTACTATTTTCAGGGATAATTTAAATATACTTTTAAAACAATAAACAAAACTAGTACAATAATATGCAAAGCCTAAACCTAAATTAAAAACAATTTTTTTCGAAGTTTCATTCCTGCAAAGTCGCGCATAATTTCTCTCGGAAATAATTTACTACTCAATTCGTGTTCAATGGCCAACATTGCTAACCCATTAAGACGATTTTGTGTAGTAAAGAGTTCTTAAATAATTTTTTATTATTTTTAATTTCTGATTTTGTATTCAGCCATTTTTCGTATAGTCTTTTTTTCTCCTTTATAGATTCTTTGTTTTTTTCACAGATATTAATTTTATGTTTCTTATTCTCGTTGTCTTCTTTACCTAATGCTTCTAGGGCCGCCTGTTTGATGCATTCTTTTATGTGGTCATACATCTGTTGGAGGTTGTCGTAGTTAAATTCATTTAATTTTTGATCTACAGAAATATAAAGAGAAGAATGCAGAAACGAGGAGGATGATAAACAAAGAAAAGAACGAGAGATGGGAAAAAAATCGTGCGAACACGTAGAACAGTATATAGAAGGAACTAGAAGCACAGGAGTCATGGAGAATAATTAAAGCATTAAGGACCAACAATAGAGAGAAGATGTATATAGAGTATATCCCAGAATGCGAGTGGGAAGAATATTATAAAAAACTGCTAACAGAAGACAGACAAGAATTCCAGGAAGAGAACCCTGAAGAAGAACAGAATAAGGAAAAAAAAGAGATAGAACTAAGCTGTGAAGAAGTACAGAAGACAATAAAAACATTCAAAAATAATAAATCTGCAGGGCCTGTGGGTGTAGTAAATGAAATGATTAAGTACGGGTCTAATAAATTACATCGAATGCTGAGAAACACGTTCCACAGAGCGATAAATGGAGAAAAAATTCCAGAGGAATGGTCAAAAGCCTATATAGTATCTATATTTAAAAAGGGAGACCGCAGAAAATGCACAAACTATAGAGGCCTAAGCATAATATCGAGTATGGGACGTTTGTATGGAAAAATTATTAAAAATATCATAGAGGAAAATATAAAAGGAAAAATTGGAGAAGACCAGGCAGGCTTTACAGCCGGAAAATCATGTATAGACCACATATACACTATAAAACAAACAATGGAAAAAAAACTGGAAAAGAATAGAGAAGTTCATTTAGCCTTCATAGACATATGACTCAGTACCAAGACAAAGATTATGGAACGCAATGAAAGAAATAGGCATTGACAAAGAACTAATATACGCAGTAAAGGCTCTCTACGAAAACACCACAGTGAACATAAGGATATGACATAAAATAGGGAACTCCAAACATCAAAAGGCCTATTACAAGGATGCTCTACATCCCCCACACTATTCAAAATATACCTCGAACAAACATTAAAAAAATGGAAGCAAAAATGTAGTGGAATGGGAGTCCCAATACGAGAAGATTACTTATATACTCTAAGTTTCGCAGACGACCAAGTAATCATAGCGCAAGATGAGGAAGACCTCAGTTATATGGTAAGAAAACTGAAAGAAGAATACACTAAGGCAGGATTAGCAATAAACTTTGATAAAACGGAATATCTAACAACAAAGGAGGGAAACGTGGAGAATCTAGAAGTTGATGACGAAACAATAATCAAAGGAACCGATAGATTTAAATATTTAGGAACCATCATTTCAAAAAACGCAACATCAGAAAAAGAGATGAAAGCTAGATTAGGACAAATGCGGATATGCATAAGAAAATTAAATTCGATCCTATGGGACAAGCACATTACAAAGAGAAACAAAACACGCATATACAAATCAATAATACAAAACATAATGACATACGGGTCAGAAACATGGACGATCAACAAAAGAAATAAATCTAAAATTAACGCGGTAGAGATGGAGTATTGGAGAAGATGTTGTAGATTGACACGTATGGAGAGAATAACAAATGAAGAAATAAGAAGCAGAATGAACATCAAAGAGAACGCAATAAACACCATTGAAGAAAAACGATTAAAATATAGGAGGGAGAAGAAAAAGCGGTAGACCCAGACAATCGTGGAGAGACGATGTGGACGAGACCATGGAGGACAGGGGTCTAACAGATGGAGACTGGGAAGATAGAAACTGATGGAATCAAAGGCTGAGAGAAGGAAGACAGCGACAGCTGTAGAAAATCCTTGATATATATATATATATATATATATATATATATATATATATATATATATATATATATTATTTTTAATTTATAAAAAGTTCTTTCGTCGGTAGCAATAATTATGTGCAACGGTAACAAAATTCTTAGAGCAATGCTCAAATTTGGCTCAAGTTTAAGGGAAGTAATGAATTTAAGAACGTCAACCGGATCTTCTTTCTTAGTTAAAAGTGAAGAAACAAGGCCTATTTCGTCAGCCTAGATCTGGCTGCGTTAAGATCGGACGAATCACCATCTGTCAAGACGTTTTCGAGATCTTTACAACGTGCCAGTAATGCATTTATACACGTGTCTTTAAGTTTATAAAACATCATATAAAAATTCAAGAGTCATTATGACTATTCAGTAGCTTGAATCTGAGCTCCAATGCACTGATCGCCTGATCTATAATAAAGAAAAAAAATTCTATTTTTTATTTTTGTTTTGGATCTTGCATCGGTTCGTCTAAATTTGCATATGACAAATTTCGTTTTATAGTCCGAACACGATGATGTGATGTATTCAACTCAAAGTTTTTTTCTACGTCGAATTCGCTGGCTAAATTGTCAGCTTCTAAGCTTTGATTTTACTACTCATTTATTTTCTAGATTCAAGTAATTGAAATATATTTTTGTGGGTTGTGTTTATTTTTTTTGCGCCGTAAGCAGTTGCCTACCTTGTTTACCGCCTAGAGCTGGCCCTGAATATAATGCTTGTTTAACAAAGTAAATATGTTTTTCATTTCTAATAAAAAAGAATATTTTAATGAACGAATTACCAGAGCACAAGTAACTAACATTGTTTTAAAATTCATTTAAAAGAAAAATAAAAAGAGGAAGTACGAACACTAAAAAGATACTCTAAATAAGATCTTGTTTTATAAAATTTGCAATAGTGTGGGAATAATTTTCTTACCTCCTATCTTTTCTTCTTTGAACAGATTTAAGAACATTGTCATAAATAAACACTACTCCTGCTTTGTAAATGTCAGATCTTGCTAAAAAAGTACGTGGTATAGAATGTAACAATATACAATCCCTTAGCCAAAAGTATTTCCCTGATGATCTCAGCCATTCTTACTTATTAGGATTTTACAAGAAAACGTAAAGTTGCAGAACACGATATAATTATAGTCTGTGATAGTCGGACCCTTCGGCATGGTCACTCAACTGCTATGAATTATTAACTTTTAAACAGCTCTCATCAAGTTGCCGTCATACTAAGGAAACCTCTTTAGATGCTCGGAACATCATTTTGTTCTATAAACATGTACATTTTTCCATCGAGTGTAACTTCTGGGTACGTACTGCAACCATAGCGATTCCGGGCAGGACGTGAACTATGTCCATAAAAGAAAAAAATAGAGCGTATAGGTCACTGGTTGTTATTTTGGGGATGACTAATTGCCATACACTTTGCGACTTTAAAAGGTCTTATATTTGATCTTTACACATGATCAGTGGCGATTAACGAGTCACGGAAGTGCTAAAACACTATTCTGTTTAAACTGGCTTATACCCTTTTTGTAACGTGCCATGGACCATGGGTTTTCGTTAATTTTGTACCTGTGGCTTGCTTAACAAACTCAGTATACATACCATTTCGGAAAGTAAAACCACAGTAATGTACCCAGCGTTGGCCAATTTACGTACCTCTAAATTACTTTGAGTTCAGGAAGAAAAAATCTAGGTTCATGTGTAAGGTAGTGTATTCATCTTCATCACCGGCAAAAAAGGCCTTTTATCACTAGGAAATCATTTATGCTCTACGCCTAATGGTAGTATTATGAAGGCTCAAATATGTTCATGGTGTGTCATGAGTCCATTTAGCTTCAAGATCTATATTCCTGTCGGACAGCTATCTTGTTCTTCAGAGCTGAACCCGAATTACATCTATGAGGCAAAACCAATCAACGATATATACAATATCAACACTCCTGGCTACTTATACTCTTACAATGAGTACATGGTTCTATAAAAGTAACATTTATTGACCTATAGACTCCATTTTTCATAGAGCAGTTAGTACATCTTAAGATTTTGGGGCCAATGCTTGATATTTCGGATTTCGGTGTGCAGTCAAAGTTACTTAAAAGATATATTTGGAAAGGAATTTCCTGAACGTATTCGGGTCCTACTACAATATTATCACTTCTTTCATCAATTGCTAGTGAATCCGTATAAGTTACCAAAGGAAAAAGTTATTTTTCAAAATTTGCATGACAGAGCATATCGATAAGATACTCCGTCTATGGATATGCTATGTAAAGATTACTAAAGCTCTCATTAAATGGTAACAGGCTGCATTTTGGCATACAGGTAGTTATTTGGACGTAGAATACGATAAAAAAGTTTGCTTCTTTAAAGTGTACGCTAGCCTACAAAATCGAAAATGTAATGAAAAATTCGATTTTTCGCAAATATCTCTAAAAATAGAAAAGATATAGAAAAACTAATATAACCACGTGAACGAATGGGAAATTTTGCAAAAGATAGAATAAAGATTACTTTTTTTTTACTTTTACCGTAATTTAAAAAAGAATTAAATAAAATAGCTGGTTTAACCTCCTCAGTTGTGTGGGAATCATGCTGCACCAACCTCATTTATGATTAAATTAACGTTTCTGTATACCGATAAATATGTTGAAATTGGCTATCAAGGGGTTTCTCGGGGAGCTTATTAAGGAAATTCAAAATGGCAAATCCAAAATGACTGCCAAAGAGTACGTAATTCATTTAATTTCTTCGAGTAATTTAGAATTTTTGTGTTTTTAATAACTGTTTTCTTTGTACCTAGATATTTAAATAAATAAGTATTTATATTTAAAGCTTAGACTTATATCTTTCATTTTCCACCTTTAAATATTTTTTTTTACTTTAAGTTAAAGTTGTATGATTAATAATAAGCAAAAAATACGTTTATCATGAACACTTTTTTAAGAGCAAAATTACAAAACAAGAAAAAGTGTTTCTTAGTCTTTAATGATTTACTAATATTAAGTATACTTGTAACTGTAACTAAAAAAAATTGTCTGACTTTTTTTTGACCATTTCGTACTGCTTTAAACATAAAATTGCCGGCGGCGTACTACAGCAGACAAATTTTCATATTTTAAAACTCAATTTTTAAATAACACAGACAATGTGGGTATTTTTAATTATTCTTATATTGAAACTTAAGGTACAATAATGATATATCCAGAAGGATTTTTTTTAATACTATATTTTATTAAATATTTGTAACTGCTCGTTAAAATCATGCAAACAAAAATTTCGTTTTAAGTTTTACAAATTATAAAGCAACAAAATAAAAACTATTAATATCACCGGAAAGCTGAAGTCTCCTCTTTAAAAAGCTATTTTTAAATTTTTTTTTACACTCTGAACAGAAGTAATATCGATTAACCTTCAAGCAGTGCGCGAAGACTTTCAAATTAACCTGAAACCTGAAAGCACAATTTTTTATTTTATTTTGAATTTTGTGGGCTTAGCGTACATCAAACGTTAGCAAAAGTTTTTTTATTGCATTCTACGTCTAAAAATCTTATATATTGTTTAATCAGAGCTCAAAACCCCTGGCGACTGGGCTATTTCACTTCCTTTGCTAAACGCAGTAATTGTTCTTGAGAATATTAGGGTGGATACTTTTGGGGATTTCGTGTTAATTTTACTTACTCCCATAATAAAACTGATCCATTGTTTTAACCCATCCAACGTCATCATGGCTGTGGGGGATAAGATGGATGTTTACATATCCTTCTTTTGTCGGGTGGCAAGACTAAAATCAGTAATTTTAGTACACAAACTATGCTTTTACCAAGCATATGAGCATGATAAATTCAAAGCAGGTTATGGGAATAATGACCATCTCCTCACAATCAAACTACTAATACAAAAATGTATCGAGTACAGCAAAAAATTGATTCTTATATTTGTAGATTACGCGAAAGCGTTTGATTTAGTCAACCATAATAGACCCTTTGAAACACTTACTGAATGCCGTGCAGATTTAAAAGATATAAATATTCTGAAACATATACAGGATGCCCCATATATATGGAATAATGATTCCACATTTATTAATCAGTGTTTAAATAAAAGTTGTAGTGTGATAAATTGAACTGTTTTGGAATTATTGAAATTTGAAATTAAGGAGATCAAATTAAAAAAAAAATTAAGCTGGCTTGTGTCAAACATTTACTGTCAAGTAACGACTTAACGCGTCAAAAATGACGAAAACGCTTATTGCTGCATTTCATGAAATTGCATTTTGAGCGTAATATCATAATGGTACATTTAACAGAAACTGAAAGAATTACTTTGTTAATGATGGTTGGTTACGGAGATCGTAGAAGAACACAACAGGCGTTGTGTGACCTTTTTAATGCAGTATATCGAGAACCTATTACCCAATCCGTAGTTAGCAAAACATTAAAACGATTTAGATAATCAGGTCATGTTAAGGATCGTTCTAAATCTGTACCCACAAAAGGTAAAACAAGCGATGATAAAAAGATGTTTTATTGGAAATTACAGAAAATGCCCATACTCTGCCTAGACCACAACATAAATAAAGGTACCTTAAGTTATATACTGAATGAAGAAAAATTGCTTCCATACAAATCCATTCTATTGCAAGAATTATCTGAAAATGACTACGATAGACGCGTTGAATTCTGCGAGGTCACGATGGAACGAATCAATAATGATCCTAACCTAATTCATAATATTGTTATTTCTGACAAGACCACATTTTGCCTTAACGGAAGAGTTAACATGCATAACTGCCGGTACTACTCTACTAAGAATCCCCACTAGATAATCGCCATTCATTCTCAAAGACCACAAAAGATAAACGTGTAAGCAGGGATTTGTGGACGTCATATCATTGGTCCTTTTTTATCGATGGAAATCTTACAGGACAGCGGTATTTACAGTTACTTCAAGAGCAAGATATTTCAACTCGATGAAAATAATTTGGATACCCCTAACAGGAATCAGTGGTATCAACAGGATGGAGCATCTCCTCATTATGAAATTAATCTTCGTAGATATTTAGATGCGATTTTTCCTAATCAATGGATAGGCAGAAGAGGTGCTGTAGAATAGCCTGCACAGATCATCCCGAATTCTCTGCAAAACTCTGTTTAGGCTGTTTATGACAGATTGAGTCATTGTCGCGCTGTTAACTTGGAGTATTTATTAATAGTTTCTTTGTCTTTTTTTTATATTTTAAATTTCAAATGATAATAATTCCAAAACAATTCAATTTAGACATATGGTATGTTAGACAATAATATCTAAAATGTTTAGTAGAAAAAAACGTTTTGCGGGGAAGTTTAATAACCTTCTTTCATTTGAAGAAAACGCCTGAAAGTTATTGATTGTTGGTTGAAGCTTATGGTGAACATGCTTCAACCCAAAGAACGTGGGTAGACCCAGGTCAGCCTTCCTCATCACAATCAGTGCGCAATATACAGGGAAAGAAAGCTTTGCTGTGTATTTGGTGGGATAGTAGAGGAGCTGTGTATTATGAACCTGGTGAAACGATTTCTGTCGATCGATACCGACAACAATTGAAAAGTTGAACCAAGCATTGAAGAAAAATCGGCCAGAATACGCCCAAAGACACGATAAAATCATTTTTCAACATCACAATGCTCGGCCCCCATGTTGCAAAATATGTTAAAAACTATTTGGAAATCATCAAATGGGACGTTCTACCCCACCCGCCGTATTTACTGGACTTAGCCCCTTCAGACCACCACTTATTTTGATCGATGCAGCACGGACTTTCAGAACAACACTTACATTCTTACGAAAAAGTGAAAATTTGGCTTGATGAATGGTTGGCCTAATAAGATGAAAAGTTCTTCTGGTGTAGAATCCATTCTTTGACAGAAAGATGGGAAAAAGTCATAGCTAACGATGGCCAATACTTTGATTATTAAGGTAATTCATTTGGTGATGGAAATAAATGCTTAAATGTTGCGAAAAAATCGACATTAGTAACCGAAACACCTATTATATATATATATATATATATATATATATATATATATATATATATATATATATATAATACCACCATACCACCACTCACACGGCCAGATAATTCCATTGCAACCACACCTGTTGAGAGAGCGAACTTGTTGGCTGAACTCTTTGCTTCACATTCTACTGTCGATTTCCAAGGAAAAACACCACCTACTATTCCCATATTGCAGTCAAGGATGCCCGATGTTGTCTTCAGACAGCGCATCATAAAGCGTATTTTAATGAAGCTAGACACCAAGAAGGCTTCTGGCGCTGACGGAATACCTGCCATAGTTCTCAAAAACTGTGCAAGGGAACTAACACCAGTTTTCTGTAGACTTTTTAACCTATCCTACAGAAAGGGAATATTTCCGTCCTGCTGGAAATGTGCCACGGTTCAGCCGATACCTAAAAAAGGTAAGAAGACCTTGCCAAATAACTACCGACCAGTTGCACTGCTTTCAATGATATCGAAAGTCATGGAAAAGGTTATCAATGAGCATCTTCTAAAATATCTTGAACGATTCAATATTATTAGCGATCACCAATATGGTTTTCGTAAACATAGATCAACAGGAGATCTTCTGACTTATGTAACACATGTTTGGAACAACGCAACTGAACACTTTGGAGAATCTCGAGCGGTTGCTCTTGACATATCCAAGGCATTCGACCGTGTTTGGCACGATGGACTGTTGGCTAAGTTGCGCTCTTATGGTATGTCTGAAAGGTTCTGTTTGTGGCTCTCATGTTTCCTCAGAGAGCGTTCTTTACGAGTGGCGGTCGACGGATTTCTTTCTAACACCCTCACTATCAACGCCGGTGTGCCCCAGGGCTCCATACTGTCTCCTACTATCTTTTTCATTTACATTAACGATCTGCTGGAAAAGACCGGGAATCCAATCTATAGCTTTGCAGATGACAGTACGCTTGTCTCTTCATTCACCTTGAACGCTCGGACATCGGCTGCTCAGGCGAATATCCGCAGACAGCAGGAGGTCGTTCAACTTAACAAAGACCTGGAAGAAATTCTATCTTGGGGTGACAGTAACCAAGTGGAATTTAACGCTACAAAAACCCAAGCGGCAGTTTTTTCTAAAAAAGTTAACGTTGCTGAACCCGACATAGTTATGTCGGGGCAGTCCATTTCCCTAGCATCGTCGCTCAATTTGTTGGGCGTTAGTTTGGGAGCAAATATGTCTTGGCATGAACATGTTGCAGGCATAGCATGGAGAGCTTCTCAAAAATTGGGAATATTATTTAGAACCAGAAAGCTTTACACCCCACAGCAACTGTTAATGCTTTACAAAGCCCAAATTCGACCAACTATGGAATACTGCTCCCACGTTTGGGGCTCTGCTCCCAAATATACACTGCATTTGTTGGATTCTGTTCAGAGAAGAGCGGTCCGTCTGATTGGGGACCCGGAATTGACCGGCGGCCTTGATTCGCTGGAATATCGAAGAACGGTTGGCGACTTGAGTCTGTTCTACAAGTATTTTCATGGAAAGTGTTCGAAGGATGTAGCCCGCTTAATTCCTCCCAAAGCGGTGCATGTTAGAAATACACGTCACGCTGGTGCTTCGCATCCGTATGAGGTTCAGCTTGTTACTCCGCGTACAACGCTTTTCAAGCAATCTTTTATATGGAGAACGTCATCCCTTTGGAATAATTTGCCCAGCGCTGTGTTTCCCACCGAGTACAATTTACAGCGATTCAAGAACAACGTGAATCGCTTTTTCCACACTCGTGCCGCTCCTGGAGCGCTTTAGGGACTTCCCTGCAGCACGTGTGCTAGACCAATAAAAAAAAAATAAAAAAAAAAATAAAATATATATATATGTATATATATATATATATATATATATATATATATATATATATATATATATATACATATATATATATATATATATATATATATATATATATATATATATATATATATATATATTCTTTTAAAATTTCAAATTTGACGGTAAAATATATATTGGTTAATTACCTGGTAACCACATGTTGTCGGATATTCTTTTTCCGGATTCACTGGATTACAGTTCACGAAACAAAATAATACAGTAAAGGCAATAATTTGGTGTATCACAATCATTATGTATACATACCACTGTTATCAACCAAAAATATGTTTAATATATTCCTTTTTTAATTTAAAATATTTGAAAATTATAACTTTTTATACCAAAATTTCGCCACAATAATATTTATTCGTATTTAACACTATACACAGTTTCTCAACAAAAATTTAGAAAATAATCCAGAAAAATGACGCCCGTTTTTCGAAAAATCGTAATAATTTTCGTTAAGAATGTTTACTAGCAAAATTTTTTTTTTTCAAATTTAACTATTAATTAAATTTTCATTCTTGCTGTTAAAATCGGTACCAGGTTAGATGACCAAAACTCAAAATTTAATGTACAACAAAATCTTTAAATATTAAATAAATACTAGTATTGCAACCAAAAACGTCAAAAACAAATCCTCTAAAAACGTAGATCGACCGGATATACATACATACTTTGAAAGGTTTACATATATAGATATTTTGTAAACCTTTTCAAGATTAGTTAAAGTAATTATTTTTGTTTTTAAATAATTTATGTTACCTTATCTCCTCGTGAGTGCGTATCGACATTAACAAGTATCAGTTAATCAATTTTCCATTATTTAGTTAAAGTAGTTTTTAAGATAAACATAAAATTACATGACCAAGGACGTTAATGACATCACTAGAGGTAATAAATACAGATTTAATCTCAATAAAAGCATCATTGGGTAGAACAGAAATGCTGATATGCTTTTTTTATTTATTTGCAGAAAAAAACACCACCCATTATTTTTTTTTTCACTATATTTAGAGTATGAAATACTGATTCTTCACCGCCTCAAATAAAATTGATTAACAAAGTAGTCATATCACGTCAGGTTTTATAGAGAAAAGCTTTTTTGGTTTATTCAAAAATACGCTAAATTAGTGACAAACATTTTTTATTTTTCATTAAAAAACTTAATTTTTTTTGATCGATTGGCTTTTCTCTTGTAGTCAGTCCCCGCAGTATCCCTCTGAAGACACCAATAGAAGTCTGCAAGCATGGCTGGTTCCCATTTACCTTGATAACGCTTCTCAAACTCAGCTATTTCTAGGTGAAAGCGCTCTCCATGTTCATTGCTAACTGAGCCCATGTTTTCCGAACAGAAACTCAAATGGAAGTGTAGAAAATGGATTTTTAATGACATAATTGCATCCTAGTTCATGATAATGGGCAATTGACAATAAGATTTACTTTAGTGTAAGTAAGTGTACTGTTGTTTCTTATACTAGAAAACTGAAGCCGATTAAGTTTTCATATAGTATTGAGAATGTCCCACTTCTGTATGAGAATAAGATAAAGGACTTAGGGATGATTTTTGATTCCAAATTGACGTTTAACTATCATGTAAGTTATACAGCAAGCAAAGCGAACAAAATGTATGGCTTAATTGTCAGAAGCACAAAAGATTTTAGAAGTACAAATTGCATAAAACAGCTATACATATCCTATGTTAGAAGTATATTAGAATATGCGAGTATAGTATAGTCACCCTTTTATAATTGTCACAAGCGAAGACTTCAATTGATACAGAATAAAATGATGCGTTACATGCATTATAAACAAACCGGTTCATATAACTCTACTACACTGTTGCACGAACGCTATGGGATGGTAACTTTAGAGAAACGTAGAAAACAATATTGCATGCTCTACTTCAGGGGTGCTCAAACGGTCGATCGCGATCGACAAGTCGATCGCGAGTGCTTTTTGAATCGATCTCGAGAAAAAAAATTCCGATATAGAACTATTCACAAATTTTGTTTTAGGTAACTAAAACAAAATGTAATGAATAAACTACTAAAATTTATTCGATCCACAATTAGGTCAGAATAACCCCCTCATCACTTTCTTTTATCGTAATAACCCCCTGCTAGCGGCAAAAGGCGGCTTTATCAAAGGAAAGCGCGGTATTTGTCAAAGAAAAGCCGCGTTTTTGATTCCCGCCGATTTTTCTAGAAACTTCGGGTGGCCTGTTTGACGGGAACATTCGAGACCTCGTTCGCGCCGATATAAATGTTGCGCCTGCAGGAATAGGAGTCAGTCTGTGTTGTAACTTGAAGGCGATACATCGATAAGTGCATTTGTCTCATTTGCCGTGCGTCAGTTGCAATACCTAAGCGTGGGAACTTAGAGAGGCATCATAAAACGGTTCATAAAAACTATGAAAAGGATTTTCCGTCACAGAGTGAATTAAGAAAACGAAAAGTACGTGATTTGATGACTTGTTTAAAAAAGAACAAACCATGTTCACAAGACCAGCCAAACAATCAAAAGCTGCAACGATCGCGTCATTTAAAATATCTCATATATTGGCGAAACACAAGAAACCATTTGATGATGGATTGGTTGTGAAGGAAGCATTTATTGAAGCGGATGAGACTTTATTTGGAGATTCTAAAAATAAAACAGAGATTATGTCTGCTATTAGAGAACTTCAGTTATCTCGTTCGACTGTCACAAGGCGTGTTGAAGTCATGAGTCAGGACATGGCAGATAAACTAAAACATGATATCATGGAATATACATACTTTTCTTTACAGTTCGACGAATCCACCGATATGACAGACACTGCCCAGCTGTGTATTTTTATTCGAATGGTATTCAATGACATGTCGGCTAAGGAAGAGTTTTTGACAATGATTCCTCTGAAAGAAAAGACCCGTGGCGAAGATATATATGACGTTTTCTTCAATTTTGTAACAAACTACAAGCTACCAATATATAAACTAGTGTACATTACAACCGATGGAGCACCAGCAATGACTGGAAACGAAAACGGTTTTGTGGCATTGTGTCGAGCTAATGATGATTTCCCTTCATTTTTCTCCTTCCATTGCATTATACATCAACAAGTTTTGTGTTCAAAAGTTCTAAACATGGAGGAGATTATGGGCATTGCAATAAAAATTGTGAATTCTATCCGTGCACGTAGCTTGCAACGACGGCTCTTTAAATTGCAGTTGGAAGATAGTGAGTCAGCTGAACACACTGATTTAGTTCTTCACACGGACGTCAGGTGGT
Organism: Pachyrhynchus sulphureomaculatus; assembly: GCA_019049505.1. Taxonomy (NCBI): domain Eukaryota; kingdom Metazoa; phylum Arthropoda; class Insecta; order Coleoptera; family Curculionidae; genus Pachyrhynchus; species Pachyrhynchus sulphureomaculatus. The sequence goes on along the minus strand of CM032453.1, from coordinate 170,015,389 downwards.
TGAGTCGCTGAAAATTCCTAGAAAGGTTTCAAGAATTATTGCCCGAAATAACAGCTTTTCTGGACGAAAGAGGTGATGACACTCAGATGCTGAAAAACGGAAAATGGCTGACTGATTTGGCATTTTTGACAGACATCACACTGCATTTAAACACCATTAATTTGGAGCTTCAAGGTAAAGGAAAAACTATTATTGAGATGATTAGCGCAATAAACGCATTCAAAAGTAAATTGCAACTTATGACAGATCAACTGAAAATAAAGGATCTGAAAAATTTTCCGTTCTTGAAAGCAAGGATTCCTCAGTTGAATTATGATACTTATGAGGCAGAATTATCAAATATTTTGGACCAATTCGAAAAACGTTTTTATGATTTCAGTAAATTGGCAAATATCCCATCATTTACGAGTTATCCTTTTTCGTGTAAAAACATTGAGGAATTAGCTACTGAAATAGCAAGTCAATTTAACATGGACTCATGTTCTGTTGAAAATGAGTTAGTGCAGATTATATCAGATATACATCTCAAAGCCACAGCATCTGATACAAATTTCTGGTGTTTTATATCTGAAGATAAATATCCGAATCTAAGGCAAATCGCCCTTCAACTGACGGCAATGTTTGGGTCAACTTACTTGTGCGAGTCTGCATTTTCTGAAATGAAGATAATTAAGTCAAAATATCGCAATCGACTAACTGATGAACATATGTCATCATGCTTGCGATTAGCACTCGATAATTACGTACCATCTTATGAAAAGTATGCTGAGGACATGCAGTGCCACGCTTCAACATCCAAAGTCACTCTTTAGTTAAGTTTAACCCTAGAACTCGTTTGTTTTGTAAGAACCAATAAACTCGCAATTTTGAATAATTATGAGTTTTTTCATTGACATTTTAGAGCAGACCTACACTTACCTTGACTAAAAAAAATGCATATTGTGCGGAAAACTAATATCTATGCCACGATACACCCTACCTAGACGACAATCCTGCATTACACTTAGTTGCAGCCTCTCAGAGTCGATCGATCGTAGTCTAACAATATTGAGGTAGATCGCCAGCAGTTCAAGTTTGAGCACCCCTGCTCTACTTGTACAAAGTAGTGAATGGTCTCATTGATGACCCGGCATTTCTGTCCAACTTATATTTCAGTGTGCCTGCGTACACCACAAGAAATCATAGCACTTTCTATATATCAGATGTAGTCCATAATAACCATCACCTGGGATCTCCATTGGATAATGCTCCATGCTATCCAGAATAGTGTAGATATATTTAATGATAAGTGCAGTCTTTAAAAACTAAAAGTGCGTTGTTTTAAGTGTATGTAGATTATTATGTAATATTATTTAAATTAAATTAATTTAAGTTCTAGTACTTTGTAAATGGAAAGATCTCTGTGATCAAACTGTAAAGTGCAGTAAATAAATCCAGCATCCAGCATTAATTTTATTTTTTCATGGAAATCTGGTGATTTGTGGTTATCGAGGAAATTTTTCGTGACATCAATAAAAACAAACAATGCTTTTTTTTCTATGGAACTGGATAGAAAAGGGGGATCATTAATTAATTTTCTTATATCAGGATTTACAAAAATTCCTCCTTATATTTTAGCACTGAGCGCAGGAAATTTATTTTTGAGAAACTGAAATCCAGGTCCATCCTTACGTAACGCTTTAACAAAATTCTTGATTAAACCAAGTTTGATGTGCAATGGTGGTAAAATGATTTTCTCGGGTGATACTAATGGTTCATTTATAATATTTTTCTGACTTAGAATGTTCCCACTTCTTAAAGGTAAGTTTTGTCTTACGTAATGTTCCGAACGCGCATTTCTATCCCATTCCTAAAAGAAACAACAATATTTCATATATCATCCTAAAATCAAAGCCAATACTTTTAAATCTACACATATTTGCCGTTTGAACGTGGTGTATTTGATTTTTTCGAAAGTAAGTTTTAAAATGTCATAGGTTTCTTTTAAATAAGTACCGTACGCTACAGGCGAAGATAGAAATATGTTGCCGTTATGGAGTAAAACTGCCTTTAGACTTTGTTTTGATCCGTCAATAAATAGTCTGCACTCTTCAGGCGAATGATGGTGGCGTAGTTATTTTTCGGAAAAAGAAAAAAATGTAAAAACTGGAAAATACAAATTGTTCAAAATTTCGTGAAAGTGCGTAAAATGGCGACAGAAATTTGATAATCAAGTATTTCTTTGTGTGATGTCATTACTTAAATAATTAAAAATGATTTGTTTAAAAAATGATAACGCAGTTGCGGACTTGCGCATTTAGTGTTCTGTATAGTGATTGCTTTTAAAATAAAAATTTGTGTTATGGAGGTATAAAATGATGACACGAAACACGTCCCAAATGGGTTTTCGAGAAAGTTTGTTTCGGATCTTTATTGAAAAATTATGACCTTAAATTTTTTTAGTGTTCCGTACGGAACACTTATAAGATCACTTCGGTGTCTGTCTGCCTGTCTGTCACACCCGATTTTCTCCGAAATTATTTGACGTAGAAAGTTGAAATTTGGTACTAATATAGGAATTGATGGCCTCATCAGAGCCGTGTGGTTTTAAAAGTTAAATTTTGACTTAGTTTTGAGGTTTTTTTTTTTTTTTTTTTTTTTTTTTTTTATGGGTCTAGCACACGTGCTACAGGGAAGTCCCTAAAGCGTTTCAGGGGCGACACGTGTGCGGAGAAGGCGATTCACGTTTTTCTTGAATCGCTGTAGATTGTACTCGGTGGGAAACACAGTCCTGGGCAAATTATTCCAAAGGGATGATGTTTTCCATATAAAAGACTGCTTGAAAAGTGTTGTACGGGGAGTAACAAGCTGAACCTCATACGGATGTGAAGAATTAGCGCGACGTGTACTTCTAACATGCACCGCTCTGGGAGGAATTAAGCGGGCCACATCCTTCGAACACTTTCCATGAAAGTACTTGTAGAATTGGCTCAAGTCGCCAACCGTTCTTCGATGTTCCAGCGAATCAAGGCCACCTGTCAGTTCCGGGTCTCCAATCAGACGAACAGCTCTTCTCTGAATAGAATCCAACAAATACAGTGTATGTTTGGGAGCGGAGCCCCAAACATGGGAGCAGTATTCCATAGTTGGTCGAATTTGAGCTTTGTAAAGAATTAACAGTTGTTGTGAAGTGTAAAGCTTTCTGGTTCGAAATAATATTCCCAACTTCTGAGAAGCTCTTCTTGCTATGCCTGCAACATGTTCATGCCAGGACATATTTGCTCCCAAATTTACGCCCAACAATTTGAGTGACGATGTTAGGGGAATGGAGTGCCCCGACATAACTATGTCGGGTTCAGCAACGTTAACTTTTTTAGAAAAAACTGCCGCCTGGGTTTTTGTAGCGTTAAATTCCACTTGGTTACTGTCACCCCAAGATAGTATTTCTTCCAGGTCTTTGTTAAGTTGAATGATTTCCTGCTGTCTGCGGATATTCGTCTGAGTAGCCGATGTCCGAGCGTTCAAAGTGAATGAAGAGATAAGTGTACTGTCATCTGCAAAGCTGTAGATTGGATTCTCGGTTTTTTTTTCCAGCAGATCGTTAATATAAATGAGAAAGAGAGTAGGAGACAGTATGGAGCCTTGGGGTACACCGGCGTTGCTAGTGAAGGTGTTAGAAAGAAATCCGTCGACTGCCACTCGCAAAGAACGCTCTCTGAGGAAACATGAGAGCCACAAACAGAAATTTTCAGACATACCATAAGAACGTAGCTTAGCCAACAGCCCATCGTGCCAAACACGGTCGAATGGCTTGGATATGTCAAGAGCAACCGCTCGAGAGTCTCCAAAGTGTTCAATTGCGTTGTTACAAACATGTGTTACATAAGTCAGGAGATCTCCTGTTGATCTATTTTTACGAAAGCCATATTGGTGATCGCCATATATATATACCAGATAAATTAGCAAAGTTAATGTACTCGTGATAATTTTCGTTCAATCTACATCCTGTGCAGAATATTCCAAAATTATTTCGAAATTTTTTGTTTAGTACTGTTCGAGATGGGGCTTTTTAAGCATTTTTTAGAAAATAATACAAAGAAAAGTGTGCGCAAGTATTACATCATATATATTTTTGAACTTGTGTTTTCACAAGGTTTCATTTGACACTGTACTCGATGATCTGGTAAAAAATTTCTTCACTTCTGACTTTACCTCCCTCAAAACTAACCCCTTAGTCACAGTTTAACTTTCAAAACTACATGGCTCTTTTGATGCCATCAATTCCTATATTAGTGCCAAATTTTAACTTTCTATGTCAAATAGTTTCAGGGAAAATCGGGTGTGACAGACAGACAGACAAACGGACGGACACCGAAGTGATCTTATAAGTGTTCCGTATGGAACACTAAAAAATATTCACATTCGATTCAATAAACGACAAAATGTGTACAAAGTGAGTTAACGATAGAGCAAAGTTCATTACCTCATTTGTTTCGCGAATGACGAAAAAATGTTTAATACAGTAGTTTTAGGGAATGTTAAGGTGCACAATATAAAATTATTTTTGAGTATACAGGGTACTTCAAGAAAGTGTGGCCGATATAACATATGTTTTTTTTAATGGAACATCCTATTTTCTAATTTATTTTTAAATTCTGCGTAAAATTTTACAACTTTTTTATTAATAATGTTATATACCTAAACCTAGTAGTTTTTCTAATATTTCAATTTTTTTCAAAAAAACTCTAGTTTTCAATTTTGTAAAAAATTGCCAGTAGCGCCATTGTTTCTTAAGTTGGAATACTCATAATTGGTACGAGTGTTCTATAGAGATCAAAAAAAAATATACGTAAAGAAATTTTAGTTGGATGCTACAGGGTATTCAAAATAAATTTATGCATTTCAACTATTTTAAATTGAAAAATCTCAAATTTTTTAAATGGCACACCCTGTATATTATTATTTTTTCTGATAGATTTTACAAAACCCTAAAACTTTTCTAATAGCTTTCGATTTATTTTGAATTTTTCAATTTTTATCCTTGTTTTTAATACACTTACGCTATTGTGAAAACATAAACAAATAGTTAATAATAATTTTAATATAGTTTAACTTATCTAATGATTAATTATTATGACGTAATAAATTCTCAAAAATATGCTCGTCTACTTAAATACACATGTTTAGTCGTTTTACTATATTTTCCTTCACTTTCCATTGCATAAAGGGCGTTATTGTCCTGCACGTATCCCGTATCCTATTTTCCATATCTACTGGTGTTGTAGGGGGATTCACATAAACACGATCTTTAATGTAGCCCCACAAAAAGAAGTCTAAAGGTGTTAAGTCACATGATCGAGGAGGCCACTGAATGAATCCATCCCTACCGATCCATTTTTGTCGATAACGATAGTTTAAAAATTCCCGAACTTCCCGGTGGTAATGAGCAGTTGTCCTGTTGAGTCCACATTTGTTCCCTTTCAAACTTATGAACTCCTTCAAGAAGCTGGGGTAATTCGTTTTGCAAAAAATTTATATATCTAGGCCCGTTAAGCGGTTCGCGGAAAAAATATGGACCAATAATTCGAAAATTTAATATTCCACACCATACATTAAACGACCAATGGTTTTGGTTTTGAACTTCCCGGACCCAAAATGGTCTAACTGTTGAATAATAATGCATGTTATGGCTGTTAACTGCTCCATTAATGCGAAAACTAGCTTCGTCAGAAAACATTATTTTGGATAAAAAATTTGGATCGGCCTCTATTGCTCCATTCATGGTGGTACAAAAGTTTACTCGTTCAAAATCACGGTTTTGAAGTTCTTGGTGTAGTTCCATATAAAAGGGATGATACTTGTATTTTCTCGTGGTGCGATTAGCCGTAGATAGGGATGTGTCAGATAAGTCAGCTAGTTGACGGCTGGTGACCAGGGGATTATCTTCAACATGAAGTAAAATCTCCATTTCTTTTTCCTCATTGGTAGCATTCTGGTTTACTACTTTCCGTTTCGTATACTTAACGCTACCACTACCATCAAACCGTTCTATTAAGCACTGAAAAGATTTTCTAGATGGTATACGTCTATTAGGGTACTTCGCTCCGTAAATACTTACTGCCAAAAGACAATTTTTTCCCCGCCTCGCTCAGTATATAAACCATACCAATTAATTCATTTTTAAGAAAATCCATAACTATTACGTTTATACGTCACGTACTACAACAAATTAAACTATTTTTACTTGCTTAATAGACATGCTAAAATTTGACAATGTCTACATTTTTGTTTTGTCTTGGCAATTATGATGTTATAGCGTAAGTGTATTAAAAACAAGGGTAAAAAATTGAATAATTCAAAATAAATCGAAAACTACTAGAAATAGGTATATGACATACTTAATAAATGTTGGAGGGTTTTGTAAAATCTATTAGAAAAAATAATAATATACAGGGTGTGCAGCTTAAAAAATTTGAGATTTTTCAATTTAAAATAGTCGAAATGCATAAATTTATTTTGAACACCCTGTAGCATCTAAGTCAAATTTCTTTACACATATCTTTTTTTTCATCTCTATAGAACGCTCGTTCCAATTATGAGTATTCCATCTTCAGAAACAATGGCGCTACAAAACTGAAAACTAATATTTTTTTTAAAAAAATTGAAATATAGAAAAACTACTAGGTTTAGGTATATAACATTATTAATAAAAATGTTATAAAATTTTATGCAGAATTGAAAAGTAAATTAGAAAATAGGATGTTCCATTTAAAAAAAAAACATATGTTATATCGGCCACACTTTTTTGAAGTGCCCTGTATACTCAAAAATAATTTTAAACTGTGCACCTTAACATTCCCTAAAACTATTGTATTTAACATTTTTTCGTCATTCCCAAAATAAATGAGAACTTTACTCTATTGTTGACTCACCCTGTATTTATATTTCATATACCTATTTAATAAAATATTGCATGCATGACGTGCAATTTAATTTCTGGTATGTATATATATATATATATATATATATATATATATATATATATATATATATACATATTCATATATTTTTATATATATATATATATATATATATATATATATATATATATATATATATATATATATATATATATATATATATATATATACAGTCGACACTCTATATAGTAAAAGACCAAAATGTTGACCGAAATTTCACCATAGAAAGTTTTTCACTATATAAAGAAAAATCCGTATATATTGCTATGTATGTATTTTATATTGGTAATCATTTACTTGTATTTTATAAGGTACAAGCAACAAAAAAAAATTGCAAAATTGAATTATTAGAAAAGATTTTATTAAACATTTGAAAGTTTAAATAGTACATAGCATGTACAGGGCTAAATACATACATAAAGTCCGTGCGTCATAGTTTTCAGGCCATATAACAGACGACTATTATATTATTTGTCTCTTTTCACCAATAAATCGTAGGTATTGGTAAAAAGAGACAAAAAATATAATAGTCGTCTGGGATATTGCCTGAAAACTATGACGCACGTGTAAAGATATAATGTACGGACTTTATGTATGTATGTACTACATACGAAATAAAAAGAATAATACAAAATCTGTTAATACATATGTACATACTACGTACATACGTACTAAGAAAAATAATCAGTTATTTTCTTTTGAGCATTACTTTTGAAAAATAATTGTTGCTCAACAAAATTCTCGCATTTATTCAAATGCATAAAGATTTGATCAGGTACACTTTCCTGGCCCCTGAGAGTAGTTCGCACAATGTTAACTGCATTTTTTATTTCATTTTCACTAAATTTAGCAGGACATTCCCCGGTTTCAGTTTCTTCTTCATGATCTTCTATACTTTTTATATCGTCAATTATGTCTTGGTCAGTTGGGAGATCTGTCGTGCCAACATCATTGTCGATTTCTAAGAAATCTTGAAGTAAAAAATCTGCGTCGACGGTAGCACTTTTTTGTAGAATACCCCATTGCCTTTTTAAGGTAGCGAGATCCATTTCGTCTTCTTCTTCCCATTCGTAAATTTTTTCAGTAAAACCTGCTTTAGAAAAGCAGTTTTTGATAGTTTTCTGAGAAACATTTTCACTCCATACTTTAGCGACTTCGGTTATACACTCTTTAAGGGTAATCAATTTTTGGACTGGAAGGTTGTTATCGATCGCATTAACAATTTTGTGACCAATTCTGTTTCGGTAATGATGTTTTATATTTTTTATAATACCCTGGTCCATAAATTGCAATTTGGAGGTCATGTTTGGTGGAAAAAAGATCAATTCAATATTCCTTAATTTTTTACTTACAGTAACTGGATGTGCAGGACAATTGTCTATAAACGTCACAATCTTTCGCTTTTGATTTTCATTTTCGTGTCCAGTTCTTTGATCCATCTTTCGAATATCTCAGAAGTCATCCATGCCTTTTTATTATTGGCGTAATCTAACTCCAGAGATTTAACTCCTTTTAAACAACGGGGATTTTTGCTTTTACCTATGAGCAGTAATTTCAGTTTTTCTGAGCCATCCACGTTTGCTCCAACCATAAGTGTCACCCTTTCTTTACTTGTTTTAACACCAAAACATTTATCACTTTTAAAAGCAAAAGTTTTATTTGGCAAACATTTAAAAAACAAACCGGTTTCATCACAATTGAAAACGTTTTTTGGCTCGTAATTTTTCAATGTACTTTTTAAAACAGTTTCAGTCCAAATGTCACAGTTCTCCTGACTAACGCTTGCACTCTCGCCAGACACCGTCTTGAAAACAATTGAATTGCGAGTCTTCCAGGCACTCAACCACCCTTTACTAGCTTGAAAACTAACGCAGTTAAATTCTTTAGCAAATTGTAGAGCCTTTTGCTTTATTAAATTTCCCGATATTGGTACGTTTTGATACGTACGGGCCACTTGAAACCATCGTAAAACTGCTTCATTTACATCCTCACCCGTACTCGTTTTCGACTGCTTGGAACACTAGGTTTCTTGATGATACTGTCGCGACTTTTTATTATCAGAGAGACGCAACTAGGAGAAACACCAAATTTTGCAGCAACATCAATTTTTTTGCAGCCTTTATCAACTTCCTCCAAAACTTTAATTTTTTCAGCTAAACTTAAACACACTTGATTGGACATCTTACTTGATTCTTAAACAAAAAGAAACTGAACCTTAATTTGCGAATTACTAGGCCTCGACTATAAAATGGGTTTTTTTCCCCGGGTTTCTATAAAATGGGTTTTTTTTTTCCCCGGGTTTCTATAAAATGGGTTATTCCCCGGGTTTCTCACAGAAATCTACCTGATTTATTGCCAACCATTAGGCGTTATAAACGCGTTAAGAACCTTTTCAAAAGAATGCGTCATAAAAATGGAATTCGTGCTAATGTTAGATAAAAATGGGAAACCCGAATTGGCCAAGATCTCAATAAATGCATAAAAATTTATACATAAAATTCCGGTAAAAATTTTATTATATAGAGTGTTACTATTTTACAGATTCACTATATGCAGGGCTTTTTACATGAAATTTCATTAAAATATTCTAGGTCTTGAAAAAATTGCACTATAAAGAGTTTTTCACTATATAGAGTTTCACTATAAACAGTGTCGACTGTATATAAATATATATATATATATATATATATATATATATATATATATATATATATATATATATATATATATATATATATATATATATATATATATATATATATATATATATATATATATATATATATATAAATAATTGTGTACGCGTACCCATTCTTGCCAATCATTACTATTGGTACCGAAACCAAACGTCACCGATGAAGACGAGGTATATTTTGTGGAGACGGGTAGGTATCTGCCGCTACCGGTATGCCATTGGTAGTTTTAGTTTGGTTGGCCCCAGACCGCAGATGCCATCAATGTGTAGATACCTGGCACCGGGTTTATTTGTTTACCCAGTACTTCGGATCCGGGAGAGTAACGGGTACTTGGTATCCAGTAGTTACAATATTGACATCTCTACTATGGATTCTGGGGCAATTTTTGAAACCTGTAGTAAGCGAAGTCGAGAGATTTCCAATATTTTTAGCTCCTGGTTTGATCTGTGATATTTTCAAAAGAAACTATAAAAAAATATATTTATGATTTATTTCACCAACCAACCTAATATATACCCATTAAAAAATGTTTTTCTTTATAGAAACCAAAACTTTATTTTATAAATGAAATTATTTTATTTTTCCAATCTATTTATAAGCTATTTTTAAAATAAATGTCCTAATTTGCATTGGTTCTAATGTTACATCAAAGTCATCTTCAATATTTTTAAACTCCTTTTCATCATTGGTTTGTCTATTAAATCGAATTCTGTTATTTTCTTCCAACCACTTGTTACCACCCAAAGTTGTTTCTCTCATAGTGAGTACATTAAACGTTGAAAACAATTTCTGAAATAACGAAAAAACAATTTTATATAGAACTGTGACAATTAATTATCACAGTTCTTATTAACTTTGAATATGTACACACACACACAACAGAAATTGAAGTAGACAAATCACTTAGTTTTTTAGGATTAAAAATTTCTAATGTAGAGAACAAAATGGAGTTTGATATTTTCCGTAAACCAACTACAACAGACACCATTATATATGCTAAATCAAATCAATCGTGGCAAATCAAAATGCCAATCTTCCACAGTTTGATACACAGATTAATTAACATTCCGCTAAGTACGGATAATTATCTAAAAGAACTGAACATAATCAAAAGAATAGCCAAAAACAACGGATATAATCCAATTATTATAGATAAACTAGAAAGAAACAAAAAACATAAAAAATATACTTAAACAATTTTACGCACCAGACATAAAACACGAAAGCAGAAAATGGTTTGCTATCAACTATGTCGGTACTCAGTATATATCACCACTACACCAAATACTTTATTTTTGCGCTCGACGCGCGTTTCGCTAACAATGTTGGCTTCATCAGGAATGATTATTGATTAAATCTAAACTACAAATCTACCCTATTTATACTTAGCCTAACCCTTGAATTACTCAGGCGGAACTAAGGGGGACTATAAGGAATAGGCCCTCTGTCTTTATTTAAACTACTTTTTCATTCTATAATTTTCATACTTTCGTATGCGTTTAACAATCTCCTATCAGATACATTTTTAATTAATCTTAGATTATCTAATGTTACAATATGATTAGCTTCAAGGGCATGTTCGGCCATGCTAGACTTTTCTGTTCTACTGTATTTTAAGTGTGCTAAATGTTCTTTAAATCGTGTTTTTAATTGACCTTTTAGTTTGCCTAATATACTTTTTGTCACAATCATTACAACTAATTTCATAAATTCCACTTTTCTCACAATTAGGAATCTTATCTGTGGGATTTCCTAAGATATTCCTCAGATTGTCTGATGCCTTATAGACTCAGGTGAGGCCTACCTTATTAAATACCTTATTGCGTCATTTGCTATATTTCGGATTATATGGTATGGAGAAAAACTTGGTGTTATTTTCTTCGCGTGTAAAAAAGATGGAATTCTGAATATTTGTTTTACTAAGTCATCGTCATAACTATTAACTCTAGTTATATTTCTAATACGATTCCTTTCGTTATTAAAGTTTACTCTATTCAGAGGAAAAGTGACCAAACAATGAACTAAAAAATGTAATAAGGCTAATTTGTGTTGTCTGCAATGAAATGAATCCTGAGAAATATATCTATCTGTTACTGTGTCTTTCCTATAGATATCAAATTCTAATCTATTATTATTTTTAATAATTAAAAAATCTAGAAAAAGCAGTTGTCTTTTGTTCTCAACTTCGTAAGTGAATTTAAAACCATTATTATATTAAATATGTGGGTGATCCGACCGATGAAACAATGGGTCGCATTGCTTTTCCACAGGTTTGTGAATTGTGGCATAGCCATTAGTTCCGCCTGAGTAATTCAAGGGTTAGGCTAAGTATAAATAGGATAGATTTGTAGTTTAGCTTTAGTCAATCATACCAGTTATTTAATTTAGAAACAAAGCTTTTTTGTATCAAAAATCGCGAAAATATCATCCACATAGCTATACCATACCCTTGGGAAATACTCAAATTCTTGACTGGCTTCGATTTCAAACTTACTCATGAATAAATTGGCTATGAAAGGTGATAAGCAATTACCCATAGCTCTTCCTTCTCTCTGAACATAAAATTGACTGTTACATTGGAAATAATTTTGTTCCTTACAAAGTTTAGATAATGTTAAGTATTCATGAATAATTTCGTCCTCAAAGTCATTCATCCTAACTAATTATGGTATATTTGGAAACAAAGAACTATCATAAGTATCATCCTAACTAATTATGGTATATTTGGAATCAAAAGAAATTAAGATTTCACCTTCATTAAGAACTAGATTTTTTGTTTTAAAAATGAATTCTAACGAATTCTTCACTGCGAAAGTATTTAATGGTAAATTCTCAAGTTTTTTTGATAACCATTATTATATTAAATATGTGGGTGATCCGACCGATGAAACAATGGGTCGCATTGCTTTTCCAGGTTTGTGAATTGTGGCATAGCCATTAGTTCCGCCTGAGTAATTCAAGGGTTAGGCTAAGTATAAATAGGATAGATTTGTAGTTTAGCTTTAGTCAATCATCGCTCTTGATGAAGCTAACATGGTTAGCGAAACGCACGTCGAGTGCAAAAATAAAGTGTTTGGTGTAGTGGTGATATATACTGAGTAGTGTCATCGTGCCAAAGATTCCAGATTTCCAACTTAACTATGTCGGTGGTATTAGTAACAAAATCAACAATAATAAATTAGAAATAAACTATATAAGTGTTAATAAAAACAATATAGCCCAATATCTAGTTAATAACAAAGAAAGATCTAACAAATATGGAAAATTGGGTATATATGATGATAATTTTGATGACTGTGTGAGAGTTAATGGTTATGACGATGACTTAGTAAATAAGCTAATAAATAGACATAAGTTTAGGTTTAATATTCAGAATTCCACCTTTTTTACACGCGAAGAAAATAACACCAAATATGTCTCCATACCATATAATCCGAAATATAGCAAAGGACTCAATAAGGTATTTTGATAAGGTAGGCCTCACTTTAGTCTATAAGTCATCAGACAATCTGAGGGATATCTTAGGAAATCCCAAAGATAAGATTTCTAATTGTGAGAAAAGTGGAATTTAGGGAATTAGTTGTAATGATTGTGACAAGAAGTATGTTGGGCAAACTAAAAGGTCAATTAAAACACGATTTAAAGAACATTTAGCACACTTAAAATACAGTAGAACAGAAAAGTCTGCCGAACATGCCCTTGAAGCTGATCATACTGTAACTTTAGATAATCTAAGATTAATAAAAAATGTATCTGATAGGAGATTGTTGAACGCATACGAAAGTATGAAAATCATAAAATGTAAAAGTAGTTTAATAAAGACAGAGGGCCTATTCCTTATAGTCCCCTCTACTGGTTACTTGACCGAAACTGACGGCCTTGCCTATGTCATTAGTTCCGCTTGAGTAATTCAAGGGTTAGGCTAAGTATAAATAGGGTAGATTTGTAGTTTAGCTTTAGTAAATCATCGCTCCTGATCAAGCTAACATGGTTAGCGAAATGCGCGTCGAGTGCAAAAATAAAGTGTTTGGTGTAGTGGTGATATATACTGAGTAGTTTCATTGTGCCAAAGATTCCACATTCCCAACTTAGTTGGTAGTTTATGATACATTCAAAGGCATTTATGTAGACAAAAATTCAAATACATACTTTAACATTAACTGTTGAAGTTCCAGAATGCCATTTATCTTCTTTTCCAAAAAAGTTTTCCAATCTTAAAAGTAAAGTGGACGGCCCCCAGGGCTCTAAAGTTAAAATGTGTATATTTCTTGGTAAGCTAACATTCGTTAGGCCCGAAAACTAAAAAAAAAGTCAATGCCATTTAGGTACAGTCAAATAAAAGCACTGAGTTTGATAAGTTAGATGAGACAATTTATATAAGACATTGTGTCAACAACTTAGGTTTTCAGACCTTTGTACTAAAAAACTTTACCTCCATGATATGATTTTTTCGATAGGCGTCAAAAGATAGGCCATTTGGTGACGCGAAAAATATCCACGAGCCCAAATAAATTTCTTGAGATACCTCTTTTGGTGTTGGGTCCTTGACTTGGACGTAAGCTAAATAAAATTAAAATGTAGTTAAAAAAATTTTCCAAGTTTTTTTAACGAATTAAGCTCGATAAAAATATTTATTATCGCATTTTTAATTACGCCTAACTTCTTTGCAACTCGTTTATGAGTTTCAATGTACTCTAGAAAATTTAGAACCTAAGTTGTATACTCGAACCGAGCTAAATGATTTGGTTAGGGATTTGGGCAAAACGAAAGAAAAAGCTGAACTGCTGGGTCCAGACTCAAAGAAAAATGACTTGTTGACAGTAGGAAAAAACATTTATGTATATAGGAGAAGAGAGCAGAAATTTTCTCAATTCTCCAAACAAGAAAGCGATTTAGTATACTGCTCGGATATTGCCGGTTTGATGAATTTATAGGGGCTCCTCACTTTCAGAGAAACTAAAATTCATTCGTTGGACGATCCAAAACGTGAAGCGAACCATTAGAAAAAAACCGGTCAAGTGCAAGTTGAACTTGCACAATTAGTGTTCCGTACGTTGATTGTTTTTGAAATAAAAAGTTTTGTTAGGGTGGTATAAAATGATCAGTGAGTTCACAAAACACACCCCAAATGAGTTTTCAACAAAGTTTGTTTCCAATCTTTACTGAAAACTGGTGACCTTGAAATTTTGTTTTTATATACCAAATAAATTATTATAGGTAATGCACTCGTGATAATTTTTGTTCAATCTATACCCCGTGGAGAATATTCCAGAATTTTTTCAAAATTTTTTGATCAGTACTTTTCGAGATAAGCTAGGGGACAGCGATTTTTTAAAAGTAATACGAAGAAAAGTGTGCGCAAGTATTACATTATATATATATATATATATATATATATATATATATATATATATATATTTTACTCGTGTTTTCACAAGCTTTATTTGACACGACACTCGATGACCTAGTAAAAAAATTTTTTTTCACTTCCGATTTCACCCCTCAAAACGAACCCCTTAAGTCAAAATTTATGTTACGGTGGTATAAAATGATTAGTTACTTCACAAAACACACCCCAAATGAGTTTTCAACAAAGTTTGTTTCCAATTTTTACTGAAATCTGATGACCTTGAAATTTTTGTTTTTTTTTATATACCATATAAATTATTATAGGTAATGCACTCGTGATAATTTTCGTTCAATCTACACCCCAATATTCCAGAATTTTTTCGAAATTTTTTGATAAGTACTTTTCGAGATAAGGCCCGGGACAGCGATTTTTCGCGAATTTTTAAAAATAATACCAAGAAAAGTGCGCGCAAGTATAATATTATATATACATTTTTTACTCGTGTTTTCACAACCTTTCATTTGATACCACACTCGATGACCTAGTAAAAAAAATTTTTTTTCACTTCCGACTTCACCCCCCAAAACTAACCCCTTAAGTCAAAATTTAATTCTCAAAACTACATGGCTCTGATGAGGCCATCAATTCCTATATTATTACCAAATTTCACCTTTCTATGTCAAATAGTTTCGGAGAAAATCGGGTGTGACAGACAGACAGACAGACAGACAGACAGACAGACAGACAGACACCGAAGTGATCTTATAAGTGTTCCGTACGGAACACTAAAAACGTCCGAATTCATGAAGAACCAGAAGTTTTCCGTTGTACAATAACTGCTTGGTCTACAAATCTTGTAGAGTTCAAGCCATTATGGAAAACAGTAAACTTATCAAGATACAACTTCCACCCTATAGCCCCGAAATAGTTGAAAAAAGACCTCAGGTGCCGAAAATTTTTCTTGTATAGACACAGTCGTTATGTGAGAAATATAAATTTTTTAAAGTTCTACAAGTTTTCTTTCATAGTTGGGTAGGTAACTTAACAATACGCCCTCGCAGTAACCAATCCTGGAAGTTATTTTCTTAGTTCCGAAATAATCATTCTTGTATTTTAAGAATTGTATCTTCGTAAAAGACGTTTTTCTTGGAAGCGCTATTCTATCATAATTATTTTCAAATCAGAACGTTAACTCAATAGAATTGTTTCCAATTAAGTGTTATCTGTGCCCCCAAACATAAGGTAATGAGACCCTCTAGATACAACTCCCGTTCCAAATGCTTGTTCATTAAAAGGCTCACCAACACCCTTTCCGGCATTTCTATGAACACAATGATAAAATAAAATAACCGGTCAAGTGCAAGTTGAACTTGCGCAATTAGGGTTCCGTACGTTGATTGCTTTTAAAATAAAAAATTTTGTTACAGATGTATAAAATGATCAGTGACTTCACAAAACACACCCCAAATGAGTTTTCAACAAAGTTTGTTTTCAATCTTTACTGAAATCTGATGACCTTGAAATTTTTGTTTTTTTTACATACCAGAAAAATTATTAAAGGTAATGCACTCGTGATAATTTTCGTTCAATCTACACCCCGTGGAGAATATTCCAGAATTTTTTCAAAATTTTTTGATAAGTACTTTTCGAGATAACGCGGGGGACAGCGATTTTTTGCGATTTTTTTAAAATAATACAAAGAAAAGTGCGCGCAAGTATTACATTATATATACATTTTTTACTCGTCTTTTCACAAGCTTGCATTTGACACCACACTCGACGACCTAGTAAAAAATTTTTTTTTTCACTTCCGATTTCACCCCCCAAAACTAACCCCTTAAGTCAAAAATTTAACTCTCAAAACTACATGACTCTGATGAGGCCATCAATTCCTATATTATTACCAAATTTCAACTTTCTATTTCAAACAGTTTCGGAGAAAATCGAGTGTGACAGACAGATACCGAAGTTATCTTATAAGTGTTCCGTACTAAAAATGGCGTAACGTGCATATATGAAGTATTATTTATTGTTACGGAAGAACTGTAGTTGCTGCCAGAAAAAAAAGGCCAAAAAAAAATAAAAAAAAATAAAAAACCGGTCAAGTGTCAATTGTTTTTAAAATAAAATTTTTTTGTTAGGGTTGTATAAAATGATGAATGTCCATAAAAGAAAATAACCGGTCAAGTGCAAGTTGAACTTGCGCAATTAGTGTTCCGTACGTTGATTGCTTTTCAAACAAAAAATTATCAGTGACTTCACAAAACACACCCCAAATGAGTTTTCAACAAAGTTTGTTTCCAATCTTTACTGAAAACTGGTGACCTTGATATATATATATTTTTTTTAATGTACCAAATAAATTATTAAAGGTAATGCACTCGTGATAATTTTCGTTCAATCTCGGAGAATATTCCAGAATTTTTTCAAAATTTTTTGATCAGTACTTTTCGAGATAAGGTAGGGGACAGCGATTTTTCGCGATTTTTTGAAAATAATACAAAGAAAAGTGCGTGCAAGTATTACGTTATATATATATTTTTTACTCGTGTTTTCACAACTTTTCATTTGACACCACACTCGATGACCTAGTAAAAAAGTAAAATTTTTTTTTCACTTCCGATTTCACCCCCCAAAATTAACCCCTTAAGTCAAAATTTAACTTTCAAAACTACATGGCTCTGATGAGGCCATCAATTCCTATATTATTACCAAATTTCAAGTTTCTATGACAAATAGTTTCGGAGAAAATCAGGTGTGACAGACAGAAAGACAGACAGACAGACAGACACCGAAGTGATCTTATAAGTGTTCCGTACGGAACACTAAAAAGTACGAGAGCATATTGATAAGTGTCTAGCCTAGCATTAGAAAGAAGAAGCAAAGAAAAAATGCTGATTTTGTTAAGCGAAACTTCTTGGCTATCGACTGTTCCTTTGTATTTGAATCATAATGACGGACTGACGTCTCATCCATATTTTCCATTTGCTCCGAAAATTTAGATGAATCGTCTCCCAAATGTTTTCGGCAAATCGCCTCGGAGACTAATTGCTACTGCATAAACGATCAAATATTTGCCTCCAGTAATTAAATCTTCTTTACTGTGTATGCACAACTATATCAGGACGTTGTAAGAGCCGCATATATACTACACAGCCCAGGTTTGGCTCAATGGGGTTGTTACCAATGCCTTCCGGTGTCGCACGGGAGTAAGGCACTGTTATTTACCATCTTGTTGTTAAGTTCGTTTAACATTTCTTCCAATTCTTCTTTGTTGTTAGATATAAGCACAATATCATCCGCGAATAGCAAGTGATTGAGTTGTTCTCCTCCTATATTCATACCCTTACTTGTCTACGCACGTTGTTTGAAAAACTCTTCTAGCGCCAACGTAAGCAATTTCGGCGAGATGATGCCCCCTTGACGTACCCCTATCTGAAATGTTGCTTTCGGTGTGGCAGGGGAGTAAGGCACGATTGTGTCCTAACACCACTGCTATTAAACATCTTTATGGCGGCCTTTTCAATACTTGTTGATAGAGACCTGATAGAGAAGGGTGTCCGAATTACTTATAGACATGACAGGAGCCTACCCAACTAAAACCCTTGTGCAATACATTACTGAACTAATGTATGCGCATCAGTTCAGCATTAAAAACATTTTGGGGGTTATGGAAGTGGGTCTTTGGAAATCATGACCTTTTAATCGACACGAAGCAGTCTACCGTGCTATGCTGATCCCTGGTCTACTATACCGATGCGAAACATTGGCTCCGTATGCTCGACACTTTAAAACTCTTGAGAAATTTTTACAAAGACAATTCAGACAAGTAATGCGCATTACTATGGTACCATAGAATTTCTAATCAAGATATATTATCTGGAGATAAATACAGTATGGTTAGGATCATGATGAGAGCACGACTGCGCTCCTCAGGACATCTTGTTCGCATGGATGAGGGCCGCTCTATGGAGAGCTGTGTTAGGGTGCTCGTCGGCAGGGTGGTCAAAGATGAAGAACGAAACATTCAAGAGTATCAGTGTAGCCAATAGATGGGAAGAAGTAGCTGTGAATTAGATAGGGTGAAGACAACATGCTGCAAGCTACGAGGAGCACAGGCAGTTAAAAAAAAACGCACCATCTCTATGACTGTTTAATTGTCCCGATTGTGGTTCCATTATTGCGCATTATTGGGTTCTATGCCGGTCTAGTTAGTCATCGGTGCACACATCAACAAACAAGTGTAAAATTATATACTCGAGAATGAGTTAAGGCTTGTTCTTTTTCTTGTGCCGATCCGTTATCGGATATTGGCGATCATTCCGGCTATTAAGACCTTGTTTACAACTGCCCAGAATAATCCCATTGTTGTTGTTATGAACCATTTTCTCAGGTTTTTTCAGTCACGAAACACGTCTCCTGCCTGATTCTCTTCTTCTGTCCACTTTACCCTGCAGTATCAGTTGGAGTAGACCATATCTTTTCTCGTTTTTCATGATGTGGCCCAGATATTCGAGTTTTCTTCTTTTAATTTTATTAACAATTTTCAGGTTTTTGTTCGAGGGTTCTAGCACTCTCTTGTTGGTAGTGTGCTCTGTCCAAGATATTCTAAGCATGCGCGTGTAGAGCCACATCTCAAATGATTCCAACCTTTTATATGATGCCGTAGTGACAGTCTAAGACTCCGTCCCATACAGAAGCACCGGAAAGAGGTAACATTTGAGAAGTCTTTTTTTGATTTTTAAACAGAGATCATGATTCCTAAACACTTTGGCCATTTTTATATAGGCTGCTCTTGCTTTTTCTATTCTGCATCGAATCTTCAATGAATGGTCCCATTCTTTATTCACTGTGGTAACCAAGTAGCAAAAACTATTGAGTCTATCTATCTTTAGGTTGTTTATATATATATATATATATATATATATATATATATATATATATATATATATATATATATATATATCAAG
Source organism: Pachyrhynchus sulphureomaculatus (assembly GCA_019049505.1). NCBI lineage: Eukaryota > Metazoa > Arthropoda > Insecta > Coleoptera > Curculionidae > Pachyrhynchus > Pachyrhynchus sulphureomaculatus. Next base: position 169,995,414 of record CM032453.1, on the reverse strand, counting down.
GATTTTCTACAGCTAACGCTGTCTTCCTTCTCTCAGCCTTTGATTCCATCCGTTTCTATCCCCCCCTGTCCTCCATAGCCTCGTCCACATCGTCTCTCCACGATCGTCTGGGTCTTTTTCTTCTCCCTATAGGGCTCCACTCCGTTATTGTCTTTATCCACCTATTATCTTTGCTCCGTCTTATGTGTCCATACCATTTTAATCGTTTTTCTTCAGTGGTGTTTATTGCGTTCTCTTTGATGTTCATTCTGCTTCTTATTTCTTCATTTGTTATTCTCTCCATACGTGTCACTCTACAACATCTTCTCCAATACTCCATTTCTACCGCGTTAATTTTAGATTTATTTTTTTTTTGCTTATGATCATGTGTTTAGTCTTCTTTGCGTTTATAGCTATTCCGTATTCTCGACTGACAAGTGTTACTCTGTCCATCAACGTTTCTAGGTTCTGTGAGTTGTCTGCGAAAATTATAGTGTTATCAGCAAATCTAATGTTATTAATTCTTCTGCCATTAATGTTTATTCCTGCTGAGATATCGTGGAGTGCTATGCTAAATATTTCTTCTGCGTATACATTTTTTTTATGGGTCTAGCACACGTGCTGCAGGGAAGTCCCTAAAGCGCTACAGGAGCGACACGTGTGCGGAGAAAGCGATTTACGTTGTTCTTGAATCGCTGCAAATTGTACTTGGTGGGAAACACAGTCCTGGCCAAAGGGATGATATTTTCCATATAAAAGACTGCTTGAAAAGCGTTCTACGAGGAGTAACAAGCTGAACCTCATACGGATGTGAAGTATTAGCGCGACTAACATGCACCGCTGTGGGAGAAATTAAGCGGGCCACATCCTTCGAACACTTTCCATGAAAATACTTGTAGAATAGGCTCAAGTCGCCAACCGTTCTTCGATGTTCCAGCGAATCAAGGCCGCCAGTCAGTTCCGGGTCTCCAATCAGACGAACAGCTCTTCTCTGAATAGAATCCAACAAATGCAGTGTATATTTGCGAGCGGAGCTCCAAACATAGGAGCAGTATTTCATAGTTGGTCGAATTTGAGCTTTGTAAAGAACTAACAGTTGTTGTGGAGTGTAAAGCTTTCTGGTTCGAAATCATATTCCCAACTTTTGAGAAGCTCTCCTTGCTATATGTTCATGCCAGGGCATATTTGCTCCCAAATTAACGTCCAACAAATGGAGTGCCCCGACATAACTATGTCGGGTTCAGCAACGTTAATTTTTTAGAAAAAATTACCGCCCGAGTTTTTGTAGCGTTAAATTCCACTTGGTTACTGTCACCCCAAGATAAAATTTCTTCCAGGTCTTTGTTAAGTTGAATAACTTCCTTCTGTCTGCGGATATTCGTCTGAATAGCCGATGTCCGAGCGTTCAAAGTGAATGAAGAGATAAGTGTACTGTCATCTGCAAAGCTGTAAATTGGATTCTCGGTCTTTTCCAGCAGATCGTTAATATAAATGAGAAAGAGAGTAGGAGACAGTATGGAGGCTTGGGGTACACCGGCGTTGATAGTGAAGGTGTTAGAAAAAAATCCGTCGACTGCCACTCGTAAAGAACGTTCTCTGAGGAAACATGAGAGCCACAAACAGAACTTTTCAGACATACCATAAGAACGTAGCTTAGCCAACAGCCCATCGTGCCAAACACGGTCGAATGCCTTGGATATGTCAAGAACAACCGCTCGAAATTCTCCAAAGTGTTCGATTGCGTTGTTCCAAACGTGTGTGCTACATAAGTCAGAAGATCTCCTGTTGATCTATTTTTACGAAAGCCATATTGGTGATCGCTAATGATGTTGAATCCTTCAAGATATTTTAGAAGATGCTGATTGATAGCCTTTTCCATGACTTTCGATATTATTGGAAGGAGTGCGATTAGTCGATAGTTTTGGCAAGGTCTTCTTGCCTTTTTTAGGTATCGGCTGAACTGTGGCACATCTCCAGCAGGAAGGAAATATTCCCTTTCTGTAGGATAGGTTGAAAATTTTACAGAAAACTGGTGTTAGTTCCCTGGCACAGTTTTTGAGAACTATGGCGGGTATTCCGTCAGTGCCAGAAGCCTTTTTGGTGTCTAACTTCATTAAAATACGTTTTATGATACGCTGTCTGAAGACAACATCAGGCATCCTTGACTGGACTATGGGAATAGTAGGTGACGTTTTTCCTTGGAATTCGACAGTAGAATGTGAAGCAAAGAGTTCAGCCAACAAGTTCGCTTTCTCAACAGGTGTCGTTGCAGTAGAATTATCTGGCCGTGTGAGTGGTGGTATGGTGGATATGGTGAAATTTTGACTATTTTGACTAACTGCCTTAGCGACTGGCTAAATAAGAATAGTGACAAGATACATCCTTGGCGCACGCCACGTTGCATTTCTATGTTTTCTGATATTTCCCCTTTGACTCTGATATTGGCTGTTTGTTCCCAGCAGAGATTCTTTATGAAGCGTAGATCCTTGTCATCTATTCCTATTCTTTTTAATATTTGTTGAACTATGTCGAATAGTTTCTGGTAGTCTATAAAGCACACGTGTATGTCACAACTGATTGTGGCCCTCCTGAATCCAACTGTGTATCTCATGTGTTCTTCACAAATATTATAGCCTTTGGTTTGTTACTAAAAGTTAAGGCTATTAGTATATTATCAGGACGTATCTGTGTCATAATATTCAAGATCAAAATTTGGCGAAATATGGATGGACAACCTTTAAATTGTAACAATCTTGTTAGATATTAATTTTACCTGTACCACCGACCATTAGATAATGTGAGCCTCTAGATACAACTCCGGTTCCAAAAGCTTGTTCATTGAGTGGTTCTCCAACGCCCTCACCACTTTTAATGGTATCTCTGTGAATCTAGAAAGTTTAAAAATAAAAATAAAAAGTAGATAAAATAAAGACAGATGCATAGATAGATAAAAAGGCATCTCTACAGATCTTCAAATTTGAAATTTTCGTAGTAAATAAAGATTAAAATTTACCATAAATTCCATATGTGAATAATTCATACTTCCTCCGCCGTTTGGTCTGTCTGTTAAAACCGTTACTTCATCAGTTCCATTCTGATTTTTAAGGGTCATATATGACACTACTGGATAATAATTTCCAGATACAGGCTCGGTGATATTTGCATCCCACGATGGTCTATAGTTTCTAATTCGTTCAATAGTCTCTCTACCATTAGTGTCCATGTGCACTACATCCTCGTAATCGAAATAATCTGTCGTAAATCTTACTACAACTTCCACGCCCTGTTTGTCACTAAAATTATTATTAAAAGTTTTTAGCGATAAGAAAGGTTCTATCCAATTTCCTGAAAAGAAAAGTGATGCATGGTCGTGTGAGTCACTCTTTATATACTCCATTTTTTTTTTTTTTATTTCACATTTTAACTAACTTCGATGTTTGTAATTAAAGACTGATATTGTCAAATTTCCACTTTATTTAGTTTCACTGAAACTGTATGACGCGTTTCGCTATACTATAGCTTCGTCTGATACAAGATGATATTTGAATATTAGTGTTGTTACATTTATACAAATACCCTAAGGTAGATAGGTAATAAAATTAATACTATATGCTAATGCATTTTGCTGGGAAATCCATTCTGAATATTAATTGTATAAATTGAGTAAAGGGGAGTTACCATGGGCCAGACAGGTATCCTTTTGTTCCTTTAAGATGATATCTGAATTTTTAATTCTATTTATTTCTAAATTTTCTAATAGGTTGAATTTTACGCCTTTGTTTTGTATGTGTAGAATTTTGATTCGGTTAAATAATTACTGTACGCTGAGTCAGTTTTGTTTTTTAAATAGCTTCTTTTATGTTCTAAAATCCGAGTTTCGAATGAGCGACCTGTCTGACCTATGTAACTTTTATGACAAGAACCACAATTCAACTGATATACTCCAGATTTTTTTGGTCTATTTTGTTTTCCCTTTGCCGTTTTAATGATTTTTCCTAACGAGTTGTTTGTTCTAAAAGCTATGTTGATATTATATTTGTTTAAGTGGTTTTTAATTTTCTCTGACGTCTTACCAAAATAGGTTAAAACATCATATTTTTTCCCTATGTTTTCTTTCTTGGGGTATACTAAATAAATAGCTTTATTTTTTAATTTTTTGTTTAGATTTGAGTCTATGGTGTCAGGAGAATATCCGTTAACAGCAATTTGTTTTATTAGATTTAATTCTTTATTAAAATCATCTACAGATAAGGGGACACTTACAAGTCTATGCAACATACTGTGGTAAGCTGTGTTGTAGGGGGTGAGCTGATTTTATGTTTATTGTAGTATCTGTATGGGAGGGTTTGTGAAAAAAATAGAGAATTTGTGTTTGTTGTAATGTCTGGTTATCGTTAAGTCAAGAAAATCAATTATATTGTCGACTTCTAGTTCCATAGCGAATTTAATATTTTTATGTATTGAGTTTATATAGTTAAAAACATTGTCAAGTTGACGCTCCGTACCATTAAAACAAGCAAAGATGTCGTCTACATATCGGTACCAATACAAAAATGATTTGCTAAATTCTTGTCGATGTATTTGTTTTTCTAGGTCAGGGGTGCTCAAACGGTCGATCGCGATCGACAAGTCGATCGCGAGTGCTTTTTGAGTCGATCTTGAGAAAAAAATTCCGATATAGAACTATTCACAGATTTTGTTTTAGGTAACTAAAACAAAATGTAATAAATAAACTACTAAAATTTATTCGATCCACAATTAGGCCAGAATAACCCCCTCATCACTTTCTTTTATCGTAATAACCCCCTGCTAGCGGCAAAAGGCGGCTTTATCAAAGGAACGCGCGGTACTTGTCAAAGAAAAGCCGCGTTTTTGATTTCCGCCGATTTTTCTAGAAACTTCGGGCGGCGTGTTTGACGGGAACATTCGAGACTTCGTTCACGCCGATATAAATGTTGCGCCTGCAGGAATAGGAGTCAGTCTGAGTTGTAACTTGAAGGCGATACATCGATACAAAGTTTATTAATAAATAGTCCAAAATGAGTGCGGCGAAGAAAAGTAAAACTTATCATTTTAATAACGATTGGGAGGAAGAATTTTTCTTTTGTTTGGTAAAGGATAAGTGCATTTGTCTCATTTGCCGTGCGTCAGTTGCAATACCTAAGCGTGGGAACTTAGAGAGGCATCATAAAACGGTTCATAAAAACTATGAAAAGGATTTTCCGTCACAGAGTGAATTAAGAAAACGAAAAGTACGTGATTTGATAACTTGTTTGAAAAAAGAACAAACCATGTTCACAAGACCAGCCAAACAATCAAAAGCTGCAACGATTGCGTCATTTAAAATATCTCATATATTGGCGAAACACAAGAAACCATTTGATGATGGACTGGTTGTGAAGGAAGCATTTATTGAAGCGGGTGAGACTTTATTTGGAGATTTTAAAAATAAAACAGAGATTATGTCTGCTATTAGAGAACTTCAGTTATCTCGTCCGACTGTCACAAGGCGTGTTGAAGTCATGAGTCAGGACATGGCAGATAAACTAAAACATGATATCATGGAATGTACATACTTTTCTTTACAGTTCGACGAATCCACCGATATGACAGACACTGCCCAGCTGTGTATTTTTATTCGAATGGTATTCAGTGACATGTCGGCTAAGGAAGAGTTTTTGACAATGATTCCTCTGAAAGGAAAGACCCGTGGCGAAGATATATATGACGTTTTCTTCAATTTTGTAACAAACTACAAGCTACCAATATATAAACTAGTGTGCATTACAACCGATGGAGCACCAGCAATGACTGGAAACAAAAACGGTTTTGTGGCATTGTGTCGAGCTAATGATGATTTCCCTTCATTTTTCTCCTTCCATTGCATTATACATCAACAAGTTTTGTGTTTAAAAGTTCTAAACATGGAGGAGATTATGGGCATTGCAATAAAAATTCTGAATTCTATCCGTGCACGTAGCTTGCAACGACGGCTCTTTAAATTGCAGTTGGAAGATAGTGAGTCAGCTGAACACACTGATTTAGTTCTTCACACGGACGTCAGGTGGTTGAGTCGCGGAAAATTCCTAGAAAGGTTTCAAGAATTATTGCCCGAAATAACAGCTTTTCTGGACGAAAGAGGTGATGACACTCAGATGCTGAAAAAACGAAAAAATGGCTGACTGATTTGGCATTTTTGACAGACATCACAATGCATTTAAACACCATTAATTTGGAGCTTCAAGGTAAAGGAAAAACTATTATTGAGATGATTAGCGCAATAAACGCATTCAAAAGTAAATTGCAACTTATGATAGATCAACTGAAAAGAAAGGATCTGAAAAATTTTCCGTCTTTGAAAGCAAGGATTTCTCAGTTGAATATTTATGAGGCAGAATTATCAAATATTTTGGGCCAATTCGAAATACGTTTTTATGATTTCAGTAAATTGGCAAATATCGCATCATTTATGAGTTATCCTTTTTCATGTAAAAACATTGAGGAATTAGCTAATGAAATAGCAAGTCAGTTTAACATGGACTCATGTTCTGTTGAAAATGAGTTAGTGCAGATTATATCAGATATACATCTCAAAGCCACAGCATTTGATACAAAATTCTGGTGTTTTATATCTAAAGATAAATATCCGAATCTAAGGCAAATCGCCCTTCAACTGACGGCAATGTTTACGTCAACTTACTTGTGCGAGTCTGCATTTTCTGAAATGAAGATAATTAAGTTAAAATATCGCAATCGACTAACTGACGAACATAGGTCATCATGCTTGCGATTAGCACTCGGTAATTACGTACCATCTTATGAAAAGTATGCTGAGGACATGCAGTGCCACGCTTCAACATCCAAAGTCACTCTTTAGTTAAGTTTAGACACTAGAACTCGTTTGTTTTGTAAGAACCAATAAACTCGCAATTTTGAATAATTATGAGCCTCTGAGTCGATCGATCGTAGTCTAACAATATTTGAGGTAGATCGCCAGCAGTTCAAGTTTGAGCACCCCTGTTCTAGGTTATCCATGAATATTTCTGCTAAAAGCGGGCTAAGTGGACTACCCATTATGAAAGCCTCAGAACTATTATAAAACGTATTATTAAAGTAAAAATAATTTTGATTGAGGCTCGTGTTTAATAAATTTAGTATGTCTTGTTGTACGTGTATAACGATATTAACTTTATTTTTGATTAGGAATGTTTTTATGATTTTTACTGTTTCATCCGGGGGTATGCTAGGGAAAAGGTTTTGGACGTCAAATGATACTAGTTTTGAATTATCTGGTAGAAAGACGTTAGAGATTTTTTCCGTTAATTCTAACGAATTTTTTATTGTGTAAGTTGGGGTGAAGTTAATGTTCGTTTTAATGATATCTATGAGAAATTTTGAGAGTTTGTAAGCTGGGGCCGATATGTAGGAGGCTACAGGTCTAATAGGATGATTTTCTTTATGTAATTTGACTAATGAATAAAGTCGTTTTTGTATTCGTACCGATATGTAGACGACATCTTTGGTCGCTCATTCGAAACTCGGATTTTAGAACATAAAAGAAGCTATTTAAAAAACAAATCTGACTCAGCGTACAGTAATCATTTAACAGAATCGAATCATCTTTTTGAAGATAAATTTAAAATTCTACACATACAAAACAAAGGCGAAAAATTTAACCTATTAGAAAATTTAGAAATAAATAGAATTAAAAATTCAGACATAATCTTAAACGAACAAAAAGATACCTGTCTGGCCCATGGTAACTCCCCTTTACTCAATTTATACAATTAATATTCATAATGGATTTCCCAGCAATATTCATTAGCATATAGTATTAATTTTATTACCCATCTACCTTGGGGTATTTGTATAAATGTAACAACACTAATATTCAAATATCATTTTGTATCAGAAGAAGCTATAGTATAGCGAAACGCGTCATACAGTTTCAGTGAAACTAAATAAAAGTGGAAATTTGACAATATCAGTCTTTCATTACATTCGTTATAAATTTCCATCAAGTAACAGCCACAACAATTCAAAGTTTAACTTCGATGTTACTAGTACACTACTGATGTTGAAGTGAAAGAAAACTGCCTCAAAATTGAATTATTCATTCGCGAGTTGTAGTTGAACATTCGAGAACGAGAAATCAAATTTCCATGCAGTTTCTCTCGCACGTAGGCATATTTGATTACAATTGGTTAGAAACAAGAAAAGTTTCGAGAAAATAAAATGAATATTTTCTTTTTCGAGCTATTAAAGGTATCTGGTCAGATAAATCTTCGTTTAAATTATTTCAGACCGCCGCACAGTGTGTCGCGTAGAACATGCTAGGTGGACAAAATTCATGTTATGATTTCCAGGAAATCTTATTTGCAAAAACGTAAACAACACCCCCAAACCCCGAATTCCGAGAAAAGGTTGTTTATCAAATTTGCAAGTGGCGAGTCATAAGCGTCAGAAGTCAGGTAATGAGTTTAATGCAGCTCTTTCAATCAATCAGTTGCAATTTAGCGACACTTTCGTGCACATCTTATAGTGACATATTGTAATATTGTGAAAGTTTTTGTGATGAATATTAATACTGAGGGTAAGTACTATTTTTTAATGTATTTTTTTTTAATCAGAATCTATTAATTTGAATTTTTAGTATTTTTTTTAAATAGCCTATATATTTTAGCGTGTTTTTTTTAAAAAAAAAAACTTTGAAAGTTCAGAATATACAGACATTCACCTCTATCCGGGCTAGTTTTTAGATATTACACAGAAATAACTTTATTCTTCGTAAAAATACACATATTGTTTAGCACACTTCAGTACAACATGTTTGTTTTTCTTTTTTTCCAGAACACGTTTACTCTATTTCAAGGGTAGCCTTTTTTGAGGAGTGGTTGAAACACACGAAGAATAAAAAAACTCGCGTGTATATGACTTTCTTTCTTCAAAATTTCACTTTGGTGACATTACTGAAAGCAGCCAAAAAGAAATAAAGTTGAAGATATCCAACTTGTCTAATAAGTTTGGTGCCAAATGGTTGGCTTCAGGAAAGTCGAAGGAGCGTTTTTTAATTAAAAATAAGAATTGGTTGGATGAAGCAGACATACAGTTTACTGCGAGTTCTTTTGCGCCACAACCTTCAACATCAAGTGAGAATGTGACTCCTGCAGGAAGACCTCGCAAAGATTTCGAGGAATCGTCGTTTAAGACGAAGAAACGTCGCGTCGTGGATCTCGTAGAATATCGAAGTGTCAGTGAATTGGTGACTGCTGCCGAAATTGCTGTGCGTTCAGCAGGGCAAAGGAAAATTGCCAATGTGATTAGAGACATTAGTAAGAGCCCAGATAATATTATTAAGTCTAAAAATACCAGTTCCGTTAATCCTAGGCAATTAAGTAGTGACGAAGCCTTAGCTTACTATATAGATTCTAAGTCAACAACGCATTCTTACAAACAAACTAGGAAGTGGTCCATGAAGGCGGGGCATAATGTGTTTCCGTCATATTTTAGTTTAAAAAAGTCCAAACAGGCCTGTTACCCTGCAGCGGAGCACATTGCTATAACAGAAACTCGTGCTGAAATAAATTTGCAAGCCTTATTAAATAAAACAGTGGAACGTCTAGTATTAGCACAGAATGAAGTTATCAGCAGTGTGCTCCCAACAAGTTCATCGTTTACACTTGTTAGTAAATGGGGATGTGATGGAAGTTCTGGGCACAGCACATACAAACAGAGATTTGAGAACACTGAATATACGGACGAGTTTCTTTTCGCATTTTCTTTAGTTCCCCTTAAGTTATATGATGGGTCCAAAATTATTTGGCAAAATCCTCGGCCTTCATCAACTTTGTATTGTCGCCCAATCAAATTTATATTTGCCAAAGAAACGAACGACTTCACGTTAGTGCAGACAAATAGATTGTGGGAAGAAGTTAATGCTCTTCTTCCAACACTTATCAACTACTGATTTTTCATCTGGTTATTATTAAAAATAATAATACAGTGTCTTTAATTTAGTTGCACATTCAAGTTTGTAGAAAAATTCGTGCACATACGCAGAATATTTTGTTTTTGTTATACAATGTTTTGTGTAGCTGGACAAAAAATACAGGTAAGCGAAATGCAGCTAAATGAAAGACACTGTATTATAATTTTTAATTCTAATAACCATACAAAATACCCTTGCCCTTTAGTTCCGTTATCTACCTGCTAAGCTGATGCAATCCTACCGCGATATGCAAGGATGGCTGTATCACACAAATTTTATCGATATTGAGTACCTGCGGTAAATTGTGAATAAAACCCACATTTATTAACCGATTTTCATGATTAATGCCTTATTTTATTTTCCAGATACGCAGCTGTCAGAAAAATGTATAATATTTTGTTTTTCTTTTGTTATTGCGCTTTTTTACCGAAAAAAATAATGAATTTTACACGAAAAAAATTTTTTTCTCTCCATTAATTTCTAAATAACTCCAAAACGATAAAAGATAGAATAAAATAATATTCAATCAACTTTAATAAAATTTTGTTACGCATTTTTTAATGTTTTATTTATAAAAATCTGACAAGTTGTTCCCGAGTTATCGTTAAATATGTCTGCGTTGCTGACTAATTTAGGGGAAAAAATTAGCCACGCCCATAAAAAAAACCAACGCGATGAATTTTTTCTTAAAATAACGTAATATGCCTAGAATATACATAAACAATTGAAATAAGTGAAAAAATAATTTTGTCCAGCTAACTTGTACTAGTCGACACACTGTGCGCCGGACGTTCATGTTTGGAGAACGTCTGCACAAGCATTTAATGTTGTCTTCCTGAGATATTTTGAAGTACGTGTTAAATTTCCACATTCATTTCTCATGCTCTGCAACATTATGCTCCGTATTTGTCAATCCCACGTCGAATATATATATTTCAGGCCCAGGGTTCCCAACCTATTACTAATAAAGATTTTACTTTACTTACTAACGTACTTACTAGGGCAATGGACCAACCAAATAATTAAATTCAGACACCCGTGACGCGTAATAACTTATATCAACAAAACTAAACCAATTATTGAAGGTCCAGTGTATCTCTGTAAGCAAGTTTCCCTGGTACATAACATAATCATAGTTTTTTGATACAGGTTGAAATGGTACATTTGGATCCGGTCTAAAAATGTAAGGATTCGAAGAACTAAATTCATCTGAGCTGTCATTTCCGACAAAGCCAGTGTAGTAGTAATACCATGTGCCTATACTTAGACCAAGGCCATTTTTATTTCGTATGTATGTTTGAGATTTTGATTTACTAACTCGATCGTATTCAAAATCGGTATCAACGAGCTAAAAAACAAAATCGAAATTAAAAAACTTGTGGCCTAAAATCGTATAGATTCAAAAAAGTATGGGAGTCTTGTATAAATTAACGTAAATATGTGGCAAATAGTGGCGGCTCCTCTATAGGAGCACATGAGCACGTGAACCCCCTGTCAACAACAAGTCAACTAACTTGATTATATTCAAAATCGGTATCGATGAGCTAAAAAATAAAAACGAATTTAAAAAAATCTGTTGCTGAAAACGTATAGATTCCCAAAATTATGGTTGTCTTATAGAAATTATTTATTAATCAAATACTTTGATGTACCACTCTATCTAAAAATTGTATACAAATTTTGCCAATTCCTTCTTGTTTTTTGCCCTTTCCTTTCCTTCCTTCTAGGTCGTTTTCCGCTCCTTCCGATTTTCAGTTACTTCAGTTTCCCAAGTTTCGGCTGGTCTACCCTTAGTGTTTTCTGCATCGTCCGAGTTTCCCATATTACTTTTGCTTGTTGATTCTCCTTCATTCTCACTAAGTGGCCAAACCATCTCAGTTGCTTCCTTTTTATCGTTGTCGTTAGCGGTTTTATTTGGAATTGTTCGTATCGCTGCCAATAATTCTATTCCAAAACTTCATCCTCATCACTCAAAGCTACCTGTCCCTTGGTGGTCCAAAGAATGTGCTAGGGCCATCCGTCAGAGGAAAACAGCCCTAAATCTTTTTAAAAGACACCCGAATCAAGAGCACTTCATTAATTATAAAAAAGCAAGAGCCCAGGCTAAAAAAATAATCAAAGAGGCCAAAACCAACTCCTGGCGCTCTTTCACATCCGCAATCAAGCAACCCATCTCTTCCAAACTTCATTGGCGATCTATAAAAAGAATGAAGGGTGTCAACCCTTCCTTCATTCCGTCCCTTCAAATTGACAGTTCTTTCATCACAGATCATCAAGACATCTGCAACACTTTAGCCTCACACTTTCAAAATAAATCTGTCTCCTCTTCTCTCAACTCTGATACTCTCTCCCTTTCTTTCTCTTTCAACACCTCTACTCAACATCACTACAATGATCCTTTCACTCTTCTAGAATTAAACATTGCAATAGCTCAATCAAAAAAAACTGCCCCTGGTCCTGATTATATTCACACATTAATGATCCAACATATTCCCTCGGACACCTTAAAAGCGCTACTAAACTACTACAATCATCTCTGGTTGAACTCCTACTTTCCCTCTTCATGGCTTCATTCCACCATTATACCTGTTCATAAACCAGGTAAGCCCAGATCCCTCCCTGATAGTTACAGACCTATTTCCCTAACTAATCAACTTTGCAAAATAATGGAAAGAATGGTCTTACACAGGCTATCATGGTTTCTTGAAAAAAATAATCACTTGTCTCCTTACCAATATGGCTTTAGAAAACACAGATCTGCCATGGACCACCTTTCATCATTGGAAACCAATATAAGATCTGCATTCAATCAACATCATCATCTAGGATTACTATCTCTCGATCTTTCTAATGCTTTTGATACCACAAACAAAAATACCATTCTTACCCAATTAAAGGAAATGGGCTTGGAGGGTTCCCTCCCTAACTTCATACAAGGCTTTCTCACCCCGCGCACATTCAGAGTAAGGGCAAACGGCCATCTATCCGATCCTTTAGTGCTTTCTCTAGGAGTTCCTCAGGGTTCGGTACTTAGTCCTACTCTGTTCAACATTGCGATGCTGTCTCTCACCAATGTGATTCCTCATCATATAAAGTACAAATTATTTGCCGATGATATCATATTATATTATTCCTCACCCTCGTCCTCAAACATCACAGACAATCTCCAGAGAACTTTAAACGTTCTATACGAATGGTCCAACACCTATGGTTACTCTTTCTCCCCAAAAAAATCTGTTTTTATACATTTCTGTAAAAAAAGAAACTGCCCTAGACTCAATCCTCTCAATATCAATGGATCTCCTATATCTATTCAAAACTCTCACAATATCCTAGGGCTAATTTTCGATTCGGGTTTGACTTGGAACACACACATTAATTACTTAAGATCTCGCACAGTCCAAGATCTTAATCTACTGCGCTTACTTGCTCATTCAAAATGGGGTTCTGATCTTAGCTCAATCATAATCATTTATAAATCCCTTATCTTATCCAAACTAAACTATGGAGATTTCATATACGACTCAGCGAGTCACTCAATCAAAAAAAAGCTAGACACCATTCAGAATCAGGCTTTGCGGTTAGCCACGGGAGCTTTTAGAACTTCACCTATCTCCAGTTTACAGTGTGTTTCCTCCATTCCACCCCTCTATCTTAACAGACAATTCTCTCTCATGAAATTTTATGCTCTTTCAATGAACCGTCCTCACTTTAAATCTTCATTAAATCTAACTTATCTTCATCTTTCTCGTACTATATCGCTATCCTCCAACTCCATTCCTTCCAGGCTCAAACACCTTTTGACTCTACACAATTTCACCCCCTCCCCGATTTGAATACCCTCTTACCACATCTTTTCCTCCTTGGCAATCTTCAAGCCCCCATATAGACTTCTCCATGTGCACACTGGATAGAGAGATTACTCCGAATAAAATTATCAACTCCATATTCAATGATAAATTGAAAAACCAATATTCTGATTACTTTGCTATCTATACAGATGGCTCCAAGTCATGCTCAGGGGTTGGCGCCGCCTTTATCGCTCAAAATATTCAGAAAACTTTCAAATTACCTCTTTACTCATCTATTTTCTCAGCTGAGCTTCTTGCCATCAGGGAGAGCATAAGATATGCGATTACTACTCTTCCTAATTCCAAATTCCTAGTTGCTTCGGATTCTCAGAGCGCTCTTAAATCCATTCAACACGCGAACCTTGATGACGCATACATCAGACAAATAAAGGATTTATTATATATTGCTAGACTAAAAAACAAATCCTTTACACTCATTTGGATACCAGGACACTGTGACATTGAGGGAAATGACAAAGCTGATACTTTTGCGAAGGAGGCCTCTCTCTCTGGTGCTCCTGTTCTGGGCGAAAATCATCCCAGAGATTACATAAAACATCTATCTCAGGAATTTAAGAAATTGTTCCAATTACAGTGGGATCTTGAGGACACCACTAATAAACTCTGGGACCTCAAAACTGACGTCTATCCTCCATTACATCATCAAACACTGAATAGAAAGGAAAACACCATTGTCAGAAGACTAGCCATTGGACATACATATCAGACCCATTCTTTCCTTTTGAAGAAAGAGGATCCCCCAATTGTCCATCATGTCATCTACCACTTACTGTCAAACACATATTTGAATCACAACATTTATCTGATATCCGTGAAAAGTATCACATTCCTCCCAACCTAAAATCTGTCATCCAATCCTACAACATCATTCACAGACAAATTGGTGAATACTTAAAGGAAATAAATTTTAAAGTATAAAATTCCAATACATTCGGGCGCTAAATGACCGTTGCAGTCGACACGCCTTAACCCCTTAAATCCTCCTCCTCCCGCTTTTCAGTTACTTCAGTTTCCCAAGTTTCGGCTGGTCTACCCCTTAGTGTTTTCTGCATCGTCCGAGTTTCCCATATTACTTTTGCTTGTTGATTCTCCTTCATTCTCACTAAGTGGCCAAACCATCTCAGTTGGTTCCTTTTTATCATTGTCGTTAGCGGTTCTATCTGCAGTTGTTTCCTCACCTCCGTGTTTCTAATTTTATCTCTTCTTGTTATGGCTATTACTGCTCTAAGATACTCGTACTTCATCTCAATTGCTTAAAGTTTACTGCTCGTTCTTTTTGTGAGTACCCAGCTCTTGCTGCCATATATTAGGTTAGGTCTAAATATAGTTTTATAGACCATCATTTTTGTATTTACGAAGACCTCTTTTTTACGTATGAATGTATTGTTGAGACTGAAGAATACTTTTAGATATATAATAAAAAACTGTTTTTAGTCAATTTCCACTGGTTTATTTAAATTGTGATGACGCGTTTCGCTGTCGATGCGGCTTCTTCAGATCTACATTTTACACTGTCAAGTTAGGTTTAATGTTCACAATTTTATATAATTTCTTAACACCTAATTAAATTACATTGATAGTATTGGAAAACCCACACAGATTTGGATCTAGGAAAATAAATTCAATAATGGTGAATTGCTTATATCTACCTGGTCGTTGAGTAAAGTACCTGTAGTCCTTAATCGATTTATTTGCATTGTCTCTAAAAGGTTTAGTTTTAAACCTTTCTGTTGGGCGTGTAAAATTTTGAAATTCTTGTTAAATGTGTGATTTTCTGTTAAAAGATGATTAGCATATGTTGAATTCGATTTTAACAGAAAATCACACATTTAATAAGAATTTCAAAATTTTACACACCCAACAAAAAGGTTTAAAACTAAACCTTTTAGAGACAATGCAAATAAATCGATTAAGGACTACAGGTACTTTACTCAACGACCAGGTAGATTTAAGCAATTCACCATTATTGAATTTATTTTCCTAATTCCAAATCTGTGTGGGTTTTCCAATACTATCGATGTAATTTAATTAGGTGTAATATTATAATTAAGAAATTATATAAAATTGTGAACATTAAACCTAATTTGATAGTGTAAAATGTAGATCTGAAGAAGCTGCATCGAGAGCGAAACGCGTCATCGCAATTTAAATAAACCAGTGGAATTTGACTAAAAACAGTCTTTTATTATATATTTATAATGAATTTCCATCAAGTAGAAGTTACAACCATCCAAAATTTGAATATTTTTAGTGCATTTTCTATTCTATCGTTTATTTCCACATGTATTTTTGTTCATAGATATTTGAAAGATTCTACTTGTTCTATCTCTCTGTCGTCAATTTTTATTGTGTTTATTTTTATGTTATCATTGTCTTGGTCTTGTCTATATTTATTCTTAGATTTCTTTTGTGCAGTGCTGCCTTCCATACTTCTATATTGTACTGTAACTCACTCCCGTTCTTGGCATATATTACTAAATGATCTTCATATGCGCTTTCAGATATTTCTGTCAGTATCATGTTTCTATAGCCGACCCTGTATTTTTTAACTTTTGTCTTTTATTACATCGTCTATTATTATGTTGAACAAGGTTGGGCTTAAAACTCCCCCTTGTCTAAGTCCCTCTTTTGTTGTAAACTTCTCGGGCACATATTTTTCCGTTCTTACATAACATCTTGTGACCTGGTATAAACTTTGAATGGCTCTACATAACTGTGTGTTTATTCCTCTTGCTATTCAGCTGTTCCATATAAGTTGCCTTGGGACACTATCAAAGGCTTTTTCAAGATCGAAAAACGCAACGTATATTTTGATATTCTTACTTTTTTCTACTAAATTCTTAATCGTAAAGATATCATCCTGTACTCCTCTTCCCTTCCTAAATGCACTTTGGGATTTCTCTAATTGAGGTTCTATAATTTTTTGGACTCTTCTTTCCAAGATTTTCTTTTTTATATAGTGGTATGATTATTCCCACATTCTTCTGGTATCTTTCCGTTTATCATTATTTCATTAAATAGTTTCCTTAAGATTTCTCGTCCTATATCGCCAATGTTCTTTATCATTTCTGCAGTTATGTTGTCGTGTCCCGCTGCTTTGCCTCTCTTTAGTGTATTAATCGATTCTATGATTTCCTCTAATGTTATTTCTTGGTTTTCTTGCGTTTGCCTTTAATTTATTTCAACTCCTTCACACTTCTCTACAGTTTCACATATTTGGTTTATATTTAGACTTTCCTCGAAATACTTCTTCCACCTCTTTCTAACCTCTTCTTCATCATGTATTATTTTTCCGTTTTTATTTTTCATATGCTTAACTTCATGTTTCTTTCCTTTCCTCATTGTTTTAAGTATTCTATAGAATAACTTTTGGTTTCCATGTCTATCACTTTCTAATTTCTCTGCGAACTCTTCCCAAGCTTTTTGTTTCGCTTGCTTCACCATTTCTTTCACTTTCACTCTCTATTCTTTATAGTTATTTGCTATTGATAATTATGTAATCGATAACACAGGGCAACAAAAAAATATTTTTGTTTTGGTGCCTGGGATTTTAGAGCTGATTTTAACTATATTTGGGACGTTAAATCTATACATGCAATCCGTTTTTCTCTATCAGCTCTACTTTTTTAGATACATCAACTTATCTACCAATGTGGTTTTTATTCAGTATATTCATTTATGAGAGTTCTAAAATTATTATATATTCATTAATGTAGGTACAATGGTTTTATTGTCAGTCTGTAATTGAGTAAATTCCAGGTAAATCTATAAATAGTGGAACCATTGCCTATCAGGTACCTGAACTGACCCTTTTAATCACCTAACTCGGGTAAGTCTCGTCAATTTGTGCGTTCTTACTAATGAGAGTAGATCGAATTCGGCGTGTTATTTTATGTTAAGAAAAGAGTGTTTTTGTGTTATTGAACAGAATTAAAATGAGTTCAGGTTCCAGTTCAAGAAGAAGTTGTGTAAATCAACCTGATGTGTTTTGCTATATATGCGGAGAATACATGTTTCAACAAAACAGACAAACTATTACGGACTTTGTAAAGCGAGCGTATCTTGGATACTTTGGAGTTAAGCTTGGTGATCAGGACAAAACGTGGGCCCCGCATCTCGTATGTAAAACTTGTACAGAGCATTTACGGCAGTGGACTACCGGGAATAGAAAATGTCTAAAATTCGGCGTACCAATGGTTTGGAGAGAACCAAAAAACCACTTCAATGATTGTTATTTCTGTTTAGTAAATACTAATGGAATCAATCGAAATAACCGCAGTAAGTGGACTTATCCCAATTTAGACTCGGCAATACGCCCTATCCCGCACTCAGATGAAATACCGATTCCAACATTTCATCAGCTACCACATATCTGTGATGACGAATATTTTCCCTCTGATCGCTCTTCTAATGCTAATAAAAGTTCTGATGCTAATGAAACTAACAGTGACTATGAGGGGGACGTCATCAGTTCCTCAACGCTTCAATCAAAATTAATTAAATGATCTCACCAGGGATCTCAATTTATCGAAAAAAGCTTCTGAAGTACTGGCTTCTAGGTTGAACGACAAAAATTTACTGGAACAAGGAACCAAAATTACCTTTTACCGTACAAGAGAAAAAGATCTGCTACCATTCTTTTCTCAAGAAGACAATCTTGTATTTTGTCACGAAATTAGGGGACTCATGAAAGAAATGGGACTTTCTGAATATATTCCAGATGATTGGCGCCTATTTATTGACAATTCAAAGCGAAGTTTAAAATGTGTCCTTCTACATAATGGGAATAAATATGGTTCAATACTACTAGCTCACTCAACGAAACTGAAAGAAGAATATAAATACCATAGCTTTGGTCTTGCAGAAGATAAAGTATTACGAACATCAATGGATGATTTGTGTAGACTTAAAAATGGTAAACTTTCTTCTTGGGCAGCAAAGTGGTTACACGAAATATCCGTGTTTCTTGTGCCTCTGGGATAGTAGGGACAAAACACACCAAATGGGTTAGAAAAGATTGGCCTCAGAGAGAAAACATGGACGTTGGGGAAAAGAATGTCATTAACGACGCTTTGATTGAAAGAGAAAAAATCATACTTCCTCCGTTACATATAAAGTTGGGCTTAATGAAGCAATTTGTAAAGGCTCTTGATAAGAATGGGTCTTGTTTTGCATATATAGGGGTAAAAATGCATCAGTTGAGCACAGAAAAACTCAAAGCAGGGATATTTGACAGCCCACAAATAAGACAATTAATTAAGGATCCTGCCTTCATAAATTCAATGAATCAAGTTGAACGAGAAGCTTGGACATCATTTGTTGCAATTGTAGAAAATTTTCTAGGCAAACATAAAGCTCAAAACTATGTTGAAATGGTTAACAAGATGCTTAATAGTTTCAAATCCTTAGGGTGCAATATGAGTATTAAAATACACTATTTACACAGCCATTTAGACCGTTTTCCAGAAAATTTAGGAGACATGAGTGAGGAACAAGGTGAAAGATTTCACCAAGATATTAAAGTTATGGAGGACCGCTACCAAGGAAGATGGGACATGCACATGATGGCAGATTACTGCTGGAGTTTAAAAAGGGACTGTTTAAAAAAACATTCAAGAATGTCGCGGAAAAGAAGCTTTCCAAGTGTTGAGTGACTATTTCATTTCTTCAATGTTTTTTTTTGTTTGTAAGTACGACATAATATTGTATTTTGTATAACTAAAATAAAAATTTCGTATCTACTTTTGTTTACTACACTTACGGATTTGAGTTACAATAATGTAACTTATATTTCTCTAAAATTGTATATCTTAAAAATTTGAGCTCCTAGGTACAAATGAATACGTTATTTGAATTCAGGACATCAAATTGATATAGAATCAGCTCAAAAAACCTCGACACCAAAACAGCTGTTCCCCTGTGTAATAGATTCCTCATTTCTGCTTTCCACTACTCTTGTAAATTTATGAATCTCTTTGTGATTAAAAAATGTGTTACTTTCAGATCATTGATAATACAGAAATCGATGAGTCGCTTACCATTGTTGTTTCTTATACTTTCTCCATGCCTTCCTATTGACTCACCCATTTCATCATCTCTTTTGCCTACTCTCCCATTTAAATCACCAATTACTGTATAAATTAATTTACGTGAATTTGTGAGAAAGAAGAAAAAGTAGGTATAATTCTTCTGGATTTTCACTGTGTCGACTGCACAAATGATGCTTTACTAGATTCCGCAGTCAATTCTCGGAACAATCTCTGCAGAAGCCGGCAGGATAATTGTCGAAACAAGTATCACTTACCCAATCGACGCAAGAAAAATTTAGAAGGATTATGCATATAAGCTCTGTAACCTGTGAAAGTTTACCACCAAATTTAAGAAAAAGGAGGTCCATTTGTTGTACTATATTCTCTCAGTACGGGTCATTCGATATAATCCACGACATCTCTCAAATTGGAGCAACCGCAAAGTCTATGACGTATGAAAATGAAATTTATGCAATGAAATTGAATTTTAATTGTATTTCATTAATTTTGTTAAACTAAATGTTGACGTGTAATAAGTGAAATATGTCATGTTGCAGTCTAGGCGCATAATTTCTAGTTTCTGTTAAAATCTAATAATTGAAATGATCATAGAGGGTAAATAGGATTATTTTGGCCCGTATTATACTTACATTTTCCCGATAATCTTCAAAACTGTCATATCTTTTCTTCGCGTTTCTTTCGAAAAAATATGACTTAAATCCTAAGGGTGGAACTTTTTCTGCTCTAAAAATTATTTCAAACTTGGCTGGACTATTTCTTCCTGGCACAACAAGAACATTTGGATGTATTGGTACTATCTGCGTGACTAGCTCAGTTCCTACAAAAATAAAAATACATAAATAAAAAATATTAAACTAGGAATAAAAATTTAAACAAATGTTTAAGATCACCACTTATGTTTATTATTGCTGACAATTGTTTCGACCCACTGTGTCTTCTTCTGGAGCACGATGTAAATTAACTAACAAAGTATGTTACAGAATATATAGTTAACCTAATTACAAGTACTAAATTCAGTATCAATATTTCAATAAAGGAGACCCTCCCCCATCCAATTGATCGTTGAGTAATAGACCTGAGGATTTTTTCTGATTAATTTCTACCTGTTCTAAACAATTCAGTAATTTTCCTTTCTTTCCGTTATGCAAAATTTTGAAATCTTCATTGAATGTATGATTTTCCTCTGTTAAATGTTTAGCGTAATGAGATTTGTTATTTTTCATTCTAAAGCTTTGTTTATGTTCGTTCATTCTTTTATAAAAAGGTCTGCCTGTTTGTCCTATATACGTTTTATTGCAAGTGCCACAGCATAATTCGTAAACCCCCGATTTATTTTCTTTTTCTGTTTTACTTTTATTATTTTTAATATGTGGAGATAATATGTTGTTTGTACGGAAAGCGATATTTACGTGATTTTTATGGAAACAATTTTGAATTTTATTAGTTAATTTTCCGGTATAAGTGAGTGTATGAAATTTTTCTTTGTTTAGTTGTTTGTTCGGGTACACCAGTCCTATTGCTTTTTTAAATTGTTTTTTTATTAAAATATTTTCTACGAAATCGCTCCTGTACCCATTATTTACACTAATTTGTTTTATATTTAATTCTTTCTGAACTTTTTCTTCCGTTAATGGTGTATTTATAAGTCTATGGATGAAACTATTATAAGCAAAAATTAATCCGTTAATTATACCAAGTAACTCCAGATTTATATCGTTTGATGTACAAACGCTATAATTTTGGTTCAAAGATTACTCAATAAAAATAATGTTAACCCAATAATTAAAAAAGAAATATTAGATATCTTAACATTGTGCTTAGACCAGAATTATTTCGAATTTAACGATAACATTTATATAAGTAAGAAAGGTTTACTAATGGGAAACCCTCTTAGTCCAATTTTATCTGAAATTTTCATGGACCATTTAGAAGAACAAATCAGTAATTCTCATCTTTTTAAAAATTTCTTTTATTGGTACCGATATGTAGATGATATATTGACCTGCTTTACGGGCACAGATCGACAATTAAAACTATTTCTAGATTATATTAACCGACTTCATAATAATATTACTTTTACAACAGAAATAGAAACAAATAAATCGATTAATTTTCTAGATTTAAAAATATCAAACAAAATGAATAAACACGATTTTGAAATCTTCCATAAACCAACATACTCAGATATAACTATACACGCTAATTCTAACCACCCGTTCACACATAAAATCTCGGCTTATAATAGTTTCATCCATAGACTAATAAATACACCATTAACGGAAGAAGATGTTCAGAAAGAATTAAATATTATAAAACAAATTAGTATAAACAATGGGTACAAGAGCGATTTCGTAGATAATATTTTAATAAAAAAACAATTTAAAAAAGCAATAGGACTGGTGTACCCGGACAAACAACTAAACAAAGAAAAATTTCATACACTCACTTATACCGGAAAATTAACTAATAAAATTCAAAATTTTTTCCATAAAAATCATGTAAATATCGCTTTCCGTACAAATAACACATTATCTCGACATATTAAAAATAATAAAAGTAAAACAAAAAAAGAAAATAAATCGGGGGTTTACGAATTATGCTGTGCAACTTGCAATAAAACGTATATAGGACAAACAGGCAGACCTTTTTATAAAAGAACTAGCAGGGCCCGCGGCTCCGCTCGCGTGGACTTGATTCACTATCGTCACTGCTTATTCCTTATGTTACCCAACGTAATAAAATATCTCCCATTATTTCCCCTTATCTCCCAATATTTCTCCTTATCTCCCATTATCTCTACATAATTTCCATTATCTAGGCTTATCTCGGCTCATCTCCCATTATTTCTCCTTATCCCCCATTATTTCTCCTTATCTCCCATTATCTCACCTTATCTCCCACTATCGAGGCTTATCTCGACTTATCTCCCATTATTTCTCTTTATCTCTCATTATCTCACCTTATCTCCCATTATCTAGGCTTATATCGAATTATATAGAACATATGTATAAATTTTAAAAAACACGTAAATCGGATAAGTGGTTCTCGAGTGATAAGCGCACTAACGGACACATAGACAGACAGAGAGACGTTGCATTTTATATAAATTATATTCTTTGCTACATGATATTGTTCCATATTTAATGCTTTAGGCAGTGTATTGCAAGAGAACGCGCTAGCGGCAAACTTTTCTCCGACTTGATTCACTATTATCGTCACTGCTTATTCCTTATGTCACCTAACGTAATAAAATATATCCTATAACCTGGCCAGGTACGTTTAAAAAAAAGCACGTAAATCGGATAAGTGGTTCTCCAGTGATAAGCGCACTAACGGACAGACAGACAGATAGAGAGACGTTGCATTTTATATATATTATAGATATTCTTTGCTCCATGATATTGTTCCATATTTAATGGTTTAGCATGTTTAAAAAAAAAAAACACGTAAATCGGATAAGTGATTCTCCAGTGATAAGCGCACAAACGAGCAAACAGACAGAGAAACGTTGCATTTTATAAATATTATAGATATCCTTTGCTACATGATATTGTTCCATATTTAGTGGTTTAGGCAGTGTATTGCAAGAGAACGCGCTAGCGGTAAACTTTTTTCCTATTTGATTCACTATTATCGTCACTGTTTATTCTTCATGTTACCTAACGTAATAAAATATAGTCTATAACCTGACCAGAGGACATATGTATATTTTAAAAAAAAGCACGTAAATCGGATAGGTGGTTCTCGCGTGATAAACGCACTAATGGACAGACAGAGAGACATTGCATTTTATATATATTATAGATTATACATTACATATATTCTTCGCGCTAATGGACAGACAGGCAGACAGAGAGACATTGCATTTTATATATATTATAGATTATAGATGACACATATTCTCTGCTACATAATATTGTTCCATATTTAATGGTTTAGGCTGTGTATTGAAAGGGAACGCGCTAGCGGCAAATTTTTTTCCGACTTCATTTTACGTCACTGCTCATTCCTTATGCTACCTATCGTAATAAAATATAGCCTATAACCTGGACAGAAAACATATGTATGTTTTAAAAAAAAAAGGACGTAAATCCGATAAGTGGTTCTCCAGTGATAAGCGCACTAACGGACAGACAGACAGACAGAGAGACGTTGCATTTTATATATATTATAGATAAACGAACATAAACAAAGCTTTAGAATGAAAAATAACAAATCTCATTACGCTAAACATTTAACATAGGAAAATCATACATTCAATGAAGATTTCAAAATTTTGCATAACGGAAAGAAAGGAAAATTACTGAATTGCTTAGAACAGGTAGAAATTAATCAGAAAAAAATCCTCAGGTCTATTACTTAACGATCAATTGGATGGGGGAGGGTCTCCTTTATTGAACTTCTTAGAGGTATTAAGGTAAATATTGTTAATGAATTTAGTACTTGTAATTAGGTAAACTAAATATTCTGTAACATACTTGTTAATTTACATCGTGCTCCAGAAGAA
The DNA here is from genome assembly GCA_019049505.1 of Pachyrhynchus sulphureomaculatus. Lineage (NCBI taxonomy): Eukaryota > Metazoa > Arthropoda > Insecta > Coleoptera > Curculionidae > Pachyrhynchus > Pachyrhynchus sulphureomaculatus. Next base: position 169,971,018 of record CM032453.1, on the reverse strand, counting down.
GACACAGTGTGTCAAAACAATTGTCAGCAATAATAAACATAAGTGGTGATTTTAAACATTCGTTTAAATTTTTATTCCTGAGTTATTATGGATCTCCATCAAGTAACGGCTAAGTCAGTGCAGTATTTAAAAATATTAAAGTAAAGTTTGATGAGGCTTATAGCTGAGCAAATAAATGTGAGTAGCGAGGCAGATGGTAATCACAGCTGACAGCGTTACAGACATATTTTACACTTCCTGCTTGCTACAAACATAGACAGGGGCCCATTTACTGTCTAGAACCTTTCGTGGCACTGCGGTATAGTGTTACTCACGGTCCTCGATCCATCCAGTCCGACTTCAGATATGCATCCTTCTAGGGAACGAGGAGAACCTGGTCTTCATCGCTAGTCTTTTCTTTTTCAAGAGAGCTCACATCAATAATCATGCCCTTATAGCAATGTCAGGTTTAAGAACTTGCCGACGCCTGCTACGTGAGAGCACAGCTTGGTATGTGATCCCTTGAATAAGTATACTGAACCGGGGATTGAACCCGAGACCCCATGCACAATAAGCCGGAACCATTTGCATGTAGCTGCAGCAAGGGCTATTTTTTGTAATAATAAAATAATAAATATACAAAACAAATTAATGATGCGTTGTATGTAGTAGATATAGGTATGTAGTAGAGCAGGGGTCGGCAACCTTTTAACTAAGGGGTGCCAGTTTTCATCCATACAACATTTTGCGTGCCGACATAGGTACTTACTACAACTAAAATTAACAAAAATTAACTTAAAATATTGCTTTTAGAAGGTTTAATTACAAAATTTTTTTAACATTTAACAAATAATTTTATTATACTAGTCCTAGGACCTAGTGTGAACCCTGTGCTTGACGTTCTTTAGAGAGTTTTCTTATATATACGGTTCATGTCTGGTTATTTTCAGTGTCACACATGCTTCCGAGTTGTCTGTTGTCAGCCTGCTTCGGTACGGGTTTAAAATCACTATCATATGGGAAAAAAGTTGTTCACAGATATAGGATGATCAGAAAGCTGTAAGCATGGCAAACGCTACTTTCTTAAGACAAATAAATTTCTCTGGTAAACTCATCCAACAACTGAGTATCTCGTTTGAATGGTTCTCGCAGTCACCTTCTAATACCCTTCTTAATTCTACAAATTTCGTGTTCCATAACTCGGAGCTTTTAAATTCAATATATTGAAGATCAAAATCATTAATATGTCAAAGCAACTGCTGGAAAAATCCATTAAATCTGGTTTGATTAAAAAAGCGAACATAGGACCATCTTTATCAAAATCCTGACCCCTCTCGATAAACTCCTCTTTTAAATTAGTCATATATTTACGAATTTCGTCTATTAGTGCACCATCGTCGACACTGGATATATAAGTTTTTAAATTTGGAAAATATTTATATGTGTTTGTAGTAATATCGCTGATAAATAAATCTATTTTTAATTTGAATGATTTCCAGGATTCCTATAAATCCAGAACTGTTTTGCCTGAACCTTGTAACTTTAAGTTGAGTTCACTGAGATGGTTTGTAATATCAGTAAGAGCATTAACATACAGATCCAGTTCTTATCGTCTAGTTCAGGATAAGCATCCACTTGATTTTTTTCCAACAAGAACGATTTAATTTCGCCCAGACATTGCACAAATCTAGAGAGAACTTTACCACGGCTGAGCCAGCGCACATTATTGTGCATAGGTATATCTGAATATGCACTTTCTAATTCCTGCAGAGACGCCTTAAATTGTCTATGGATCAGTGAAGAACGACCGACAATGTAGTTAACTATTTTAACCACCCTATCCATCACGGATTTTAAACTTCCAGCGGAGATTTTAGCGCACAAACTCTCTTGGTGAATTATGCAATGAAAATTTAAAACAAATCCTTTATGTCTCCCAATCATAGCAGGAGCGCCATCTGTCGTTACGCAAAAAATTTTATTTAAATCAATGTTTCGCTTAACAAATTCTGAAAATATACCCTCTCCTCTGTTCCCTGCAATGGGAGCAGACAAATCAGCTCTTCATACACACTGCCATCATCGAAGTATCGCACAATGATTGCCAGACGGGCAATGTCATTAATATCGACATTTTCATCCAATGCTACACTAAATACAAAACTCCGTTTGATAGCGTCTCTCTGCTGTTTTTGGACATTTTGTGTCATTTCGGTAATTCGTCTCTCGATGGTCCGCGCTGATGCCGGTATATCCCTAATCCTGGCCAATATTGTATCCTTATTGGGCAAGTCGTCGAATAAAATCTCGCGAGTACTTAAAAAACGTTTGCTTCATAAATTCTTCGTCAGTGAACGGCCTACCCTTTTGTGCCAACGATTTTGCAATTTTGAAACTGCATTCAGTTACCTGATTTTTTCCTTGGAAAACTTTGCTAAAGAATGTTGACTGTTTCTCGTATTGTTTACTTGCTCTTTGTATTGCCTCCCTTTTATCAGCGTTATCTTTAAATCACGATTCTTGTTTTATCTGGAAATGTCGTTGAACACTAGATGTCCGGAAAACTACGCTTTCCCGACATAGGACACAAATGGCCCGATCGTGTTGCTGTACAAAATCGTAATCTGTTGTCCATGAAGTTTGAAATGATCGAACGTCTACCTTCTGTTTCTTCGCGGCCATAACGCAACGAAATTTTAATTTTTAAACTTTTCGACGACTATTGACTGGAACGGATGTTACTTCTATACTAAATGATCCAAACGTGTAGCCGCTTGCTATATATAGAAAAATAAATGTTTCCAGAAAATTCCAATAATTACGTTTATTAAATTTCTTAGAACAAAAATTATTATCTACTACGCGCCCATTGCAATCAAAAGGCCACCTAGAAGTTAAATCTAACAAAAACTAAAGTTCGGCAATATAAAAAGAGTTGCGGCGCGCGTCGGAACGATTGAAGTCAAGTCAAATAAAAACCGCCTTATAGCGGCTCTTTTGATCTGAATTGAGGACGTTTATTTGTGTTTTTGCCTAGGCTTACATTTTGAGGCTTGCCGTCTTTAATACTTGCCGAAATTAAAGCCAAACCAATGCATTCAGTAAAAATATAAATTACAAAATATATATTTTGTAGTTTTTGGTAATAATACCTACTGACCTATATAATATATCGTGTTTGTTTGTATCGTTAAAGTAATACTGTCTTCGATTATTTACTTAATTTCGAAACATGTCACAGATTACAGAATTAATGTGTAAACTCTGAATAGGTATGCGTGCCATTCAAAATTGCTTGGCGTGCCAGAGATGGCACGCGTGCCATAGGTTGCCGACGCCTGTAGTGGAGAAATGCTGTTTAAAGTTTCCTACTTACCAGATGGATCTGTTATGATGATTTCACTAGTATTGTCCACAATCGGTAATCTAACATATTTATTGACTGATCTTCCAAGAGGATTGTATACAGTTATAACAAGTTTTTCTTCGTTTTCTGTTCTGGCACATTCGCTTATATTTAACATTGGACATGTTGTAAATGTCATATTTGATGATTTCACCAAACGACTAAAAAATCACGACGTTCTAAACTAACTCTATTTCAAATATACTAACATGGAATGAGAAGTATCGAAACTTTCCGAAAGATGACAATATATAATTTTCAATTAGTGTCAACAAATTTTTATGACATTTTGTCTATTAGCTTGCGAGTTACAGCTGAACTATGTTGGGAGTGTGGAATCTTTGGCCCAATGACACTACTCAGTATATATTACCACTATACCAAACACTTTATTTTTGCACTCGACGCGAGTTTCGCTCACCATGTTAGCTTCATCAGGAACAGTGATTGAGCCTAACACTTGACTTACTCAGGCGGACCGTCAGTTCCGGTCAAGTAACCAATAGAGGGAACTATAAAAAATAGGTCCTCTGTCTTTATTTAAACTACTTTTACATTATATAATTTCCAAACTCTCGTATGCGTTCAACAATCTTCTATCAGATACATTCTTAATTAATCTCAGATTATCTAGTGTTACAGTATGATCAGCTTCAAGGGCATGTTCGGCAATGATAGATTTTTCTGTTCTACATTATTTTAAATGTGCTAAATATTCTTTAAATCGTGTTTTAATTGACCTGTTAGTTGCCGCAATAATTACAACTAATTTCATAAATTCCACTTTTCTCACAATTAAGAATCTTGTTTTTGGGATTTCCTAAGATATTTCTCAAATTGTCTGATGACATATATGGTAGACTAAGGTGAGGCCTACCTTACTAAATATCTTATTGAGTCCCCTGCTATATTTTGGATTATATAGGTGGAAGACATACTTGGTCTTATTTGCTTCGCGTGTAAAAAAGGTGGAATTCTGAATATTTAACCTGAACTTATGTCTATTTATTAACTTGTTTATTAAGTCATCATCATAATCACTAAGTCTAGTTATATTCATATTACGATTCCTTTCATTTTTGAAGTTTACTTCATTCAGAGGAAAAGTGACCAAACGATGAACTGAAAAATGTAATGCGGTTAATTTATATTTACCATGAAATGAATCATTAGGAATATATCTGTCTGTTACTATAAGAAAATTGAATGGAATCATAACGGTTATTTAATTTGGAAACAAAACCACCTATATTTGCTTTCTTTGTATCAAAAATCGCGAAAACATCATCATACCTATACCATACCCTTGAGAAATACAGATTCTTGACAGGCTTAGGTTTCAAACTCACTCATGAATAAATTGGCTATGAAAGGTGATAAGCAATTACTCATAGCTGTTCCTTCTTTCTGAACATAAAATTGACTGTTATATTGAAAATGGAACAAAATTATGTTGGAGAATAAAATCGACCTTTGGCAAAAACTATGTATATATATATATATATATATATATATATATATATAAATATATATATATATATATATATATATATTATAATAAAGAAAGAAAGCAAAAGATTGCCGTATCTACCAAAATTTTTAAAAATACAATCTTAGTTGGGGAACTCGGCAAAAAGGGGGCGTGATAAGAGATCACACAATTTTCATAAAGCCAATATTTCGGTCCTGGATTGGAACCTTCTTCAGGGCAGAACTGAAAAGAAGAACAAAGCGTATTCACTGATCGTGTTTGGGACAAATTTAAATTAATGATGTTATTATTAGGTTGTTGTAATAAATAAAATTAGTGTAGAACAAGAATAAAATATTAGTCATAATAAATCAAAAAAAACTCACATGAGAAGTGCAAAGATTTCGTTAGCCTGAATGGCCGTAGGTAGCTTATACATAAAAAAGTTGTTACATAAAAAAGTTGGTCAATCCATAAAATATATAAAATACACACTAAAATACTGTAGACAAAATTATAAAAGCCAAATTTAAAACATGGATGTCATTGGGAACCTTGGATGTTGAGAATGTTATTAATTATTTCACCTGTGACCACCACACATGGCCACCGCCATATAGGAAAGATGACAAGGACGATAGGAGACAGCTGACCGACAGAGATAAGGGGTTTAGTCAAGAAAACTCAATTAACCAGAATGCGGGGTCGACACCTGGAAGGAACCGATCAAAATTGGGAGGTGCATATGTTGGACCTTCAAGTGAGAAGGAGATAGCCAATTGAGCGACCAAAAAACCGGTATGGAGCCAAGGAAGGATAGGTCATAACCTAATTATAGGTAAAGGGTGACCGAGGGAGCGAGAGAGAGAGAGAGAGAGAGAGAGAGAGAAAATAATGGGAGCAACGAAGATTGTCTGATAAATTAATTATTGATTTATTAATTTCTTGTTGGAATATGATTGGGGGAAGAGATTGTTTGCAAAAACCAATGAAGATTGAAAGCAACAGGAGGTAATGAAGGGGTGACGTAGGGTACTGTCATTGGAAGGAAGACAGTAATCGCTAAGTGCACAAGATGGCCAAGATAATTTCAGGGAACCCAAAATTCTTCATTTCTCTAACAATCTTTGCAAGAGAGAATTCCTTGAAATGTGTTACATCCAGGAGAATCACCTTAATATCAATAAAAGAACCGACCTAGATGGTCTTAGTAGCATATATAGTTTCCTACTCTCCTGTGATAAATTAACTCCACACGATAATTCCCTGTCTTCAAGTGTTTTATGATCCATCTGTATTGAAATGGTAGTCTTCTCTCTTTTAGCTTTGTAATTTCCAGGGTTTCTTTCCTCCTTCCTCTCGTTGTTTACGGTTCTCGTTGATCCTGGGTTCCACATATTCCTTCCACTTTATCTGGGCCATCTTGTGCACTTAGCGATTACTGTCTTCCTTCCAATGACAGTACCCTACGTCACCCCTTCATTACCTCCTGTTGCTTTCAATCTTCATTGGTTTTTGCAAACAATCTCTTCCTCCAATCATATTCCAACAAGAAATTAATAAATCAATAATTAATTTATCAGACAATCTTCCTCTTCGTTGCTCCCATTATTTTCTCTCTCTCTCTCTCTCTCTCGCTCACCCTTTACCTATAATTAGGTTATGACTTATCCTTCCTCGGCTCCATACCGGTTTTTTGGTCGCTCAATTGGCTATCTCCTTCTCACTTGAAGGTCCAACATATGCGCTTCCCAATTTTGATCGGTTCCTTCCAGGTTAATTGAGTTCTCTTGACTAAACCCCTTATCTCTGTCGGTCAGCTGTCTCCTGTCGTCCTTGTCATCTTTCCTATATGGCGGTGGCCATATGTGGTGGTCACAGGTGAAATAATTAATAACGTTCTCAACATCCAAGGTTCCCAATGACATCCATGTTTTAAATTTGGTTTTTATAATTTTGTCTACAGTGTTTTAGTGTGTATTTTATATATTTTATGGATTGACCAACTTTTTTATGTAACAACTTTTTTAGTATAAGCTACCTACGGCCAGTCAGGCTAACGAAATCTTTGCACTTCTCATGTGAGTTTTTTTTTGATTTATTATGACTAATATTTTATTCCTGTTCTACACTAATTTTATTTATTACAACAACCTAATAATAAACATCATTAATTTAAATTTGTCCCAAACACGATCAGTGAATACGCTTTGTTCTTCTTTTCAGTTCTGCCCTGAAGAAGGTCCCAATCTAGGACCGAAATATTGGCTTTATGAAAATTGTGTGATCTCTTATCACGCCCCCTTTTTTTGCCGAGTTCCCCAACTAAGATTATATATATATATATATATATATATATATATATATATATATATATATATATATATATTGAGTTGATCACTGGTCGGTGTCTTGGCGTTGAATGTCGAGACTGGCTCCGAGTGCGCCGGTTTTATGTGCTCGGGGGTGATTCTATTGGTCGGACGGATCTGGCCAATAGAGGCTCGGCTTTGGCTGCGCGTTGTCGGTCCTGTGGTTCTTTGTAATGTTTGTGTTGGTGAAGTAACATATGGTTAAATTATTATTTCTCTTGGTTGGACTTGATGGGATAGAATATGTTTCCAAGAGTTCGGTAAAAGTTGGCTATCATCCCGATTGTTTAAGTTGTTGGGCCTCTTTTTTATTTCTATGGCTTCTTTGATTACCCTAGTGGATAGGTTATTACTTTTTTGTAGGGTTCTGGTTTTGTCAAAATCGATTTTGTGGCCGGTATTGTGTGCATGTTGTGCTAGAGAAGAGGTGGTGGATTTTTGTTTTACGGCGTTTTTGTGCTCGTCTCTTCTGGAGCTAATTTTCCTGTTTGTTTGGCCTATGTATGAAAGCCCGCAGTCCCGGAATTTCATATACACCTTGGTTTTCTAAGGCTATAATGTCTTTTGGTGTAGGTAGAATATTTTTAATTTTTTGATTCGTTGTGTAAATGGTCTCAATTTGGTGTTTTCCTAGAAGTCTTCCTATTTTGTCTGTGATGCCTTTTATATATGGGAGAAATGCTTTTGTCTTTCTTTCCTGTTTGTGTTATTTATTTAGGGCCCGCCGGATCGTGTTTTGACTGTATCCATTTGAAAGTAAAACGTTTCGAAGGAGCTTGGTTTCTTGTTGCAAATGTTCCTTGTCTGTTAGGGTTTCTGATCGGTGAACTAAGGATTTGGCAACGGAGAAGAGTTGGGCTGGGTGATAATGTGAGCTGGCATTTAAGTATCTGTTTGTATGTGTCGGTTTTCTATATACTGAGTGAGACAAAGAACCATTTAATTTTCTTTGAAACAAGACATCTCGGAATGGTAGTTGTTCTGCTACTTCCCTTTCCATTGTAAATTTAATGTTTGGATGTATATTGTTAAGGTATCTTCACCGTGTTGCCATACCACAAAAGTGTCATCTACGTATCGTAGCCATGTTTTCGGTTTATGTGGAGCAGTTTCTAGAGCTAGTGTTTCGAAATGCTCCATGTATAGATTAGCTAGTGCTGGTGACAATGGAGAGCCCATCGGTGCACCTTCTATGTGTTTTGTATTTTTGGCCTGAATAGACGAAGTATGTATTAGCGAGGCAGTGTTTTGATAGACCGATGACGTATTCGGGGCAGGTTGTATTTTGTCTCTATGATAGACAGTGCTTCGGTAACTGGTACTTGCGTGAAAAGGGATACGACAACAAAACTGACAAGTAAATCATTTTTCTCTAGCTGCATGTTTTTTATGATTTGAATAAAATGTTGTGAATTTTTCACGTAAGATGCGGCTTTTTCCACATGAGGTTGCAGAGTCATGGCTAGGTGCTTGGCTAAAGCTTGTGTCGGGGAACCAAATGAGCTGACTATTGGTCTTAAGGGTGCTCCTTGTTTGTGGACTTTCGGTAATCCATACATTTTTGGGCATCTTGATGATTTCTCTCTAGGGATAAGTTTCTTTTTTGTTTCTTCACTAAGAGAGGAGGCCTTGATTGCAGATTTAGTGGTTTTCTCTAGGTATGTTGTCGGATCACTTGTGATGGCTTTATAGGAAGGATCATTTAAAAGGTTGAGCATCTTTTGGTGGTAATCGTCAGAGTTGAGAACCACGGTGATGATGATGAGATTCCATCGAAACGTCAGCGAAACCGTCCATCAAGGGACTTCAAGCTAACACGGGATACCCGAAAAACCACTACTACATATATATATATATATATATATATATATATATATATATATATATATATATATATACGAGGCTGGTTTGAAAAGTTCGTGCAAAAAAAAACTACTTATGTGTTTGGGGTAAACCTTTTTTATTTTTCGACATAGTCTCCTTTTAGGCTTATACACTTCGTCCAACGATGTTCTAGTTTGTTGATCCCTTCCGAATAATAGGATTTGTCCAAGTCTGCAAAATATCCATTAGTGTCTGCAATCACCTCCTCGTTTGAATAAAATCTTTGTCTCGCCAGCCATTTCTTCAAATTGGGGAACAAATAGTAGTCCGAGGGAGCCAAGTCTGGAGAATAGGGGGGATGTGAAACGAGTTGGAATCCTATTTCCATTAATTTTGCGACCACAACTGCTGAGGTGTGTGCTGGTGCGTTGTCGTGATGGAAAAGGACTTCTTTGTGGGCCAATCGCGGGCGTCTTTCTTGCAGCTCGGTTTTCAAACGGTCCAATAACGATGAATAATATTCACCTGTAATAGTTTTACCCTTTTCCAGATAGTCGATGAGGATTATCCCTTGCGAATCCCAAAAGACAGTCGCCATAACCTTTCCGGCCGAAGGAACGGTCTTCGCCCTTTTTGGTGCAGATTCCCCCTTGGTAACCCATTGTTTAGATTGTTGTTTGGTCTCAGGAGTATAGTAATGTATCCATGTTTCATCCACAGTGACGAAACGACGCTTAAAGTCCTCCGGATTCTTCTGGAACAGCTGCAAACCATCCCTGCAACACTTCACACGATTCCGTTTTTGGTCAAGCGTGAGCAATCGCAGCACCCATCTTGCGGATAGCTTTCTCATGTCCAAATGTTTATGCAAAATATTATGTACCCGTTCAGTCGAGATGCCCACAGCACTAGCAATCTCACGCACCTTAACTCTTCTGTCATCCATCACCATATCATGGATTTGATCAATGATTTCTGGAGTCGTAACCTCCACAGGCCGTCCAGAACGTTCAGCGTCACTTGTGCCCATATGGCCAGTCCGAAAATTTTGAAACCACTTATAAACTGTTCTAATCAAAGGTGCAGAGTCACCATAATGTTTTTCAAGCTTCTCTTTAGTCTCCTGAGGCGTTTTGCCTTTCATAAAGTAATGTTTAATCACCACACGAAATTCTTTTTCGTCCATTTCTTGAAAATCACTCGACTTCCTTGATTCACACGAATGCCAAACACAAAGAAATAGACCAATATGGCTGAAACTTGGTGTGCGTTCATTCAAGAGATGCTACTAACTAAACATGACCTCGATACGCGCCGGTGGTGCCATCTCTCGGACTTTGCACGGACTTTTCAAACCAGCCTCGTATATATATATATATACAGTAATACCCCGCTTAGCGCGACCCCCCGTTACGCGCGGTTTCACTATAACGCGAATTTCAAATTTCGCGCTCATGTAGTCATTAACTTCTCTATGGTCGCGGGGGGATCCCCGCTTTCTCTGAATATTCTCTTTGAAGAATTGGGAATTCCCTGTCCTTCGACTTTGTTCTATGGGGATTTCCTCGTTCGTTTCGTGTGTTCATTTGTTCCGTAATGTTAGTTCGGTCGGCTGGCAGTTTTGTTTTAATATTTATTGGAGATACATACATACATAATTTAACCCTACGTTAAAAATGCCGCCTGTAAAGAAAAAAGAGCGTAAAAGCGTCACTTTGGAATTGAAGATGAAAGTGTTAAGAAGAATGGAAAATGGAGGCAAAGCAACAATTGTTGGGAGAGATTTTGGACTCTCAGAATCGACTGTGAGAACGATTTATAAAAATCGGGAAAAAATTAAAATCTCCAGCGAAGGTTCAACACCTATAAGTGCAACAAAACTTTCTCGTTCGAGATCATCTATCTTAGAAAGAATGGAGAAATTACTGTCAGTCTGGATCGAAGATTTGAATAAGAAGAACACACCACTAAGTCAAGATCTCATATGCACAAAAGCAAAATCTTTGTATGAGATGCTGAAAACAAAAGAAGGAGAAGGGAGTGCCACTCCGACTTTTGCTGCCAGCAGAGGCTGGTTCCATCGGTTCAAGCAGCGTTCTAATCTTCACAATATCCACATAACAGGCGAGGCGGCCAGCGCGGACATTCAAGCTGCAGCTGAGTTTCCAGACAAGTTTCAAGACTTCGTTAGACGAGAGAAAATTCCTGCTTGTCTCATCTTCAATGTTGATGAGACCGCACTTTACTGGAAAAAAATGCCATCTCGAACATTCATTTCTAAGGAAGAACGTCAAGCCAGTGGTTTCAAAGCTGCGAAAGATCGACTAACACTTCTGCTGGGTGGTAATGCCACTGGTGATTTCAAACTGAAACCTTTACTAGTGTACCATTCAGAAACACCCCGTGCAATGCGAGGCACAGACAAGACAAGTCTACCCGTTGTGTGGCGATCAAACAGAAAGGCGTGGGTTACACGGGAAATTTTTCAAGAATGGTATTCTAATAGTTTTTGCCCATCAGTCAAATCATACTGTGACAGAAATGGGCTTGAACCTAAAGTTATATTACTCTTAGACAATGCCCCAGGACATCCAACCTCACTTGATACGCCCAGAGACTTAAAAGTGTACGTAAAGTTCCTTCCACCAAACACTACGTCAATATTACAAGCTATGGACCAGGGAGCAATAGCAAACTTCACAGCTTATTACCATCGCCGCACTTTTAGCCAACTAATTCATGAAACTGACGGGGAAGGAAGACAGTCTATGCGAGAGTGGTGGAAGTCATACAACATTATGAAGTCTATTCACAACATAGAAGAGGCTTGGAAGGAAGTTAAAATGAGTTGTATGAATGGGGTGTGGCGTAATCTTTGGCCAGATGTAGTGGAAGCACCTAGAAGAATTGTCCAGATGCAGAGACAAGTGCTTGAAGACATTGCTGCAATGATTGAGGGGTCTGAACTTGAAGATGTCACGGTAGAAGATCTCGTAGAACTTGTAGCAACGCACGACGATCCTATTAGCAATGAAGATCTGATCGAGTTACAGAATAATCCTATCTACGATGAGGAAGAACAAGTAGAAGAGAAAGTTTTATCTTCAGGGGAAATACAAAATGCACTTTCAAAAATTTATTCAGGTTTGGACATATTGCAGAGTATAGACAATAATGATGACCGTGTCTTGACCGTGTGTCAAACAATTAAAAACAGTGTTGGGTGTTATGAACGTATTTTACAAGAACGTAAACAAAACGTTACCCAAAAGACAATAGATGTATTTTTCCGTAAAAAATAAGAGTATGTATTGCATAAAGTGTTCTTAGAATTAAAGTGATTGATTAAAATGATTTGTATTTTTTTGTATTAAATTTTGACTATGTTTAATCATAAACCTCGATATACGCGAATTTCAGTTAACGCGATTTTTTTCGGAACGTATCCCTCGCGTAAAGCGGGGTATTACTGTATATATATATATATATATATATATATATATATATATATATATATATATATACATATACATATATATATATATATATATATATATATATATATATATATATATATATATATATACATATACTTAAATATAGTTTATTCAGTACCTTGTGCAGATTGCCCAATGCATTATATTGGTATGACAACCCAATTATTAAAAAACAGACTCAATGGACACAAGTATACAAAAAATGCAACAACGGCACTTCATAAACACACAACGGAACTTGGACATGATTTCAACTTTAATGAAACAAAGATTTTAAACAGGGACATTAATATTGGAAAACGTGCAATAAAAGAAATGATCGAAATTAAAAAAAATGAGAAATTTACAGTCAATGATAAAAGTGATATAAAAGGAATTAGCCATATTTTTACAAATTTAATAAGGTAATATTTTAAAGTGTATACTCATCCTTAATATATTAACAAAAAGACTACCTGCTTAATATTCAAAAAAAATCACGGATCAATAATACAAAATAAAATCTACATCGATAAGAATGCCACTATGGCTCGTCAGTAATAAATAAAATATGTGAGATTCAAGGTAGGTTCCATGTGATTTTAATTTTTAAATATAGAACTAAGAATTTATGTAAATAGTTTATGGTTGTGTGTGTTAAATAATTTGTGTTGTACTAGTGTACCTAAATGTAATTTTATATTTTGTATATTTTGTAGAAATAAAGAAAAAAAAAAATGAAAATGCCTTAAACCAAAGGGCGAAACGTCAATTTAAGTTTAATTTTAAATACCAAATATTCATAAAACGAACCCAAAGCCCAAGAATTGAAAATAAATATATACATATATATATATATATATATATATATATATATATATATATATATATATATATATATATATATATATATATAATCGTATATCCCTTCTATGGTGTAGGGTAGTTATATATTGTCCTTTTTCCCCTCTCAATTTTCACGTATAAACTTCTTCCATCTGTCTCTATTCTTTCCATTTTCACTGTTTCTCCCTAACTATACTACCAATACTCCTATTCCAGGTCTTCCTCGCTTCCGTTTTCCCTGTATTCGGGCTTCATACACTTGTTTCCCTTGTCTATCATCCTTCATTCTCTGTATATGTCTCCACCATGCCAGTTGTCTTTGTTGTATATATTCCATAACTGCTTGTACTCGTAGCCTTCTCCTTATTTCTGTATTCCTTATTCTGTTTTCCGTGTAACTCCTTGTACTGCTCTCAGGTATTTCGATGGCTTGTATCTTGTTTTTCTGCCTGTCTGTTAGGGTCCATGATTAGTATCCATATGTTAGGATTGTCCTATAAATTGCTTTGAACACTTTTATTTTTGTTTGTTTCGTGACTTCTTTCTTCCTAATGAATTTATTATTTATTGCATAGTAAAGTTTATTGTTTTTTTCGATTCTTTCATTAATTTCTTTGCCTAGTTTTCCAGTTTCGCCCATTATCACTCCCAAATACTTGTACTGTTCCGCTTGTTGTATTTTGTTCCCTTCTATGTAAATATTCGTTTGTTGGTTTCCCATTTTCATACCTTTTTCTTTAAACGCTTCATTCGAAATATTGAGGTTTCCTTGTAATTGTCTTTCATTTTCCGCCACTAGTACAATATCATCGGCAAAAGCCGTTTCAAATATTTCTATTCTTTTTAGCTTCCTGTATCCAATTGTCATTTTTTCACTTTTATTTTGCATTTCTTGATTATTTCATCCATGTATACAGTGAGCAATGTTGAGCTCAAGCTTCCTCCCTGCCTTAAACCTCCCTGTGTTGTAAATCCTTCCGATTTCATGTTGTTTTTTATTACATACTGTACATTATTGCTGTTTATTCCTTTTATGACTCTTATTGTCTTTTTATTTATTCCTTTGTTTTCTAGGCTTTTCCACGCTTTATTTCTCGGCACAATGTCAAATTCTTTTTCTAAGTCTATGAAAGCAAGGTATACACTTTTATTTAAGAGTAAAAAAAACACGTTTTTTCTTTAAAAGTCTCGAGACCTTTCACCCCATATAGTATCACACTTATTATGCGTAAGTTTAAAAATAATGTTTAATTTTTCTTTCTCATTTAACACTATTTAATCCAAAGAAAAATTATTTCGTACTCCAGTTTTATTAGATATTTGATTTCTAAGATCAACTGAACAAATGTCAAAAAAAAATTACATTTTCATTACAAATTCTAAATTAATTTTTAACTTAATAAAGGACATACTTACAATAAAATTTGATTTGTAACTTCTTCACAATTAACAATACCCTGGTGCACCAACTTGACATAATCGTGAGCAACATTTTCTCTCTCTGTACCTGTAATGGCATCATGGTGCTGAAAGACTCCCAAAGCTTCTCTTAAAACATCTACTTTAGTTTCCTCAGCTGAACTAATATTAGTTAGAGCCTTTAGTTGCTTGCAGATCTAAGTAATAAAAATTAACAGTAATAACCTAAAAATTTTACATACAACTAACGTCATTAAATTTTAAATTTCACCTGCAGGTTTCCCAAATGTAACAGTTGGTATGGTTTACCACCGTATTATTTATTTATATAAATTATAATTAAAAATCTAAGTACAGTAAGTGTCGGTATTCATTAATTTTAGAGATATTGACATCTTAAGATTTATAGCAGCATTGGTATAACAACTAAAGACGAAACGAAAAGAATCGCATTTTTAGAAGTTACCAAAAGTGTTCTTCGTATTTGCTGAACCATCCCAAGACGCGTTTCGCCGTATCACTGCTCACCAGCTGGGCTAGGTTCAGCAAAAATACGAAGAACACTTTTGGTAACTTCTAAAAATGCGATTCTTTTCGGTTCGTCTTTAGTTGTTATACCAATGCTGCCATCTATGCCTTCGAGCAGTAAGCTCGAGAAAGGTGCGTTTCTGCAATAAGTGCCAGCCGTGCTGTGCCGCTCTGTTTGAATAGACTTAGTAAGTCGCCGACAGAGTGCAGTATAAGCATCTATTTGTTATAGTTTTCTTAAGATTTATATGTTTAATACCTTAACAATTTAATAAGTTCCGTCCCGACTTCCAACGTGTTTATGTATGTATGGAAGCGAAATTAATATTCCTTCTTTCTTCAGGTTAGTTATTATATCGGTATCGTGAAGATAATGACAAATACCATGTAATTATAGCTAAAATTTATAATAACCAAACACTCTTCTCTCTTCTGCTTTTACGTAGATAATAAAAACTAAGAAATGAATATAAAAACCATATTGTTCCTTGTACTGGTAACAGATTAGGTTGGAGCTTCTTAAAGTGTCAAATACTTTACATCACTTTTAAGGTGGAAATTTGATACTCAGCTTTTATAATTATAGCGATGTCTATAATATTGAGTCTAGGAAGACCAAAATGCGAATATATCGAACTATAATAAGACCAACGGTGACGTGTGCTTGTGATGCCTGGGTGCTTAACAAAAAAGAAGAAGAGCAATTGGAAACATGGGGAGAAAAATGCTGAGAATTATTCTGGAAGGAATAAGGACGGAAGAAGGATGGAGGAGAAGAACAAACCTGGAGGTTTATGCACTCTATAGGGAACCAAGAATAACAATATATGTGAAGGCACAACGTCTGAGAAGGCTGGGACATATACAGCGGATGCCTAGAGAGAGAATGCCGAAGATAGTACTACATAGAAAGCCTATCGGAAGAAGACGGAGGAGAAGACCGAGGACGAGGTGGATGGAGACGGACGAAAGGGATTTTAGGAGTATGGGTATCGGCGAGTGAAAGTGGGAGGCAATGGTGAGAACGCGGTGGAGAGCAGTTATGAGCAATTTTGAACATTACTGTGAATAAGAAATGTAAAAGAGGCCCGAGGCCTATAAGGCCTGTAACGCTGTTTAATAAATAAATAAATATAATATTGAGTAGAAATAAGATACACAGTGTCTTCTTCGTATTCTATAAGTTAAATTTTTTTCACAATGCTGGTTTTACATTTTTCATTTGGTTTTTAAAGCGAAGTAAGGTGACGTCTAAGCAGCTGAACTCTAAACTTTGTTCCAAAGTCGTAAAAATTCGCTTGAACTATAACCTACCTACCCTTAGCATTACCATACCTGTAAAAAAGTTATTTGCATACCGACCATACCCCTTGCCAGTCGGTCTGGAAGTATAATAGCCCGTCCAATAATTGTGCGCTGATGATGCATATGGAAAGAAATCGTCGGTTTTTAAGGGAGCATCCAGTGTCCCATTGGTGGCTTGATAAACGGCATTCAGGTAACAGGAAGGCGTTGAATAAATAGCGTTGTAGCTGACGTTATCAAACGTTTTTCTTTCATTTATATACCTTTAAAAATAATAATCGAAAATTGGAAAATGTACGAAATAGAAACTAATATCTAATAAGGACCAACAGTCCAAAATTTCATTGACGATACTGTACACTTATGGCAGCTAAATCTTAACAATTTAAAATATTAGTTTCACGTGTCCAACGAACAATTGACAAATCAAATAAATGGATGAAAGATAGGAAGTTCCATTTCCACCCAGTTGAAGCTATTTGTTTTTCTAAACTCAAAGTTAAATATCCAATAGCAAGGGGAAAATTATTCAATGCGATTGATCGAATGATATCAAATAACATGTAGGCTGAAAAGTTTTTGGTCTAGTTATGGTAAATCCCAAGATATAAGATCCTGCCTTTTTGCTTTTTCAATGGGGCAATGAACGACCCTATTAGGGCTTTGTGCATAGTTGCCAGGTATTACGATAAACGTATTTTTATTTTACCTGCTTTGTATACCGCCCTCACTTGCACCTGCAATCAAATTGGATCTTTTTTACCTATATATTTACTACCTGGCAACCCGGTTTGGAGTCCTTTAAGTATTTGATAATATAGGCCTAATGACTACAGGTCCCCATTAAGACTCGAACGATACTTTTTATTATTTTTAGTTTTACTTACAACTTACAACGTAACTGCTCTATTTTAATCATGTGGCGTCCGTGGGAAAATTGCAATAGTGGCTATCGCAAGAGAAAACATTTGTCACTTGACGCTAAACAAATAGTAAAAAATGTTTACGACAGTTTGGTAAAAAAAAAATAGAATAAACAAAGTGCTTTGCAAGAAACCAGTGAACTAACAAAAACCCCAATTTCTACGATTAAGGGTATTGTAGGAAAACCATCACTCAGGAACAGGAAAAAAAAAAAAAAACAAAAACGGAAAGATTTTCAAATGCATCATGTAGACGATTGTGAAAAAGACGTCATCATGAGAAAAATATATTCTATGTATGAAGAGCAGTTGGTGCCGACACTAGACAAAATAAAATTAAGACTGGTACAGGACGGGACCAATATACACTGTGGCCGATCGACCCTTTACAGAATTCTCTTAAGAATGAGATTTACGTTTCGAAAAATCAACAAAAGGCAAGTAGTGATGGAGTCACAAAGATTACACAGGTCTGCAACAAAAATGCTGTCTGGATGTTTTCAACTGATTTCTATGTATTTAGGTGTTCTGAAAACTAAAAAAATACTCAAAAAATTCCAGAACGTCAAGTTATTTTGCAAAACGCAAAATTTTATTATAAAAAAGGGTTTTTTTTGGCTAACTTGAAGTCATAAATAAATAGGTACAATTTTATTTTGATTACTGTTTTTAAATGTATACAGGCCATAACTATCATTACTTTCTAAATAAAGAATGCCCTGTGTGAGCTAAATTAACAAACATAAACGTTGTAACCAGAACGTGCGCGCTCCGATAGTGTAGAAAGTGGCGCGGTACAATTACGTGTTAACTCCTCATTGTTTTATAGATCTTGGTTCAATATAGTGCAATGTCATCTGTGCGGAAGTGTGTGAATTCGTCTGACAGTTTCTGTTATATTTGTGGCGAATATATGGTATTAAAGCAACAACTTAATATTACGGACTTTGTAAAAAAAGTCGGAAAAGAACGTCCTGCATGAAATTTTGATGCCTCCTCATAAAGTTGTTCTACCACCGCTTCACATAAAGCTGGTATTGATGAAGCAATTTGTAAAGTCACTTCCAAGAGATGGAAATTGCTTCAAATACTTAATATCAAAGTTTCCAGGCCTCTCGGAGGCAAAGTTGAAGGAAGGTGTTTTCGTTGGACCAGATATTAGACGGTTTGTTTTGTTACGCAATTATAAATTTAAAAAAGTTTTTTTAGTCTTTTATCTTTTATTTTAAGATGATAACTTGTTTAACATAGATACCTACATTGTCAGAAAACGTGCCGTTCTATGACAAAATGAAAGTCATTTTCGGATTCAGTACACCCAAAAACCTAAGAATTACGCAAAAAAACCAAAACAGCTCTCAATTTTTTTTTTGCAGACTTGTGTTATGAATCTTGCGACATATTTAATATATACATAAATTAAAAAGTATCGATCAGAGAACTGGCCAATAATTTACCTTGACGAAACATGGTTCGATACCCATGACACTGTGCAAAAAGGATGGGTTGACAGCAATACAAAATGTCAGACTAACGCACCTTCAAATAAAGGTAAACGAATAACCATTTTGCGTGCTGGATCTGAAAAGAGCTAGGTTTCAAATTGTCTACTATTATCTGCAAAAAACATAAAAGATTCTAGTTTGGACTATCACGAAGACACGACCGCAGAACTTTTTGAAAATTGGTTTCAAAATTCCCTTTTGCCAAATGTTCCCGAACAGAGTGTTATAGTTATGGACAATGCAAGTTACCATAGTCGCCTACTAAATAAGGTTCCTAATGCAGCCAACACCAAATCGGAAATACAGAAATACATGTTAGAAAATGACATTTATTTTGACTTTAGTTATAACAAAAGTTATCTTTTGGAAGTTTTGAAAGACTCTAAATTGAAAAAGAAATATGTTTGTGATAGTACAGCTGAGAAAAAGGGACACACTGTTTTGCGGCTTCCTCCGTATTATTGTGTGCTTAATCCAATTGAACATATTTGGCATCAAGTTAAATTAAAAATAAGGGCACAAAATGTTTCTCCTACTTTAAGCATGTCAGTGATTGAAGTAGTAAAAAAAGTTATAAATGATATACCTTGTGAAAGCTGGAAGAATTCCATTCAGCACGTTGTTAAAGTTGAAGATACACATATTTATGTAAACAATATAAAACCACTGATAATTACCTCAGCTGATGACAGTGATAGTGAAACCGAATTAGGCTTAAGTTAAAATATATTCTTATTTATACAATATGTCCCCTCTTGTAAACCCCATTCATTCAAACTATATATTTGTACTTCTTATCCATTTGTTTTACATGCATCTATAAATAAACATCTGCAAAAACATTTATAATTTTATGTATTTATTTGCATTAATGAATAAAATTCTTAAGTCCATCTCTTCAACCTATCATAAACAAAAGGTCAGAATTTTTTTATATTGCCTATTTAAAACGGCAAAAATTAGGATCTTATGTATTGGGACAGGCTATACTTAAAACACACTTTTTTTGCAAAATTCGACTTTATTCATCAATATAGTTTCCTTTCAGAGCGACACAATCAGTCCGATGCTTTACTAACATTTCTATACCTTTCTTGTAGAAGGATATGGCTTTGCTTTTAAAATTGGCCTCAGTTTCGGCGAGAACTTATTCATTGGAGCCAAACTTCTTTCTCGCGAGCATTTTTTTTTGTGGTCTGCGAATACCTAATAGTCGCTGAGGGCCATGGTTCATGCAATTTTGCTATCGTAACCATTGACTGGTCACTCAGTGCATTGTCTTGATGAAAGAACACTTTTTGTTTTTCATTTAGGGCTGTTCCTTTGCGATTTCTGTCTTCAAACGTACCATTAACATTACATAATATTTGCTATTGATGGTTTTTCCCTTCTCAGCCTTCTCAGCATAGTCGACGAAAATTATTCCATGCGCATCCCAAAATACAAAAGCCAAAACCTTCCCAGCCAACTGTTAGGTCTTTGGTAGTTTTGGGCAGCTTTCACCGGCTGCTGTCCACTCAGCTGACTGCCGATTTGATTCCCCTGTGTAGTGATGGATCTATGTTTCGTCCATTGTCACATATCGCAACAGGTCCAAACAGCGCTCAGAATTATCAACACATTGTTGCTTTTGGTCCACTGTAAGCAAACGCGGTACCCATTTCGAACAGAGCCTTCTGCTATATAGCTTTAGTTCAGGAACTTTTGGATCGCACCACTTGTAACACGTGTTCTGTCAGAAATTAATGTAGTACAGTGCGGTGCCTTAATCTATTACTTACTTTATTAGTTTGTCTATATTTTCCATGTACTGTTCCGCATACTGATACATAAAGTCATCACCAAATGGTACCAAGATGTTGTTTGAGGCATAGACTCTTGAAGCTGGTACCACCCAATTTGATATAAAGTCTTCTGCCTACAATAGTTTGAATAAAAATTTGTAAGACCTCAAATACAGATGTGAACACGATCTTGATTCTTGTCAAGGAATAAACCTTTCCTCTTGGATTTGAGCTATCTTTATTTATTCTAAAACACTCGGTTACACTTGATAGCCTGTGAGCTGCTAAAGTCAGTTGTGATTTAAGGAAAAAAAATATAATGATTATTATTTATATTTTATCTCATTTTTGGTTACCTTTTGTTTAACATTATATTCGTCACTATTAATATCGTCCACAATGAAATCGTCACTGCAAAGAACATCAAAGCATAGACCACTGGGTGCACTATAGTGGCGAAATAGAACATTTGTATAAATGTCAGTAGATTCTCCTAAAAGACGAGACATATTTTAGTATTGGATTAACTGAAGTTTGTCTTAACTGATATATGACAATATTCGGGTGATAAAAAAAATAAAGCCACATAACTTGTCGAAAAAGTATGCCATGTATACCTTACAAGAAAAGGTGCAGAGCTTCAATAGCGTTTTTTCCGTAGGTTATTGTTGTTATGTGTTGCACTATGACGATTACCTGACCTTACCTAAGTTATTTGGACTACCTCTCCAAACAAATTCCATGGTACGATTTGCTTTCCTAGCATCGAGATCTTGATAATCGATTCTGTTCAAGAAGAATCCATCGTACCCAAGTTGGGCAAAAATGGAGGCCATTTCTCTGCTATGTCCGAATGGATCAATTTGCCATCCTACTTTTGGACGACCGCATTCGCCAAAAGTTTCATTTAGTTTTCTAAAATAGATGTAATATTAAAGCTAAAGTATCAGCAAGAGAGATGGAAGTATGACATCTTCTATTTTTATTCTCCTAGTTTTAAATACATTATATATATATATATATATATATATATATATATATATATATATATATACATATACGTATATATATATATATATATATATATATATATATATATATATATATATATATATATATATATATATATATATATATGTATATACATATATATATATATATATATATATATATATATATATATATATATATATATATATATATATATATATATCTGCAATACATATAAAATGCAACGTCTCTCTGTCTGTTTGTCTGTCCGTTAGTGCGCCTATCACTGAAGAACCACTTATCCGATTTACGTACTTTTTTTTTAAAACATACATATGTTCTCTGGCCAGGTTATAAGCTATATTTTATTACGATAGGTAGCATAAGGAATGAGCAGTGACATAAAATAGTGAATGATGTCGGAAATAAGTGTGCCGCTAGCGCGTGCCTTTGCAGTACACAGCCTAAAGCATTAAATATGGAACAATATTATATAGCAAAGAATATCTGTAATGTATAATCTATAATATATATAAAATGCAATGTCTCTCTGTCTGTCCATTAGTGCGTTTATCACGCGGGAACCACTTATCCGATTTACCTGTCTTTTTTTAAATTCATACATATATTCTTTGGCCAGGTTATATAATAATAATAATAATAATCTATATCTACAATATATAAAATGCGATGTTTGTCTGTCTGTCTGTCTGTCTGTCCGTTAATGCGCTGATCCACTTATCCGATTTACGTGATTTTTTAAATTCATACATATGTTCTCTGACCAGGTTATAGGTATATATTTTATTACATCTATAATATATATAAAATGCAACGTAACTCTGTCTGTCTGTCTGTCCGTTAGTGAGAGAACCACTTATCCGATTTTCGTACTTTTTTTTTTAAAACATACATATGTTCTCCTGGCCGGTTATAGGCTATATTTTATTACGATAGGTAGCATAAGGAATGAGCAGTGACAATAATAGTAAATGAAGTCGGACAAAGTTTGCCGCTAGCGCGTTCTCTTGCAATACACAGTCCAAACCATTAAATATGGAACAATATTATGTAGCAGAGAATATCTATAATCTATAATATATAAAATGCAATGTCTCTCTGTCTGTCTGTCTGTCCGTTAGCGCGCTTATCTCTCGAGAACCCCTTATCCGATTTACGTGTTTTTTTTTTAAATTCATACATTTTTTCTCTGGCCAGGTTATCTATAATCTTCTATAATATATATAAAAATGCAACGTCTCTCTGTCTGTCCGTTAGTGTGCTTATCATTCGAGAAACATTCATCCGATTAACGTGTTTTTTTTTAAACATACGTATGTTCTCTGGCCAGGTTATAGGATATATTTTATTAGGTGACATAAGGAATAAGCAGTGACGATAATAGTGAATCAAGTCAGAGAAAAGTTTGCCGCTAGCGCGTTCTCTTGCAATACACTCCCTAAAGCATTAAATATGGAACAATATCATGTAGCAAAGAATACAATATATATAAAATGCAACGTCTCTCTGTCTGTCTGTCTGTCCGTTAGTGCGCTTATCACTCGAGAACCACTTATCCGATTTACGTGTTTTTATAAATTTATACATATGTTCTATATAATTCGATATAAGCCTAGATAATGGGAGATAAGGTGAGATAATGGGAGATAAGGAGAAATAATGGGAGATAAGTCGAGATAAGCCTCGATAATGGGAGATAAGGTGAGATAATGGGAGATAAGTATAAATAATGGGAGATAAGGAGAGATAATGGGAGATAAGCAGAGATAAGTCTAGATAATGGGAGTTATGGTGAGATAATGGGAGATAAGGAGAAATAATGGGAGATAAGGAGAAATAATGGGAGATATTTTATTACGTTGGGTAACATAAGGAATAAGCAGTGACGATAGTAGTGAATCAAGTCTACGCGAGCGGAGCCGCGGGCCCGGCTAGTGTATATATATATATATATATATATATATATATATATATATATATATATATATATATATATATATATATATAATTTGAACAAAATAAAACTAAATTTAGAATTGGTCACGCATTTGTTTCCTAACGTTCGTCAGTAATTATTCAACCCCGCTCTCCACTCCTCAGGAATTGATCTATTCTAGGAAATTACCTTTCGTCAGTTTTATTGGTAATTACTATGTGCAGTTACTTCTGACTGATTTAAAAAAGTATAGCATAGCTTGGAGTTATACGAGGTTTACCAAGGCGTAACCCAACATGATGCGAAGTATTAACTGTTGAAGTCACTTAGTAACAAAAAAATTTATTTTACCAACCAGAATTACAGAATCTCAGAAGATAATCAACAACTTTGGTATATTTGAATTTAAAATACCTGAGTCCCCAAGACATCTGGTCAATAATAGTTTGATAATAAGTTGCAGCTTCATCGTTCATGGACCATCCGCCACCGGCAAATTCCAGCTGACCGTTGTCAACTAACTCTTTTACTGTAGCTTTGACATCATCATCTTGTTGAAGCCACCATTTCCAGAAAAATCCAGTTTCTACATATATAAACCTGGAAATAAAACAAAAAGTACGGTACTGTTTAAATATAAATAAATAGAATCGTCTACGTTGTTTGTAAGCCTTGCCAACTGTTATTATATTTTACCTTCTGTCGCTATTTTTTTGCAATGCATCTACCAAGTTATCCAAAATATATTTCACTCCTGCCGGATACACATCTTTGCGAGCTAAAAAAAATTAGAGATATTCAATTTTTCCCAAAAATGTTATTGCTTAAATTATTATTTTCCATCTAAAAACTTATACTTACTTCCCCAGTAATACTGGTCGAACGTTTTTAGCCATCCCAAATCGTCATGCGTGTGTGGTACTATATGAATATTTATATGATCCTTCTTAATAGCATGGCAAGACTAGAAATTTAGAAAAACAAAAATAAATTTTTTATTCGTAGCACTCGTAAATTTACACTAACACGTAGGCTGAAAAGTTTTTGGTATGACACATAGATGTCGCCCTTTTCAAAAAATCCATACGATTTTTAGGGAGTACCAACCTTCAAACGATACGTGTCAAAATTTTATGACGTTTCGACGATTAGTTTACAAGTTACAGTGGTTTTAATGACGTTACTTTTGATATCTTCAAAACAATGGAAAATATCGAATTTCATGTATCTTTCGATGAGAAACAATACCGTTCAAGCAAAGCAATGGCTTAATAAGTATTACAGGGATTCTGCCACTGGAAAAATACTCATCATTTACTGGTATGCTGAATTTAAACGAGGTCGTACAGGTACAGATGATGCTGAACGCTCTGGACGCCCAAATAAGATGGTTACATCAGAAAACATCAAAAAAATCCACCAAATTGTTTTGGATGTCCGTAAAGTGAAATTGCGTGAGATAGCTGACACCCTAAAGATATCAAAAGAACGTGTTGGTCATATTTTGCATGAATATTTGGGCATGAGAAAACTTTGTTCGAAATGGATACCGCGTCTGCATACAGTGGACCAAAAACAACAACGTGTTGATGATTCTGAGCGCTGTTTGGACCTGTTTAAGAGCAATAAAAAGGATTTTTTTTTCATGCGATATGTGACAATAGATGAAACAGGGATCCACCACTTTACACGGAAATCAAATCGGTAGTCAGCTGAGTGGACAGCAGCCGGTGAATGCCGCCCGAAGCGACCAAAGACAAAAGGGTCGGCTGAGAAGGTTTTGGCCTCTGTATTTTGGCATGGAATAATTTTCATCGACTATGCTGAGAAGGGAAAAACCATCAATAGCAAATATTATATAAAGTTATTGGTGCGTTTGAAGGCAGAAATCGCAAAGAAACGGCCCCAAGTGAACAAGAAAAAAGTGCTTTTTCATCAAGTCAATGCACCGTGTCACAAGTCAATGATTCCGATGGCAAAATTGCTTGAATTGAAGTTCAAATTGCTTCCTCATCCACCATATTCTCCAGATTTGGCCCTCAGTGACTATTATCTGATCGCAGACCTCAAAAAAAATGCTCGCGGGAAAGAGATTTGGCTCCAATGAGGAAGTTATCGCCGAAACTGAGGCCTAATTTGAAGGCAAAGACAAATCCTTCAACAAGAAAGGTATATAAATGTTAGAAAAGCATTGGACTGATTGTATCGCTCTTGATGAATAAAGACGAATTTTGCAAAAAAAATGTGTTTTAAGTAGGTAGACCAAAAACTTTTCAGCCTACCTGTTATTTTTATGTAAGCATGAGAAGAAATATCTCAGCGGCCGATAACTTATTTTTGATGATTAGTTGAAAGCTGTTGGAACGATTCTTTTTTTTAGTGTTCCGTACGGAACACTTATAAGATCACTTCGGTGTCTGTCTGTCTGTCACACCCGATTTTCTCCGAAACTATTTGACATAGTAAGTTGAAATTTGGTACTTATATAGGAATTGATGGCCTCATCAGAGCCATGTAGTTTTGAAAGTTAAATTTTGACTTAAGGGATTAGTTTTGAGGGGTGAAATCGGAAGTGAAAAAATTTTTTTTTACTAGGTCATCGAGTGTGGTGGCAAATGAAAACTTGTGAAAACACGAGTAAAATATATACACTCCTGGACAAAATTAAGGCAACAATATATGAAATCATACAAATCTCTATAATGAATTAATTTTAATAATTTTTTATAAACATTGGTTACACTAAAATGAAAAAAATAAACTGGAACACTAGTAGCAAAATTAATGGTGTAATTGCCTGTGTTGCCTCCTCTACTTCGGATGACAGCGTTTATGCGCCTAGGCATGCTTCTAATTAAATTTTAGATAAAATCTTGAGGAATTTGCTCCCATTCTGTGATAACTGCATTTTCAAGTTCCCTTAGGTTTCTAGGTGCAGGTATATGATGTTTCACATTTTTCTTAAGGTGATCCCATACATGTTCTATCGGATTCAGATCCGGGCTTTTTGGTGGCCATTGCATAATCGGTATATCAACTTGATTAAGATAATCGAGTATCTCCCTAGCCACGTGAGGTCGAGCGTTGTCTTGCATAAACAGGAAATTGGGCCCCACAAAATGACCGAAAGGCATCACATGTTTTATTACAATATTCTCAAGATGGTAGTCAGCAATTATGGATTTCGTACGGACATAACAGAGCCACCGCCGAATGGAATCCTTGCAGAGATATTGCAAGGAGCAAACCTCTCTCCTGGTCTTCGCCTTACTCGCTCACGACCATCTGGATGTTTTAGACTAACCCTAGTTTCATCTGTGAAGAAAACCTGTTTCCAATCATCCACAGACCAGTTTTCGTGATTTCGAGCAAAACGTAAGCTGGCAACTCTGTTCTCTCTAGTAAGCAAGGGCGCAGTGGCTGGTCGCCTACTGTTTAATCCAGCTTCATTTAACCGCCTTCTAACTGTTTTAGAAGAAATTGTGACATTGCGAACAGCTTCGAGTTCGTTTCTTATTATAGAACTAGTGACAGTCCTGTTTCTTAAAGCATATTGTCTTATAAAACGTTCATCTAGGTCGCTAGTGCATCGTTTTTGCCCTTGCCCTAGCCTTCTAGAATAAGTTCCTACTTCATTCAAGCGTCTTACCATACGACTTATTGTGGAACGATGTTTGCCTAACAAATTGGCAACATAACTCTGACAATATCCCTCGTCCAATAAAACTGAGGCTAGCACTACCTCGTGTTCAGTTAAATTCCTTGTTCGATTCATTTTTCTAATTCTACAGGGTCAGTCTATCACAAAAACGTATTACTTTGAAAAAGGGAATAATTTATAAGCTTACTTTTAAAGAAAATCTATCGCATTATTACAGAAAATTGTTTATCTTCTAAAAAATTCTTTAAAACTATACATCTAAACGAATTGTTTTGATTTCTGTCATGAACAACGAAACAAAATATGCATAGCCTACTATTCAAATACTCGATAAACTTTAAAACTGACATAAGAAAAAAATAAATTAATTTTCAGATTGTTGCGTTAATTTTGTCCAGGAGTTTATATATATATATATATATATATATATATATATATATATATATATATATATATATATATATATATATATATATATATATATACAGTCCCTGGCCAAATTATTAG
The DNA here is from genome assembly GCA_019049505.1 of Pachyrhynchus sulphureomaculatus. NCBI lineage: Eukaryota > Metazoa > Arthropoda > Insecta > Coleoptera > Curculionidae > Pachyrhynchus > Pachyrhynchus sulphureomaculatus. Next base: position 169,943,065 of record CM032453.1, on the reverse strand, counting down.
ACGCACTGCAAGATTTCATATAAAATATTAATTACCGAGTGATATTGTACCGTTTTATTATTTTAAATTGATTTGTTTTTTATTTTTATATTATCCAATCAATTACCTATTTATTTGACATAAATAAAACAGCATTAATTTAGAAAAGCATAAGTTTATTAAGTTTTAAAGAAAAGTAAAATTAATGTTAGTAAAAGTCAATATTTAGTTGAGCCACCTTTAGCCGCTATCAAAGCTTTAATTCTGCGCGGCATGCTATCAATGCAAGATTGTACTGTCTCCTGCATTTGAGGATGATGATTCCACACATGAATAATCTTTTCTAGGAGCTGGGTTTTGTTGGTAATCACATCTTTAGCCACTCCTCTTTTCATCAGCTCCCACACATTTTCAATGGGGTTCATATTAGGGCTATTTACCCGGCCAATCCAACAGAGGCATATTTTTTTCTGCCAAAAAAGCTTTAACAGACCGAGCAGTGTGGCAGGGAGCTCCATCTTGCATGAAAGTGAATGGTTCCCCATTTGGAAACCATTCTCTGAGCTGCGGAATCAACCGATTTTGTAATACTTCTTTGTTCTTGCCTCATTATTCCTTTGACGACGTACAGACGTCCAGTGCCCTTGCCGCTGATGACTGACCAAATCATCACTTTGGTGGGCTGTTTAACCGTCGGGACGACACAATCAGGATGAAACTTTTCTCCATGACGACGACGCACATAATGAGCTTTATTCTGCAAAATTTCGAATGTGCTTTCGTCACTGAAGCAGACCTGTCAAAAATAGGAAAAATATATAAACTTCCATGTTTATTTGCTTTATTTAACTGAAAATGATAATAATGTATCAATTATTGATTAAATTGCTGTATCTTACCGATCTCCAGAAGTCCACATCTTTGTCTTGCCATTGTTTGGGCCACTTCAGGCGCTTTGCTTTCATTGCAGCTATTAACTTGGGCTTCCTGGCGGGGCGATAGGCCTTAAAATCTAATTCTTTCAATTTTCTTCGAACAGTGCGCTCAGAAGCATTTACGCTAACATCCTGGAGTTGTGATTTTATTACCTTTGTGGTAGCAAATCTGTTTTCTACACAAATTTTCTTCAAACATCTCTCTGACCGTGGAGTGAAAATTGGTTTTCTACCGCATCTTTTCTTTCTTTTCGGGCTTAATTCCTTCCCTGACTCAATTTTCTTTTTTATGCGTCGTACACTAGCTTCAGAAACCTCCAATCTTCGTGATATTTCTCAGTTTGTAAATGTTTTCGCAATCACAAGGGCCTTCACTTCAGTTTTTTTACGTGGTGAAAGATCGCCTTTTCTACCCATAATGAAAATAGTCCAATTACTTTTTTAAAACACTGCATACAAAATAAACTAATAACTGAATAGTATAAAACTGTTAAACAAACAATCACAGTTCATAAAGCCACAGAAACACGTCCGTACCTGAATCGATTCCGATCGCGACTGATACAGGTTTGTACTTATTTACGTTCATGTATCACTTTGTCAACACAGTGTTGCCATATGTTAAAAATAAATACAAATATGTAGTCTACAACAATTCTTTTAAATAAAAATCAATAATATTGTAGTTTAAATATACCATTATTGCATAAAAACTCTTAAGAAACATAAAATTACTAAAAAAAATACAGTGCGTCTAATAATTTGGCCAGGGACTGTATATATATATATATATATATATATATATATATATATATATATATATATATATATATATATATATATATATATATATATATATATATATATAAAATGTAATACTTGCGCACACTTTAAAAAAACGCGAAAAATTGCTGTCCCCCTACCTTATCTCGAAAAATACTGATCAAAAAATTTTGAAAAAAGTCTGGAATATTCTCCACGGGGCACAGTGCGAAATTTAGGAAGTTTAGCGGAACTTTATTCAATTTTTGAAATACGTAAAATGCATAAGATTATTCATTATTTTGAAAGGTTAATATCCCACCTTTAAAACCTCATACTCAGTTTGGGATTAACCCTGCGAAACAACTGCAAAATGCACCTGAAAGCTGCACTACTTATTCAATCATACTTTTTGCCTACAGAAAGCTATTCGATTTGTTTAAGTTAATAGAGTGGTACATACAAACGGCAAGTCAGTAAGCCATGATTTTTTCTTCATTTATTTTATAAGAGAATTGTCAATTATTGGCATTTAAATAACTGCAAAATCTTTTCTTACTCGTGTGTAATTTGTTCGTGAAAAAAGTGATTTTTAAGAAGTAAGTAAAATTTACATTTTTAACTTCAGTGGAGACTTTAAAAAGTGATACTACATAATACCAGCTTGAAACGCATAAAATTTGAAAGGTTTTTTTTCCTCTGTTGGAAACACAAAAGATCTTCTGCGATATTTTGCGATCTTTTTTAAAATTAAACATTTTCCAGAATGACTTTACAAATTTCATATAACTGCATATTCCAAAAGTGGAAGGAAGAACCGACATCGGACGCTATCATTGGTTTTGTTTTGGAAAAAATAGGCTCACCAATGCTAACATCTGACGCTCTTTGCAGTTTAAAGGCAACTCTTCGTGCGCTGGTTTGTAAAATACAAAAAAGGTGGAGGGAATCCAGTCGAAATTAAGCATCATTTCTGAATAAAAATGCTAGCTGGCTTGAAAATAATGTAAAATTTTCAAATGCTGTAAGGGATGCATTGCCTAGTGAATCGAGGACCAATGCAGGCAGACCTAAAAAAGAATTTAGGGATTGTCATCCTAAAGTGCAAAACAGAAAAGTGCATCATCTTTTGAAGTCCGGTAGTCAAGACGAGTTAGCCAAAGCAACTGCAACAAAGCTATACCAATCTGGAAAATGAAACTCTGCAGCGATTGTCAAGGAACTGACATCTGGTTCTCCAGAAAGGGGTAGCAAAATCAAGAAGGCTCGCATGTCTTCTTCAAACAGCCCACGAAAATTAACTCCAGACCAGGCTCTGGCGCTACTTATTGATGCAAACTTATCGTCAAATCAGTACAACATTGTTCGAGATCAAGCAAAAAATCACCGTTGCACTTTGTATCCACCTTATTATGTTGTAAAAGAGGCAAAGAGGTTGTGCTATCCAAGGGACATAATAATAACTGAAGTTTCAGCTGAAGTATCAGTTCAGTCGCTTATAAATCATACCGTAGCAAGACTTTGTACAGGGCTAGAAGGGATTCTTAGAACTTTATCAAACGTTAAAGCACTAAATATTATCGTAAAGTGGGGTTGTGATGGGGCGGAACAAGTTAATTATCGTCAAAAGTATATGGACAAACATAGCTCTGATGATAGTATGTTTAGTGCATTAATGGTACCAATCCAAATGTGCTCCGTAAATGATAATGGTGATAATCAGTCAGTAATTTGGAAAAACCCTGCTTCTTCTTCCACACGGTACTGTCGCCCCATTAAGTTCGTTTTTGCCAAAGAAACAGTCAGTGTAATTACCTCAGAAGTAAACAAAGTGAAAGAACAAATATCTCAACTTACTCCAACCACTATACTTGTAGATGGCAAACAATTTCAGGTTACAGCAAATATGATCTTTTGTATGATTGACGATAAAGTATGCAATGCTGTATCATCCTGTGCATCATCACAAACATGCTACTTATGTGGGGCTAAACCTAGTGAAATGAACAACATCTGCGATATACCTCAAAAAAATATAAATGAATCCTTTTTATCCCTTGGACTCTCACCCCTCCATGCATGGATAAGGTTTTTGGAATGTATTTTACATTTATCGTACAAACTGGATATTAAGGCATGGCAAGCTCGTGGAGCAGAAAATAAAAAAAAAAGTTGCAGAGAAGAAAAAATACATTCAACAAAAATTCAAAGAGGAGCTTGGCTTGCTTATAGATATGCCAAAACAGCAGACCGGAAACACAAACGATGGTAATACCTAAAGAAATTCTTTAGAAATGCCGAAAAGTCTTCCGAAATAACTGGCGTTAATTTACATTTGATCAAGCGTTTTCATGTGCTGTTAGAGTGCCTAAATTGTGGTCTTAAAATTGATTCAGAAAAGTTCGGCGAATATGCAAGAGAAACTTTGGAATTGTATTTGAAAGAATATTTCTGGTACGCAATGCCCGTAAGTGTGCATAAACTCCTTTGTCATGGAAAGGATATTATAGCCTCTTGCATTCTTCCGATCGGACAATTTTCTGAAGAAGCTCAGGAGGCAAGAAACAAAGACTGCAGAAAATATCGCGAACTTTTTACTAGAAAAACATCCCGAATTGACACAAATACGGATTTATTTAATCGACTGCTTATTTCATCGGATCCGTACATCGCTAGTCTTCGTAAAGCACCCAAAACCAAGCATAGTGAAGTTACGCCAGAAGTTTTAGAGTTGTTAGAAAGATTTGCAGACCCATGTAATGATTGCGAGTCTTCAGACGATTGCAATGAGTCTCGTTCTGAATAGATGTTCAAAATGTTGTTACAAAATGTATGTTTTTTTTTAATTGTTCTATAATAAAAAACACAAATAAACTGAAAAACTTTAAATGAAACACATTAATTTTTATTAAAAATTTTAAAAAACCAACAAATAGAACTGTTTTACTGGTTTAAATAATTAAGTTCCGGTAAACTCAAGAAATTTCGCACTGTGCGGGGTATAGATTGAACGAAAATTATCACGAGTGCATTACCTTTAATAATTTATCTGGTATAAAAAAAAACAAAAATTTCAAGGTCATCAGTTTTCAGTAAAGATTGGAAACAAACTATGTTGAAAACTCATTTGGGGTGTGTTTTGTGAAGTCACTGGTCATTTTATACCACGAGAAAACTAAGTATATTGGTGTACTTTGCTACTTAAATTGTTACTTACCTCGTAGCCACATGTAGCATAACCATTTTGCACACATAAAAAGAGAAAAAGAAAGATAAAAGTAATTTTGAACTTTTCGATTGATTTCATTGTGTATATAAGCTGCATTAACAAACAAACTGATGTATTATCAAAAATGCCGATTATATACCTTATTTTTATACTTATAAATAATTGATAACCACAGTTGAAGTATTTGTTCGTTTGATATGTCAACACTTATTTTATTTATGATAAAATAACATATTATAACTATTCAACAACCAATTTCTGAGACAGAAAGAGGGCCTAATCATGGGATCTCCACTAAGCCTCTTGATGACAGAAATTTTTATGACAGATTTTGAAAACAATTTTCTGTAGTCACAGCAGACAAGGGATATAGTTTGGTGGTGTCGGTGTGTAGACGACATATTGGTATGTGTAAAGGAGACGATGAGTCCCTCCAATCCACCCTAAATTCCCTGAATGGAGTACATCCGAATATAACAGTCACATTAGAAAAAGAAGTGAATAACAAAATAAACTTCCGAGACCTCTCCATCACCAAAGATAACAATAAACTCTCATTCGATATTTTTAGAAAGCCCACTTTTACAAACACCACTATTCCCAATAATTCATGCCACCCCAACTCACATAAACTCGCAGCCTATAGGTCAATGAATCACAAAGCATTCTCCATCCCTTTAACTAAACAAAATTTAGGGAAAGAATTAGATATAATCAAGAATATTGCCCACAACAACGGATTTCAGAAAAAAACCGAAGATAACCTAATTAAAAATAAACAAAAAAAACCGGTCAAGTGCAAGTTGAACTTGGGCAATTAGTGTTCCGTACGTTGATTACTTTTAGAATAAAAAATTTGTTACAGAGGTATAAAATGATCAGTGACTTCACAAAATACACCCCAAATGAGTTTTCAACAAAGTTCGTTTTGAATCTTTACTGAAATCTGATGACCTTGAAATTTTTGTTTTTTTTATATACCAGATAAATTATTAAAGGTAATGCACTCGTGATAATTTTCGTTCAATCTACACCCCGTGGAGAATATTCCAGAATTTTTTCGAAATTTTTTGATAAGTACTTTTCGAGATAAGGCGCGGGACAGCGATTTTTCGCGAATTTTTAAAAATAATACAAAGAAAAGTGCGCGCAAGTATAACATTATATATATATATATATATATATATATATATATATATATATTATATATATATATATGTATATTTTACTCGTGTTTTCACAAGCTTTCATTTGACACCACACTCGATGACCCAGTAAAAATTTTTTTTTTTCACTTCCGACTTCACCCCCCAAAACTAACCCCTTAAGACAAAATTTAACTGTCAAAACAACATGGCTCTTATAAGGCCATCAATTCCTATATTATTACCAAATTTCACCTTTGTATGTCAAATAGTTTCGGAGAAAATCGGGTGTGACAGACAGACAGACAGACAGACATACATACACCGAAGTGATCTTATAAGTGTTCCGTACGGAACACTAACAATTAAATTTAAAACATATTTATCCACACGTAAAAAACACTGACATATTTCGGACCAATTTCTAATAAAATTGCATATGTACTCGCAAAAGACAACATAAATATTTCTTTTAAATCACCCCAAAAACTTCCCTGCTTTTTTTTCAATGTAAAAGGCAAAACCCATAAATACAAAGACTCTGGAGTATATAAACTGTCATTTAATGAATATAATAGTTGTTATATAGGCCAAACAGGGAGAAATTTCGATTCTAGATTTAAAGAATACCAAACATGTTTTAGATTAAACAAAGAAAACTCCAACTTTGCTAACCAGTTTCATCAAACAAATCATATCTTTAAAGACATAAATAATCAACAAATATTACAGAAAGCACAAAAAGGAAGAAAATTAAATATTTTGGAAGCTATAAAGATCTACAAACACAATAAAAATAAGGAAACAACCCTCTTAAATAACCAAACAGATGTCCAGAATTGAACCCTGTTTAGCATATTTTGAAGGTTTTTTTAAGATATATTTTTGAAGAAGGAATTTTATAAAAAAGTTTTAGGAATGTATTGAAAAATATTTCCTTAAATTTGGAAGAAAACTCCTGTAAAGACCTGTAAAAAGACAATACCTGGTTTGCAAATAATAATGTCATTTAATCCTTTGTAATAAAATAATTTTAATTTAAGTTCACCAACACTGATGGGTAATTCCATATTATAACTATTATCCGTAGTAAGATCCACAAATTTCCGGTCCAAACATGTTAAACCAATTCTGGAAGGTTGTAACTCCGTCAATTTACTATTCTTTACTCTGTTGCACTGTAATTATAGCTTGGTGGTTCCACCATCAAGAGCACTTTAGCTACAATTACCGCTCAGTAGCGCTGCTCCCAATAATACTGAAAGAAAAAGCTATTTTTTCTTCTAAAATATCTAGAAGGATTTAATATTATTACCGACCATCAATATGGCTTTCGTAAGCCAACATCCACAGGAGATCTTCCAACTTACATAACACATATTTGAAATAACGCAATTGAACTCTTTGGAGAATCTCATGTGGTTGCACTTGATATATCCATGGAATTCGACCGTGTTCGGCATGACGGCGTTCTTTAACAGTTGACAGTTTCTAATACCTTCACTTTCATCGCCGGGCTGCCCCAAGGCTTCATACTGTGTCCTACTCTCTTTCTTATTTATATTAACGATTTGCTAGAAAGATCCAGGGATCTAATCTACAGCTTTACAGATGATAGTATGCTTATTTTTTTATTCACTTTAAATGCTCGAACATCGGCTACTCATGCAAATATCCGCATACAGCAGGAAGTCGTTTAACTTGATAAAGACCTGGTAGAAATTTTATCTTGTAACTAAGTAGAATTTAACGCTAAAAAGGTGGAAATTTTTTCTAAAAAATGTTAAATTTGCTGAACCCGACATAGTTATGTCGGGACGTTCTATTCGTCTAACATCGTCATTCAATTTGTTGGGCGTTAATTTTGGAGCAAATATGTGTGTCCTAAAAGTTTTATACGAATGGCGAAAAAAGTTTATCTATAATATATATAAAATGTCTGTCTGTCCGTTAGTGCGCTTATCACTGGAAAACCACTTATCCGATTTACGAACTTTTTTTTTTTTAAAACATACATATGTTCTCTGGCCAGGTTATAGGCTATATTTTATTACGATAGGTAGCATAAGAAATGAGCAGTGACGATAATAGTGAATGAAGTCGGAAAAAAGTTTGCCGCTAGCGCTTCCCTTGCAATATACAGCCTAAACCATTAAATATGGAACAATATTATGTGGCAGAGAATATCTATAATCTATAATATATAAAATGCAATGTCTGTCTGTCTGTCCATTAGTGCGTTTATCACACGAGAATCACTTATCCGATTTACGTGTATTTTTTAAATTCATACATATATTCTTCGGCCAGGTTATATAATAATAATAATAATCTATATCTATAATATATATAAAATGCAACGTCTCTGTGTCTGTATGTCTGTCCGTTAATGCGCTTATCCCTCGAGAACCACTTATCCGATTTGCGTGATTTTTTAACTTCATACATATGTTCTCTGACCAGGTTATAGATATATATTTTATTACATCTATAATATATATAAAATGCAACTTATCTCTGTCTGACTGTCTGTCCGTTAGTGCGCTTATCACTGGAGAACCACTTATCCGATTTACGTACTTTTCTTTTTAAAACATACATATGTTCTCTGGCCAGGTTACAAGCTATATTTTATTACGATAGGTAGCCTAAGGAATGAGCAGTGACGATAATAGTGAATGAAGTCGGAAAAAAGTTTGTCGCTAGCGCGTTCTCTTGCAATACACAGCCTAAACCATTAAATATGGAACAATATTATGTAGCAGAGAATATCTAAAATATATATAAAATGCAACGTCTTTCTGTCTGTTTGTCCGTTTGTGCGCTTATCACTGGAGAACCACTTATCCGATTTACGTGCTTTTTTTTAAACATGATAAACCATTAAATATGGAACAATATGATGTAGCAAAGAATATCTATAATATATATAAAATGCAACGTTTCTCTGTCTGTCTGTCCGTTAGTGCGCTTATCACTGGAGAACCGCTTATCCGATTTAGGTGCTTTTTTTTTAAAATATATATATATATATATATATATATATATATATATATATATATATATATATATATATATATATATATTCTCTGGCTAGGTTATAGGATATATTTTATTACGTTAGGTGACATAAGGAATAAGACGATATAGTGAACGACGATAGTGAATCACGTCGGAAACTTTGCCGCTAGCGCGTTCTCTTGCAATAAACTGCCTAAAGCATTAAATATGGAACAATATCATGTAGCAAAGAATATAAAATGCAACGTTTCTCTATCTGTCTGTCTGTCCGTTAGTGCGCTTATCACTCGAGAACCGATTTACGTGTTTTTATAAATTTATACATATGTTCTATATAATTCGATATAAGCCTAGATAATGGGAGATAAGGTGAGATAATGGGAGATAAGTTTAAATAATGGGAGGTAAGCAGAGATAAGTCTAGATAATGGGAGTTATGGTGAGATAATGGGAGATAAGGAAAAATAATGGGAGATAAGGAGAAATATTGCGAGATAAGTCGAGATAAGCCTAGATAATGGGAGATAAGGTGAGATAATGTAAGATAAGGGGAAATAATGGGAGATAAGGAGAAATAATGGGAGATGAGCAGAGATAAGCCTAGATAATGGAAATTATGTAGAGATAATGGGCGATAAGGGGAAATAATGGCAGATAAGGGGAAATAATGGCAAATATTTTATTACGTTAGGTAACATAAGAAATAAGCAGTGACGATAGTAGTGAATCAAGTCCACGCGAGCGGAGCCGCGGGCACTGCTAGTCTTACATATTACAAAAAATCTATTCTAGATAAAAAGTTCTGCATCACATGGAAATCCATAATCAAGCATCAAAAGTTTAAAAATAATTAATGGTATACAGGAAAAATCAAAAATAATGATTTATAATGAAGAGTAAAGTGTGTTTAAATTTAAATACAAAGCAAAATATAACAAATAGATGCTTATACTGCACTCTGTCGGCGACTTACTAAGTATATTCAAGCAGAGCGGCACAGCACGGCTGGCACTTATTGCAGAAACGCACCTTTCTTGAGCTTACTGCTCGAAGGCATAGATGGCAGTATTGGTATAACAACTAAAAACGAAAAGAAATCGTATTTTTAGAAGTTACCAAAGTGTTCTTCGCATTTGCTGAACCATCCCAAGACACACTTTGGTAACTTCTAAAAATACGATTCTTTTCGTTTTTAGTTGTTATACCAATACTGTCACAAAGCAAAATATTAATTGAAAATATTAATAGGAACTAAAAAATTATGCTCACGTTTAGATTTCTGGCCTTTCTAGTCAAAAATTCAAAAAAAATTTCAGTAAACACGTTAATAATTGTTGGATTATTTATTGAATAAAAGAAAACGAAATCACTACAAATTTTAAGCTGAAAATAAATGAATATATCTTTGGAAATACTTAACAACTACCAATAAACTTCAAAGCAAATGTCAGTGTGTATTTGCAATAATTAGAAATGCCAGTAAAATTGAGTGTTGAAGATAAAATTGAAATTGTTCTCATAGTTGGAGATAATTATAAAACTTTTAGAGAAGCAGCAGAAATCTTTAATAATAGACACCCTGATAAAACTGTAGGATATCTAATAAATAAATTCAAGATTTATGGAACTGTCGAAAATAAATTTAAAAAGAAACGTCGGGCATGGGTTCCAAATGAAGATAATTAAAATCAAGTAATGCTTTCGGTAGTAGAAAAGCCAAAAGATTCACTTCGGAAAAGATCAGATTTATTGAATGTAAGTAAAACTACAGTTGCGAGAATTTTTAGATCAAATAAATTTAAACCATACAACCCCCATTTACTCATACTTTAAAAGCAGGAGATTTTGGTAAAACTTCGTTACGCGGGCTATTCAGAAAAAGGATTTTTTTTTGGAATAGGCTTAAAATAGTCTAATTTTGAAAGACTTACGAGAAAATATCGGGGGGAGGCCGTTTTTACACGTTTTTTTTTGCATATAAACATTGATACGTAAGCTTACGAAAGTCTACTATGCTATTGACAACCACTATATCGAAACTGCTCGGGAGAACTAAGGGTAAAATTTTGTTACGCGGGCTTTTCAGAAATAGGGTTTTTTTTTGGAATAGGCTTAAAATGGTCTAATTTTGAAAGACTTACGAGAAAATGTCGAGGGAAGGCCGTTTTTACACGTTTTTTTTGCATATAAACATTGATAATCACAGTGTTACATTGATATCATGGTGTTAACGGAAACTAAGAAGAAGGGAAGTGGAAACGAAAGCTTAGGTAACTATACTCACATATGGTCTGGAGTAGACAAATCACAAAGAGCTAAGTCAGGAGTATCGATATTAATACACAACAAATTAAAGAGATATATAAAAGATTACCAATACATCACAGACAGAATACGAGGCTGGTTTGAAAAGTCCGTGCAAAAATAAAAACTACTTATGTGTTTGGGGTAAACCTTTTTTATTTTTCGACATAGTCTCCTTTTAGGCTTATACACTTCGTCCAACGATGTTCTAGTTTGTTGATCCCTTCCGAATAATAGGATTTGTCCAAGTCTGCAAAATATTCATTAGTGTCTGCAATCACCTCCTCGTTTGAATAAAATCTTTGTCCCGCCAGCCATTTCTTCAAATTGGGGAACAAAAAGTAGTCCGAGGGAGCCAAGTTTGGAGAATAGGGGAGATGTGAAACGAATTGGAATCCTATTTCCATTAATTTTGCTACCACAACTGCTGAGGTGTGTGCTGGTGCGTTGTCGTGATGGAAAAGGACTTTCTTGTGGGCCAATCGCGGGCGTTTTTCTTGCAGCTCGGTTTTCAAACGGTCCAATAACGATGAATAATATTCACCTGTAATAGTTTTACCCTTTTCCAGATAGTCGATGAGGATTATCCCTTGCGAATCCCAAAAGACAGTCGCCATAACCTTTCCGGCCGAAGGAACGGTCTTCGCCTTTTTTTGGTGCAGATTCCCCCTTGGTAACCCATTGTTTAGATTGTTGTTTGGTCTCAGGAGTATAGTAATGTATCCATGTTTCATCCACAGTGACGAAACGACGCTTAAAGTCCTCCGGATTCTTCTGGAACAGCTGCAAACCATCCTTGCAACACTTCGCACGATTCCGTTTTTGGTCAAGCGTGAGCAATCGCGGCACTCATCTTGCGGATAGCTTTCTCATGTCCAAATGTTTATGCAAAATATTATGTACCCGTTCAGTCGAGATGCCCACAGCACTAGCAATCTCATGCACCTTAACTCTTCTGTCATCCATCACCATATCATGGATTTGATCAATGATTTCTGGAGTCGTAACCTCCACAGGCCGTCCAGAACGTTTCAGCGTCACTGGTGCCCATATGGCCAGTCCGAAAATTTTGAACCACTTATAAACTGTTCTAATCGAAGGTGCAGAGTCACCATAATGTTTATCAAGCTTCTCTTTAGTCTCCTGAGGCGTTTTGCCTTTCATAAAGTAATGTTTAATCACCACACGAAATTCTTTTTCGTTCATTTCTTGAAAATCACTCGACTTCCTTGATTCACACGAATGCCAAACACAAAGAAATAGACCAATATGGCGGAAACTTGGTGTGCGTTCATTCAAGAGATGCTACTAACTAAACGTGACCTCGATATGCGCCGGTGGTGCCATCTCTCAGACTTTGCACGGACTTTTCAAACCAGCCTCGTAATTCTCCTGAAATTAAAAATGTATGGTTACAACCTAAATATTATTGGAGTATATGCACCAGTAGATTCAGAGAACAGTCAAACAAAGGATCAGTTTTACGAAGACCTTACCAAAACTATGAGTAGCATCAATCCCTCTTATGACGTGATAATCGCAGGGGACCTAAATGCGAGAGTTAAAAGCCAAATAAATAACGTAACAGTAGGAAACTACGCAGAAGACGTGGAAAATGATAATGGAGAGAGCGTCCTAGAACTGTGTTATCAATTTGATCTGAAATTAACAAATACTTTCTTCCCCCACAAGGATATTCATCGCTTTACTTGGGAGAGACCATCATTAAATCAGAAATCCATAATAGATTATATTATAACTAAAGTTCAATCCACATTCAAGATATACGACACCAGAGTTAAGAGAGGAGCCAACTGTGACACAGATCACCATCTATTGACTACTAAAATAGTGTACCCTTTTTCATCAAAAAACAATAAAAATTTACAAACTTATCCCACAGACGAAGACATGATAGAAATAAAAATAAAAAGGTACAAAACTTATCTATTTCAACACGAAAGTATTAAAGAGCTTTATCAAAGAAGATTACACAATGAATTACTTACACTGGAACCAACCGAAGATATAGAGCAAGAATATGAACGCATTAAAAAAGTGATCCACAAAGTGGCACAAGAAACTTTAGAAGAATATAAGTGGGAAGAAAAGAAAGCACGCAGGTATTACATAACAGAAGAATTAAAAGAAATAATAGAGGAAAAAAATAAATTACACCAAAAATATTTAACAGACAAGTCGGGAACTACCCGGGCAGAATACAAAGAAAAAAATAGAGAGGTACGTAAGAAAATAAAAAAAGAAAAAAATTAATACTGGGAACGAAAATGTGCACAGATTAACACGTATATTGGAGGAGCACAATCGACAGAAGTGTGGCAAACCATCAAAAATATGAAAACGAACAACAAAAAGAGGGCCGTAAATTTAATACCCCTGGAAGAATGAAAAAATTATTACGAAATATTACTAACTAAAAGCAGACAAGAATTCCTTAGTATAGGGGACAATGAATCAGAAGACACAGAGGGAAAGGACTGGGACGAAATAACCATGGAGGAAGTACAAGCAAATCTAAAAACGATGAAGAATGGAAGAAAGGCCGGACCAGGGGATATCTCTGTAGAAATGATTAAAAAATGGAGGTATAACCATGTGGAGAACAATAACTAGCGTAATCAATAATTGTATATCACAAGGAAGAACACCTACCGAATGGAAAAAAAACCGGTCAAGTGCAAGTTGAACTTGCACAATTAGTGTTCCGTACGTTGATTGTTTTTAAAATAAAAATTTTTGTTAGGGTGGTATAAAATGATCAGTGACTTCACAAAACACACCCCAAATGAATTTTCAACAAAGTTTGTTTCCAATCTTTACTGAAAACTGGTGACCTTGAAATTTTTTTTTTTTTTTTATATACCAAATAAATTATTAAAGGTAATGCACTCGTGATAATTTTCGTTCAATCTATACCCCCGTGGAGAATATTCCAGAATTTTTTCAAAATTTTTTGATCAGTATTTTTCGAGATAAGGTAGGGAACAGCGATTTTTAGTGTTCCGTACGGAACACTTATAAGATCACTTCGGTGTCTGTCTGTCTGTCTGTCTGTCTGTCTGTCTATCTGTCTGTCTGTCTGTCTGTCTGTCTGTCTGTCACACCCGATTTTCTCCGAAACTATTTGACATAGAAAGGTGAAATTTGGTAATAATATAGGAATTGACGGCCTCATCAGAGCCATGTAGTTTTGAGAATTAAAGTTTGACTTAAGGGGTTAGTTTTGGGGGGTGAAGTCGGAAATTAAAAAAAAAAATTTTTTACTAGGTCATCGAGTGTGGTGTCAAATGAAAGCTTGTGGAAACACGAGTAAAAAATATATATATAATATTATACTTGCGCGCACTTTTCTTTGTATTATTATTAAAAATTCGCGAAAAATCGCTGTCCCGGGCCTTATCTCGAAAAGTACTTATCAAAAAATTTTGAAAAAACTCTGGAATATTCTCCACGGGGTGTAGATTGAACGAAAATTATCAAATTTAATAATTTATCTGGTATATAAAAAAAAAATTCAAGGTCACCAGTTTTCAGTAAAGATTGGAAACAAACTTTGTTGAAAACTCATTTCGGGTGTGTTTTGTGAAGTCACTGATCATTTTATACCACCCTAACAAAAATTTTTATTTTAAAAACAATCAACGTACGGAACACTAATTGTGCAAGTTCAACTTGCACTTGACCGGTTTTTTTAAAAGTAATACGAAGAAAAGTGTGCGCAAGTATTACATTATATATATATATATATATATATATATATATATATATATATATATATATATATATATATATATATATATATATATATATATATATATATTTACTCGTGTTTTCGCAAGCTTTCATTTGACACCACACTCGATGACCTAGTAAAAAAAATTTTTTTTCACTTCCGATTTCCCCCTCAAAACGAACCTCTTAAGTCAAAATTTATGTTACGGTGGTATAAAATGATCAGTGACTCCACAAAACACACCCCAAATGAGTTTTCAACAAAGTTTGTTTCCAATCTTTATTGAAATCTGATGACCTTGAAATTTTTGTTTTTTTATATACCATATAAATTATTACAGGTAATGCACTCGTGATAATTTTCGTTCAATCTAGACCCCGTGGAGAATATTCCAGAATTTTTTCGAAATTTTTTGATAAGTACTTTTCGAGATAAGGCCCGGGACAGCGATTTTTCGCGAATTTTTAAAATAATACAAAGAAAAGTGCGCGCAAGGATAATATTATATATATATTTTTGACTCGCGTTTTCACAAGCTTTCATTTGACACCACACTCGATGACCTAGTAAAAAAAATTTTTTTTCACTTCCGACTTCATCCCCCAAAACTAACCCCTTAAGTCAAAATTTAATTCTCAAAACTACATGGCTCTGATGAGGCCATTAATTTCTATATTATTACCAAATTTCACCTTCCTATGTCAAATAGTTTCCGAGAAAATCGGGTTGTGACAGACAGACAGACAGACAGACACCGAAGTGATCTTATAAGTGTTCCGTACGGAACACTAAAAAGTTACATTTCATCAATTTATAAGAAAGGAAATAGAAAAGACCTTGATAATTATAGAGGTATATGCGTTACAAGCACTATGAGCAGATAGTACGGTAAAATATTGCAGAATAGAATAAGAGAAACAATTAAAGGAAAGGTATCCGAAAACCAAAGCGGATTTACTCAGGGCCGGTCGTGTATAGACAACTTGTTTACTTTATAACAATTGATAGAAAAGAAGATACAAAAAGATGACGAAATACATATGACCTTTAAAGATCTTAAGAAGGCATACGATAGTGTACCGAGAAATAAACTTTGGCATGTTTTGAGAACAGTAGGGATAAAAGAAGGGATGATAACAATAAAAGAGTTATATAATGAAAATATCGGATATGTGAAACAGGGACGCTATCTCTCTGACCCTATCCACATTACAAAAGGTCTAAGACAAGGGTGTTGCCTTTCACCAATCTTATTTAATATATTTGTAGACAACGCTCTAAAGAAATGGAACCGCACTTGCCAAAGCATGGGCATCCCCATTAGTGATAAACACCTATTATCGTTAAATTTTGCAGACGACCAAGTAATAATATCACAAGATGCATTCGATATGGAATATGTATTAAAGAGAGTATACACAGACTACAAGGAATGGGGATTAGAGGTGAGCCTTGAAAAGACGGAGTATATGGTTATGAACTCGGAAATAGAATTTGATGTCTTAATTAACAACGATACACATGTCAAACAAGTCAAGGAATTTAAATATCTAGGAGTACTGATTAACAATAAAAATGGTATAGGTAGAAAGGAAATACAGAATAAAATACAAAAAGCCAGGAGGATCATAGAAGCTCTTAACTCAATATGGTGGGATCAAAACATAACTACACAAAACAAAAGGAAAATTGGAAGAACAATGGTACAATCGGTTTTAAGTTATGGTAGTGAACTGTGGGTAATGAAAGAAGAGGATAAAAGAAAAATAACGATGATAGAGATGGATTACCTGAGAGTGTCCAAATTCCAATACATAACAAACCAAGAAATACGCAACAGAAACAATTATACAAAGAATAGAAAATAGAGGATTAAAATGGTTTGGACACCTACTCAGAATTAACGATACAAGATGGCCCAAAAGGCTCTTGACATGGAAACCACCGGGAAGAAATAAAAAAGAACGACCACGTAGATCCTGGAATGAAGATATGAGACAAACCATGAGGTCACGAGGAATGGAAGAAGAGATGGCGGACGATAGAGAGGTTTGGAGAAGGCGAATGGGAACACAACACTTTGTTATTGTTATATATTACTTGTGTATATGTACAGTTAAACCCAAATATATATATAACATTGATAAGTTAGCGTAAGAAGGTCTATTATGCTATTGACAAACACTGATCGAAATTGGTCGGGAGAACTCAGTTCGTTTATGTGCATGCGCCGAGAGGATTATGCTACATTTACAGTGAATTTTTTTTGCGGAAAACAACACGAAAAGAATAAATCACAAGGTTTTTTTTGGTTTCCCGTCACTAATGTAGCACGTATATCATTTTTTCACATTAAGGTAGGACATTTTTTTCATTATTTAATGTATTTTGTAACTGCTGATTATTTAATTCAGGTTAGTTTCGGTAGTTCAGGTTAACAAAACCTCCCTATTTTTAGTGTTCCATACGGAACACTTATAAGATCACTTCGGTGTCTGTCTGTCTGTCTGTCTGTCTGTCACACCCGATTTTCTCCGAAACTATTTGACATAGAAAGGTGAAATTTGCTAATAATATAGGAATTGATGGCCTCATCAGAGTGATGCAGTTTTGAGAATTAAATTTTGACTTAAGGGGTTAGTTTTGGGGGGTGAAGTCGGAAGTGAAAAAAAAATTTTTTTACTAGGTCATCGAGTGTGGTGTCAAATGAAAGCTTGTGAAAACACGAGTAAAAAATATATATATAATATTATACTTGCGCGCACTTTTCTTTGTATTATTTTTAAAAATTAGCGAAAAATCGCTGTCCCGGGCCTTATCTCGAAAAGTACTTATCAAAAAATTTCGAAAAAATTCTGAAATATTCTCCACGGGGTGTAGATTGAACGAAAATTATCACGAGTGCATTACCTTTAATAATTTATATGGTATATAAAAAAACAAAAATTTCAAGGTCATCAGATTTCAGTAAAGATTGGAAACAAACTTTATTGAAAACTCATTTGGGATGTGTTTTGTGAATTCACTGATCCTTTTATACCACCGTAACATAAATTTTGACTTAAGGGGTTCGTTTTGAGGGGTGAAATCGGAAGTGAAAAAAAATTTTTTTTACTAGGTCATCGAGTGTGGTGTCAAATGAAAGCTTGTGAAAACACGAGTAAAATATATATATATATATATATATATATATATATATATATATATATATATATATATATATATATATATATATATATATGTATATATATATATATATATATATATATATATATATATATATATATATATATAATGTAATACTTGCGCACACTTTTTTTTGTATTACTTTTAAAAAATCGCTGTCCCCTACCTTATCTCGAAAAGTACTGATCAAAAAATTTTGAAAAAATTCTGGAATATTCTACACGGGGTATAGATTGAACGAAAATTATCACGAGTGCATTACCTTTAATAATTTATTTGGTATATAAAAAAAAAAAAAAATTTCAATGTCACCAGTTTTCAGTAAAGATTGAAAACAAACTTTGTTGAAAACTCATTTGGGGTGTGTTTTGTGAAGTCACTGATCATTTTATACCACCCTAACAAAAATTTTTATTTTAAAAACAATCAACGTACGGAACACTAATTGTGCAAGTTCAACTTGCACTTGACCGGTTTTTTTTTTTTCATTATTTAATGTATTTTGTAACTGCTGATTATTTAATTCAGGTTAGTTTCGGTAGTTCAGGTTAACAAAACCTCCCTATTTTTTCTCATAAATTTAAAATTTAGACCATTTTAAGCCTATTTAAAAAAAAAATCTTCTTTTGTCTGAAAAGCCCGCCTACCGAAATTTTACCAAAAATAATGACAATGAACAATTTTGTGATAAGATTAGAGTATAACTGGAAAAAATTAATAATTTTTTGAAAAGATTAGGCTGACCTCAACATTTTACCCATTAGTGTGAATGGGGCCTATTCTTCCGAAAATAACTGGCAGTTTCGAACAGTGGTTATCAACAGTTGTCAGTGATATAGGTTAATTTTTATTTACCAAAAAAAAAGTGCAAAAACAGCTTCCCCCGATATTTTCTCGTAAGTCTTTCAAAATTAGACCATTTAAAGCCTATTCCAAAAAAAAACCGAGATTTTAAATGAAGATTTGAATTTTGGGCTTGGTTTCAAGGAGAGTTGGAAGATAACCGGTTTATGGCAAGACAAATACTTTTGTCTAACTTTAATATCCAAACTCGAGATCAATCTTCGTTTAAAACCGATGTATTGTGTGGAATATTTAAAGATAGAATAGTGGGACTATTCTTTTTTCGAAATAATATACTGAACGTTACCTAGAATTTTTAAATAATGAGTTCCCTGAGTTTCTTAATCGCCTACCGATAATTGAAAGACAACGTACAGTAATACCCCGCTTTACGCGAGGGATACGTTCCGAAAAAAATCGCGTTAACTGAAATTCGCGTATATCGAGGTTTATGATTAAACATAGTCAAAATTTAATACAAAAAAATACAAATCATTTTAATCAATCACTTTAATTCTAAGAACACTTTATGCAATACATACTCTTATTTTTTACGGAAAAATACATCTATTGTCTTTTGGGTAACGTTTTGTTTACGTTCTTGTAAAATACGTTCATAACACCCAACACTGTTTTTAATTGTTTGACACACGGTCAAGACACGGTCATCATTATTGTCTATACTCTGCAATATGTCCAAACCTGAATAAATTTTGAAAGTGCATTTTGTATTTCCCCTGAAGATAAAACTTTCTCTTCTACTTGTTCTTCCTCATCGTAGATAGGATTATTCTGTAACTCGATCAGATCTTCATTGCTAATAGGATCGTCGTGCGTTGCTACAAGTTCTACGAGATCTTCTACCGTGACATCTTCAAGTTCAGACCCCTCAATCATTGCAGCAATGTCTTCAAGCACTTGTCTCTGCATCTGGACAATTCTTCTAGGTGCTTCCACTACATCTGGCCAAAGATTACGCCACACCCCATTCATACAACTCATTTTAACTTCCTTCCAAGCCTCTTCTATGTTGTGAATAGACTTCATAATGTTGTATGACTTCCACCACTCTCGCATAGACTGTCTTCCTTCCCCGTCAGTTTCATGAATTAGTTGGCTAAAAGTGCGGCGATGGTAATAAGCTTTGAAGTTTGCTATTGCTCCCTGGTCCATAGGTTGTAATATTGACGTAGTGTTTGGTGGAAGGAACTTTACGTACACTTTTAAGTCTCTGGGCGTATCAAGTGAGGTTGGATGTCCTGGGGCATTGTCTAAGAGTAATATAACTTTAGGTTCAAGCCCATTTCTGTCACAGTATGATTTGACTGATGGGCAAAAACTATTAGAATACCATTCTTGAAAAATTTCCCGTGTAACCCACGCCTTTCTGTTTGATCGCCACACAACTGGTAGACTTGTCTTGTCTGTGCCTCGCATTGCACGGGGTGTTTCTGAATGGTACACTAGTAAAGGTTTCAGTTTGAAATCACCAGTGGCATTACCACCCAGCAGAAGTGTTAGTCGATCTTTCGCAGCTTTGAAACCACTGGCTTGACGTTCTTCCTTAGAAATGAATGTTCGAGATGGCATTTTTTTCCAGTAAAGTGCGGTCTCATCAACATTGAAGATGAGACAAGCAGGAATTTTCTCTCGTCTAACGAAGTCTTGAAACTTGTCTGGAAACTCAGCTGCAGCTTGAATGTCCGCGCTGGCCGCCTCGCCTGTTATGTGGATATTGTGAAGATTAGAAAAACGCTGCTTGAACCGATGGAACCAGCCTCTGCTGGCAGCAAAAGTCGGAGTGGCACTCCCTTCTCCTTCTTTTGTTTTCAGCATCTCATACAAAGATTTTGCTTTTGTGCATATGAGATCTTGACTTAGTGGTGTGTTCTTCTTATTCAAATCTTCGATCCAGACTGACAGTAATTTCTCCATTCTTTCTAAGATAGATGATCTCGAACGAGAAAGTTTTGTTGCACTTATAGGTGTTGAACCTTCGCTGGAGATTTTAATTTTTTCCCGATTTTTATAAATCGTTCTCACAGTCGATTCTGAGAGTCCAAAATCTCTCCCAACAATTGTTGCTTTGCCTCCATTTTCCATTCTTCTTAACACTTTCATCTTCAATTCCAAAGTGACGCTTTTTACGCTCTTTTTTCTTTACAGGCGGCATTTTTAACGTAGGGTTAAATTATGTATGTATGTATCTCCAATAAATATTAAAAACAAAACTGCCAGCCGACCGAACTAACATTACGGAACAAATGAACACACGAAACGAACGAGGAAATCCCCATAGAACAAAGTCGAAGGACAGGGAATTCCCAATTCTTCAAAGAGAATATTCAGAGAAAGCGGGGGGATCCCCCCGCGACCATAGAGAAGTTAATGACTACATGAGCGCGAAATTTGAAATTCGCGTTATAGTGAAACCGCGCGTAACGGGGTCGCGCTAAGCGGGGTATTACTGTATATATATATATATATATATATATATATATATATATATATATATATATATATATATATATATATATATATATATATATAACAAGGATTTTCTACAGCTGACGCTGTCTTCCTTCTCTCAGCCTTTGATTCCATCCGTTTCTATCTTCCCAGTCTCCATCTGTTAGCAGCTTCTTATAATATTCTTCCCACTCGCTTTCTGGGATGTACTCTATATACGTCTTCTCTCTATTGTTAAACCTTAATGCTTTAATTATTCTCCATGACTCTGTACTTCTAGTTCCTCCTATATACTGTTCTACATGTTCGCACGATTTTTTCCATCTCTCGTTCTTTTCTTTGTTTATCATCCTCCTCGTTTCTGCATTTTTCTCTTTATATTTCTGTAGATCTTCTTCTGAGTTTGTATTCAGCCCTTTTTCGTATAGTCTTTTTTTTTCTCCTTTATAGAATCTTTGGTTTTTTTACAGATTCTAATTTTATGTTTCTCATTCTCGTTGTCTTTATTATAATGTAATCTATTATTGATTTTAAGTTTCGTGTTTCTTGCATCTAAGTATATTTGTAGATGTCCTTGTGTTTGTAGAATCCGTTTGTTATTTTGAAGCCGTTTAGTTGACGCGGCTCTATTAGTCTCTCTCCGTTGTAGTTAGTAATGTCTTCTCCGAATGGTCCTACGGTATTGTCCTTTGTTTTCCTTCCTGTTCTCCCATTCAGATTTTCCATTATTATTAATTCTTAGTCTTTCTTTACTTTTTGTGTTTCTATTTCTAGTGTTTCCATGAAATTATCTTTTTCTCTTATAGTGCTGTCTTCTGTTGGGCCGTATACTCCTAATATTAGCATGTCTTTTCCTGGCATTGTTATATTTAGTTTTATGATTCTTTCATTGATGGGTTCCCAAGATGTTATTTTCTTTTTCCACTTCTTTTTTTACTAATATTCCAACTCCGGCCTTTGCTCTTTCTTCCTTCTTTACTCCACTCCAACAATGCATCACTTCATCTATTTCTTCTATTCCACTTCCCTTTTTCTTCGTCTCGCTTATTACTAAAATGTCTATGTTCATCTTCTTAAACACTTGTATGACTTCGATGTTCTTTGTCCTCCATCCTGTATATTCCAGGTGCCGAGAGCAGCTATTCTGTTTCGGGATTTCTTCGTTTGGCTGAGTTTTAAGCTTGGGTTAACTATTCGCTTTGAAGTGGAATTGCCCCCCCCCCCCGTATCCGATGGGGCTCCCTTCTTCGAAGGTGTGGATTGCCACCCGAGGATTTTTGCTGATCTTGTGATTTTTCATCGTACTTTTCAAAAACAACTAGCATTTCCCAGTTTAGGTTTTACGTGTGTTAGGGTGCTAACTCCTAACGCCACAACCCTCCTCCTTTATCCGGGCTTGGGACCGGCAACAGTGTTGATGAACTACTCAATCCATCCATCAACACTGCAGGCGGAGTTTTTTTGTTTTTTTTTTTGAAATTGTAACATTACTTAATTACTACGTACATAACATAACAACTAAACCTATGGATTAATTCTAACTTTATTGCACAAGTGTTTCAATGTATTCACCGTTCCTTTCTAAACAGGTGATCGTTCTTCGAGAAAAATCTTTTATTACGTCTCTAACTACATCAGGAGTTAGTTATAACTTCACATGTTTGCCTAATGACTCTCTCAAGATGTACAACATCTTGAAATGGCCTTTTAAGATAAACCTTTTCTTTTAAGTAGCCCCATAAAAAAAAGTTTAGAGGGGTAATGTCCGGAGACCTTGGGGGCCAAGTAACCTGCACATACCTCCTTATTACTCTACCGTTAAAAATTTTGGACGAGATAATTTCGAACTTTTCTCGTACTGTAACATGTTGCACCATCATGTTGGTACCATATACAGTAATACCCCGCTTAGCGCGACCCCGTTACGCGCGGTTTCACTATAACGCGAATTTCAAATTTCGCGCTCATGTAGTCATTAACTTCTCTATGGTCGCGGGGGGATCCCCGCTTTCTCTGAATATTCTCTTTGAAGAATTGGGAATTCCCTGTCCTTCGACTTTGTTCTATGGGGATTTCCTCGTTCGTTTCGTGTGTTCATTTGTTCCGTAATGTTAGTTCGGTCGGCTGGCAGTTTTGTTTTAATATTTATTGGAGATACATACATACATAATTTAACCCTACGTTAAAATGCCGCCTGTAAAGAAAAAAGAGCGTAAAAGCGTCACTTTGGAATTGAAGATGAAAGTGTTAAGAAGAATGGAAAATGGAGGCAAAGCAACAATTGTTGGGAGAGATTTTGGACTCTCAGAATCGACTGTGAGAACGATTTATAAAAATCGGGAAAAAATTAAAATCTCCAGCGAAGGTTCAACACCTATAAGTGCAACAAAACTTTCTCGTTCGAGATCATCTATCTTAGAAAGAATGGAGAAATTACTGTCAGTCTGGATCGAAGATTTGAATAAGAAGAACACACCACTAAGTCAAGATCTCATATGCACAAAAGCAAAATCTTTGTATGAGATGCTGAAAACAAAAGAAGGAGAAGGGAGTGCCACTCCGACTTTTGCTGCCAGCAGAGGCTGGTTCCATCGGTTCAAGCAGCGTTCTAATCTTCACAATATCCACATAACAGGCGAGGCGGCCAGCGCGGACATTCAAGCTGCAGCTGAGTTTCCAGACAAGTTTCAAGACTTCGTTAGACGAGAGAAAATTCCTGCTTGTCTCATCTTCAATGTTGATGAGACCGCACTTTACTGGAAAAAAATGCCATCTCGAACATTCATTTCTAAGGAAGAACGTCAAGCCAGTGGTTTCAAAGCTGCGAAAGATCGACTAACACTTCTGCTGGGTGGTAATGCCACTGGTGATTTCAAACTGAAACCTTTACTAGTGTACCATTCAGAAACACCCCCCCGTGCAATGCGAGGCACAGACAAGACAAGTCTACCAGTTGTGTGGCGATCAAACAGAAAGGCGTGGGTTACACGGGAAATTTTTCAAGAATGGTATTCTAATAGTTTTTGCCCATCAGTCAAATCATACTGTGACAGAAATGGGCTTGAACCTAAAGTTATATTACTCTTAGACAATGCCCCAGGACATCCAACCTCACTTGATACGCCCAGAGACTTAAAAGTGTACGTAAAGTTCCTTCCACCAAACACTACGTCAATATTACAACCTATGGACCAGGGAGCAATAGCAAACTTCAAAGCTTATTACCATCGCCGCACTTTTAGCCAACTAATTCATGAAAAATGACGGGGAAGGAAGACAGTCTATGCGAGAGTGGTGGAAGTCATACAACATTATGAAGTCTATTCACAACATAGAAGAGGCTTGGAAGGAAGTTAAAATGAGTTGTATGAATGGGGTGTGGCGTAATCTTTGGCCAGATGTAGTGGAAGCACCTAGAAGAATTGTCCAGATGCAGAGACAAGTGCTTGAAGACATTGCTGCAATGATTGAGGGGTCTGAACTTGAAGATGTCACGGTAGAAGATCTCGTAGAACTTGTAGCAACGCACGACGATCCTATTAGCAATGAAGATCTGATCGAGTTACAGAATAATCCTATCTACGATGAGGAAGAACAAGTAGAAGAGAAAGTTTTATCTTCAGGGGAAATACAAAATGCACTTTCAAAAAAATTTATTCAGGTTTGGACATATTGCAGAGTATAGACAATAATGATGACCGTGTCTTGACCGTGTGTCAAACAATTAAAAACAGTGTTGGGTGTTATGAACGTATTTTACAAGAACGTAAACAAAACGTTACCCAAAAGACAATAGATGTATTTTTCCGTAAAAAAAAGAGTATGTATTGCATAAAGTGTTCTTAGAATTAAAGTGATTGATTAAAATGATTTGTATTTTTTTGTATTAAATTTTTGACTATGTTTAATCATAAACCTCGATATACGCGAATTTCAGTTAACGCGATTTTTTTCGGAACGTATCCCTCGCGTAAAGCGGGGTATTACTGTATATATATATATATATATATATATATATATATATATATATATATATATATATATATATATATATACGAGTATATAAGTTTGAAATTGATATCTGATTTTGTTCGAGAGTTATCGTCCCAATAGTCCAACAAAGTGATAAAGTAACTTTAAAATTCTGAGATAATATTAAATTAAGCAATAAGTAATAAAAATCTTGAGCCAATTTCGTTAATTGGTTGGAATACAGGGCAACTTTAAGGTCCACAACATCAACTGGCTTAAGTATTCAAATACTACCGACGAACAAGGTCGTGAAGCTGAATCATTCACAGTCAGTTGTGGCGTAACTCAGCTTATTGACGAACCAACACGGATCCCTGGTCAAGACGGGAAGTTCGCCAGTCTTCTTAATCTGTTCTTAACCACCAATCGAGAGATTTACATGGTCATCGTAAATCCGCCTGTAGGTTCTTCCGACCATAAATTGCTTTCGACATTGAGTATCCTACCAATCAGTGACAGAGAGGCGTCTAAACCACGTAAGATTTGGCACTACGAATCTGCTACATGGAAAGAACTTATGGAATATTTTCGAACTTTCCCTTGGTTGGACGTTTGTTTTCGATTCGACGACCCATCTGACTGTGCCAAGGAGGTTTCCGATGTTATTTTAGCTGGTATGGAAGCTTACATCCCTTTTTCGAAGAAATGCCCTTTCAACGGCAAGTCTTGGTTTGACCGAAAATGCAAAAAAGCTGTTGCTTCTAAATATTTTGCCTACCGACAATGGTGTGAAAATCCTAACGGCATAAATCGTAACATCTTTGTTCGTGCCCGGAACAAATGCAAATAAATTATCGACGAAACCAAGGAGGCCACAATCAACGAATTAGAAACAATCTTCTTGCTTGTCCCGACAATTCCAGGTCCTTTTAGTCAGTTTTGTGCGTCAATTTGTAACTATGTATGAGACTTGAGTTTACCAGTCTGATCCTTAACTGCGGCAATAAACCGAATCGTGGACTGAACCCGGTTGTTCAGCTCCAAAGCAGCCAAAGTCGTCTAAAAAAATTATGGCATCAGTTTTCTGGGATGCAAAAGGAATTTTGTTAATTGATGACCTTCAAACCTGTAAAACAATCACAGAAGAGTATTATTGCAACCTTTTGGACCAGCTGGATGAGAAAATTCGTGAGAAAAGGCCCGGTTTGCAGAACAAAAAATCATCTTTCATCAAGACATGCACCTGCTCACAAAGGTGCTTTGACAATGGCAAAACTGGTCGGATTAAAGTACGAATTGTTGGAACATCCACCCTATTTGCCAGATCTGGCTCCGTCTGACTTCCATCTGTTCCCAAACCTAAAAATATTTCTACGTGGGAAGCGTCTTTCAACAAATGATGAGGTGATAGCATCCGTAGATAGGTACTTTGAAGGTCTTCTGGAAAACCACTAAACCAAGCGAACTTATTGGCTAAACTCTTTGCTTCATATTCTACTGTCGATTTCCAAGGAAAAACACCACCTACTATTCCCCTAGCGCAGTCAAGGATGCCCGATATTGTCTTCAGACAGCGTATCCTAAACGTTGTATTTTAATGAAGTTAGACACCAAAAAAGCTTCTGGCGCTAATGGAATACCTGCCATAGTACTCAAAAACTGTGCAAGGGAACTAACACCACAGCAGTAGACTTTTCAACCTATCCTATAGAAAGGAAATATTTCCTTCCTGCTGAAAATGTGCCGCAGTTCAGCCGATACCTAAAAAAAGTAAGAAGACCTTGCCATATAACTACCAACCAGTCGCACTGCTTTCAATAATATCTAAAGTCATGGAAAGGGCCATTAATCAGCATTTTCTAGAATATCTTGAAGGATTCAACATTATTAGCGATTATCAATATGGCTCTCGTAAACATACATCAACAGGAGATCTTCTAACTTAGGTAACACATGTTTGGAAGAACACAATTGAACACTTTGGTGAATCTCGAGCTGTTGCTCTTGATATATTCAAGGCATTCGGCCGTGTTTGGCACGATGGATTGTTGGCTAAGCTATGCTCTTCTGGTATGTCTGAAAAGTTCTGTTTGTGGCTTTCATATTTCTTTAAAGAGTGTTCTGTACAAGTGGCAGTCGATGGATTTCTTTCTAACACCTTCACTATCAATTCCGGTGTGCCCCAGGGCTCCATACTGTCTCCTACTCTCTTTTTTTATTTATATTAACGATCTGCTGGAAAAGACCTGGAATCCAATCTACAGCTTTGCAGACGACAGTACGCTTATCTCTTCATTCACTTTGAACGCTCGGACAACGGCTACTCGGACGAATATCCGCTCCCGTAGGGCTTTAGCGATTTCCCTGCAACATGTGTGCTAGACCCATAAAAGAAAATACACAGAGCATGGATTTTAAACTCAAATCAGTCTATGGAATCTGTAGCAATTTCTGAAACTTGTATTAAACAGATCCGAGATATTTCGGATATTTTTAGCTTCCGGTTTGATCTTTGATATTTCCATAAGAGGCTTACAAAAATACATAATAAATGACTGTTTTTAGTCAATTTCCACTGGTTTATTTAAATTGCGATGACGCGTTTCGCTGTCGATGCAGCTTCTTCAGATCTACATTTTACACTGTCAAGTTAGGTTTAATATTCACAGTTTTATATAATCTCTTAAGTATAATATTACACCTAATTAAATTACATTGATAGTATTGGAAAATCCACACAGATTTGGAGTTAGGAGAATAAATTCAATAATGGTGAATTGCTTAAATCTACCTGGTCGTTGAGTAAAGTACCTGTAGTCCTTAATCGATTTATTTGCATTGTCTCTAAAAGGTCTAGTTTTAAACCTTTTTGTTGGGTGTGTAAAATTTTGAAATTCTTGTTAAAAGTGTGATTTTCTGTTAAAAGTATCTGTAAAAAATATGTTGAATTAGATTTTCTATGGATGAAACTTTTTTCGTGTTCTGTAATTCTTTGTCTAAATGTACGTCCAGTTTGTCCGATGTATGTTTAGGACATGACCAACATGTTAATTGATAAACCCCTGATTTATTGTCTTTATTGATTTGTGCTTTGTAGTTTTTAAGATAATTCCCTATAGTATTGTTAGTGTTATAAGCTATGTTGATATTTTTTTAATTTAAAAATTTCCCCAGTTTTTCCGTTGGTTTGCCGAAATAGGTTAAGCATTTAAAAGTGGTATTTCTGTTCTTAAAACGTGGGTATATTTCTGAGATTGCCTTGTTTCTAAGTTTTTTCCTGTTGATTAAAGTAACCAAATAACCGTTGTTAACGGCTACTTGTTTTATGTAGTTTAATTTTTTAGTAAAATTTTCTTCTGATAAGGGGATATTAGTTAGTCTATGTATAAAACTATGATAAGCTGCAAGTTTATGATGGTTAGGGTGGTGAGAACTATTGTGGATTGTGGTATCTGTACGACAAGGTTTGTGATATATTGCAAATTCATGTTTTTTTAAAGGCTTTACTGATTGTTAAGTCTAGGAAATTGATTTTCCCTTCGACTTCTTCTTCCATTATAAAACTGATATTTCTATGTAAAGAATTAATATACTGTAAAAAGTGAGTTAATTGTCTGTCCGTACCTGTAAAGCATACAATTATATCGTCTACGTATCGATACCAGTATAGACAATTATTACTATTGTTATTATGGTTGTTAAATATCATTGTTTCAATACTGTCCATGAAAATTTCGGCAAGTAATGGACTCCCCATAATTAACCCTTCCTTACGATTGTAGAATGTATTGTTAAATGAAAAATAATTTTGTTTTAGGCAAGTTCTTAATAAATTAATTATGTCCATTTTTATAACTTCATTTACTTTGTTTTTTGTTAATAGGTTCTCTATTAAAATTATTGTTTCGTCTGGGGGAACACTTGGAAATAAGTTTTTGACATCGAAAGAGACTAATTTAGAATTATCTGGTATTGTTATATTCTTAACTTTATTCACGAGTTCGTATGAGTTTTTGATACTATATTTAGGTTCAAATTTGGTATGATATATGATTAAATCAATTAAAAAGGATGAGGTCTTATATGCTGGAGCAGACATGTAGGAAACAACTGGTTTGATTGGGTGGTCAAGTTTGTGTAGTTTTATGAGTGAATAAAGTTGTGGGATTTGAGGATTCATATTTATCAATTTAATTTTATCTTTATCGTGAATGATACTTTTAGCCTGTTCAATTTGTTGTTTTATTTCTTTTTAAAAAAATATTTGTTGGATCTTTATTTAAAATTTCGTACTTTCCTGTTTTGAAAAAATCTAACGTTTTATTAATATAGTCGATTTTGTCTATTGCTATTACTGTGTTACCTTTATCTGCTTTGGTAAAGATTACATCATTTTGTTTTGCTTTACTCTGAATGGTTTTTATTGTCCTTAAGTCTTGGTTGATGTTGTTAGTGTTAGATATGAATTCTTTTTTTAATAATTTTGGCTGTTTGAAATCTTAATATGTTGTTAGGACTATCTTTCAAGGCAATCTCAGTATCAATACCTAATGTCTCCGATTCTTTGATATTGAAGTTAGTTTGAATATTGTGTTTGAAACCTTTTGTTAGAAGATTTTTTTCCCCCGAAAAAGGTGTGTGTTGGAAATGTTAATAAATCGATTAGAGAATTGATGATCAGTAAAAAATTCTTTTTCTTTCTTGTTTTGTGTTGTTATACGTTTTTGTTGAATGGGATACTGTGGTTTATTGTATCTCATTCAACAACGTGAATAAAGTTAAGAATATAACAATACCAGATAATTCTAAATTAGTCTCTTTCGATGTGAAAACCTTATTTCCAAGTGCTCCCCCAGACGAAACAATAATTTTAATAGAGAACCTATTAACAAAAAACAAAGTAAATGAAGTTATAAAAATGGACATAATTAATTTATTAAGAACTTGCCTAAGACAAAATTATTTTTCATTTAACAATACATTCTACAATAGTAAGGAAGTGTTAATTATGGGGAGTCCATTAAGTCCATTACATGCCGAAATTTTCATGGACAGTATTGAAACAATGATATTTAACAACTGTCTATACTGGTATCGATACGTAAACGATATAATTGTATGCTTTACATGTATGGACAGACAATTAACTCACTTTTTACAGTATATTAATTCTTTACATAGAAATATTAGTTTTATAATGGAAGAAGAAGTCGAAGGGAAAATCAATTTCCTAGACTTAACAATCAGTAAAGCCATGAAAAAACATGAATTTGCAATATATCACAAACCTTGTCATACAGATACCACAATCCACAATAGTTCTCACCACCCTAACCATCATAAACTTGCAGCTTATCATAGTTTTATACATAGACTAACTAATATCCCCTTATCAGAAGAAAATTTTACTAAAGAATTAAACTACATAAAACAAGTAGCCGTTAACAAACGGTTATTCGGTTACTTTAATCAATAGTATCGTTAGGAAAAAACTTAGAAACAAGGCAATCTCAGAAATATACCCACGTTTTAAGGACAGAAATACCACTTTTAAATGCTTAACCTATTTCGGCAAACCAACGGAAAAACTGGGGAAATTTTTAAATCAAAAAAATATCAACATAGCTTACAAGACTAACAATACTATAGGGAAATATCTTAAAAACTACAAACCACATATCAATAAAGACAATAAATCAGGGGTTTATCAATTAACATGTGGGTCATGTCCTAAAACACACATCGGACAAACTGGACGTACATTTAGACAAAGAATTACAGAACACGAAAAAGTTTCATCCACAGAAAATCTAATTCAACATATGCTAATCATCTTTTAACAGAAAATCACACATTTAACAAGAATTTCAAAATTTTACACACCCAACAAAAAGGTTTAAAACTAAACCTTTTAGAGACGATGCAAATAAATCGATTAAGGACTACAGGTACTTTACTCAACGACCAGGTAGATTTAAGCAATTCACCATTATTGAATTTATTCTCCTAACTCCAAATCTGTGTGGATTTTCCAATACTATCAATGTAATTTGATTAGGTGTAATATTATAATTAAGAAATTATATAAAATTGTGAATATTAAACCTAACTTGACAGTGTAAAATGTAGATCTGAAGAAGCTGCATCGACAGCGAAAACGCGTCATCGCAATTTAAATAAACCAGTGGAAATTGACTAAAAACAGTCTTTTATTATATATTTATAATAAATTTCCATCAAGTAGAAGCTACAACCATCCAAAATTTAAAAAAAATACGTTTATGATTTATTTTAATTTAACTTAAAATAAACCTATTAAAAAGATGTCAAATGAGACCATTAGTATTTATTTTTCTTCTTAGGAACTAAAACCATAATTTCTAAAAGGAATTATTTTATTTTTTAAATCTATTTATAAGCTATTTTTAAAATAAATGTCCTAATTTGCATTGGTTCTAAGGTTACATCAAAGTCATCTTCAATATTTTTAAACCCCTTTGCATCATTGGTTTGTCTATTAAATCGGATTCTGTTATTTGCTTCCAACCACTGGTTGGCACCCAAAGTTGTTTCTTTCATAGTCAGTACATCAAAGGTTGAAAACAATTTCTAAAATAACATTTTTATACAAATATAGAACAATGACACTAATACTGTATCCTAAGTAGCCGTCTTGCTACGAGGGAGAATCAGAGCGAATAAATCAAAACATTTTATTTATATGAAAGTGTCCTAAGTAGAAGAAAGATGCGATCAGCGCGAGTCAAGCGATTTATAAAGCATCTACAATGGATTTGTGGAAAACTCCAAATTAACATGGAATGGAAGATTTCGTGGCCTTGGTTACATGAGAAATCGTGGTTCTTGAAAAGCCTGAATACGACTTCAGGCATTTCCATGTATAAATTTACTATGGTGATTTTTTGCTCTAGTTGTTTCAGTCACGGCGATTGTAATACGACCTCCAAGTGGGATAATGTTTGACGGTGAAAACGGTGAAAAATAACTTCCAACCGTTCCAAATCCAGATAATAAATATCTGTATGATACAAATTGCGACAAACGTTGTCACCTGACAGTATTTAAGGAAAAGAAGACGGCTTGCTAGCTTAATGTCTTTGTTTGACATTAAGATAATTTGTCGATCAAGCAAAGAATTTCCTAATCCCCCATTTACAACAAATAGCTTGGTAGTCTATGATACATTCTGTATCATACAACTGTGCGAAGGAACTAACACCAGTTTTCTGTAGACTTTTCAACCTATCCTACAGAAAGGGAATATTTCCTTCCTGCTGAAAGTGTGCCACAGTTCAGCCGATACCTAAAAAAGGCACCGACCAGTCGCACTGCTTTCAATAATATCGAAAGTCGTGGAAAAGGCTATCAATCAGCATCTTCTAAAATATCTTGAAGGATTCAACATTATTAGCGATCACCAATATGGCTTTCGTAAACATAGATCAACAGGAGATCTTCTCACTTATGTAACACATGTTTGGAACAACGCAACTTTGGAGAATCTTGAGCGGTTGCTCTTGACATATCCAAGGCATTCGACCGTGTTTGGCACGATGGACTGTTGGCTAAGCTACGCTCTTCTGGTGTGTCTGAAAGGTTCTGTTTGTGGCTCTCATGTTTCCTCAAAGAGCGTTCTTTACGAGTGGCAGTTGACGGATTTCTTTCTAACACCTTCACTATTAACGCCGATGTGCCCCAAGGCTCCATACCGTTTCCTACTCTTTTTCTCATTTACATTAACGATCTGCTGGAAAAGACCGGGAATCCAATCTACAGCTTTGCAAATGACAGTACGCTTATCTCCACATTTACTTTGAACGCTCGGACATAACAAAGACCTGGAAGAAATTCTATCTTGGGGTGACAGCAGTGGCGTAGCTAGTCCTAAATGGGTATCAAAATTTATTTGGGGGACCATCTTACCCGACAGCTTACACATGTCGGGGCCCCTTTAGCTCGGGGGCCTCGTATCATTGATACGGCTGATACAACGGTGGCTGCGCCCCTCGGTGACAGTAACCAAGTGGAATTTAACGCTGCGAAAACCCAGGCGGCAGGTTTTTCTGAAAAGGTTAACGTTGCTGAACCCGACATAGTTACGTCGGGGCACTCCATTCCTCTAACACCGTCACTTAATTTGTTGGGCGTTAATTT
Source organism: Pachyrhynchus sulphureomaculatus (assembly GCA_019049505.1). Taxonomy (NCBI): domain Eukaryota; kingdom Metazoa; phylum Arthropoda; class Insecta; order Coleoptera; family Curculionidae; genus Pachyrhynchus; species Pachyrhynchus sulphureomaculatus. The sequence continues at coordinate 169,909,291 of CM032453.1, read as the reverse complement.
GGGAGCAATTATGTCCTGGTATGAACATGTTGCAGGCATAGCAAGGAGAGCTTCTCAAAAGTTGGGAATATTACTTCGAACCAGAAAGCTTTACACTCCATAGCAAATGTTAATTCTTGACAAAACCCAAATTCGACCAACTATGGAAAAACTGCTCCCATGTTTGGCGCTCCGCTCCCAAACATACACTGCATTTGTTGGATTCTATTCAGAGAAGAGCTGTTCGTCTGACTGGAGACCCGGAACTGACCGACGTACATTGGGGCGACGGCGTAAAAAATCGGATATTGGATGAAAAAATTAAAGATGTATTTTTCGAATATTGACGATTTTTTCCTTTAATATATATCATAAACATATATACATATGTTTATAACTAATTTATTCCTTCTGCCTTCCTTAAAATTCGAGAAATTACATTCTAAATTCTCTGTGGACAATATAACTACGAATATGAGTTAAACGTTTACTAGAACTTGTTTATTAGGTTTCAAACAACAAATTAATCTTAGTGTAACGTCATTAGAGTGCTACAATATATTAATAAACATTTGACATATTCGACACAAAAAATTATTCTTACTTCAATATTCAAAGATGTATAAAGTTTTTGGAATGAGGTGGAATGAAATGGCGCTTTCACCATCTGATAGGGCAAAGTCTCTAGTTTCCGCAGATATCCTATTTTTATCCCCCTTCGTCCCCCGTTGGTAAAAAAAATGGACATTAAAGTTCCCCCGACTTGATTTAACGTTCTCCACTCCATTCTCTTATGAAGTATACACTTCTAAAAAAAGGGCAATTAAACTCTTGTTGCCTCTTTTCGGCAACGCGGCTTGACTACTTTGAAATTTCGATCTTAATGCGAGTGTTTGCTTACATCGCGCGCCATAGTGAGACAAATGCGACATTTTTCGGTCATTTGCTCATAACTTCGACATTTGTCAATGGAATGACTTCAATTTAATATACATAATGTACGATTTATATATTTTCAGAAATATTAAATCAAAATCATACAATTTATTATCACGAGCACGATAAAGCGTAAAGATAATTCATGTAAAGATAACACAGCCCCACAAAAAAAAGTGGGGTATACTTTTGATGCGATATATCAGATCCGTAGTATTTTTGCCCGCTGATCACGAATCTGGCGTCAGAATATCGCCATCACATCTCAATTTTTTTCTAACCTCAAAAAATAGGTAAAAATTAGTAAAAATTAAGAAAAATATACTCCCAAAAAATTGATTCAAGCTTTTTCATGAATCCAAAGATGTATTAATATGTATTCGGACACGCTAAGCTAATATTCATCGGTTGGATTAAGCCATACAGTTCTGTTTTCTTTCTAACCTCAATAAATCAGACAGATATAGTGCTTCTCGAATGCAAAAACGAATTCAAATTAAAATTCAACCGATTCTTACCAAATTTGGTACACGGGGGTTTTTTGGGTTGCTGATCATGAATCTGAGGTCGGATTTGCAAAATTCAAAATGGCGGATCCAAGATGGCGGACAAAATTTTTGAAAACCAACCGATTCCTACCTAATTTGGTATACAGTTGGGGAATCCTCAAACCTGATACTCTTAAACCCTAAACCCTGAAACCTTAGACTCCCACATCCTGTAACCTCAAAAAATAGACCTCAATAACCCTGTAACTTTAAAAATGAGACCCAATAAACTCAAAACCAGGACTTTTAAACCATATACTCTCAAATAGTAGACCCTTAAGCCCTAGAATTGCGAAGGTTAGACCCGCGCCTAACTTTCCTTTTTTTGGCTGTATCTTGTTCTTTTTTCCGCGAATGACCTATTCAAAGGCTTTCTGCCCAAACGCTTTTGAGGACTTGTTTCTCTTTTTAGCGACCAGCAATAGTCCGCTAGCATATGGTCATCCCATCGTCCTTGATACCGATTTTCTATGATTTTCAGATCTTGGTGAAAACGTTCCCCTTGCTCCTCACTGTAGTCACCAAGATTATCTGGAAAATCATCGATGTGGGAGTCCAGGAAATGTAATTTTAGATTCATTAAGCAACCTAATGTTTGAAAATTTTTTACCATTTTCTCGACTATTTCTTTGTACTTAGGACTTTTATTATTTCCCAAAAAGTTTGTTGCGACTTCTTTAAAACTAAGCCAAGCAGCTTTTTCAACTTTATTCATTTTAGTAACAAATAATGAATCTTGAAACAATTTTCTTATTTGTGGCCCGTCAAATACGCCTGCCTTAATTTTAGCTTCAGAAAATTTCGGAAATTTTTTATGCAAATATTTGAAACATGGGTCGTTTGTATCTAATGCTCTCGTGAATTGCTTCATAAGTCCAAGCTTAATGTGAAGCGGGGGAATAAGAACTTTTCCTGGATCTACCAATGGTGGAAACAATACATTATTTTCACCAGGAGTGAACGATTCTCTTGTTGGCCAAATTTTTTTCTTATCATGACGTTCCCTGTCTTTGCTATTCCACAGACATGTATAACAGGGATAAAGTGTAAACCCTGACTGTTGGCCAAGCAATATTACAATTTTCAGATCTCCACAAATTTTCCAGTTATGATCAGCATATTTTATTTTTATCAAAAGCTGCTTCATTTTTTCATATTGCTCTTCCATAACTGTGGAATGAGCAATAGGAATGGGAGCGTAAACGTTGGTATTATGCAGCAAAACTGTCTTAATGCTCCGTTTAGAAGAATCAATGAACAGTCTCCATTCTTCAGGATCGTATGAATTATTTTGAAATTCATCCATTAGACCTTTTACATCGGTACAATATGAAAGTGACAATTCCTCGTCCATTGTGAAATATTTTCGAAATTCTTCATCTCTGTTTCTATAATAAGAAATCGTAGCTTCTGGCTTAAGTAAATGTCTTGTCTTTAAAAAGGAAGCAAGATGCTCTGAACCATCTTTGGATAAGCCTAAATCTCTGACTAGATCACTAAGTTCTGACTGTGATACGAGTATTGGTTCTGGTTTACGGTTGTATGGTAGAAATTCTTTATCTGTGTCACTAGTATATGATAGGTTGTCACTAGAACATTCATTAGTAACACTGTTTGAATCTTTTTCGACAGTCTCAATGTTTTCGGCATGAACTGATAAGATGAAATCATTTGTTTCCATAACATCAGCATCAAGTGGTTCAGGAGGCGGAATTAGTTTAGTTGGTCTTGTTACTGTCGAAACATCGTTATAAGTAATAGTGCTTTTATTTTTTCGGTTATGCCTAGATACAACATTCATACAAAAGTAGCAATCATTTTCACCGTATGGTCTATTCCATATTGCTGGTCTGGAATATTTAATCGCCTTCTTATTGATGTACAACATTATTTTGCAAGAACTGCAAATCCTTATATATGGTTTTAATCTTATCCGTTATCGGTGACCCCATTTTACTCAATACGTGTTGACAGCAAATATAACAAAATGAATCACTGTTTTTATCGCACTTATGAAAAGTCCTTGTACCGTGAGACCGTTTTCTTGTAGCATTATACTCTACATGAGCCAAGTCACCCACACATGAAGAGCTACGGTCGCTGGATGACGACGGCTGCGGGCCCGCTTTCCCACCCTGACCAACCGCCGATACTGGGTTTCCGAGTCCCTGCGTCGTAATTCTCTTTCTTCTACCTGCCATGACAGCATCTAAGCCGTTATCCAGGGACTCTGCCGGCTAGTGGAGTAACACCGTTGCCCACCGTCACCACGTGGAGGTGCCCTGGATGCAGGTAGAAGAATAAAAATCGACCAATGAATTTTCTCGGCGTTCAAAATGGCGCGAAAACATCTGCCATCTTGAATTTTGCAAATCCAACCTCAGATTCGTGATCAGCGACCCAAAAAATCCCCGTGTACCAAATTTGGTAAGGATCGGTTGAATTTTAATTTGAATTCGTTTTTGCAATCGAGAAGCACTATATCTGTCTGATTTATTGAGGTTAGAAAGAAAACAGAACTGTATGGCTCAATCCAACCGATGAATATTAGCTTAGCGTGTCCGAATACATATTAATACTTCTTTGGAGTATATTTTTCTTAATTTTTACTAATTTTTACCTATTTTTTGAGGTTAGAAAAAAATTGAGATGTGATGGCGATATTCTGACGTCAGATTCGTGATCAGCGGGCAAAAATACTACGGATCTGATATATCGCATCAAAAGTATACCCCACTTTTTTTTTGTGGGGCTGTGTAATTATTCACAGAATCAAAACTATTCAGCAGATTATAAACGATGCGTCGGATGTGTTATCGTGCCAATAGGTCAATTATCTGAAGATGCTCAGGAAGCAAATCACAAATATTTCAGTAAATATAGAGAAAACCATTCGCGATGAATGTCTCGAATATAATATAATAATGAAGATATTTTTAATAATTTGATGATTGCTTCAGATCCGATAATATCTAATTCGCGAAAATTGATGGAACGTAAGAAGAAAGAATTGTCCGAAGATGTAAAACATCTATTACATTTCAGTGATGATGATACAGATTACGATGATTAAAACAAGAAGTACAAATGTGAGAGGCAAGGGGACTCACAAAAATCAAGCACCCCGAGAGATCAAATATCTGTCACGTCCACGTCGTTGATTCTGGGTAACGTTAAGAGCAGATAATGGATATTCGAAATATTATTCGCTTCACGAGTGTATTTTGATGGGTTAATGTTCCGTTACATGTCGTATGCGTAGGGTAATCGTAACACGGGACAATGATATTAATGCTGCGTAAGCGCAACCAGTGCAGTGTTTCTAATTTTAGCTATACCTCGAAAATAAAAAAAAATGTACCAACACGAAACAAAATGCATTTTAAAGTTAAATGTTGATACTTACGCGTAGTATTAACGAAATTTATGAGAAAAATATTTGTGCCTGTGTTACGTCATGGAAATCCTTGAAACCGTCGTTTTTTGCAAATGTCCGTCATTTTTCTCAAAATTACGACGCGGTAGCCAAATTTGGACAACGGATTCGTGTTCAGCAGGCAAAAATACATTGAAAATGACTATTCGCACTCTTGTAATCGAAAAATTTTTCGATTTGTTGTCTAGTATTTTGAAAAAATCACCTTTACGCTTTATGGCGCAAGCGATAACAGTATATACAGTCCCTGGCCAAATCATTAGACGCACTGTATTTTTTTTAGTAATTTTATGTTTCTTAAGAGTTTTTATGCAATAATGGTATATTTAAAACTACAATATTATTGATTTTTATTTAAAAGAATTGTTGTAGACTACATATTTGTATTTAGTTTTAACATATGGCAACACTGTGTTGACAAAGTGATACATGAACGTAAATAAGTACAAACCTGTATCAGTCGCGATCGGAATCGAGTCAGGTACGGACGTGTTTCTGTGGCTTTATGGACTGTGATTGTTTGTTTAACAGTTTTATACTACTCAGTTATTAGTTTATTTTGTATGCAGTGTTTTAAAAAAGTAATTGGACTATTTTCATTATGGGTAGAAAAGGAGATCTTTCACCACGTAAAAAAGCTGAAGTGAAGGCCCTTGTGATTGCGAAAACATTTACAAACCTAGAAATATCACGAAGATTGGAGGTTTCTGAAGCTAGTGTACGACGCATAAAAAAGAAAATTGAGTGAGGGAAGGAATTAAGCCCGAAAAGAAAGAAAAGATGCGGTAGAAAACCAATTTTCACTCCACGGTCAGAGAGATGTTTGAAGAAAATTTGTGTAGAAAACAGCTTTGCTACCACAAAGGTAATAAAATCACAACTCCAGGATGCTAGCGTAAATGCTTCTGAGCGCACTGTTCGAAGAAAATTGAAAGAATTAGATTTTAAGGCCTGTCGCCCCGCCAGGAAGCCCAAGTTAACAGCTGCAATGAAAGCAAAGCGCCTGAAGTGGGCCAAACAATGGCAAGACAAAGATGTGGACTTCTGGAGATCGGTAAGATACAGCAATTTAATCAATAATTGATACATTATTATCATTTTCAGTTAAATAAAGCAAATAAACATGGAAGTTTATATACTTTTCCTATTTTTGACAGGTCTGCTTCAGTGACGAAAGCACATTCGAAATTTTGCAGAATAAAGCTCAGTATGTGCGTCGTCGTCATGGAGAAAAGTTTCATCCTGATTGCGTCGTCCCGACGGTTAAACATCCCACCAAAGTGATGATTTGGTCAGTCATCAGCGGCAAGGGCACTGGATGTCTGTACGTCGTCAAAGGAATAATGAGGCAAGATCAGTACAAAGAAGTATTACAAAATCCGCAGCTCAGAGAATGGTTTCCAAATGGGGAACCATTCACTTTCATGCAAGATGGAGCTCCCTGCCACACTGCTCGGTCTGTTAAAGCCTTTTTGGCAGAAAAAAATATCCCTCTGTTGGATTGGCCGGGTAATAGCCCTGATATGAACCCCATTGAAAATGTGTGGGAGCTGATGAAAAGAGAAGTGGCTAAAGATGTGATTACCAACAAAACCCAGCTCCTAGAAAAGATTATTCATGTGTGGAATCATCATCCTCAAATGCAGGAGACAGTACAATCTTGCATTGATAGCATGCCGCGCAGAATTAAAGCTTTGATAGCGGCTAAAGGTGGCTCAACTAAATATTGACTTTTACTAACATTAATTTCACTTTTCTTTAAAACTTAATAAACTTATGCTTTTCTAAATTAATGCTGTTTTATTTATGTCAAATAAATAGGTAATTGATTGGATAATATAAAAATAAAAAACAAATCAATTTAAAATAATAAAACGGTACAATATCACTCGGTAATTAATATTTTACATAAAATCTTGCAGTGCGTCTAATAATTTGGCCAGGGACTGTAGTATGATTTTTATTTCATATACTAAACATATATTAATCGTACATTATGTGTATTAAGTTTGAAGTCATTCCAATAACAAATGTGGAAGTTATAAGCAAATGACCGAAAAAATAACGCATTCGCCCCATTGTGCAACGGTCTTGATTCGCTGGAACATCGAAGAACGGTTGGCGACTTGAGCCTATTCTACAAGTATTTTCATGGAAAGTGTTCGAAGGATGTAGCCTGCTTAATTCCTCTTAGAGCGGTGTATGGTATGTTAGAAATACACGTCGCGCTAATACTTTACATCCGAATGGGGTTCAGCATGTTACTCCTCGTACAACGCTTTTCAAGCAGTCTTTTATAAGGAGAACATCATCCTTTTGGAATAATTTGCCCAGGACTATGTTTCCCACCGAGTACAATTTACAGTGATTCAAGAACAACGTGAATCGCTTTTTCCGCACACGTGTCGCTCCTGTAGCGCTTTAGGGTCTTCCCTGCAGCACGTGTGCTAGACCCATAAAAAAAATTCAAAGGCATTAATGTAGACAAAATTTCGAATACATACTTTAACATTAACTGTTGAAGTTCCAGAATGCCATTTATCTTCTTTTCCAAAAAAGTTTTCTAATCTTAAAAGTAAAGTGGAGGGTCCCCAGGGCTCTAAAGTTAAAATGTGTATATTTCTTGGTAAGCTAACATTCGTTAAGCCGGAAAAACTAAAAAAAAAAAAAAGTCGAATAAGGCAAAAAAATTCGATAAGTTAGGCGAGACTATTTATAGAAGACATTGTCGTAACAATTTAGGCTTTTAGAATTGTACCTCCATGACGTGGCCTTCTCGATACTTTTCAAATGATACACCATTTGGAGATGCAAAGAATATCCACGAGTCCAAATAAATTTCTTGAGACACCTCCTTTGGTGTGGGGTCCTGGACTTGAACGCTACCTAAATCAAATTAAAATGTATTTTAAAATCTTTTGCAAACTTTTTTTAACAATCTAACCTCCTAAAATACGTACACCGTACTCGATAAAAAAAAAATATTATTGCATTTTTAATTAAGTATAACTTCTTATTACGATTGATTTCATATTAACAGATAAGAAAAGGATAATTCAGGATGTGAAAGCTTTGAACATTCAACTGGAAGCGACCATCGATTGGTGAAGTCAAAGATAAAAAACTGAACATAAAACAAGAAAGAGAAAAAACTTACAAGGAAGAGGAAGCAGACTGAAAATCTAGCTGTATTCTCAAAGACAGTGGAACGAAATCTGCAGCAGTTGGACGTTAATTCTGTCGCACTGCGAGGCGGGACTTCCCCCGGCGGCAGACATCATTTGAAATGATGTTTCAGCGGCCAGGGGAAGTCCCATTATTTGAATAAGCGATGTAAACAATCTTTATACGTTTACTTCAATCTGTACACGTAATTTATAATGTTCATACGTTGTAAATGTTGTGGTTATTTGTGCATTATTAAATTATTATTGTGTAAAAAAAATGAGTGAAAGAAAAAGATATTACCCCAATGGCGCTTTGAAAAGAAAAAAATAAACAGAAAAAGAATGTTTTAAAGAAATTGCCCAAAATTTCTTCATTTTTTTCAGCAATCAGATATTATGACATTTAGATTCTAATGGTAATGGTAAGTATCTAAGTACACCGAGAAAAAAATTCTTGCTTAAATTTTGTTCACGATAGGAAGGATGGGTCCTACGTCACACGTTGTGGAAAAAGCACAGTAGTTATGTGGGAAACATATATTTTTTAAAGTTCTACGAGTTTTCCTTTATAGTTAGGTAGGTACTGTCTGTAGTCTGGATACAAAAAATTCCGGAGGTAAAATAGCCCCCCGTTCGGATCTCCGGGTGGGGGCTGGTTCAGGGGCGTCGACATGCAGAGAACAGAATTTCAAAATGGATTTTTGCAACATACGAGGTTTAAATTCGAACATAAATTCAGTGCACCAACACCTGCAATCAAATAAACCTCATGTACTCGCTCTCTGTGAAACTAAGGTCAGTTCATCGACCAGCACAGTAAACTATCTTTATCCTGGGTACGATTTCTATTCCCGATTTAGGCGTAACTTTGGAATCTGTCTTTTATGTCAGAAGCGACCTCTCTTGCCAACGAGAAGAGGCTCTGGAGCCCACAAACCTTGATGTTATGTGGGTAAAAATAACGACTCAACCAACCACAAGGTTCGTCTGTATCCTCTATCGACCACCAAGTGATACAAACTTTAGAACACTTTTCGCTTCTCTTGCAGACACCATAGATCATTTGCAAATTAACTATCCAAATGCCGAAATTGCCATCCTGGGCGACTTTAATGTCCACAACATCAACTGGCCTAAATATTCAAATACTACCGATGAACAAGGTCGTGAAGCCGAATCATTTTCAATCAGTTGTGGCTTGACTCAGCTTATTGATGAACCAACACGGATCCCTGATCGAGACGGAGAGTTCGCCAGTCTTCTTGATCTGTTTTTAACCACCAATCCGGAGATTTACACGGTCAGCATAAATCCACCGTTAGGTTCTTCCGACCATAAACTACTTTCGACATCGAGTATTCTACCAATCAGTGACAGAGAGGCGCCCAAACCGCGCAAGATTTGGCACTACAAATCTGCTAAATGGGAAGATCTCATGGAATATTTTCGAACTTTCCCTTGGTTGGACGTTTGTTTTCGATCCGACGACCCATCTGACTGCGCCAGGGAGGTTTCCGATGTTATTTTGGCAGGTATGGATGCTTACATCCCTTTTTCGAAGAAATGCCCTTCCAACGGCAAGCCTTGGTTTGACCTAAAATGCAAAGAAACTGTTGCTTCTAAACATCTTGCATATCGACAGTGGCGTGAAGATCCTAACACCATAAATCGTAACATCTTTGTTCGTGCCAGGAACAGATGCAAAGAAATTATCGACGAAACCAAGGAGGTACACAATCAACGGATTAGAAACAAACTTCTCGCTTGTCCCGGCAATTCCAGGTCCTTTTGGTCAGTCGCTAAGGCAGTTAGTCAAAATTTCACCAAATCCACCATACCACCACTCACACGGCCGGATAATTCTGTTGCAACGACACCTGTTGAGAAAGCGAACTTGTTGGCTGAACTCTTTGCTTCACATTCTACTGTCGATTTCCAAGGAAAAACACCACCTACAATTCCCATAGTGCAGTCAAGGATGCCCGATATTGTCTTCAGACAGCGTATCATAAAACGTATTTTGATGAAGCTGGACACCAAAAAGGCTTCAGGCGCTGACGGAATACCTGCCATAGTTCTCAAGAACTGTGCGAGGGAACTAACACCAGTTTTCTGTAGACTTTTCAACTTATCCTACAGAAAGGGAATATTTCCTTCCTGCTGGAAATGTGCCACAGTTCAGCCGATACCTAAAAAAGGCAAGAAGACCTTGCCAAATAACTACCGACCAATCGCACTACTCTCAATAATATCGAAAGTCATGGAAAAGGCTATCAATCAGCATCTTCTAAAATATCTTGAAGGATTCAACATTATTAGTGATCACCAATATGGCTTTCGTAAAAATAGATCAACAGGAGATCTTCTGACTTATGTAACACATGTTTGGAACAACGCAATTGAACACTTTGGAGAATCTCGAGCGGTTGCTCTTGACATATCCAAGGCATTTGACCGTGTTTGGCACGATGGGCTGTTGGCTAAGCTACGTTCTTATGGTATGTCGGAAAAGTTCTGTTTGTGGCTCTCATGTTTCCTCAGAGAGCGTTCTTTACGAGTGGCAGTTGACGGATTTCTTTCTAACACCTTCACTATCAACGCCGGTGTGCCCCAAGGTTCCATACTGTCTCCTACTCTCTTCCTCATCTATATTAACGATCTGCTGGAAAAGACCGAGAATCCAATCTACAGCTTTGCAGATGACAGTACACTTATCTCTTCATTCACTTTGAACGCTCGGACATCGACTACTCAGACGAATATCCGCAGACAGCAGCAACTTAACAAAGACCTGGAAGAAATTTTATCTTGGGGTGACAGTAAGCAAGTGGAATTTAACGCTACAAAAACCCAGGCGGCAGTTTTTTCTAAAAAAGTTAACGTTGCAGAACCCGACATAGTTATGTCGGGGCACTCCATCCCTCTAACATCGTCACTCAATCTGTTAGGCGTTAATTTGGGAGCAAATATGTCCTGGCATGAACATGTTGCAGGCATAGCAAGAAGAGCTTCTCAAAAGTTGGGAATATTGTTTCGAACCAGAAAGCTTTACACTCCACAACAACTGTTAATTCTTTACAAAGCTCAAATTCGACCAACTATGGAATACTGCTCCCATGTTTGGAGCTCCGCTCCCAAACATACACTGCATTTGTTGGATTCTATCCAGAGAAGAGCTGTTCGTCTGATTGGACACCCGGAACTGACCGACGGCCTTGATTCGCTGGAGCATCGAAGAACGGTTGGCGACTTGAGCCTATTCTACAAGTACTTTCATGGAAAGTGTTCGAAAGATGTGGCCCGTTTAATTCCTCCCAGAGCGGTGCATATTAGAAGTACACGTCGCGCTAATGCTTCACATCCGTATGAGGTTCAGCTTGTTACTCCTCGTACAACGCTTTTCAAGCAGTCTTTTATATGGAGAACATCATACCTTTGGAATGGTTTACCCAGGACTGTGTTTCCCATCGAGTACAATCTACAGCGATTCAAGAACAACGTGAATCGCTTTCTCTGCACACGTGTCGCTCCTGTAGCGCTTTAGGGACTTCCCTGTAGCACGTGTGCTAGACCCATAAAAAAAAAAAAAAAAAAAAAGTAACTTAAAAATACACCCTCGCAGGTACCAATCCTGGAAGTTATTTTCTTACTTCCGAAATAATTATTTTTGTATTTTATGAATTGTATCTTAGGTAAGTAGGTTTTCCTTCAAAGCGCTATTCTATCATAATTATCTTCAAATCAGAATATTACCTCAATAAAATTGCTCAAAAATTTAATGTTACCTGTGCCCCCAAACATAAGGAAATGAGAACCTCTAGATACAACTCCCGTTCCAAATGCTTGTTCATTAAAAGGTTCACCTACACCCTTTATGGCATTTCTATGAATCTACAATGATAAAATAAAAATAACCGGTCACGTGCAAGTTGAACTTGCACAATTAGTGTTCCGTACGTTGACTGCTTTTGAAATAAAAAAATTTGTTACGGTGGTATAAAATGATCAGTGACTTCACAAAACACACCCCAAATGAGTTTTCAACAAAGTTTGTTTCCAATCTTTACTAAAAAATTGATGACCTTGAAATTTTTTGTTTTTTTTTTATATACAGATAAATTATTAAAGGTAATGCGCTCGTGATAATTTTCGTTTAATCTACACCTACCTCATGGAGAATGTTCCAGAATTTTTCAAAATTTTTTGATCAGTACTTTTCGAGATAAGGTGGTGGGGGGACAGCGATTTTTTCGTGATTTTTTTTAAAAATAATACAAAGAAAAGTGTGCACAAGTATTACATTATATATATATTTTTTTTTTACTCGTGTTTTCACAAGCTTTCATTTGACACCACACTCGATGACCTAGTAAAAAATTTTTTTTTTTCACTTCAAAGTCAAAATTTGACTTTCAAAACTACACGGCTTTGATGAGGCCATCAATTCCTATATTGTTACCAAACTTCAACTTTCTGTAACAAAAATCGGGTGCGACAGACAGTCACCGATGTCATTTTATAAGTGTTCCGTACGGAACACTAAAAATGACTTAAAAAGCACATATGAAGTATTATTTCTTATTACGGAAGAACTGTAGCGACTGCCAGAGACAATAACAAAAACATGATGGTGTATTGATAAGTGTCTAGCTTAGCAGTAGAACGCACAAGCAAAGCAAGAGCGCTCATGACATGCTGTTGGCTTGTATGAGGGCTGCGTAGTGAAGAATATTCTCTATGGGGGGCTGCGTAAGGGTGCTCGTCGGCAGGGTGATCAAGGACGAAGATATAAAGACATCCTGCACGAAACATTCAAGAGTATCAGCGTAGCCAATAGATGAGAAGAAATCGCTGTGACCTGGACAGAGTGGGGACGACAACTACGAGGGGTCCAGGCCATTATGTAGAAACGTATTTCCAATACTACTTCTTTGATTGTGTTAGCCGATACTTGTTGCAAATTCATAATAAAATTATATAAAAACAACACTATGTTTTAATTTCCAATATATTTAAAGTCACTTGACAATTGTTTCACCATACAATGGCTTCTTCAGAAGTAAATAAGAAAGAAAAATATTTGGTAGTAATCCTGGTTATGTAGTGCTTAAAAAACTATCCTTAATTACCTAAGATTATGCTAATCATTTTATTATATTATTTACAGACAAAATTATTTTAAGAATGAAAATCTGTGGTACTATTTCCGAGAACTAATAAAGATTAAGTAAGGGTGAATGATTTAAGCCTACCTGTTCGTTTAATAATTGATTGGAGTTTTTTTCCGTTTGTTAATTTCAAGACATTCAAGTAAATTTAATTTTTTAGATTTATTTTCTTCATGTAGGATTTTTAACGTATCATCAAAATTATGGGATTCGTTTATTATATGTGTTGCGTAATGTGAATTGTTCTTATTTTTTAAATAACTATGTTTATGTTCTTTAATGCGAGTTTCAAAAGATCTACCAGTTTGTCCTACGTAGGTTTTAGTACAAGATCCACAATTTAATAAATAAACTCCTGATTTTAAGGATTTCTTAGATTTGGTTTTGAATGCTATTTTATTATTCTTTTTTATTAGATGTTTGGAAATTGTTTCTAGTTATTTTTCCTGTATATGTGAGTGTACTAAATTTTCCTTTTTTGTCATTAATTGTGGGATAAATTAGAGAGATTGCTTGTTTAAAGGATTTTTTATTCAAGATATTATCTATAATGTTGGGGTCATATCCATTATTAAGTGCTATTTGTTTGATTATGTTGAATTCTTTGTTAACATTAGTTTTAGTCATAGGGATATGTAACAATCTATGTATGAAAGAGTTAAAAGCTGCCATTTTGTGAGGATAAGGATGGGGTGAACTATTGTGTATGACTGTGTCAGTATGTGAAGGTTTGTAAAAAATCGAGAAATCGTGTTTATTGTTCACTTTTGATATAGATATGTCTAAGAAATTTATAGAGTTACTGGTTTCTGATTCTATGGTAAATTTAATACGAGGCATGTTTTTTAAGTAAGTACCGTTTTGGAATTAAAAAAAGACGTGCAAAGATATCGCTATAATTTTATTTTTACATGAAAGCCTGTACCTTAATCTACTTTTCTACATAATTTCCGTGAATATTGAGGCACTTGTCATAACGTGGCACCAGTTTTTGAATACCCTCCTCATAAAATTCTGCCGCCTGACTTGTTAACCACTGTATCACAATGCGATACAAAACACTACGTGAATATTGAGGAAAGCAGTCGCACAATGATGAAATTGTAAAGCGTCTGTTTTTCTCTCACCTTTTCGTCCACTTTCTGCACCAAATTTTCATTAACGACCGAAGGACGCCCACTCCGTTCTTCATCATGCACATTTGTGCGGCCATCTTTAAATGCTCTCACCTATTTCCTTACAATTCCATCACTCATAATGTTTTGTCCGTAAACTTCACAGATCTCACGATGAATATCGATCGGTTTTTACGCCTTTAGCACTAAGAAATCGTATAACAGCCCGTACTTCACAATCGGCGGGACTCACGATTGTCGGAGGCATCTTAAACACTCAGTAAACAACGTATACAATGAAGAATCAGACTGTAATGGCGTCAGTGCGTAGACATGAGATGTAGGTTACCAGCGCGCATGCGCGGAACGCCGACCGTATCGCTGCGGCGGCGGAATCGCAAAACGGTACTTACTTAAAAAACATGCCTCGTATTAGGATGCAAATTATTTAGGAAGTTAAGGAGGATTGTTAGTTGTCTGTTCCCGTGAAATAGGAAATGATATCGTCAACAAATCTATACCAGTAAACAATATTTTTGCTTACCGCGTTTTGATGAATTTTTAGTTCTAAATGATGCATGAAAATTTTTGCTAGTAAAGGGCTTAAAGGATTACCCATTATTAGACCTTCTTTAGATGTATAAAAGTTATCGTCGAATTCAAAATAGTTTTGATCCAAGCACGTCGTAAGTAAATCTAAAATATCCCGTTTACTTTATTCTTGATCAAGAGCTTATCTACTAATTCTATGACATTCATATGATGGGATACTAGGAAATAAGTTTTGTACATCAAATGAGATAATTCTAGAATTTTCCGGTGAGTTAAAATTTTTAATTTTATCAATTAGTTCATAGGTGTTGGATATACTATATTTCGGTTTAAATTTGCAATGTTGTCGTAGTAAAGGGATGAGTTTTTGTGCTAATTTGATTAATGGTGCCGTAACAAACGATACAACTGGTCTAATAATTAGGGAATATAATTTTGGAGCCTGTGGGTTCATTATTGTTAAAGTACTTTTTTCAAAATCATTGAAAATTGTGAGATCTTTTAAAGTAGATTTTATTAGTTTTTGGTAGACTTTTGTTGGGTCATTATTTATTACTTGAAATTGTCTGTGTTAAGAAAAGAAAGAGTTTTAAATATATATTGTTCTCTAGAAATAGCTACCACAGACTTACCCTTATCTGCTCTAGGGAATATTATGTTGTTTTTTTTCTTTGGCTTTGGTTTTGATCGATACTGCCGTTTTCTGTTCTCTAGCTCGTCTTGGTTGTGGTTGTTCAAATAATTCTTTTTTAATCTTGTTGGCTATCATGTATTTAAAATGTGGGTCTTCATTAGATAAAGCTAATTCACATTCAACTCCGAGGATTTCTCTTGATTTTTGAATACTCTTAGGTTTTAAATTGTACTGTAAGCCTTTTTCAAGTAGTCCTGATTCCTCCTTTGTGAATGTTGAGTTAGTAAGATTAACAAATCTCTTGTGAAATGTATGGTCGGTGAAGTGTTTGGTTTCTGGCTCTATTGTCGGGATTTTCTGTTTGTTGGTTGTTCTGAGGGTTTGAAGTTTTTTTGTTTTGTGTATTGAATTTTTTGGTAATTATAGAATTTACTTGTTCTCTGACTCTCCTATCGAAGATATCAAATTCAATATTTGTTGATCTATGAGCAATTTCAGTATGTATTACTTTGAGATATATGTTGTAGTTATCCCTTTTACTGTATTGTATTTTCATATCTTCAAGTACCCATCGCTTAAGTCCAGTTTGTTGTGCAATTTTAGCGGCTTTAGAATGATTATTTGTTTTAAGGCACATGTATTTAGGATAAACTCTGAACTGTGTACACTGTTTTAAAAACCAAATATTCTGTGTGCAAATTCTAGTTTTCAGTAGCAGTTTAAAATACCATAAAGCTAAAAAGCTCGTTGAAGCTTCAATAACATCTTTGATTGTGTTAGCCGATACTTGTTGGAAATTCATAATAAAATTATATAAAAAATAAGAACAATTCACATTACGCAACCCATATAATAAAAGAATCCCATACTTTTGATGATACGTTAAAAATCCTACATGTAGAAAATAAATCTAAAAAATTAAATTTACTTGAATGTCTTGAAATTAACACAACGGAAAAACTCCAGTCAATTACACAGCCCCACAAAAAAAAAAGTGGGGTATACTTTTGATGCGATATATCAGATCCGTAGTATTTTTGCCCGCTGCTCACGAATCTGACGTCAGAATATCGCCATCACATCTCAATTTTTTTCTAACCTCAAAAAATAGGTAAAAATTAGTAAAAATTAAGCAAAATATATTCCTAAAAAATTGATTCAAGCTTTTTCATGAATCCAAAGATGTATTAATATGTATTCGGACACGCTAAAGCTAATATTCATCGGTTGGATTAAGCCATACAGTTCTGTTTTCTTTTTAACCTCAATAAATCAGACAGATATAGTGCTTCTCGAATGCAAAAACCAATTCAAATTAAAATTCAACCGATCCTTACCAAATTTGGTACACGGGGATTTTTTGGGTCGCTGATCACGAATCTGAGGTTGGATTTGCAAAATTCAAGATGGCAGATGTTTTCGCGCCATTTTGAACGCCGAGAAAATTCATCGGTCGATTTTTATTCTTCTACCTGCATCCAGGGCACCTCCACGTGGTGACGGTGGGCAACGGTGTTACTCCACTAGCCGACAGAGTCCCTGGATAACGGCTTAAATGCCGTCATGGCAGGTAGAAGAAAGAGAATTACGATGCAGGGACTCGGAGACCCAGTATCGGCGGTTGGTCAGGGTGGGAAAGCGGGCCCGCAGCCGTCGTCATCCAGCGACCGTAGCTCTTCATGTGTGGGTGACTTGGCTCATGTAGAGTATAATGCTACAAGAAAACGGACTTACGGTACAAGGACTTTTCATAAGTGCGATAAAAACAGTGATTCATTTTGTTATATTTGCTGTCAACACGTATTGAGTAAAATGGGGTCACCGATAACGGATAAGATTAAAACCTTATATAAGGATTATTTTAACATTGAAATATAGCACCAGGATACAGATTGGGTTCCCCACATCATTTGCAGTTCTTGCAAAATAATGTTGTACATCAATGAGAAGGCGATTAAATATTCCAGACCAGCAATATGGAATAGACCATACAGTGAAAATGATTGCTACTTTTGTATGAATGTTGTATCTAGGCATAACCGAAAAAATACAAGCACTATTACTTATAACGATGTTTCGACAATAACAAGACCAACTAAACTAATTCCGCCTCCTGAACCACTTGATGCTGATATTATGGAAACAAATGATTTCACCTTATCCGTTCATGCCGAAAACATTGAGACTGTCAAAAAAGATTCAAACACTGTTACTAATGAATGTTCTAGTGACAACCTATCATATACTAGTGACACAGATAAATAATTTCTACCATACAACCGTAAACCAGAACCAATACTCGTATCCCAGTCAGAACTTAGTGATCTAGTCAGAGATTTAGGCTTATTCAAAGATGGTTCAGAGCATCTTGCTTCCTTTTTAAAGAAAAGACATTTACTTAAGCCAGAAGCTACGATTTCTTATTATAGAAACAGAGATGAAGAATTTCGAAAATATTTCACAATGGACGAGGAATTGTCACTTTCATATTGTACCGATGTAAAAGGTCTAATGGATGAATTTCAAAATAACTCATACGATCCTGAAGAATGGAGACTGTTCATTGATTGTTCTAAACGGAGCATTAAGGCAGGTTTGCTGCATAATATCAACGTTTACGCTCCCATTCCGATTGCTCATTCCACAGTTATGGAAGAGCAATATGAAAAAATGAAGCAGCTTTTGATAAAAATAAAATATGCTGATCATAACTGGAAAATTTGTGGAGATCTGAACATTGTAACAAGATTGCTTGGCCAACAGTCAGGGTTTACACTTTATCCCTGTTATAAATGTCTGTGGAATAGCAGAGACAGGGAACGTCATTATAAGAAAAAAATTTGGCCAACAAGAGAATCGTTCACTCCTGGTGAAAATAATGTATTGTTTCCACCATTGGTAGATCCAGGAAAAGTTCTTATTCCCCCCCGCTTCACATTAAGCTTGGACTTATGAAGCAATTCACGAGAGCATTAGATACAAACGGCCCATGTTTCAAATATTTGCATAACAAATTTCCGAAATTTTCTGAAGCTAAAATTAAGGCAGGCGTATTTGACGGGCCACAAATAAGAAAATTGTTTCAAGATTCATTATTTGTTACTAAAATGAATAAAGTTGAAAAAGCTGCTTGGCTTAGTTTTAAAGAAGTCGCAACAAACTTTTTGGGAAATAATAAAAGTCCTATTATAAAGAAATAGTCGAGAAAATGGTAAAAAATTTTCAAACATTAGGTTGCTTAATGAATCTAAAATTACATTTCCTCGACTCCCACATCGATGATTTCCCAGATAATCTTGGTGACTACAGTGAGGAGCAAGGGGAACGTTTTCACCAAGATCTGAAAATCATAGAAAATCGGTATCAAGGACGATGGGATGACCATATGCTAGCGGACTATTGCTGGTCGCTAAAAAGAGAAAGAAGTCCTCAAAAGCGTTTGGGCAGAAAGCCTTTGAATAGGTCATTCGCGGAAAAAAGAACAAGATACAGCCAAAAAAAGGAAAGTTAGGCGCAGGTCTAACCTTCGCAATTCTAGGGCTTAAGGGTCTACTATTTGAGAGTATATGGTTTAAAAGTCCTGGTTTTGAGTTTATTGGGTCTCATTTTTAAAGTTACCGGGTTATTGGGGTCTATTTTTTGAGGTTACAGGGTGTGGGAGTCTAAGGTTTCAGGGTTTAGGGTTTAAGAGTATCAGGTTTGAGGATTCCCCAACTGTATACCAAATTTGGTATACAGTTGGGTTGGTTTTCAAAAATTTTGTTCGCCATCTTGGATCCGCCATTTTGAATTTTGCAAATCCGACCTCAGATTCATGATCAGCAACCCAATAAACCCCCGTGTACCAAATTTGGTAAGAATCGGTTGAATTTTAATTTGAATTCGTTTTTGCATTCGAGAAGCACTATATCTGTCTGATTTATTGAGGTTAGAAAAAAAAACAGAACTGTATGGCTCAATCAAACCGACGAATATTAGCTTAGCGTGTCCGAATACATATTAATACATCTTTGGATTCATGAAAAAGCTTGAATCAATTTTTTAGGAGTATATTTTTCTTAATTTTTACTAATTTTTACCTATTTTTTGAGGTTAGAAAAAAATTGAGATGTGATGGCGATATTCTGACGTCAGATTCGTGATCAGCGGGCAAAAATACTACGGATCTAATATATCGCATCAAAAGTATATCCCACTTCTTTTTTTTTGTGGGGCTGTGTTATTAAACGAACAGGTAGACTTAAACCATTCACCCTTATTTAATCTTTATTAGTTCTCGGAAATAGTACCACAGATTTGCATTCTTAAAATAATTCTGTCTGTAAATAATATAATAAAATGATTAGCATAATCTTAGGTAATTAAGGATAGTTTTAAGCACTACATAACCAGGATTACTACCAAATATTTTTCTTTCTTATTTACTTCTGAAGAAGCCATTGTATGGTGAAACAATTTTCAAGTGACTTTAAATATATTGGAAATTAAAACATAGTGTTATTTTTATATAATAGTGTTTAATTGTACCGATTGTGGTCACATTCTTAGGTCCTATGTCGCTCTAGTGAGTCGTCGATGCACACATCAATAAACAAGTATCAAATTATATACTCGTAAACGAGTTACGGCTGTTAGTATATTATCAGGACATATGTGTCATAATACTCAAGATCAAAATTTGGCAAGATATGAATGGACAAAATTTAGCTTGTAACAATCTTGTTAGTTATAAATTTTACCTGGACCACCGAACATTAGATAATGTGAGCCCCTAGATACAACTCCGGTTCCAAAAGCTTGTTCATTGAGTGGTTCTCCAACGCCCTCGCCACTTTTAATGGTATCTCTATGGATCTAGAAAGTTTTAAAATGATATTCAAAAATTGAATATTGATAAAGAGGCAGCGCTACAGATCTTTAAATTTGAAATTTTCGTAGTAATTAAAGATTAAAATTTACCATAAATTCCATATGTGAATAATTCATACTTCCTCCGCCGTTTGGTCTGTCTGTTAAAACCGTGACTTCATCAACTCCATTTTTAAGGGTCATATATGACAGTACTGGATAATAATTTCCGGATATAGGTTCAGTGATATTTGCATCCCATGATGATCTATGGTTTCTAATACGTTCAATAGTCTCTCTACCATTGGTGTCCATGTGCACTACATCCTCGTAGTCAAAATAATCTGTTGTAAACCTTACAACAACTTCCACGCCCTGTTTGTCACTGAAAGTATTAATAGAAGTTTTTAGGGATATGAAATTTTCTGGTCAAGTTCCTGAAAAGAAAAATGATGCGTGATGGTGTGAGTCTCTTTCCTCTCTTCATATAATTCATTTTTTTACAAAAAAAATCACATTTTATCTAATTTCGATATTACTAGTAGACTAATGATGTATTTTGGAGCTATTAAAGTTGCTTACATATTACGATGTAATGAACAGTTTTTTTTTATGAACACCCATTCCCAAAATCTCGTATTAACCAAAATCGTTCAACGGAAAACTGCATACTGCGAATATTTACAATAGAGTGGTTATTTCCAATCCATTCAGAGAGAGTGGATTCAACAGCAATACGAGCAGACCATCTGGTCAGATAAATTTTCGTTTACATTATTTCAGACCACCGCACAGTGCGAAATTTCTTGAGTTTACCGGAACTTAATTATTTAAACCAGTAAAACAGTTCTATTTGTTGGTTTTTTAAAATTTTTAATAAAAATTAATGTGTTTTATTTAAAGTTTTTCAGTTTATTTGTGTTTTTTATTATAGAACAATTAAAAAAAACATACATTTTGTAACAACATTTTGAACAACTATTCAGAATGAGACTCATTGCAATCGTCTGAAGACTCGCAATCATTACATGGGTCTGCAAATCTTTCTAACAACTCTAAAACTTCTGGCGTAACTTCACTATGCTTGGTTTTGGGTGCTTTACGAAGACTAGCGATGTACGGATCCGATGAAATAAGCAGTCGATTAAATAAATCCATATTTGTGTCAATTCGGGATGTTTTTCTAGTAAAAAGTTCGCGATATTTTCTGCAGTCTTTGTTTCTTGCCTCCTGAGCTTCTTCAGAAAATTGTCCGATCGGAAGAATGCAAGAGGCTATAATATCCTTTCCATGACAAAGGACTTTATGCACACTTACGGGCATTGAGTACCAGAAATATTCTTTCAAATACAATTCCAAAGTTTCTCTTGCATATTCGCCGAACTTTTCTGAATCAATTTTAAGACCACAATTTAGGCACTCTAACAGCACATGAAAACGCTTGATCAAATCTAAATTAACGCCAGTTATTTCGGAAGACTTTCGGCATTTCTAAAGAATTTCCTCGCGGTATTATCATCGTTTGTGTTTCCGGTCTGCTGTTTTGGCATATCTATAAGCAAGCCAAGCTCCTCTTTGAATTTTTGTTGAATGTATTTTTTCTTCTCTGCAACTTTTTTTTTTTATTTTCTGCTCCACGAGCTTGCCATGCCTTAATATCCAGTTTGTACGATATATGTAAAATACATTCCAAAAACCTTATCCATGCATGGAGGGGTGATAGTCCAAGGGATATAAAGGATTCATTTATATTTTTTTGAGGTATATCGCAGATGTTGTTCATTTCACTAGGTTTAGCCCCACAAAAGTAGCATGTTTGTGATGATGCACAGGATGATACAGCATTGCATACTTTACCGTCAATCATACAAAAGATCATATTTGCTGTAACCTGAAATTGCTTGCCATCTACAAGTATAGTGGCTGGAGTAAGTTGAGATATTTGTTCTTTCACTTTGTTTACTTCTGAGGTAATTACACTGACTGTTTCTTTGGCAAAACGAACTTAATGGGGCGACAGTACCATGTGGAAGAAGAAGCAGGGTTTTTCCAAATTACTGACTGATTATCACCATTATCATTTACGGAGCACATTTGGATTGGTACCATTGATACACTAAACATATTATCATCAGAGCTCTGTTTGTCCATATACTTTTGTCGATAATTAACTTGTTCCGCCCCATCACAACCCCACTTTACGATAATATTTAGTGCTTTAACGTATGATCAAGTTCTAAGAAACCCTTCTAGCCCTGTACGAAGACTTGCTACGGTATAAGCGACTGAACTGATACTTCAGCTGAAACTTCAGTTATTATTATGTCCTTTGGATAGCACAACCTCTTTGCCTCTTTTACAACATAATAAGGTGGATACAAAGTGCAACGGTGATTTTTTGCTTGGTCTCGAACAATGTCGTACTGATTTGACGATAAGTTTGCATCAATAAGTAGCGCCAGAGCCTGGTCTGGAGTTAATTTTCGTGGGCTGTTTGAAGAAGACAAGCGAGCCTTCTTGATGACAATCGCTGCAGAGTTTCGTTTTCCAGATTGGTATAGCTTTGTTGCAGTTGCTTTGGCTAACTCGTTTTGACTACCGGACTTCAAAAGATGATCCACTTTTCTGTTTTGCACTTTAGGATGACAATCCCTAAATTCTTTTTTTAGGTCTGCCTGCATTGGTCCTTGATCCACTAGGCAATACATCCCTTACAGCATTTGAAAATTTTACAGTATTTTCAAGCCAGCTAGCATTTTTATTCAGAAATGATGCTAAATTTTGAGTGGGTTCCCTCCACCTTTTTTGTATTTTAGAAACCAGCGCACGAAGAGTTGCCTTTAAACTGCAAAGAGCGTCAGATGTTAGCATTAGTGAGCCTATTTTTTCCAAAACAAAACCAATGATGGCGTCCGATGTCGGTTCTTCCTTCCACTTTTGGAATATGCAGTTATATGAAATTTGCAAAGTCATTCTGGAAAATGTTTAATTTAAAAGAAGATCGCAAAATATCGCAGAAGATCTTTTGTGTTTCCAACAGAGGAAAAAAAACCTTTCAAATTTTGTGCGTTTCAAGCTGGTATTATGTAGTATCACTTTTTAAAGTCTCCACTGAAGTTAAAAATGTAAATTTTACTTACTTCTTAAAAATCACTTTTTTCACGAACAAATCACGCACGAGTAAGAAAAGATTTTGCAATTATTTAAATGTCAATAATTGACAATTTTCTTATAAAAATAAATGAAGAAAAAATCATGGCCTACTGACTTGCCGTTTGTATGTACCACTCTATTAACTTAAACAAATCGAATAGCTTTCTGTAGGCAAAAAGTATGATTGAATAAGTAATACAACTTTCAGGTGCATTTTGCAGTTGTTTCGCAGGGTTAATCATCAAACTGAGTATGAATAATCTTATGCATTTTACGTATTTCAAAAATTGAATAAAGTTCCGCTAAACTTCCTAAATTTCGCACTGTGCACCGGACGTGTTTATGTTTGGAGAACGTCTGCACAAGCATTTAATGTTGACAATCTATGATATTTTGAAGTACGTGGTAGATTTCCACATTATGCCCTGTATTCGTCAATCTCACGTCGAATAAAAACAATATTTCAGGCCTAGAATTCCCAATCTATTACTAATAAAGATTTTACTTTATTTACTTCCTAACGTACTTACTAGGGTAATGGACCAACCAAATAATTAAATTCAGACACCTGTGATCCGCCATAAAAACTTCTATCGACAAAACTAAACCAATTATTGAGGGTCCAGTGTGTCTCTGTGACCAACTTTCCCTGGTACATAATAAAATCATAGTATTTGGATACAGGTTGAAATGGTACATTTGGATCCGGTCTAAAAATGTAAGGGTTCGAAGAACTAAATTCATCTGAGCTGTCATTTCCGACAAAGCCAGTGTAGTAGTAATACCATGTGCCTACAGTTAGACCAAGACCATTTTTATTTTGTATGTATGTTTGAGATTTTGATTTACTAACTCGATCGTATTTAAAATCGGTATCAACGAGCTAAAAAAACAAAATCGAAATTAAAAAACTTGTTGCCTGAAATCGTATAGATTCCAAAAAGTATGGTAGTCTTCTATAAATTAAAGTAAATATGTGGCAAATAATGGCGGCTCCTCTATAGGAGCACATGAGCACGTGAACCCCCTGTCAACAAGTCAAAATGAAAATTATTTTGTATTATACCTTAGCCATACAAACGTCTTTTAAAAAGTGAACTTTCTCTACAAATGCGTTCTAGCAAACTGTGTCTCTTTCTAATAGGGAGATGTAAATTCGTCGTTTTTCTCTCTTCATGGTTCACACTTACTTGGTGATCTTGCGGATTTGGATTGGGAAAGAAGCGACGTGTTGATTCGTTTCTATTTTACATCTAATCTAAGCGGTTCCAGTCATAGTAGTTAAATTTGGTTTTGGCGCTCAGGGTATATTGTTAGCATTAAGTCGTGATTACAATTACATACGGACATAAACTGATTATAACTAATGTAATGAACGAAAAAATGGATGCACAGCCGGGGTGTAGTAAATTGTTAGGCGTTAAAAGAAACTTTGAATATACAGTGAATTATTTAAAACAAATTTTTCGAAGTTGAAGACAAAAATTAAAGTGAAAGCTGCCGGAAAACCGATTCCGAATCTTAGTATTACTCAAGTAAGTAAGGGACAAAAAGACGAGTTCAAAAGAAATTTTAAAAGTAAAGTATATGAAAAACATGAATGGCTATGCGGGTGCAGTGTTAAAAACAGCTTGTTTGTTTTCCATGTTTGCTATTTGTTTCTGTGCTGAAGCGAGTTGGGTAAAAAGTGGGGTAGTCGATCTGGCACACTTATCACAAAAAATTAAAAAACATGAACGTTCGCAGGTTCATATAAATTCGCAGTTAGAACTAAGACTTTTGGAGAAAGTCGATATAAAACAACAACTGGATTAGTACCTAGAAAAGAGGAACAGAAAAACATAATGACAATATATTGAAAAAAACCGGTCAAGTGCAAGTTCAACTTGCGCAATTAGTGTTCCGTACGCTGATTGCTTTTAAAATAAAAAATTTTGTTACAGATGTATAAAATGATCAGTGACTTCACAAAAACACACCCCAAATGAGTTTTGAACAAAGTTTGTTTCCAATCTTTTACTGAAATCTGATGACCTTGAATTTTTGTTTTTTTAAATACCAGAAAAATTATTAAAGGTAATGCACTCGTGATAATTTTCGTTCAATCTACACCCCGTGGAGAATATTCCGGAATTTTTTCAAAATTTTTTGATAAGTACTTTTCGAGATAAGGCGCGGGACAGCGATTTTTCACGATTTTTTAAAAATAATACAAAGAAAAGTGCGCGCAAGCATTATATTATATATAAATTTTTTACTCGTGTTTTCACAAGCTTTCATTTGACACCACACTCCATGACCTAGTAAAAAATTTTTTTTTTCACTTTCGATTTCACCTTAAGTCAAAATTTAACTCTCAAAACTACATGTCTCTGATAAGGCCATCAATTCCTATATTATTACCAAATTTCAACTTTCTGTGTCAAATAGTTTCGGACAAAATCGGGTGTGACAGACAGACAGACAGACAGACACCGAAGTGATCTTATAAGTGTTCCGTACGGAACACTAAAAACAGATACGTTTTGTCGAAAATTATAAATTTTATAAAGTTCTGTGGATGTTTCGAATTAGCTTTGCGAGGACACGATGAAAGAGATGGATCGCAAATTCGGGCATTTTCAAAGGTCTAATCATTTTTAGTGCAGGGTTGGATCTGGCTTTAAAAGAGCATTTTGAAAAATCTACGGTCTTCAAAGGTTCTTCAAAAATAATTCAGAACGAATTATTAGATTGCATACTACAAGTTTGAACAAGAATGAAAT
The DNA here is from genome assembly GCA_019049505.1 of Pachyrhynchus sulphureomaculatus. Classification (NCBI taxonomy): domain Eukaryota; kingdom Metazoa; phylum Arthropoda; class Insecta; order Coleoptera; family Curculionidae; genus Pachyrhynchus; species Pachyrhynchus sulphureomaculatus. The sequence continues at coordinate 169,882,990 of CM032453.1, read as the reverse complement.
AGCAGACGCCCAATTCATCTCTGTTATAGCAGATGAGACCACAGATATTTCTTTGTAAGTTAAAGCAAAAAAAAGCAAGAGCCCAGGCTAAAAAAATAATCAAAGAGGCTAAAACCAACTCCTGGCGCTCTTTCACATCCGCAATCAAGCAACCCATCTCTTCCAAACTTCTTTGGCGATCTATAAAAAGAATGAAGGGAGTTAACCCTTCCTTCATTCCGTCCCTTCAAATTGGCAGTTCTTTCATCACTGATCATCAAGAACATCTGCAACACTTTAGTCTCACACAAATCTGTCTCCTCTTCTCTCAACTCTGATACTCTCTCCCTTTCTTTCTCTTTCAACACCTCTACTCAACATCACTACAATGATCCTTTTACTCTTCTAGAACTAAACATTGCAATAGCTCAATCAAAAAAAAACTGCCCCCGGTCCTGATTATATTTACACATTAATGATCCAACATATTCCCTTAAAAGCTTTACTAAACTACTACAATCATCTCTGGTTGAACTCCTGCTTTCCCTCTTCATGGCTTCATTCCACCATTATACCTGTCCATAAACCAGGTAAGCCCAGATCCCTCCCTGATAGTTACAGACCTATTTCCCTAACTAATCAACTTTGCAAAATAATGGAAAGAATGGTCTTACACAGACTATCATGGTTTCTTGAAAAAAATAATCACTTGTCTCCTTACCAATATGGCTTTAGAAAACACAGATCTCCCATGGACCACCTTTCATCATTGGAAACCAATATAAGATCTGCATTCAATCAACATCGTCATCTAGGATTACTATCTCTCGATCTTTCTAATGCTTTTGATACCACAAACAGAAATACCATTTTTACCCAATTAAAGGAAATGGGCTTGGAGGGTTCCCTCCCTAACTTCATACAAGGCTTTCTCACCCCGCGCACATTCAGAGTAAGGGCAAACGGCCATCTATCCGATCCTTTAGTGCTTTCTCTTGGAGTTCCTCAGGGTTCGGTACTTAGTCCAACTCTGTTTAACATTGCGATGCTGTCTCTCACCAATGTGATTCCTCATCATATAAAGTACTAATTATTTGCCGATGATATCATATTATATAATTCCTCACCCTCGTCCTCAAACATCACAGACAATCTCCAGAGAACTTTAAACGTTCTATACGAATGGTCCAACTCCTATGGTTACTCTTTCTCCCCAAAAAAATCTGTTTTTATACATTTCTGTAAAAAAAAAAAACTGCCCTAGACTCAATCCTCTCAATATCAATGGATCTCCTATATCTATTCAAAACTCTCATAATATCCTAGGGCTAATTTTCGATTCGGATTTGACTTGGAACTCACACATTAATTACTTAAGATCACGCACAGTCCAAGATCTTAATCTACTGCGCTTACTTGCTCATTCAAAATGGGGTTCTGATCTTAGCTCAATCATAATCATTTATAAATCCCTTATCCTATCCAAACTAAACTATGGAGATTTCATATACGACTCAGCGAGTCACTCAATCAAAAAAAAGCTAGACACCATTCAGAATCAGGCTTTGCGGTTAGCCACGGGAGCTTTTAGAACTTCACCTATCTCCAGTTTACAGTGTGTTTCCTCCATTCCACCCCTCTATCTTAACAGACAATTCTTTCTCATGAAATTTTATGCTCTTTCAATGAACCGTCCCCATTTTAAATCTAACTTATCTTCATCTTTCTCGTACTATATCGCTATCATCCAACTCCATTCCTTCCAGGCTCAAACACCTTTTGACTCTACACAATTTCACCCCTCCCCGATTGAATACCCTCTTACCACATCTTTTCCTCCTTGGCAATCTTCAAGCCTCCATATAGACTTCTCCATGTGCACACTGGATAGAGAGATTACTCCGAATAAAATTATCAACTCCATATTCAATGATAAATTATTCTGATTACTTCGCTATCTATACAGATGGCTCCAAGTCATGCTCAGGGGTGGGCGCCGCCGTTATCGCTCAAAATATTCAGAAAACTTTCAAATTACCTCTTCACTCATCTATTTTCTCAGCTGAGCTTCTTGCCACCAGGGAGAGCATAAGATATGCGATTACTACTCTTCCTAATTTCAAATTCCTAGTTGCTTCGGATTCTCTGAGCGCTCTTAAATCCATTCAACACGCGAACCTTGATGACGCATACATCAGACAAATAAAGGATTTATTATATGTTGCTACACTAAAAAACAAATCCTTTACACTCATTTGGATACTAGGACACTGTGACATTGAGGGAAATGACAAAGCTGATACTTTTGCGAGGGAGGCCTCTCTCTCTGGTGCTCCTGTTCTGGGCGAAAATCATCCCAGAGATTACATAAAACATCTATCTTACATTACAGTGGGATCTTGAGGACACAACTCTGGGACCTCAAAACTGACGTCTATCCTCCATTACATCATCAAACACTGACTAGAAAGGAAAACACCATTGTCAGAAGACTAGCCATTGGACATATATATCAGACCCATTCTTTTCTTTTGAACAAAGAGGATCCCCCAATTGTCCATCATGTCACCTACGACTTACTGTCAAACACATATTTGAATCACAACATTTATCTGATATCCGTGAAAAGTATCACATTCCTCCCAACCTAAAATCTGTCATCCAATCCTACAACATCATTCACATCAGACAAATTGGTGAATAAATCCTCCTCCTCCTCTTTGTAAGTTTCAAATGATAGTAGTTTTCAGACATATTTTAAAAAACGGCACCCCAACTGAAAGATTTTGGGCTTTTTTGAATCCACAAGATCATAATGCAATTAGTTTAGCAAATTGTATTAAAGACGTTTTGCTCAAAGTTACAGATACACCAAATAAATTAATTTTATAAAGCTATGATGGAGCAAATGTTATGAGTGGCCGCCATAGTGGAGTAAACAGAATTATTCAAGATGATTATAAATACGGCCATTATGTTCACTGTTATGAAGTCATCAATTAAATTTAATTTTAGCTCATGCAACTAGCCAGAATGCAGAAGTACGTATTTTCTTTTCTAATATAACATATTTTACGAATTTTTTTTTTCAAATTCCCCCCTCAACGGGTTGATATATAAATAAAGTTGTGCGCTGCCATATTCCAAGAACTTCTACGACACGGTGGCTTTTTAAAAGTAGAGCTATAAATATTATTTTTTGAGAACAGAGAAGCACTTGTCGAATGTATGGAGAAGGTACAAAATACTTCGAAACAATCTACAATTAATCAAGCCTCCTGCAATCGGTAGAATCCTGTTATACGATGCACAATTTGTATTCTGGCTAAACATTTTTTTTCATAAAATTATGCCACATGCCGATATCCTATGTAAACAGTTTGCAAAAATCAACTTCTGATCCTGTATAGGTAGCCACAGCAATTAATATATTTGAAAAATGTATAGCGACTGAGAGACAAAATGCTGAAGGAATTGAAGATGTAGGTCATTTTCAGAATAAAAGACGTAAGGAAGATCCTTATTTAACGAAAGTAGTTGCAGCAAAAGAAGTATGTGTTTATATATTAATTCAATTTAAGGAAAGGTTTTCATTTAATAGTCATCTAAGTGGTTCGCTTCTGTTTATGTCTTTTAAGTTCTCGGAGTTTGAAAAAATTCCCATCGCACTATTTAAATGATATAGTTCAGGCATATCCATTTTTGGACCAAATTAGATAAAAAAAAACTGAACTTGAACTTATTTATAAACGGCCAGATTTTAGAAATTTGCCTTTTGTTTGCGATTTATAATCGAGAATAATTTACAAAATGTATTTTTCGCAACGTACACTTTACTGCAGTTAATTATTACCATTCCGATGACAACTGCTGAAGCTGAAAGAAATTTCCCCACTTTAAAAATAATTAAAATCGTTTTTGAGAAGTACCATGAATGAAGAAAGACTTTCAGCATTGGGAATGTTGTCAATAGAAAAGAAAATGATAGAAGATATTAGTGATTTTAATCAATTAGTGATTGACAATTTGCAAATTTAGAGAATCGCCGTATGGATTTTTCGTTTATGAGAATTTCAGAAAACCAGGATCCACAAGAATTTTAAACTCTATTCTTCTTGATTCAAAAATTACAAGTCGATACGAAAAAAACTGTTACTGGGTTTTATGAAAAGTTAGTAGAAATCTCCAACAACTGCACGGGTTATCAGAGTGAAAAGGTCTAGTAAATTATCAAAAGGTGAGGATTGGATCACGACTGGTCTAGTTAACTGTATTAGAGAGAGGGAAAAAATGGTCACGGTTACGTAGGGAACCGTTTAATACTGCTGTTGTATGTAATTTTAAAAAATAAATAATTTCTGCCGATGATCGTGCCTTGGATGCCTCTCAGGAGACGGAGGTGGTGGAAGATTCAATAAATATTTTATTAGTATAGGAAGAGAAATATCTGACACAATAAAGAACAAGAATAAAAGTAAACTTCCAAGATTTACTCAATCTGATCTTTTTTCTTTAGTCCTGTAACGGAAAGTGAAATTAAACAGTTAAACAATCCTGGCCAGGACAAAAATAACATGTAAATCTCTTGTTGATCATTTCTCTGTCATTTCGGCACCTCTGACATATATTATTAATTTATGTGTGCTTCTCTCGTATAAGGCAGGGGGCAGAGACGTGCTTAGTAATTATCAGCCGATTTCCCTTCTCTTGTGTATCCAAGATTATAGAAAAATATGTAGAGGTTCAACTAGGAGATTATGTAGATAAATATAATATCAGCACATCAATTGGATTTAGGACAGGTATGAATGCAACTGACGCAGTCTTTAAAGTAACAAAAATAGTCATAGGTCAGTTTGACAGTAGCATGAAGAGTCTTGGAGTGTTTTTTGATTTGCAGAAAGCTATTGATACTATCAATCATGATCTGCATTTGGAAAAGATGGGAAGGATCGGGTTTAGTAATTTATATAAACATCGCGTGCTTAAATTTATCCGCAATCATCTTAAAAATTTCCCGGTGACCTCCGCCCATCAGCATCGCACTTCTCATTGAACGCATGGGTCGATCAGTTTTGAATTTTCATTGCATAATTCACCAAGAGAGTTAGTGCGCTAAAATCTCCGCTGGAAGTTTAAAATCCGTGATGGATAGGGTGGTTAAAATAGTTAACTACATTGTCGGTCGATTCTTCACTGATCCATAGATAATTTAAGGCGTTTCTGCAGGAATTAGAAAGTGCATATTCAGATATACCATTGCACAATAATGTGCGCTGGCTCAGCCGTGGTAATATGCTCTCTAGATTTGTGCAATGTCTGGGCGAAATTAAATCGTTCTTGTTGAAAAAAATCAAGTGGATGCTTATCCTGAACTAGAAGAAACTGGATCTGTATGTTAATGTTTCTTACTGATATTACAAACCATCTCAGTGAACTCAACTTAAAGTTACAAGGTTCAGGCAAAACAGTTCTGGATTTATACGAATCCTGGAAATCATTCAAATTAAAAATAGATTTATTTATCAACGATATTACTACAAACACATATAAAATATTTTTCAAATTTAAAAAACTTATATATCCAGGGTCGACGATGGTGCACTAATAGACGAAATTCTTAAATATATGACTAATTTCAAAGAGGAGTTTATCGAGAGGGTCAGGATTTT